>CM070819.1:22923531-23579393 GCA_036326025.1 Chrosomus eos
AATTTCTGCACAACTGTCAGAAACCGTCTCACTGTACAGGGCAGATGGCAGACACTCCGCTTCACTCCGTATGGCGTCGTGTGGGTGAGCTTTTTGGTGATGTCAACATTGTGGATCGAGTGGCCCATGGTGGCGGTGGGGTTATGGTATGGGCAGGCGTATGTTATGGACAACGAACACAAGTGCATTTATTGACGCCATTTTGAATGCACAGAGATACCGTTCTGAGAGAGAAAGATGAGAGATGGGTCGAGTCACATAATTGGACTGGTCTTACATCAGTTTGCTCTGGAAATTGAAATTGCAAGTTGTTTCTTCCAGAGCAAACCATAGTGTAAAAAAGCATGCTGGTCATCACAGTGCACAAAATGCTCTCGCCATTATCCAGTCCAATCCAGACAGCTGTTGAAGTGGACTCCAAATCACTTATAAGACTGCATTTCTCCCTTATTCTTTTAAAGATTATTTTATACCTTTTATAAATACAGTACAAAAAGGTATATGAATGCATTCTTTGTGTGTTTGTACAGACAGTAACTTTTCTCATTTTCTCTTGCTTTTGTTAATTGCACATTTACTG
The DNA here is from genome assembly GCA_036326025.1 of Chrosomus eos. NCBI lineage: Eukaryota > Metazoa > Chordata > Actinopteri > Cypriniformes > Leuciscidae > Chrosomus > Chrosomus eos. The sequence continues at coordinate 22,924,112 of CM070819.1, forward strand.
TACACTGAAAAATAGATCATTTTGACCAATTTTAAAATATATATACTTAAACTCTTACTCATTGATGACTTTTTCCGGCAATTCATATTTTTAGTGTTATATGGTATAGGGGGCGCTATTACGAATCTTCTGAAATAGTACAGTACCTCCGGATCCAAAAATAAGTGAAGAAGAAGCAGAAACAAGCAACAGAAGTTTGCTTATACACAAAATCAAAACTGCTGTTACCGAATGAAATGTTTAACCCACAAATAGGTATAGGACTATGACTTGATCTACTTGAGTATAGTTTACTTAGTATACATACAATATCAATGTCAAGCAAAAATAATATTTGAATAAAATGTTTTCTATTGGGGAGTGTTATTTGCTTTTAAACAAACTATACAAAACAGGTTTAAACCAGAAATCCAGATTTTTGATTAGCCAAAAAAAAAAAAAAAGCACTTTAAGTAAATGACATGGTCGTTTCACTTTTTTCAGTGTAGGTAGTGTTTTTTTTTTTGTTTTTTTTGGAGTACTATTAATTGGAGTACTGGAAAAACATAGATCTAAGGGCTATAACTGCACCACAGGAGGACAGCTATTGAGAGGGGGGTATGATCTGGACAGAGAAGGACAGAGGAAAGAGGAAAAAGAAAGAGAGAAAAAGATGAAAGGAAGAGAGAGTGTCTGTGACAGATGGGCAGAGTTCTCGCAGACCTCATTGTGACCTTTACATCTGTGTTAAGAGTCTCTGCGGGAGTTCAGATGGGACTGACCCACTCAATAGCAGCAACCCTCCTCTAAAACAACCCCCCAAATAAACACACACACACACACACACACACACGCACGTACTGTACACAAACATCTATGCACTGCTCTTTCACATTAAGTTATAGACCTATAAACTGGATGACAAAGCAAAGAAGATGAGGCTACTATTAGTAACTGACATCTGATATGATATTATGAAGTTTAGGTCATTGGTTCAATTCCCTGGGAACACACACACTGATAAAATGGAACTTGAATATAATTGCTTTGCTTATAATATGCCAAAATTAATGAAAGGTAAATGTAAATATACTTCTTTAATGTCTGTAATATTTTCATGTCATTCCAAACCTGGATGACTTTATGCCATCTGTGGAATACAAAAGGAGAAATTCTGAAGAATGTACTGTACTGATTGCATGAAAAAAAATGGGCACAAGTTATAACGGTCCAAAGATGAAGATGAGTCAAAAGGTTCCAATACAAATGTCCTTAATAATAAATTAAACTCAGCTTATCCACAACAGTGTAGACTTACAAACAACAACCAACAACTGAAGAGTGAACAAGGAGGAACTTAAATTGTTTAAAAAGACAAGCAGCTGTGAGGATTAATCTGTGTCCATAGAAACTAATGATTGGCGGGAAACTAAGACAAAGGAGAACATGTGAATAATAAAAACAAACTAACAGTCCATGAAAATGAAACTAACTGAACAGAACCCTGACACATGTGAAAATGGACATATTTTCTGTAGTTATACGATAGCTGGGGGGAAAAAACAGACAAAAAATGTAAGTTTCTTCTCTGACAATCCTTTATTTTCACAACAATAGAGAGACAAACAATTAATCAAAATAAAAAATAAAATAAAACAGAATAAACAACAATATGAAACACCACACGCGGTCTCTCACCCAACTAAATGGTTGAGTACAAGTCCAAGAAGTGAGGGGGAGTTACAAAAAAAGGGAATATAGGAAAATCAAGTCATGCACACAGTAAATACTGAGCTACTAACATGACAATACAAGTGCTCAACTGGGAAAAACAAAAATAATAGTGCAGTGAGAGGGTCAATCAGGTACTGTAATAGAGACTGCATCCAGCCACAGATATTTAACATGCTCTAAAAAGAGAGAAACCAAATTCTTGAAAATGTAACCAAGGAAGTGTTTAATTTTCTCCAATTAAAAAAAAAAAAAAAAAAGATTATGAGAGGGAACGTGAGGACCCTTACAGTGGATCAAAATACAATGTCTCACTAGTAGTGTGAGAAAATCTACCAACTCAACGAAATGAGATGGCAGCGAGTAATCAGGAGGGAGCACTCCAAACAAGCTGACTAATAGAGACGGATAGATATTAACAGACATGGTAGAGCAAGTCAAAAACAGAATCCCAGAAAAGAGATCAAGCAGGACAAGTCCAGAACATGTGAGTTAAAGTAGCTGGTTCTAGATGACACCTGTCAGTCACAGCTTGGATCAATGTCAGTAAACGTGCAAGCTAATTTACTTTTAGACCAGTGGACTAAAAGGACTAATTTACACTGTTAAACAGTGCACAAACAGATGTATGAGCACGTTTCAAACTGCCTTGTCTCTGTTTCTATCTCCATGTTAAGATCCCTATAGCCCAAGTAATCCACAGAACAAACGTTTTGTTTTATATATATACATATTTCACTATTTCCAATATTAATCATTTGATAAGGATTAATATTGGAAATAGTATCAACCAAGATAGAGAGCGGGATCGTGGGGAACCCTGGGAAATGTTTGCGGAAAAAAGTCCCGGACTTTCCGGATCTCAAAAAATTGAACATTGGTAAGTTAAAAACTTAAGACAATTGCTTAAATGAAGAGAATGTTCCATCAATGTAAAGATGCTTAATGGAAACAATCCTGTGGTCCACCCAGGCTGCAAAAGCCTTATCAATAAAAGAGGGGGTTAAAGTGTGCTGAGCATAAAAGAGGTGTTGACTTTAAAGTAAAATGGCGCCTGATTGACACCAATGTTCTGGGTGAACATTACAAATGAACACTGATAGCACTATAACAGTGTTTCCGTGTGTGAGGCTGTGAGCACACCCCATTGGTCAGGTCTGGTGGATATTAACATTATACAGCAGAGCTTTAACTGCAAGGTTCTCCATGGCAACAGAAAACCCACCATCTGCTACATTGCAAATTTGAGCATTTTGAGCACCACACCAGCAGCATTTTTTCAGTGTTAAATGCATATGTGGAAATGATAGTAAGTCATCAATACGTCCATTTCAGTTTCATGAAGGATCACCATCATCATTTTGAACCCTGACACAGAACTGATCCTAGAACAGCACAAATCTATGACTGCTACAAACAAACTGGAAGCCTAGCATGTCCCAGACTTGCTGTAATAAATAAAGTCGGCACTTTTCAATTTCCCCTGATAAATTATTCATGATGTACGAGCAGGTGGGTGAGCATTCTTTATTAGCTTGAAGTTACTGAGGAATTGCATTACTATTTAGTAGTATTTTGTAGTTTAACAAATGCACAATTTGTCCACCAAATGATTGTGTTTATTAAAGATGAAACTAGTAATCATTTCTGAGTAGCTGTGTCAGTGAGGGTTGACCTCAGCTTTGTTTAACAGGTTCAGGGCATAAGAACAGCAGCAAGATGTGTAACGTGTATTCAGCTGGTTAATTTGACCATGAGATCATAAAGCAATAGCTTCCAGATGCATCCACAGACACTTTACAACATATCTACCTTTATGGATTTTGTAGAAACAGGTTGGTTGGAGACAGATGTTTGACAAAGGCACACAAACACACGTTTATACTTTATTCTCACCTGCTAAACATAACATGATTTGTATTATGTGCAAAACTGAATCTTGTTTGTTGTTCTTTAGGGTTTTTATAACTTTATATAACGTTTCAGGTTGTGATTGCGTTCCTTAAAGAGGGGAACATGGCGCTGCGTTTTGGTGTTGACACTATGGGCAATGTTATCAGCACGATCGATGTCTAAGCACGACGGCAAACTATGACGTCATATGCGGAGTGCCAAAAGCATAAAAGGGTGCCTGTTACACGTCATCAACTCGTTTGTCTGAAGGAAGTGTACATGGCTTGTCCTGAAGCATGGCAACAAGACACATTATCTCGTTCCCTTTCTCAGGGAACCAGGTTGTTTGCAATTTTAATTTTAATTTTACATTGAGCACATCAGTGTTCAACTGGTTCTTATAAACGTCTATTATTTGAAAACAAAATGCCATTTTGAGAAGAAATAACATTGTTTTGAATGTAAAGTTTCATTTTGCAGGAGAATTGAGGGGTTTTGCACATTGTGTGTGTGCGTTTTTTGATTTGTGTGTAGAGTTATGAGAATATGAGACATTCTTTCAGAAAATGTGTGTAAACAATCGAGAAAAACTGTAATTGATTTCTCTCCCTTTAAAATATTCTATCCGTTTTTATAAAATGACAAAACAAATGTATAAGAAATTATCAAAATATCAAAAAATATTTAAAAAACATTGCAAAGACTTAATAAACAAGTTGACAACTTCATGCAAGCTAATTCTAAATCCTTGACTGAGCTTTATTTCTCAGAAATAGTTTGTGTATGAACTTCTCCAGAACATTTCTGAAAGTCTGACATAACCTTCTTTATAACTACTAACTTAAAATTGTAACACAAGCATATTAAAAGTTAAGCATAGGAATGACCTACATAAATACACAAATGCACACACATCCATTCTAATCTACCAGGAATGACAATAGCTTTTCTTAGTGAAAGAAGGATTGGAAGCTAGCAAGATGAATGCACTTGTTATTTTTATAATCATCTGAACATTGATGTGTGAACCATATCCACACATAGTTTGTTTTGTTTAGACATAATATCTTATCATGTTTGCGAGACCATGGTCTGCTCTAGATAAATGAAACCGTGCTGCTTTTGTAACAATGTTTGATTTCTGTAGTAGTCTAATTTTGATCTACAGCTAAGGATCGCGGACAGGATCAGGTGAATACTAGCCACATCTGTTTTTCATTCAGACTGAGGTGTAATTGTACCTTTTTAGTTTCCTGGATTTTATTATGTTTGTCTGTTTGGCTCCGTCTTTCTCTGTCTGCTCATCCATTTCACATTCAGCCAGCCATTATTCATTCAGGACGTTTGCTCTGACTTTCTTTCATTGTTCCTCTCTAATCTCAGCCTCTTTTAAGTTAGACACATTACGAATGAGAAAAATATAAAGAATAGTTGCTATATTATTCTCACATTTCCCACATTATTTTCTTTCCTGTCATAAGATATAATATTCACAGTATTCGTTTGTTTCCATATTGCTTAGCAGTCTTTAGCTCTTATAGGACCACACGATTTTGGCAGGATATAGTGTTTTGCTTTCCTCCCCAGGCAGATCTGAGTGTATTTGAATTATGATTGGGCCTGTCTCCATTATGATAAGATTTGTAAATGAACTGAAGATGTGTGGAATGACTTATGTGAGCACATCTGGCTCTTCTATCATTAGATGGAAAATATCTTCACTACGCTCTGACCCATGGGCTTCCAACCAAGTACCTAGATTAGTCAATTCCATTTTAGGATTTATATCATCTTTCCACCCAGACTCTGGCTGGTTCTTGTTAGCAATGGGCCATTTTTGAATTCATAGTCTCATTTCTATTGTTATTGTAAAATAAACAAAAGACTACTTTCGGATGAATTGGTTTTCTCTGGCATAGCACATCTCTGGTATTGCCAAGAATTCATACTCTTTATAGTGATAATTCACTGATAGAAATGACTAATAAATATCAATGACTAAATAAGTATTATTAATAACACTAGAAATATTAACTTCTGAATAAAAAAACTCCTTATTGAAGTAGCTAATGTTTAAAAATGTTGAATTCTTTAACATTCTTACCGGTCCTCAAGATAATTATTAAATATCTAATATTTCACTTCAGTTATAATTTTAGAGTGAAAAAAGTTTGTTTTTGTTTGTCTTGGTGGAAATGATACTTCACAGCTAAGAAGTTTTCCGCAGGCCCATATAAAAACTATTTTAGTCCCTAATAAGACAGCTGCCATTGTGCAAGTGTTGGCAGGAACCTTAAGTAGCTGTATTAAAAACTAAAATTAATTTGTCAAGGGGTCTGAGCCCATCATGAAACATCTAACATACCTTCTATAAAACCTTTCCACTTTCTTCTAACTGCACAAGGAAAATACTTCCAGTGAGCTTGGCCCAGTGAAAAAATATATTCCATACTAAATATAATACTAATCCATTACCATATTTACTGACATATTGCTTGAGACGTACTTATATACATATAATGATAAAACTTTATTTGGAGTACTTTTTTTATTACACAATGCACATTTCTTAATATTAAGCCTAAAATGTGTTTTATTTTTTAGTGAGGATAGTATGATCTCTGTATAAAATCAGATATTGCAATAGTTCCATTTTTAGCACAATAAAATATACTGTAGTATTCAGTACTAACTATTTCTAGATAACTAAATTGCATTAAAGGGATAGTTCACCCAAAATTGGAAATTACCCCATGATTTACTCACCCTCAAGGTGAGTAAATCACTCTTTTATTCACCTTCTTTTTTTTCAGATGAATACAATCAGGGATATATATATATAAAAAAAAATCCTGGCTCTTCCAAGCTTTATAATGGCAGTGAATGAAGGACAAAATTTTCATCATAAGGACATCCATTCATCATAAACGTACTCCACACGACTCTTGTGTAAGAAAAATATCCATATTTAAAACTTTCAAACTAAAATAAATAGTATTCATTATAAACATGTGAAGGCATCATAGGTATTTCATATAAGCTCTGCGGCACCCTGAACAGGTTTTGTGTGTACATATTTAACACAATTTGAAGGATTGGATTATTTGAATGCATTATTTCATTATATCTCTGTCAAGAATTAGTGCAGTACAGCGTAATAAATGGTACGAGCAAACATCTTATGAAATAGTAAATGTGAGGACTAAACAGTTGAGTGCTAAATAGATCTGACTTACAGCTTCGGTAATTTCTGATATTAACAAGACATTAAGTTCTCAATATTATGACCATTTCTCAAATTGAAGCATTGAGAGTTCCAATCAAACATCACCAAATTTCATTAATTCTCATGTTTTTTGTTTGTCTCAATCACAATGTTGGGAACCAGGGAGAGTAAAAGCTGCGATGAAGTATTATGATTGATCAGTGCCATAGCAGCTTTATTGATCCTTAATCTGCCATCCTTTTCTGTCTCCTACCATGATCAATCATAAAATAGATGAGAGAGAGTCCCATAAGAAGCTGTGTGTGTGTGTGTGTGTGTGTGTGTGTGTGTGTGTGTGCGTGCGTGCGTGCGTGCGTGCGTGTATGTGTGTGTGTGTGCGTGTGTGTGTGTGTGTGTGTGTGACTCACACAGAAGGTTCTGCCTTTTCTATGAATTCTCAGAGGGTCTGTATAGTTCATTTTTCATAGACCGATAGACCATCTATCATGTCATGCCTACGCTAAATAGCTTTAGACTGAGGAGGTCTTTTATATAATACAGCATTGATGGAAATCTATTTTGGCTAATACACATATTTATTTAAGAATTGTAGACAAATAACTTTGAATGACTTCAGCAGTATTAGAATACTACAAAAAGTGTGGGAGTAAAAAAATCAGTTTACAGCCTTTTTGCATCTTGCTCTGTTTCAATATTCCTGAGAACTCCTCTGTGGTGTGTGTGTGTGTGTGTGTGTGTGTTTGTGTGTGTGTGTGTGTGTGTGTGTGTGTGTGTGTGTGTGTGTGTGTGTGTGTGTGTGTGTGTGTGTGTGTGTGTGTGTGTGTGTGTGTGTGTGTGTGTGTGTGTGTGTGTGTGTGTGTGTGTGTGCATGTGCGTGTTTCATAAACCTGTGTTCCTCTTTCTAAATAAACATATCTTGGAGCAGAATCGTATGAATAGGAATGTTCAGGCTCCTTGTTCAAACACTTCAGTTTGTATAATGCAGAGATCAAATCATCAGCATTCAGAGAGTAGAGGGAAGGACTACACTGATTGTTCAGTGAATGAGAAAAACAAAAAGGATAATTGATATGATGATATCCCTTTAAATTGAATGCTTATCATGGCTTAGTTCACACTGATCCCATTTACGATTTCGTTCCTCAAATTCGATCTTTAAGACCGACTGTTCACACCGTCATTTAGCAAGTGCTAGATTTGTTTTGCGTGTTCAGAAAGTGTATTAATCCAGTCTATTAGCCTTAGTTGCTATAATACTAACTTGAGCTTAACATAATGTCAAGATAATTTATTATGCTACATCTGAGAGTATAAAGCTAGTCATGAATAGAAGAAAATACTAAAAGTTTTACTCAGGACTTCAATTAAAGTTATTCAATCAGTTTGTCTATGGCTGCTCTAAATTCCACTGCTTCAGACTGATCTTGCTTCTGCGATAGCTGAGCACAAATGAAAGAGCTCTGTTTAACTGAGAAGCCATTGCACATCCTGTCTTTGATTAATTCATGATAGAGGACGTTCTATATGAAGCTGTGCCATCAGACACATTCTTTATCATCATTCCGATTCAGACAAGGGAGATACAGATAGACTCTAGTGTTAAAGCCCAGAATCCAGATTTATTTTCACGGTTCAACAATAAGGCCAATAAGTTACTTCTGTTGACCCTGGAAAACAATGCGTTACATTTGTAGTAACATACAAAAATAAACTTGTTCAAATATACATTACGAACAGTAATATTGTGAAACATTATAAATATTTATTATTCATTTTAAATAAATGTTTTCTATTTTATTATATTTTGAAATGCAATTTAAAATAAATAAAATGGCTAATATTTTAAATAATATTCCTATGATGGCAAAGCTGAATATTCAGTTCCCTATGAGTCGGCCACTCTCGGCTTACGTCGTGACCGACAAATAGGAATCTCGCTAGAGAGGCCAATCTACTACGAGTAAAAAACGAAACGAGTCAATGCACATTGGCGTGCAATCTGCATCAGCTGTTCAGCCACGCAGCGCGGGTATATAATGAACAGCAGGTGCGATTGTACTTCAACTTTTTAACGCTGAGGAGCCGAGCGTTTCGATGCTGTTCTCTTCAGTGAAGCTGTTTATATTAAACGAGCAAGCTCTCCAGGAGGATCTCTCACGTCTGGTGCGGGCAGTGGGGTCGACTTCTTTCTCTCTCTCTCTCTCTCTTTCTGTCTTTTTGTGTTTGTGTTGTTTATAAACTAAGCTAAACAAAAAGGCTGTTCTTACAGCTTGTAAGATCGCCGCGAGAGAGAGACAGTGTATGACAGGCGGCACACTTCCCTGTCTGTGTTCGCTGCGACCGTTCCCCTGCGTGCTTCAGCACTGAGAAGAGCAGTCCCCTGAAAGAGCTTACATTGGTAGAGCGCATCTTTTTAAAGAATGTCACTCCTGTGTGACATTATTTAAACATACACATACCTGTGTGTTTCTGGATGCAGTCGTTACCTGGGATCATGGGATGGTCTGGGCATTGAACATGCTGATGCAGCGTTCGTGGATGAGTCATGCACCCATTGTGGGAAGATGACCATCTTGGAGCTACAGTTGAGCGCGCTTCCTTTGTGGAACCAACCCCCTAGAAACCCTCATCCCTCCCACGCTCCACAGCCAGTAGAGCCACCGACAGAACACGCTGGACCATCCACGAGGTGTGTACCAGTTGCTGTACCCTTTGTGTGTGGCAGCGGTTCCCGAGTCGGACCTGGAGATAATGGCCATGCTTTCCCGGGCCGCCAACAGGTTCGGGCTCGTGTGGCTGGACGTCTGGTATTTCGGGGTGGCGCGCGCTGGTTCTCAGCAACCCACCCCGGTGCCTTTCTTCCCTTTTCTTCTCCCTGGCCCATTCCTCTGAGGAAGGACCTTTTGACTCAGAGACGGGGTACCCTATGGCACCCACGTCTGGACCAGGGTTCTAAATTAACACCCGCCAACCCGCCAAATGCGGGGAAAAATTCGTTTTGGCGGGTGTTAATAAAAACTTACTAGCCAGTTTGGCCGGTGATGCATAAGGTTCTGTTCTCGGTCATTTATCCCCCTGGCAGTACTTCCTACATTTCCCATGAACACTGTGCCGTAATGCTACGTGATGACGTTTCATACGCCCATTGGCTGCGCGCAGTTTGCAGTGAAACCAGCGCGAAAAATGATCATGGAAACGAACGGAGCATCCACCAGAAAACACAAGGAAGACGAAGAACGAACGGAGCCAGAGCAGGGAGCATAGACTGAAAGAGGAGGGACCAAGTAAAGTAAAGTAAAAAGTTCAGATTAAACGAAATGCGGCAGTGGTTGGGACAGACTTCTGGGTTTAAATTTAAATGTTGTTTAACAAGAGATAGGATACGTTATTTTTTTTTTAAGTTTAAGGTTTTTGTCATTATTTCTGAACAAGCTTATAAATTAGGCAATATACACAACAAGCTTACTATATATCTTAAGGTTGTCTTTTAATTGAAAACATTAAACAATATGTGTAAACAAAAAATATAAACAAAAGCATTTAAGCTCAAGCAGCGTGGACGGTGAAAGTTTAGCTGGTGGTTAATATGAGCTGTTACTGTGGCTGAGATGGTTAAAGCGTAAAGCCTTGTTTAAACTCGACGAGTCCGCATGAGCCCAAAGGTCTAAATGGTGTCTAGGTATGGCGGGCCGGAAGGTTCAAAAATAGGACTAATGATTTGTCGTAGGAAATCACTACACTATAGCTAACTAGCTACTGACTTTACCACTGATAGGCCAGCGGTGGATCTGTTTACGTGCTCTCCTCAGTCCTCACGCAGCGAGCGATTCACTTTCCTCACACAGCGAGCGACTCACTTTCCTCACACAGCGAGCGAATCACTTTCCTCACATACCGAGCGACTCACTTCATTTATTCTGAACCAATAATCTTAAATTTATTCAGAATAAATGATGTTTACAACACAAATGTAATTTGTGTTGTAAACGTCATTTATTCTGAACCAATAATCTTAAATTGATTCTCATTGCATTTTTTTTTACCTTTATAAAGGCAATTTCAACCTAACTGTCATCTTTGATCAAATGTTATACATTTTAAGTCACTGTATGGCTTTTTCCAATCAAATTGACTATCAACAAAAAGATTTTTTTTCCCGTTGCAGGGAAAACAGAATCTCTAGGTGGGCGTGGCATTTAGATATTCAAATGTTTATGCAATACAAGCATAAAACAGATTGTTTTTAGCCACTTTAAATTAGACACCTGGAAATAGTCACTATTTAGGGACCCAAGCTGTGTAGGTGAGCATTATGCAAATGTAATAGCCTAAGTTGTTATGTGTGAACCCTTACGAAAATAGATTTGAAATCCAAAGACTTTTTTGAGCGGTTCAGACAGAGTCGACTTTGAGTAAACTTTATTTATGAAGCACTAGCTTTACATCTTTGCAGACTGTGTTCATTCACATAAAGCTACGTTACACACTGCATGAAAGGTATTTTTCAAAAATCCATAATAAGGGCACTATAATTGATAATTAGGTACAAATAAATAGAAAAATATTTTGCTTCTCAATATACGAATTCACGTAAGCTGAATGGCAGCTGCTCTAACTCAAAACGGAGATGGACTCAAAATGGAGACAACTTCTCTGTATTTTGGGGTATTTGCTCTGTATCAACCCTCCCCCAAAGTTTAACTTGCAGACACTAGTTAAATGAACATTTACAAGCTAGATAAAACTTACAAGTGGCTACTCAACATCATGGTGCATTTATGTTAAATACTCTTTTGAATGGTGTTATCAAAAAATAATCTGTTTTAAGATGATAGAGAAAAAGAAAAACATGAAAGTCATACAGTTAACAATGTGATATTTACAAAAACATAATAGTGTATGTAACTTTGAAATGTGTTTTACCTATTTTGATATGTGAATCAGCAAAAATGGAAATGTCACTTTTTCAGATTATTCTGTTTTAAAGATAATTTATAAAATCCACAAAAGCTTTCCGGGTGTCTATTTTAAAGTGGCTAAACGTTTTTTTATAGCTTGTTTTGCATATAAAAATTTGAATATCTAAATGTCATCCCCACCTCTGATGAAGATTCTGTTTTCTCTGCAGTGGGAAAAAAATATGTTTGTTGGTAGTCAATTTGATTGGAAAAAGCCATATAGTGACTTAAAATGTATATAATTTGATGAAAGATGACAGTTAAATTGCCTTTATAAAGGAAAAAAATGCAATGAGAATCAATTTAAGATTATTGGTTCAGAATAAATGACGTTTACAACACAAATGTAACACTTTACTGAAAGTATTTAGTTATTGCACGCACCACCACAATACGGAAAAGAGTATTATTTTATTATAATATTAGGCCAATGTACGTGATTCGCTGCGTAAGGAAAGTGGGTCGCTCGCTGAGGAGAATGGGTCGCCCGCTGTGTGAGGAAAGTGAGTCGTTCGGTGTGTGAGGAAAGTGAGTCGCTCGCTGAGGAGGGTGAGTCGTTCGGTGTGTGAGGAAAGTGAGTCGCTCGCTGAGGAAAGTGATTCGCTCGCTGGGTGAGGAAAGTGAGTCGCTCGCTGAGGAAAGTGAGTCGCTCGGTGTGTGAGGAAAGTGAGTCGCTCGCTGTGTGAGGAAAGTGAGTCGCTCGCTGTGTGAGGAAAGTGAGTCATTCGCTGCGTGAGGACTGAGGAGAGCACGTAAACAGATCCACCGCTGGCCTATCAGTGGTAAAGTCAGTAGCTAGTAGCTGTAGTGTAGTGATTTCCTATGACAAATCATTAGACCTATTTTTGAACCTTCCGGCCCGCCATATCTAGGGGATGCGGAGGCGTCCCCTAGACCTTTGGGCTCATGCGGACTCGTCGAGTTTAAACAAGGCTTTACGCTTTAACCATCTCTGCCAATTCTCTGCTGTCTCAGACGACGATATGTTTGTCCCATTTTAGTCACCGTATCTTCTTCGAAAGGGAGGGTGGGCTGAGCCCTTAGTGCAAACTTGCAACCGAACTGCTAGATGTCGCTAAAAATCACACACTGCACCTTTAAATACTTTAATACTACTTTTAATAATATAATACTTTTTCAAGGCATGGACAAGTATGAACAACAACATAAGATAAGATGCCATTGGAGCATCTTTATTATTCAACTTGGCTTTTGTTAAATAAAATTGAATAGAATAGAATAGAAGCAGATGGGCAGAGAGCAGCACAACAACACAAATTTTTAAAGGGCAGTACAACTAAAATGAAAAACATTTTCTTTTTGAATCTGATCTGTGCTTTGTTGTAATGTTGCCTCTGTGCTCAGAGAGATTGTTGGCTGCAGGCGCTTTCCATCTCTGGATTTATTCCACTCCCATTTGGCACTAGTTTGTTTTAAATATTGTAACTGAACATTACTCTAAACAAGCACCCAGGTGGCTTTTTCAGGGTTAAGAGTATGTAATATATACAACAGCTACAACCGAGATGGAATCTTGCACTTTTGGGCTAATTCTACACATACACATATATTTTACAAAATCTCACTGAAATCCTGATCTCACGCAGCCGCAGGTCATGATTTCATAACTCTCATTGACACACACATACACAAAGATAAACACAAACATATTAGCATGTAAGACATGTAGTGATAGAATGATAGAGTGCTATATTCTGAATAAGTTAAGTTTCAGACCCCTTTGATGACGCTGTATGCCTTACAGGAACCTTAACTCCCCATCCATATCTGAATGACGTACATGCAGGCATATCATCTCCATCTAAAACAGTATATTCTGTAACAACATTGGTATTACATTAAATTAGCTCAAATTATATATAGGGAATTTGAATAATTAATCATGAATATGATTAATATATTGCATATTACAGTTAAATTATCGAAGTTGAAAATAGATCGATTGTACATATGAATGATCAATCACAACGAATTATAATTCCTCATTCATATATCAATGGTCCCCTTTCAAATCGACTATATGAGATAGCTTTTAATGGAATTAATTTAGCTATCGAACAATCTGTTTGTCCAGCAAACGGCCGTAAGATTAACTCATCAATTTTCCAACAAAAATTATCTCTTTCTTAATAATTACAAGAAGCTATTTTCTGGCCATGAAAAATCACCTTCTTGTTATTATAAAAGTTAGATTACTGAAATAGTAATCAAGTTGTAAAGCTTTGTAGCTAAGATCAAACAATTCATTGACTTGTAAAATGAGCTTTTCAGAAACAATCAAGCATATAATGGTTTTAATAAAATGAAACTACGGATACAGAATTCTACATTTAAACACGGGATACATGTATGTACAGTTGACAGTTGAGACAGACGAATAACAAAGAGAGTGAGAGAGAGAGAGAGAGAGAGAGAGAGATTGAGTGAGGGAGAGAGAGAGAGAGAGAGAGAGAGAGAGAGAGAGAGAGAGAGAGAGTAAGAGGATGAGAGAGAGAGAGAGAGAGATTGATCACATGGCAAAATTCACAGACAATGTAACCCTTAGAGAGACAACAAGAAATCACATCAATCATCAAATCAATAACCTATACTTGCATATGGTTCTCTTGTGTAGCTGAGGAACGCAGAGTCGTGTGCGTGTTTGTCCTTCGGTGCTGGTGTGTTCTCTCGTGTCTTCCGGGGCGAGCAGACTCGCGGGAAGTTTAAAGGTTAACCGAACGTGAAGTTGCCAAGGAAATAATTCAGAGTTCATCTCCCGTGGAGGGAGAGGCGAATATGAAAATAAAACTTAGTAAAGAAAAGAAAAACGGAGAAAGCTCCCTAAAAGGGAGCCATGGGACCGGAAGCCTCTCACAGGGACATTGCTCTCAAGTTCTCAGAAGTGCCCAAGCGCTGAAGTGCTCAAGTTCATTTTTGGTTCTTAGTTCTTCCAAGGGCTCACGCTCTGAAGTGCTGAAGCGCTCGCAGAGAAACTTCTGTGTCAGTCTCTTATGGAGAGGAGGGGTTCACGCCTGCTTCGCATACGTGACCAATAATCTTTAAGAGTTTCCCGAGCGGGAAAAGTTCTTCTTTGTCTTGTCAGGCTAATTTATGATGGTATAAAATTGTATCATTTCTACACAGAAAGATTGTACACACAGAACAATACATTTTACTGTAATATCCTATGTATGACTGGCTCGGTCACATCACGACGGTCACACAGATACCAAGAATGTCAGGAAAAAGTAGAAGAAACATAAAGTTATATTCATATGCAGAATTACAAGCATTTAACGTTCACTCACACGACTATAAAGCCATAATACCGGCTACCATGACCTAGGAAAGATCAAATTCATGTTTATACATTTCTTAAGTGGTTATACTTATATAAAATATAAGATTGCAGAGTCTATTCCTCTTTCTCTATCAAAATTCAAGTGGGAGCTGAGAGCCCACTTGGAATTCCTTTTGAGAGTCATAAAGTTTTATGACCTAGCAATAGGGAGTTACAGAAGGTGATCTTTCTTTGGAAGTATACTTAAGATTCAAAGTTACAAACCGGTCTCAAATTAATCTATAGAATAAGACAAACTAATTAAATATGCATGCATACAGGAAGGTCAGATACAATTCTATGTTATATACATTAAAAGGACATTTCTATCCTAAGTTACACACAAAGGACATTTGTGTTGCGGGTGTGTGTGTGGGTGTGTGTGTGTGTGTGTGTCTGTATCAGAGTCTGTCCATCCGTGGTGTATACCACGTGAGGGTTAGTTCGCACATGGTTGTCTTCAAGACAAAAGGGTAGTTGTGTATGTAAATTCACTTATTAGCCTAGGGAGACAATAATTGATGGAAGGGGGAAAATTTTAGCTTGAGACTGAATGGTGGAAGTCTTTTGCTGGTGACTGGACAAGGATTCGAAAACAAAGAGGACCTGTTTCTTGACTGTACAATGCGTCATAAACTGAGTTAATTATAATGACCTGATGGTGGTCACCAAATCACATGATTCAAGGTTTTGTGAATTAAACATATATGTGTTCATATCTTTTCAGTAGTGAAAAGAAAACAGGATTCGCTCAGTGGCTACATATTCCCCCTTTTCGTCGGATGAAGTCCCTGTGTGAACTTTATCGGACGACAATTATCACAATGGCCGACTGGCAGGTGAATCCTGTTGGTCATGTAGCAGGTGGACCATGGTAGTAGGATAGCCGGTGGATCATAATGGCAGGTGGAACATGATGGTAGGATGGCAGGTGGATCTTAAGCTGAGGATTCAGCTCGTTGAGTTTGGTGGCGGTCCAGGCTGGGACCGCAGATGAAGTGTTCAGAACGGGCAGTGAGACAGTGCTTGGAGGGCTGTGTCTACAGGAGCAATGTCAATGAGTCGGGACCCCTCCCCCTTTTGCAAACCACAATTCCCGTTCTGGAGTTAGGGTGAAAGTGTGGTTTCTGAAGAAGGATGGGGTTTCCAGTTCTAAGTTGTACTCCTTGCTTGGAAGATGATACAATGCCAAGTCATCAAGGTGCAGGATGGCACCTTTCGGCGCTTGGATTCACATGCTCTGGTTGAGCGGGGTGACACAGGTGTCAGTGTCATTCTGGTCGTAAGTGAGTGCAGCTGTGCGCCCAGGAAGGTTAACGAGCCACCTGCCACTTACAATCTCTGCTTGGGTCTCGGTGACTTGAGTGCGAGGCTTGGCTTTAGCAGGGCAGCTTGTGCCGCTGATCTGCAGCCCGCAGGTTCCGTCAGGGTTGTCTCTGAGGGAAGATTTGTTAGGGCAGAGATAGTGAATGTCTTTGGTCAATGTGCACATGTGTGGATTCGGTGCTGGGGACAGCTTAGTGTCGCTGTCATGCAAGGCAATCGCGTACGGCCTGCGGATCTTGATGTGAGTGCTGCCTTTCACAATCTAACATGGACAATGTTCTTGAGCCGGTGGATTCGGCTTGACTATGATGGATAAGTTCAGGAGAAAGTCCCCTTTCCTCTGCTTGTGGTCAATGCAGAGTGGGATGGCACTACCCATGAGAGTAGGCAAGGTGTAATTTTAAAGCGTCAGTTGGCGTGGCTATGGCGGACGCCAGCACGGTTTGCATGAGGCCTAAGGGTATCAGGTGAGGTGGGATTCTACCCATGGCGAGGCTGTCGATGGAGGAGTTCACCCCCCCTTAGCAGGTTTGTCATCAGGGCTGTTACCAGCTGATTTTGAGCAAAGTCATTCTGAAAGACAGTAAACAGCTGTTTCATGGAGTTTACTGTCGGGGTCAGCAGAACGCTGTGAGTGTTGAAAGTTACCACAGTTCCCTATTGTCTTGTCGATGGGCTGCAGGGATGCACTCTGTTGTGAGTTGCTCTTTTATCTGTGGAATCTCAGTCCGAATGTCGGCTACATGCCGCCTCACAGTGGTTAGGTTCACCAGCTGTATTGCGTCGTTACGCTGGGGTCGTGCGTTCTGTAGGCGTTGCGAGGATCCGGTGGCACAGACACTCTCTGAGTGCGGGTCTGGCAGAGAAGGAGTCCTGGTTGTTCCTTTAGGACGATGTCTGGTGCCGGACCTGGTGAGATGTCCGATTGCGGCTGCCCTCTGGTTGGCTGGAGGCACAGCAGCATCCTGGTAAAAGTGAAAGGGAGAGAGAAAAGAGAGAAAGGGAGGAAAAATTTCAGCGAACGTCGTCCTTGGTTGGCTAGGACAGTCTTTTCGCTTTGAGGATGCCAGTATGCCACTTGCTTCGGTGTCTTGCAAGTGTCTCTGGTGCTGCGATGTGCAGCACACTGTGCGTCGTGGGCATAGGGCATACATTGGCATTACCCCCCTTTTGCACTGTGGCAGAACAAGCTGTGGCGCGGTGATGGCATCAGGTGCAGAACGCTGAATGTTGTCCAGTGCACGCAGCATGTGCTTGTTGACGTAGGTTGTCTGGGTCACCGGTTGTCTGTGGGTGCAGACGGCATTCGTGGGTGGTTGGAGGGGTATGAGAGGTGGTTTCTCATAGTGTCCATAGTTTTGTCATAGTCTTTGGTAAGCTGGAAGGTTAAGGTCAGGTGAAGCAGGGGCTCTGTGACATTTTGTCATACTTGTGGTGAGAGCCTAATGCATGACCCTAAAAGTTCAGAACCATGGCTTAATTGGTTCGCTAGGTATGTAGCTTAAAGCTAGGTGTTTCACATGTAGCTAGCTAGTAAAGTGTGTCTTGTACCTTATCTTAGCTGTGGATGTTAGGAGGCTAAGAGTTATGTGGTTCCGAGATTATTCCCTGGAAAGGGGATGGGCCCTATGGGAAAATGGAACCACGATTGAACAAGAGAGGAAATAAACTAAATTAAATCATATAGATGACCGAAAAGTAAAGGGACTAGCTGAGTGCTATTAATATCAAGGTCAAAGAAAATAAAATAAAAATTAAAGAAGAGCAAAAAGAAAAAGAAAAAAAAAATTCAAATTAAAAGCAAAAAGAAACAAAGTGATCAAAACAACGGGAATGATCTGAAGGCGAGAATAATCAGTGGCATTAGTGAATAAACTTTGGATTTGCTTGGGCCAACACTTCATCGTGGGTTACAACGGTTGCGTGTTCGAGGCCACATAGTGTGTGTCCCATCAAAGGATTAGTCACCTGCCGATGAAGATTCCTATTGCTATATGAATTCTTCTCTAGCTACACAGTTTACATGTAGTTAACTTAAGTTTAATTAACATGGTATCTTTAAAGTTTGCCTTCGACGGTTAGCAAGGGCTATGCCTCAACTAGTGAAGGTGAACTTTAGCTAAGAAGAATTGCAAACACGGAACGTGAATAATTAGAACCCTAATTGGTGTTAAGGAAAGTATTTTAGAATACTTTGCACTGTGTAAACACAAGCGGTGATTAAGGGCTCAAGTAAATTATGTTACCTGCTAACTGTAGAAGTTATTATTTAGCTTAGCCTAAGCTGGATGGGTGCTATGTTGGTTTAGCTTAGCGTAAGCTAGCTGGATGCTATGTTGGTTTAGCTTAGCGTAAGCTGGAAGGATGCTAGATTAGCTTAGCGTAGCGTAAGCTAGCTGGATGCTATGTTAGTTTAGCTTAGCGTGAGCTGGAAGGATACTAGGTTAGCGTAGCCACCTAGGCTGGTTTGTTTACAAAGTGACATCACCAGTTAGCACTTCCTGTGACAAGTCGTTGACCTGGAAGCTAGAGCATGTCAGACAATTCAACAGTCCCTAAAGAATGTCTGTACATTTTACATGAATTATGCTGGTTTAAACGGGTGAACAGGATGCACCTAAATTTTAAGTCTTTCTAGTAGTCGGTGTTACATTAAGTAAAATGCAGATGTGTTTTGGCATTAGCTAATTTTACTCATGGAACTCTTCTCTTTATTTTACGCAACTTATTCTATTTGTTTACAGAGTAAGGAAATAGATTTGCTGTAAGTCAAAGCTTGTGTAAGCATATATAGTTACGTCCCTCTTGTGCACGAATGCTGACTTCTCAGCGATTAAACAGTTTTGATCGCTAGGTAGCTTTCTGCTTGTAGGTGCAGCTAAAATTTAGGTGAATTACATCAATCTAGCAATAATTTATAAGGCCTTTACATTTGTAGAAAGGGGAGCATCACCCAGGTCTACCTAGATATAACTTTGTCCTGAGCTTTCTTTGTTAGACACAGGTTTAGTCATACTACAATTTGGATTTCTTTTAAGCAAAGCAGAATACACATCGGTACAGCTTACAAGCTGCTGAGATGAGGTTTCTTCATCAAACAGACTTACGCTTTACTGCTGAACATGCTAATTTTAGTTGGAAATCTAAGGCTATTTTACTTAAAGTAGAGATGTCAATTTCAGCTATTGTTTTATCTGCACTGAGACAAGCCAGCGATCAAAATGCGTATTGCACGTTGTGTTTTAGTTGGATCGCAACGCTTAAATGCACGCCCGTAGGTTAACCGTAGTTTGAAACTCAGGTTTTTTTTTTTTTTTTTTTTTTTGACGTCGCAGTGACGTATGCCCTATTTGGAGCTAGCATTTCCTGTAACCCGTCATTGTTATAGAAACTAATGTTTAGCAGTGTCATTTCAACCAACATGTCGCAAATGTTTGTTTTTAAAAGAGTCGTGCATAGTCTGTTGGCAGGTGAGGCTTACACGTCCATTCAAGATTTTCTTTAAATCAGTAAAGTTCTAATTTTTCCTACTGCAGAGTCTTGCGTCTCTTTGAGCACAACTTTTCATCTACTTTAAAAAAAAAAATTCTATGTCCTATGCTGATCAGGGACATTTTTAGCAGAGTCTTGCACTGTGTTCGTGCAGTGTCCTCTGGTTTTGCAGTTCAAAGTCAGTGGGGTTTCAGGAATTCTTTCTGAGGAGGCCTTCTGTGTTAGAGGCCTTCTGCATTAGGTCACGCATCGTTGAGCGGGCATTGCGTGGTCTTTGGCAAGCTGGAAGGTGCAGGGTAGCGAACTGGAACCTTGACTTGGTGCTGAGGCTGTGTACCCCTGGATGGCTGCTGGGGTTCTTGGGAACTCTGACCTTGGAGTCTGGCTCTGGTGACCTGTGTGACTGGAGGGCCCAGACGGTCAGGTGTTTGAAGTCTAATAAAAGCTCAGAGCATCTAGCAGGTCTTTGCCCATCCAAAAGGGGTACGTGTCCATTTGTGGGATGTACACCGGGTGGGTAGGCCTCAAAAGGACCAATTGTCAGGTGAATGGGAGCTACCTGTTCAGCCTGTCATTCTGGCTGTACGACTGCACGTTTAGCTCACACGTTTGGGGTGTAAGAGTTCGATTTTGGCTCTTAGCTTTTTAGCACTGAGTCTTTCAAAGAGCTGAGCTGACATTAAAGTGAGGTCTGAGGCGGTGTCTACCAGGGCTTCCAGGCTCACCTCATTTTCCAAAGTGATGGCTAGGTAGAGTTTCCGGGCCACCCCCTTTTTGATCAGGTTCCCCAGGAGTCTTGGCGTAGGGGCTGGTGTTGTGGGGCGCCCTCTAGAGGCAGCTCTGAGTAGTGTTCAGAGACAGAGTAGATTGTGGGGTTTTTTTGAAAGTCTTTTCGGACACAGTCTTTTGCTTGGTGTAAGCTTTTTGGGCCAAGTCTCTTAGCTGTTGGGTAGACATGCTACGGGGACAGGCCAGAACGCCTAGGTGATGACTCACTGGGGGGGGTGCAGATTTCTGAGAAACAAAGTTCTGAAGTTGAAATCCTCTTCCATGCCAGGCTGATTGAGGTCCATGGCTGTGATTAGTCCTTGGTCTGATTCTGGATCAGAGAATTCTTTAATGAAGGCCTGCCGCAACTGCTGGTAGTCTGATTTTACTGTCTCTGGTTGACGGTCGAGGAAGCTGCGCGCATCACGACTGGACGTGATTCTGAGCAGGTACAATCTGTCCCACGGTGTTACGTTGGGAACAATGTGCAAGTGAAAGTCTATGTCTTGCAGGTAGGCGTGCACATCATGGCCTCCTGCAGGGTTTGGAGTGAACATCGGGATGTTTCGGGCCAGCTTGTCAAGTTCTTTGGGGGCCATGCCGTGTTTAGCGGCAGGGGTTCTCTGGAAGCTGGCTGGTGACATACTGAACAGTGGGCTTTCACCCCCCCCCTTTTTCAGCCTTGAGTTCGTGGCTGAAAGGTGTGGACCAGCTGTGTAGGGGAAACGTAGTGGTGTGAGTTTCCCCTTCCCGGTCATTTTTCAGTCTATACGAGTGTTTCAACTCTCTGCAAACAAAGTCAAGTTTGTCTTTGAGATCGTGTCTCTGTTGTGTAAGTTCATGGATTTCAGCTCGGGCCGTGTGTAAGTGGTTTTCACAGGCCTTGGCTTTAGTGTCTCTTTCTTTTAGTGCATTCTCCGCTCTTGCGAGGAGATTTTCACCTTGTCGGAGTTGTTGGTCGAGTTCCACTCTGGCTTTACGCTCCGACTGTTCTCTTTCGTCTGTCTCTAGACGAGGGTTTTGCAGGGCATTTTGAAGTCTTTCTATTTCTTCCTGTAGCTCTGGGTTTGCTGCATACTCTGTCCCACGCTGGTCGTGGGTCTCGCGGGGTAGCTGATCTAGACGACTCTGGGTTCGGGCCTGATCCTTCCGAGCCTCCTCCGCTTGAAGCTTTAGCGCTGCTGCTTGCTGCTCCAGGTCGATGTTGCTCCGTCCGCTGAGCCTTGCCTGGGCGACGAGGTTGTGTGCGATGCTTCCGACGATTCTGGCCCAGTCTTTGTAGTTGTAGCTCTGGGTTGGATCGTGGGCCGCCAGTCTGTCCAAGTCGGCCTCCCGCTGCTCTTGGCTCAGGTGCTGCAGGTCACTGGCGTCCTTGGGCGGGAAGGTGGTTGTCATGGCTCTCAGCCATGTCTCGAGGTCGTCCCAGTGGGCTGCGGGGCTGGCTGCACGGGACATACTGGCTCACTGTAGGCGAGAGAAACACAGCACACACACAAAGAGCCCAAAATGCAAGTTCGTTCTAAGGTTAACGAATTATGCTAATACGGGCTATGCCGTCTATGAGAATTTTGGCTAACTGATGCAGACAGTTAGATAGTTAGCAGAGCCAATTAACTTGGGTCGACTAAGGACCTGAACTAGAGTTTTGACAGGCAGTAGCCTAGCGGGTCACGTGATGACACCGGCTGCGTTGTTGTCCCTCTATTATTTAGCTTCCTTGGTGGCTCTCACAGGTTACTGTCTCTAAGTGAAATGAAAGAAGCAAATCACAACAGAACACAAGGATAGAAGAGATCAGAGTGAAACAAAACAATGAAAATGAATAGGTCTGTAATGAACTGGAAAAATACTAACACTGGAAGTGTTAGGGAGAATACGGAGGCCTAAACCTACTAACACTGATAGGGTTTAAGATAGGGCCTACAGGTTAGTGGGGGTTATCGGGGTAGAAACCTAAGAAGATGGTGTGGCTTGGAGAAGAGAGGGGCCAAACACTTAAAATATCCGGGAAATATCTAGTATTCTGTGGCTTATAGTAAGCGGAATGGGTTTTACTAAATTTAGTTTACCTGCGGTGATTTGAGGCCTCTCTGGTGGGAACCCGTGGCTCAGTCAACCCCTCCGACGTTTCCCAACACTTGACCGCAGTGTTCTCGGGCAACTTCGTTGTCTCCCTGTACCTTGCTGCGCTCTCTCAAACAACCTGACTTTGGAGTGTCAAGTTGCTGATGTCGCAGTTGCGTGCTGCAACAATGGTACGGGATTCGGAAGTGTCCGAAACTCACACACGGCCAGCGTCAGTACCGCCGGTCGGGTAACCTCGCTCGCGGGATACCAATCAGAGAATGCCGCACCTCACCACAGTGCTCTGGGGAATGCCACTTCTAAATACACAAAGGTTAAACAAGTGAAACATAAAGTGGATTAAAGCTCGCTTGTTTAAATCAAATGTATTGATTATTTATGTAGCAATACGATTCAAAGGTTTTACTAAATAATAATAAACAAAAGGAAATTATGATAAATCTGGTATTTTATCAAAATAACCTAACCCAAAAGAGAAGAAACAATTAAAGTAGAAAGAGACAGGATAAAGCACGGGTGAAGAGGCAGGCCGCAGTAGCTGGTTTTACCACAAGGGGTGCGTACTTCTCTGTGCTTTAACCTGGTGAACAGAACACTTAATTCAAATTCAAAATTCAAAACTTGTTTAAATTTGTATTTAAAATAAGCAGGTAAGAATTATTAAGGAAAATCAGAATGATATCCGATAATAACCAATGATAACAGCAAAGTATCATTAAATTATTATGAAATAATCAAACGAGAAAGTAGAAATAAGCCAAGCAGGATGAAACACAGGAGGAGGCAAAACGTAATAGTGGGTTTTCGCCAAAAGGGGCGCACTTCCTCCCTGTGGTTTATCTGGTTGAATCAGACACCTTAATTTAAATTTAAATTCAAGGTTGTTTGAACCAAATTTAAATAAGCGT
Organism: Chrosomus eos; assembly: GCA_036326025.1. Classification (NCBI taxonomy): domain Eukaryota; kingdom Metazoa; phylum Chordata; class Actinopteri; order Cypriniformes; family Leuciscidae; genus Chrosomus; species Chrosomus eos. The sequence goes on from CM070819.1 coordinate 22,947,818, forward strand.
GTAACAGAAAATAAAGATTAGAATTATCCGATAACAATCGCGATTACTGTGAAGTATCAGTGATTATTAATAAAATGAAACAATGAGAAAAGCTGGAAATAGACCAATTCAAACAGAATGAAGAGAGAGAAAGAAAACTTGATACCCGACTTTGAAAGGCGATGCCACAAGGGGGCGCGTTCCCGCTAAGTGGGTATCAGTGCTTGAACTGAAACTTAATCTAAATTTGTAATTCAAATCTTGTTTGAACTCAAAATAAAAATAAGTGTACAGTCAGAGGTAGAAGATTTGTCTAACATCCAACAACATTAGCACAAACAGAGCTGTAAATGCCAATATGTATAGACAGCTAGACAAATTGAAATGTCAGGATAATATTTTATAATAGTTAACGGTACACTGTAAAAAAAAAAAAAAAGTTGGAATAACTTAAAAAGGTAAGTTACCTGGTTGCCTTAATTTTTAGTTAATTGAAATTAAAACTTTGAGTTAATACAACAAAGGAGATTGGTTTAATAAATAGAAACTCAAAATATTATGTTATCTGAATTACATTAATTATCTAAGTTGATTTGACAAAATATAAAAGTTGTGATAACAAATCATGAAAATAATGTTTTACAGTGTAACCGTAAAGTATCATCAATAACTATAAACAATCAAAAGGGAAAAGTAGAAATAGGCAGTTCCAAAAAGAATTTGAAAAGAGAGACAAGGAGAGCTGAGTGAGCCGACTTAGAAGGCGTGGACTTCCAAGTGGCTCTCTCTGGCTGTGTTGGGATTTAATTTAAGTTTTAATTCAAATTTTGTTTTGAACCAAACTCAAAGTAAATGTACCAGTCACAAGCAGGAAACTTGTCTAACACAAAATAATATTTGCACGAGCAACGCTGTACATGCCAATAATTATTGAGAATTTAGACAGGCTAATTCTGGTCATAAGGAATTTAGCAGTAAGAGAGCATTATCTGAAATGGCCACGAGATGGCGTAATTGCGCTCATGCAGGTTGACGTCAGAAGGCGGGGCGTAATTTGAGACTTCTAAACACCCTCTAGTGTTTAGCCAGCGGAATTACAACCAATTTTTAATGTGATTCAAGAGCTAAGAGCTTTCAGCTCGTGTCACGCGCTGATTTTCTGCAATAAATCACAAGTATTCATTCAGATCTCTGCGGATCTTTTCGGATCTTTTCGGTGCTATGCTGCACAAGAGTATATGGCGGGGTTTCTTCGCCGCACATACACAAGTGTGGACAACAGGAATTTTCGTCTGTTGGTTCGACTCCCATACACATTAAAAATATAGCACTTATTCAAAATGTATTAGGTTTAGATTGGTTAGCTAAGCCAATTTCTGACCAGGAGTTATCGTTATTTAACGATTATAAAATCAGGCCTTACTAAGATGAGAAAAGGAGTCTCGCTTTACTCAATCTTTTGATCCCACTGCAAGAAGATTCTCGTTCTTGAACAGGGGATTTTGTAATATTAAAATGTAGTAATGCAAAAGAGATTTCTTCGTCTTTGCAAACACAATTTTATATCATTGGAACTGTCTGCAGTTTACTTAGCATTTAACAGTGTTAAAATTGTCTAGGCATATTTTAGCAACTTGTTAAAATGTAACGTTACTGACTTCGGCTTTTTGCCTCGTTCAGTTAGGAGTGAGTTCGCGTTGCGACTTATCTCACAATTTCATGATTTCATAGCGCGCAAAATTTTTTTTATTAATAACCATATACACAGATTGAAACTGAATTTGCTCATAAAACAAAGTTTGAAATGCGTCACGTTCTCCACCAAACTGTAACAACATTGGTATTACATTAAATTAGCTCAAATTATATATAGGGAATTTGAATAATTAATCATGAATATGATTAATATATTGCATATTACAGTTAAATTATCGAAGTTGAAAATAGATCGATTGTACATATGAATGATCAATCACAACGAATTATAATTCCTCATTCATATATCAATGGTCCCCTTTCAAATCGACTATATGAGATAGCTTTTAATGGAATTAATTTAGCTATCGAACAATCTGTTTGTCCAGCAAACGGCCGTAAGATTAACTCATCAATTTTCCAACAAAAATTATCTCTTTCTTAATAATTACAAGAAGCTATTTTCTGGCCATGAAAAATCACCTTCTTGTTATTATAAAAGTTAGATTACTGAAATAGTAATCAAGTTGTAAAGCTTTGTAGCTAAGATCAAACAATTCATTGACTTGTAAAATGAGCTTTTCAGAAACAATCAAGCATATAATGGTTTTAATAAAATGAAACTACGGATACAGAATTCTACATTTAAACACGGGATACATGTATGTACAGTTGACAGTTGAGACAGACGAATAACAAAGAGAGTGAGAGAGAGAGAGAGAGAGAGAGAGAGATTGAGTGAGGGAGAGAGAGAGAGAGAGAGAGAGAGAGAGAGAGAGAGTAAGAGGATGAAGAGAGAGAGAGAGAGAGATTGATCACATGGCAAAATTCACAGACAATGTAACCCTTAGAGAGACAACAAGAAATCACATCAATCATCAAATCAATAACCTATACTTGCATATGGTTCTCTTGTGTAGCTGAGGAACGCAGAGTCGTGTGCGTGTTTGTCCTTCGGTGCTGGTGTGTTCTCTCGTGTCTTCCGGGGCGAGCAGACTCGCGGGAAGTTTAAAGGTTAACCGAACGTGAAGTTGCCAAGGAAATAATTCAGAGTTCATCTCCCGTGGAGGGAGAGGCGAATATGAAAATAAAACTTAGTAAAGAAAAGAAAAACGGAGAAAGCTCCCTAAAAGGGAGCCATGGGACCGGAAGCCTCTCACAGGGACATTGCTCTCAAGTTCTCAGAAGTGCCCAAGCGCTGAAGTGCTCAAGTTCATTTTTGGTTCTTAGTTCTTCCAAGGGCTCACGCTCTGAAGTGCTGAAGCGCTCGCAGAGAAACTTCTGTGTCAGTCTCTTATGGAGAGGAGGGGTTCACGCCTGCTTCGCATACGTGACCAATAATCTTTAAGAGTTTCCCGAGCGGGAAAAGTTCTTCTTTGTCTTGTCAGGCTAATTTATGATGGTATAAAATTGTATCATTTCTACACAGAAAGATTGTACACACAGAACAATACATTTTACTGTAATATCCTATGTATGACTGGCTCGGTCACATCACGACGGTCACACAGATACCAAGAATGTCAGGAAAAAGTAGAAGAAACATAAAGTTATATTCATATGCAGAATTACAAGCATTTAACGTTCACTCACACGACTATAAAGCCATAATACCGGCTACCATGACCTAGGAAAGATCAAATTCATGTTTATACATTTCTTAAGTGGTTATACTTATATAAAATATAAGATTGCAGAGTCTATTCCTCTTTCTCTATCAAAATTCAAGTGGGAGCTGAGAGCCCACTTGGAATTCCTTTTGAGAGTCATAAAGTTTTATGACCTAGCAATAGGGAGTTACAGAAGGTGATCTTTCTTTGGAAGTATACTTAAGATTCAAAGTTACAAACCGGTCTCAAATTAATCTATAGAATAAGACAAACTAATTAAATATGCATGCATACAGGAAGGTCAGATACAATTCTATGTTATATACATTAAAAGGACATTTCTATCCTAAGTTACACACAAAGGACATTTGTGTTGCGGGTGTGTGTGTGGGTGTGTGTGTGTGTGTGTGTCTGTATCAGAGTCTGTCCATCCGTGGTGTATACCACGTGAGGGTTAGTTCGCACATGGTTGTCTTCAAGACAAAAGGGTAGTTGTGTATGTAAATTCACTTATTAGCCTAGGGAGACAATAATTGATGGAAGGGGGAAAATTTTAGCTTGAGACTGAATGGTGGAAGTCTTTTGCTGGTGACTGGACAAGGATTCGAAAACAAAGAGGACCTGTTTCTTGACTGTACAATGCGTCATAAACTGAGTTAATTATAATGACCTGATGGTGGTCACCAAATCACATGATTCAAGGTTTTGTGAATTAAACATATATGTGTTCATATCTTTTCAGTAGTGAAAAGAAAACAGGATTCGCTCAGTGGCTACAATTCACAGTCTAGTAAAAAATCTCAGTTCTTGAGCTCTGGCCACTGTATGTGCCATAGTTACTGTTCATGCTGTATAGTAACATGCTGTACTATAGTATGACCTGTTTTCTTTTTCTTTTTTCATTATGTGTATGTGTTTTTACACTCTCCAGTGGTAAATGTTGAACAGTAATGCACATTTAAGGTATATTATTTGTTTATTGTATTGAGTTGTGGTATGGAATCAGCATTTTTTTTCGTTGTTTTTAAGAGGCTGAAAGCCTATTGGAATAAAGTTTTAAAGCACCAAAACCATGAGTGTGTTAACTTCATAGATCAATGATAAAAGAAATAAAACACCTTTGTATGTGTAATGTATGGTCCCTTCTCACACTTTAGTTTAATTCTCACTATTAACTATTTTAATATTTGCTTATTAGCATGCATACTAGGATATCGGCTGTTTATAAAGCATATACACTGTAAAAAGTGAACAGTTGGATCAACCTAAAAAAATTACTTCAATTGGTAACACCTAAAAAAATTAAGTTTTCTCAACTTAAATTATCACGTTTTAACGTGATATACCTAAATTGGGCAACTACCGTACTAATCTTAATAAGCAGTAATTAGGAGTTTATTGGGGCAAGAATAATAGTTAATGGAGAGAATTGGACCCTAATCTAAAGTGTGACCATTGTTTTTTGCTTTTCCATTTACTTCAGTTGTAAAAAAAAAAAAAAAAAAAAGGGAAATAAAGAAAATCCACTGTAGCTTTTCTGACTTTCCAAAAAAGGAAAGACTTGAGAGATTGATTATGCAGGAGAGAGAAAAAATACAAATTTGCTGCAGGGTTAATCAGCTTTCCCATAATTTAATGCCAAGGTCTTACCCAAAGAATAGTGTTATAAATGTACATTCAATTAAAAAAAAAGGAAATACTGAAATTAATAACTGTGGAAATGCATCATCACAGGCAATTTACAAAAAGAGTCAATTATTATTGTTATTATTTTAAAAATATGACTTTGTAGCTTATTATTATGTGAAAAAGTTTTATCAGCCAAATATGTTTTTTACCTATACTTTTTACTCACTTTAGTTTAAACAACTGAAAAATAAATAACCTAATGTTTTTTTATTCAATTTAAAAGTTTTCTTGAAAATAGTTTAGCAAAACCCTATATAAAACCAACATGAATACAAAAGTACATTTCTAAGAATTACTCACATGTGTAAACTAAAGTTTGTCATCATCACAGACACTCTTTTATTTCATTGAACCAGATAAAAGTTTTTTAATTGACTTTTCTGGTAAATGTCAGGAATTTTAAAAGCCATTATCATCTTTCACTAATGTTGTGTCTTTCCCTGGAAACACGCCTGCACAGAGAACTACACAGACCCCGTCCCCTGAGAGAAAAAGCGGCATCATTATGAGAGTGGAAGAAGGTGTCTGGGCGTCTCATTACCGTGTGACCCTCTGTCATTAATACCCGTTTGTGGAGAGGCAGAAAAAGAAGGCCGCGATCAATCAGATGAGATTTTGCTTCACATATAAACAGGTCTGATGAATGATTGCCGTTTAAAGTGGGGCGACAGACTTACCACAATTTGCACTAAGTGTCTGGGCATAGAGTCTGTGCCTTTACTGCCAGATGGCTTTAGAATACAATCCAGTATTTTTTTTAGAGTTTCAAGTCTGTGGGAGCATATGTATTTGCTTAATATCTCATACTAACATTTAAACCAACTCCATGCCACTTTATTAATTATTTTATGTATAAAAATTGAGACATGTCGACTATAGTACTGTAACAATTCATGGGAACAGTTTAATGCCCCGTTTACACAAAGGGAAGACGCAGATATTTCCTTGCGGTTTGGCCTCTCATTTACACGAAAACCCCATTTTTATCACAGAAAACGGTTATTTCTAAAAACTTCGGCCAAAGTGGAGATTTCTGATACTTGATACCCGTGTCAACTGGGAGAAACAGGGTTTTAGGTGCTCAAACGTCACATTATGCGCCAGAAAATGCTTAACGTCATGTGAGCGCCCAGTTTGGCATCGTTATGATGATGGCGCTCGACGGCGTATTTATGCGGGTTTATGTGGGTTGAATATTTGTTTCTCTAAATACCCAGCTATGTGTAAATGTGGCCTAAGAGGCAACACCATTATATGAGACCTGAATTTTATGACTCCCTAGATTGGGTGCCAACAATTTAGCCAGTGAGATCTATGATCACACGGGCTTCCGCTCACCAGCTCTGCAAGGTGAGAGAGCGAGTGTCTGACTGTTGATTGTCTGCATATGTCTGTCCTATGATCTGGTTCTCTTTGGGAGGCCCATTCGAAACTTGGAAACTCAGTGCCATTGGATGAATAACAGGGTCTAATTTGATTCCACATTAGTGATTTGACAGACTTGATTATTTCAAAGCAGTGTGGCAACCTCATTTAAACCTTATAACGTTACAATACCTATAAATGAGATTTGAAGATGATTTGTTACTTTGATCAATTGAAGACATATCTAGGGTGTCCGTCCCATTCTATAAAAAAAACTGCATGTGGTGCATTCAGATTACTGAATTTAAGACTCCTGATTGAAGGTGGCTGAACAGGAAACAATCATTTAAAATCAAGGCCATGTTATTTTTTTCTAATTTATTGACACAGAATAAGTTCCCCCATATATATCTGTATCTTATACAATTGTGAAATTGGGGAAAGGGATTTATCCATTAATCTTCTAAAGTGTTTGATGGATGTGGGACATTTATATTATGTATTGATTTTTTTTTTTTTTTTTTGAAACAGTTCATCAAACATTAGAGGTGATAATAGACTTTGTGGATTTATTGTGTGACCTCATATATCGGCTATATCAGCTCTAGCCAAGATCCTTAGTAATTTGAGCCTCAGAGTTTGGGTGTATATGTCCATTACCTGAAAGAGCAAAAAGGTTCACCCTTTTTCAAAGCTAATAAAGAAGATGTTCTGCATTTAAAATGCCTTTTAATACAGCTTTACTTGTATCATTTCACATATAGCTATGTTTTCAGCACACAGATGTGATGATTTTGTATGTTTAAAAAAGTATTAAACATACTTGTGTCAAGTTTAATTTTGCTACTAACTAAATTACTCTTCTCAGTGGTCTACGAACAAACTGTCTTGACAGAGCATTTATAGAGGTTATTCTACACACTACTAGGATTATAATGTTGTTTGGTGTGCCCAGCTGTCCTCTCACTTCAAGTGTTCTGCCTAGCTAAATATCATTAGACAGTTGACGCATGCAATCCATCTGTTATGCTTTAATTGTGGTTTGTCTGGTGTATCGGGCTGAGGTGATACAAGGAGAGATGGTGGGAGGTTGATGGGGTAATACCATAGGTGTTGAAATGCAAAGGCAAGGCGAATGGATAATTTGGGATATGGGTGAAATTCAGCGTAAAGATGTAAAATTAAAGAAGATTTTAATGTTTATTTGGGCTCTGCTGTGACATAATTATTTCCTGTAGGGCATTCAGTCATTTGGAAATATAAACCTCTTTAAATGGTTTTGAATATTTTAGCACTAAACAATTTGTGCAGACTGAGTCGTTAAATTCTGAAGCAGCTGGTTTAGAAGTGGAAGAAGCACTGCAGTAATCCTCTAGCCTTCTCAGCATCTGGACCCCTGCAGTTCCTCAATTACTATGCCAAGGCTTTATTTCAGGCACAGAAACTGCAGGGGCTGCTGTTCTCTCAACAGGGCTAAAAAAAAATCACAGTTTCTCCTAAGAAGCACTGAAACGCCGTTTATATTAAGATAAAAGAGAAGCCAGAGGGGATTTTATGTTTTAATCTCATGTCATGTATACATTCTTAATAATTTCTGAACATTTGGAAAGTCTCTAGTAACCATGAAAAACTTCCTCTTGAACAGCCATGAGCTGCACTTCCTTTTTTAATGAGTTTTAATTTAAAATCTTCACATTGACAGTGTCACGGTGGATACAGGAGACAGACAGGTGGTAAGTGAAATGGTGTTTATTTTAGGAACAGCAGAAGCAGACGGAGTTATGGTGAGTATAATAACAGATGATAATTGGATGGACTTAGCCACAGGAATAATCAGAGTCTCTGTTACAGATGATGATGACCCGTCACTGGAAAGGGCTGCAGTAGAACGGCTGGGAACTGGAGACGGTAGATGATGATGAAGACAATCCGATAGGAACAGGTGAGTAGCAGGTAAGTTGCAGGTAAGTCTCTGGTTGAGCAGAGGTGAGTCTGTGTGTCAGGTATTGACGAGATCAGACAGTGACTGCAGGGAGAGTGAGTGTTATATAGGCCGTGCTGGTGATGAGATGACGTGATGGAGATCAGGTGTGGTGATGAGGGAATCGAGTGCAGGTGAGGATCCAGGGGAATGCTGGGAAATGTAGTGAAAACAGATGATGAAGTGAAACGTGAATGTGACATTACACCCCCCTCCGGAAAGCGCGACCTCGCGCTGCAGAGGAGTCAAGGCGGAGCAGATGAGAGAGGACGTGTCCAGGGCGGAGCTGTGGGACCCTCGGGCGTCCATGGCGGTGAGCCCCCTTCGGGTGGCCATGGCGGTGAGACCCCTTCGGGTGGCCATGGCGGTGAAACCCCTTCGGGTGGCCATGGCGGTGAAGACCCAGTAGAAGTTTCCAAGATCCCCAACTGTGCCGAATGGACCCAGAGCCGAGGTGACACCACAGGTCTGGAGGGCCAAGGCAGATCTGCAGGCTCATGGGACCGAAACGGAGAAGGGGCTCTGGAAGCCCGTGGCGTAACCAGTGCGAGGGAGGACGACTGAGGAGCAGGAGGGAAGATGGAGCCCGGTGGAGCAGAAGGGATGCAGGGCAGAGGCACAGCCGGCAGCACGGAGTCCCGAGGTGGAACCAGGGTGACGGCTGACCAATGTGAGGAAGGAAGGAGGAGTGAGCCTGGTGGAGATATAGGGCTGACAAGACCCGGCGGAGGTGAGGGCACAATGAGCCGCAGAGAGGCTGTAGGGTCGGAGGACCAAGGTGGAGTCAAAGGTTCAGGGGATTGAGGCAAGGACAGGGGATCCACTGACCAGGGCGATGCTGAGGCTTGGAGACCCAGAGGCGGCTCCACAGCGATACTGGGGGGTAGCTGTGGATGGGCAGCAGGGTCGACAGGGCTCAGTAGAGGCGAGGCAGTAGAGCATGAAGACATCAATAGCGGAGGTGGGAGAGGGAGGCAGGGTGGGAATACAGTTTCTGGCTGGACGGCGGTCTCTGGCTGGACGGCGGTCTCTGGCTGGACGGCGGTCTCTGGCTGGACGGCGGTCTCTGGCTGGACGGCGGTCTCTGGCTGGACGGCGGTCTCTGGCTGGACGGCGGTCTCTGGCTGGACGGCGGTCTCTGGCTGGACGGCGGTCTCTGGCTGGACGGCGGTCTCTGGCTGGACGGCGGTCTCTGGCTGGACGGCGGTCTCTGGCTGGACGGCGGTCTCTGGCTGGACGGCGGTCTCTGGCTGGACGGCGGTCTCTGGCAGGCAGGCGACGGGCTCAGGCTCTGGCGGGCAGGCGACGGGCTCTGGCTCAGGCGCTGGGTCAACGGGCTCTGGCTCAGGCGCTGGGTCAACGGGCTCTGGCTCTGGCGCTGGGTCAACGGGCTCTGGCTCTGGCGCTGGGTCAACGGGCTCTGGCTCTGGCGCTGGGTCAACGGGCTCTGGCTCAGTGAAAAAGTCTATTAGGTCAATGCTGGCAGAGGCCAGCGGTAGGGTCTCTGTGCTGGATGGGACCAGCAGCGAAGGTTCAAATGGGCTGGACGGGACCAGCGGCGAAGGCTCTGTGCTGGATGGGACCAGCGGCGAAGGCTCTGTGCTGGATGGGACCAGCGGCGAAGGCTCTGTGCTGGATGGGACCAGCGGCGAAGGCTCTGTGCTGGATGGGACCAGCGGCGAAGGCTCTGTGCTGGATGGGACCAGCGGCGAAGGCTCTGTGCTGGATGGGACCAGCGGCGAAGCGGGCTTGGTGCTGGTAGGTTGTGTACCGGGTCGGGAACCGACACTCTCCAGACACCGGATCACGGTCTCCCTCCAGCTGAGTCCGGTGGTGTCTGGAAGGTCGATCTGGTGGTGAAATCTGGCCCCGAGCCAGAATAAGGTACACAACCGCTCGTCAGCCACATTACTGACGAGTGCGATGCGAATAAAGCCTTCAACAAATGAATACCAATTTTGGCTCTCCTGAGCCAGGACGATAATTTTTACCCCATCGTCCATCTTGGGGCGGTCTGATCTTCTGTCACGGTGGATACAGGAGACAGACAGGTGGTAAGTGAAATGGTGTTTATTTTAGGAACAGCAGAAGCAGACGGAGTTATGGTGAGTATAATAACAGATGATAATTGGATGGACTTAGCCACAGGAATAATCAGAGTCTCTGTTACAGATGATGATGACCCGTCACTGGAAAGGGCTGCAGTAGAACGGCTGGGAACTGGAGACGGTAGATGATGATGAAGACAATCCGATAGGAACAGGTGAGTAGCAGGTAAGTTGCAGGTAAGTCTCTGGTTGAGCAGAGGTGAGTCTGTGTGTCAGGTATTGACGAGATCAGACAGTGACTGCAGGGAGAGTGAGTGTTATATAGGCCGTGCTGGTGATGAGATGACGTGATGGAGATCAGGTGTGGTGATGAGGGAATCGAGTGCAGGTGAGGATCCAGGGGAATGCTGGGAAATGTAGTGAAAACAGATGATGAAGTGAAACGTGAATGTGACAGACAGGCACCTTTAAACCGGACTGTGGATTATGAAAGGAATAGTTGACTCACAAATGGAAAATCTGTCATGTTTTTTTTTTTCACAAATGGAGAACTTTTTAAGCAAGTAGTGATCCCAGTTTTTAAAGACTGAAACTTAAAAAAAAAGCAAACTAGGCTCATTGGAAAAACATGCATTTTCAGATTAAATGGAAACCAGCTTCATATATATGGCTTTTTGTAGTAAACTTGCTAGCTCATCTGGTACAGTGTTGCACTTGTGGAGTGCTTGGGTTCAAGACCTGTGAAACATGAGTAACATTAAATAAAAAAGACCACTTGTAGAAGCAAGCTAAAATACCATGGTTGCTTCAGCATTTTAATCTCACATTTGCTGTTTTTAACACTATTGTTTAGGGTAGGGTTTAGTGTAGCTCCCACAATATTTTCAAACGCAATAGAGCGTTAAATATATGGCCATATTTCTGTCAGTGAAGAGCTCATGGATAGGTCCAGATGCTATCACTATTGTCGAAAATGGAGAAGAGTATTATTGTTGCCGTCTGTGGGTATCCTGAAATATATGATACAACATCATACACATACAAAGACCCGTCATTCTCAAGTAGCGCTGGAAACGGCTGTCATCCAGGCGCAGTTTCTGGAGAAGACAGTGAAATTCACAGAGACACGTCGGCGTTTGGCTTTCCTGTGTATTTGGGACTTCCACAACAAGTACAGAGCAGCAATAGTATTTATTTCAGACATGACGACAGAAAAAAATGTCAGAAAGAAATGTTGATGATGATGATGTGTGTGAAGACACCCCTTCGCGCGAGTGACGCGAAAAACAAGAAACATTCTGCGAGTAGAGCGAGTAACATCGAAACTTCACATTGCGTTACTCTCTCTAGGTTACTCGCAGGATATAACACACCATTAGTTTACCCTAAAATTTTTATTCTGTCATTAATTACTCACCCTCATGTCGTTCCAAACCCGTAAGACTTTGTTCAGCTTCGGAACACAAATGAAGATATTTTTCTGTCACTCCATAGACTGCAACGTTATTACCATTTTCAAGGCCCAGTAAAGACATTGTTAAAGGCACAATATGTAGGATTTTTGCAGTAAAATATCGAAAAACCACTAGGCCAATGTTATATATTTTGTTTAGTTGATTACTTACAATATCCCAAATGTTTCCAACTATTTGTAAATCGTGAGAAAATTGCGATTTTAACCAAGGAAACGGGGCGTGTGAGCAGGGGTGAGGAGTCGCCAGTCAATGGCGTCATATCCGCGTTACCCCCGGTTTCCGCCAGGTTTGACATCGTACTGCCATAGTAACCATGTCGACATACGTTGACAACTGGGTTATGCCTGTTATGCCTAGCAGGACGCTCATGCTGTTGTTGTTTTGTTCAAACATTATGGACCATGGCAAGCAGACTTTGAGCCAAAAAGAGGACTAAAACGAAGATCAACATCTTTTGAGATGCCAAGAGCTCCACGTCTGCAACTAACTTCGACTTGACAGAGAAGCGTGTTGCATGTTACTTTGATTAGTTGTATGTACATTTGCTCTGTCTAATAATGTTATTTAGTTCAACATGATGAAATGATAGAATATGATCTGTATGTTATTCTAATGTTGATCTAGCTTACTTAGTCTCATAGAGCCAACAAACAACCTAACTAACCCACTCCATTCCACCCACTCAAATGCCGTTTAGTGATAGTGTAACTGTTAGAGCAAGTGAAACAGCGCAGCGTTACCTCAAGATTAATTCGTCTAATAAACTGACCTGTGTGAGTATTAATTCAGCACTTGCGTGTAGTTCGGTAGAATGAAATGTCCTTATTCCTTTATATCCGCAGTACTCACGTTGCGTGTGGCGCTGGTATACAGTCATGTTAAAAACATCAATGTATTCACTCATCCATAAAAGATCCATCAGCTTGACGACAAGATCCATAATTCCGCTTAATGTGGAATATACGTCATCAATATACGCCTTTGTTATTGTAAGAGGTTAGTGACCCCTGGTGGTGAAAAATCCTGCATATTGTACCTTTAAAATAGTTCATACGACTCCAGTGGTTCAACCTTAATTTTATGAAGCGACGAGTATACTTTTTGTGCGCAAAAAAAAACTACTTTATTCAACTATTTCTTCTCTTCTGTGTCAGTCTCTGGCGCTGTTCACATTTTTACAGTGTGTAATTTTTATGGACTAGTTTGTTAAACCATACATGACTTCCGCCATTATTTAATAATATATTTCCTTTAAGAAGCAGATGACAAATGAAAACAATGTGTTCTAAAATTGGCTCAAAATATCAAACATGTTTGATATCCTCCAACTGGATAAAATCATAGTCTGAGTCTATGCTCATCATATATACGATTTTCTGTGAAATCTGTTAACTCTGGCCCAAATCTGCAGACTGGCTTGTATATTTCGGCAACTATAGCATTGAATCTTCCAGGGCAAAATCAGGCCAAAAGTTATGTGATGTATTCCAACCATAAAAGTTTAACGCCACTTACCCTGGTACATAAATTATATCCTAAAGAAAAAGTACAACAACAAAAAAAAAAAAAAAAAAAAAAAAAAAAAAAAAACTTCTGAATCCACAGTCTATTTAATGTTGACCAAGGACATTTAGAATTTGTGCACAGTGACCTTTTTTTTTATTGCTCACTGCAAACTATTGCCTGGTAAACCAAAAGTAGATCAGAGTCTGTGTGCTAAGATACATTATAGCACTATATATACTGTGAAGATTAACCTCTGGCACAGCCTATCTAAGTGTGCTGCTAAACACTCAAATCTGTAGTACAGACTTGCTAAACTAGATTTCGGTTTTGTTGTAAGTGCTTCTACATATGTTGTCTAATGCAACTTAGGCTAGTGCTGTATGCTAATACGCAATGGTGTCATCAGATGATTGAGTTGTATCTCTTGCATCTCTTCACTTTTATCACACATCAGTTGCAAAAATGCAAAAAGATGCAAAACCCAGACACCCGTCAGCAGGCTCTCATGGGAGACTGTATAATACAGTCTGGTGTATAATACAGACTGAACACACTGTAAAAAAGGCAAAAAAATACTAAAATTAAGGCAATTCTAAAATGCATTCATCATGTGTACTAAATATCATAATTAAAGTGCCATCCTCACGCTGAAAAACACAAGGACATTAGAATTCTGCCAAAATTGTATCTGATGTGTTCAGCACTTAAAATATAAAGCTTACAAATGTAGGCCTATCAATTTTACTTTTTCTGTAAAAAATGACAAACATTTTTTTTAAAGTGTAATGACGGTCTCTAAGAGTCAAGAGAAATAGAATGCTTTGTGTTTAATAAAAGTTAAGCTTTATTGACAGCATTTGTGGCATTTTAAATACATCACAGAAACCCTGCCAGTATTCCAGTGGGTTTAAAAGCATGAAAGCGAAGCTAATATTTTTGTTTAAGCACTTGCATGAATTATTCAATGAAATCCCATTCATTATTTGAGCTGTAAAGAATTATTCTAAATTATTATTTTCTAGGTGGATGAACCTCTGGTTATGCAATACTGACAAAAGAATTAATAAGAGCATATTGGGGATTGTGGGATTAAGTGTTGGTTGGGCTGGATGCGGGATCAAACATTTCCTGCATTGATTGCCCATCCATGGCATTGTCTTCAAATGCAACAAAAACTTTCCAGTTAAGTGCACTGGAAATAAGTTTCTTCATAAAGAATATTAAAAGAGAAGGAGAAAACCATCAGCACAGCAGTTGCTGTAACGCTGACAAGGAGCCAATGACACGCCAGTAGTGTGGTTCACATGGCTAGTGGGGCTGACGATAGCCTGTTACTGCTAACATGGTTTTTTAGAGACTAAAGTAAAGACATGGTTGAAAAGGGAATTGAAGACATATGAGAGACTGTGTACAGACTTATTGTCAGGTTATGTTGTGATTGTTTGTTTTGTTGCTTGGAAATGAAGCCTTGTGGTGTAGAAAAACATTTTACCAGCTAAATGTCATAATTGTACAAACAGATTCTGCACTTTAAAGAACAGCTGGCATCGATGCAAATTTGTGTCTTTAAAAAGAATGACATACAGTCCTTCCCCATATGAACTAATCTATGTCTTGTTTATGTTAGAACAGTCTTTCTGTCTCTGACACAGAGTAAGCTTGTAAACATCATTAGTTTTACACGTGGACAAGTCAAGACAAAATTAGTTATGGTTAATAAGTAATGTCCATCCAAGTCGTTTTTTGCTTATTTTAACCCTCTGGTGCTCTTCGGCCATTTTTGACAGAAAAACTTTATGTTTTTATTCATCGGAATAGTACGAAACTTGGTAAAGGATTTGGCACTTACTATGTGAACACACACAAAAAATCATGGTCATGATTCTAAAAAAAGATTAAATGGTCTGGAAAAAAAGTCACACTTGTACTACTCACAGACAAAAATGACCCCATTGGAAATGAAGAGACAGATTTTATCTAGTGAAAACTTTTAGTACTGCAGGCCAAACAAAATCTTATTGAAAGCTCATTTTTTAAGACATGAAGCTAAAATTTAAAACACAACTTGTTTAGATTTATGGCTTTGATTTTCTTGCAGTTTTGGAGTAAAATATGTTTTTGAAAATATATATTTCATATAAAAATGTAAAATAGTATTTTTTATAACAATAAACGTACAATTCTGTAACTTGTTTAAGTTCACTTTTTTTTTATTCAGCAATAATTTGCCAAGTGTCATCTTTAAAAAGAGATCAAACTTAAGCCTGTGGTCTAAAGAATTCAAGATTTACGGCAGTTTAAGTTGAAAATTTAATTGTCAGGTCTACGCTCAAAAAGTCAATAAATGGATTATAACTACAGCGTAATGTAGTACCATAAAATCCCCTAAAAATACAAAATATTAAATAAAAAACATTATCAAACTAAAATATAGTACATTAATTTTATTGGAATAATAAAAAACTAAAAATTTGGTCATTTTTGACCGCCATGCTGCGAGTGAGGTGAGAACCCAAATGCAATTTATTTACAAAAAGAACACAATCAAACATAAAACAAAAACATGGCAAGGCATGAAAACTCAAAACTAAAGCAGGAATATGAACATAGACTAGAAAACAAGACTACAGGAGCCTGGCCATGGAACAATCAATACTCGACAAAGACACAGGGCAAACAAGAGGGCTTAAATACACACAATACTAATAACAACACAAGGGACACCTGTGAACAATTGACAATAAACCAATTACAACATGACACAACAGACAAGGGAACACATGGCAGGATCATAAGACTAAAACCAGGGGATCATATGACAGACAAAAGACAGGAACAAGAAACAAACACCAAAGACATGACACATGCGAAGAGCACCAGCTTGTTTTGTCTTATTTTGCATTTTAGATCATTTTAGGGCACCTTTGAAAGTTTGCTTAGACCTTCTAAGGGACCACTGGTTGAGAACAACTGGTCTATTTTGTTTATTACATTCGGATAAGTCCAAGATTGTATTGCTGTAGGGCAACTACTTGTAAGGTTTCAATGTTACATTTGTAAGGTCACAGCCAGCGATCTTCTAAATGTATCTCAATCATGTCATTTTATTCATAAGAGAGGGAAGTACACAGGCTTTGTCTTGGCAGACTAGTTCTGCTATGCTGCTGCTGGCATGAGTGAAGGCTACTCTTGAAACATGCGCATAATTACAGGCAACAGGATACATGTTGCTGCTGCAGGGAAAGTATATGGAGAACCGCCTAGCTGATCTAAGCAGGTGGTGCTGGGGAAGGAGAGGGGGTAGGACTGAGTTGATCCAGATCAGGATAGGAATGATTAGGTTATGTAGATAAGACAAAAAGATTGATTGGCCACTGTGCCCGCTTTAGGGGAGCTAATTAACTGCTTGGAAGAATTTCATGACTGAACTATGCATTTTGCTTTACTGATATAGGGCAGTTAAATACAGATGTCGCCTCTTTAACTCACTTGGGGCTGACACGGCTTTGAGAGGATTTTAATGATCATTCTCTGCATGTTCGATTCGTTACAGGCCTTCTGGCTTTTATAATTGTGTGCAGGACCACGGACAGCTCAGTAGTGTTTGCAGGATTGCTGGGTCTTTTTTGTTGCTGAGTGATCCAGTAAGCCTCACACATGCGCTTAGAGCGAACTCTAGACAGCACATCAGTGAAGACAATAGCTTTTATGTGCAAATACCAGATTTGTCTATCCTTTCCCCTGCTTTGCATATTAATTATATGTGATTGTTAGACATGTAGTCTTCTTGTGTCACTTTTTTACTTGTTCACTACTACATTGCTTGTTTTCTGTTTGCTTAAAAAGGCATAGACTGGATTTTTAACCTTGTAAAATTTTACGTGTACACGTTTAGTCATAAATAATAGTGACAGGGATTAGGAGAAATATCATTTTAGTCTTTCATTCGCTGTTTTGAACATCACATAATAAGAAATAATGATATGTCATGATACATATCTGTGTAGATAGGTTCATTAGTCACTCGTCCCTGACACTCACCTTCAAAACAAATTAATTTGATTATGCAAAATGATGCCTATTAAGTGCCACTTCAGAGAGAGAAAGCGTGTGTTTACTGTGGTATGCATGTAAATGTTAGGACCTTCTCTTTCAACATCAAAGGCTGTGACACTCTACTGACACCAACTGCCACCCACCAGGGCAGGAAATGACACGCAGGTACAAGGGAAAAAGGTAGGAGACCAGGGTTGAGTAATTAGCTAGGGCTAACAGATGATTGATGAGGGGAGCTACTTCAGTTTCATGTACTTATTCTTTTTCCCTTTTTCCTCTGAAAAAAAAAGAGGAACGTTTAGTCCTGGGCACTGCACTGAAATAGTCCTGTCTGAGTGAGCTGACAAGAGGCAGGAGAGTGGAAGAGCTCTCTTTAAATACTAGAGCCCTAAAGAATAGACAGGAACTGGCTGCTTGACAGATAATTGTAATGTCTACTGCAGTCTACTTTATCCGCTGCTTCATTTCAAACATATACGGTTATTGCAAGTCACCCTGCAATTTTTATTTCACTTATTTAGTTTTCACTACTATTCACATCTTTTGGGAAAATTACAACGTTTATCATTCATTCATTTGATTCATTCAAAAACCTTTATTCGTTTAGGAATGAAAAAAGTGGTTGTACAGTATGAGGGAGTCATGTTTTATTCAAAATTGCTCATTCATTTAGGAACTAAACAAGTGTCTTTATGAATGAGTCACTGAATCATTCACTCAACTGATTCGCTAAAAAGCACTGATTCTTCCAGGAAGGAAAACACCACCTAACTGTATGTATGCACAATGGCTCTGCAGTGGCTTTGTTTGGAACTATTTGCATTGACAGACAAAGTACCTCCTAATATTGTGTTTAAAATGTAAGTAATTCAATATTAATTTCTTGTTCAATGAACTGGTAAATAATTTTGTTATTTTTGTATTTTTATATACTTTAATATTATTTATTAGTATTTCAAATTAGTTCTTATTTTTACATTTTAATTAGACTTTAATTTTAGTCATTTTTTATGTGTTTGTCATTTGTATTAGTTTTTTTATTATATCACTTTAGCTTTCCATTTATAGTAACATATCACCATGTTTGCCTTCAAGTTTTAGTTTTGGTAATTTCGTAAATCCACTTATTTCAATTTGTTGCCTAGGCAACATTTCATGATTTAGCAGAATTAATTGTTAACAATAACAAAACTAGTATAAAAGCATTTTCACACTTTCAATCTGTTTCACAGAAAATTAGCATGACTGTGATTACGCGCAGCTTGTGCTAACAGCCGAAGCACATGCTGATATTTGTAAATAAAGCGCTCTCATGTGACATTGATACGAGCAAATCCAGACATGAAGCAATGACATTGCCATATGACAGCCTATGGAAAACACTGCCCCTGCACTCTGCCCTGTTTCCGAGTGGAGAGCAGGTCAAAGGGTCAGGCGCCCCATCACGCTCACTGCTTTCACACAAACACTGCACTGATGCTGGATGAAGCCTTTAACCTCTGTTTTATAAGCCCCTTCTCATACGGTCTTAAATTACAGCTTCTTCTAGTTTACTCGGGTAAGTTCAGACAAAATCCAGCACAACCACATGGCGCCACTTGAAAGGAGTCTCAAGAGCAATGCACAGCTCCAATTTTCAGTCTTACATTGGGAGAATTCTGTAAACACATCTGATGAAGATGGTGCTTAATTAGCTCTAATGATAATTTTTGCAAAGTAAGTTGTTTTTATAAAAAGCAGGAAAGTACAGAAAAGAGGGTGGTAGAGTATTTCGTAAGAATAATGATGGTCTCCTCAATGGATGGGACCATCATTGGGTGCAAAGCTCTTTGGTAACTGCACACGGCAGCAAAGACTGTTTATCTAAGTCAAGGGGTCAGGCAAGGTTGTATTTTCTCTGATCTATTCAGTTCTGTCGACTTGTATTAGGTCAAAGGGATGTGTTTCATAGGCCTTCACTTCAGGCTGTGAAGCTCTATGTTAGATGACCGCAGCTTCAATTTTGCTTGGTTTTAGAAGATGGGTTTTATCAAAGTTTGAGTCATTGGTCTTATCTATCTTTTTATTACCCATGTATTTATAGTCGATATAAGTTACTTCAGCCTAAAAATTGCTAGTACAGTGTCGACAGTGATGTGACCTAAGACCTTATCTATTACTGCGAATGTATAGGTTGAGGAATTTTCTTGTGAATGTCTGAGGGTTTGTTGCTTTTTTTAATAATATATTTCATAATACTTTTATAATAATTCTTCATTTTGATAAAATGTGTATTTTATTTAGTTGTGTTGATTTATTCTTTGTTTATAGATTTCTCAATGTCTCTTGAATTCTTTACCTTCATATAATTAGGAGATTACAGAAGCAAGAAAGTAAGGAAGATAAGGGAGGCATGAGATTCGCAGGGAAATGGACAAAGTAATTGAGAAAAAGGACAGTGGGAACCAGACTAGATGGAGCTAGAGGAAAAGCAAATGTGAGAGAAGAAGATGGAGAGAGGAGAAGAGAGAAGGAGTGAGGAGAGAGAGAGAGAGAGAGAGAGAGAGAGAGAGAGAGGAGAGAGAGAGAGAGGAGAGAGAGAGAGAGAGAGAGAGAGAGAGAGAGAGAGAGAGAGAGAGAGAGAGAGAGAGAGAGAGAGAGAGAGAGAGAGAGAGAGAGAGAGAGAGGATCATGCGGCTGATGTAAAAGTCCAATGATCAAATACAGATGTTTCCCACCCCTTATTTGAAGGGGTCAATATTGCAAATCTCCTGGCACAGTTATTTTTTGAACAGCGGTTTCCCTCATGCCATATTTCATATTGATGATGGGAAATTAGGGTTATGGTACTTGGAGTTTAAAATATTTGGAGAAGGGTTTCTGATTAGTGTCTAAACAGAGAGATAAAGATAAAATCAGATAATCATCTGATTATCAGATCATCATTTGAAGGAAAATATGTATTTGATCAATTTTAATTTAATGTTGAACCTCAAAGACAAACAACATAAAATACATTAACTCTTTCAATAAAATGTTTTTTTCTTCTTCTTTGTATAGGTTTGTCCTGGTGTTTGGCTGCTTGGTGCTTTCTGTCTTTTCTACCATTCCAGATCATCAGGACATGGCCTCTCACAGTCTTCTGATCTTGGTAAGAGCTTAACTAGTGTCAAACTTAAACCAAAAAAATGAATAAAAATGAAGCATGAAACTAGTCTCATGCAAAGCAGTTTAAAGAAAAACATTACATATACAGACAGAGTACAATGCATGCTATATGCACAAAAGCTTCTTCTGAAAGACGTAGCCATTCCCATTTTGTTGGGACAAACTGTTGTTTATGGATCACAACTTTTTTGTAGTTGTGTTTTCTATTAACAGTTTGAATTATAAGCTTTATGTAGTTGCTATGATAGCTATGATGTAAATGAAGGGCAAAGCTTTGTTGATGTAGTGTTACTGTAGCTTTTGTAAGCTCTTGCTTTTGTAAGACCGCCCCTTAGGAAAATTATCCATGAGATCGTTTACTGTTTGTATTACCATAGTTTTCCGACAAATATGATTAAATGTTGTAGAACATCGTATCTATAAGAAAAAAAATAAAGAAAAAACATACCACTTTGAAACGTCCTGTGAAATCCGTGCTTGCATGTGCATCCGTTCTCCACGATCCTCTTTGAAATTGACGCCATTGTTAATATTTACATCTGAGTACAGCTCACGGTTATGAAGAGGTGTGATATATTTTCCGAACATGCGCTTAGCGCTGCCTATCACAAAACACTGGGCCAGCTTCAATCATAGCTCATTTCGGAAGGACTGGCTTCATTGAAAATGACGCGTTCAACCAGACTAGGGATAGAGAGGAGCTGTAATAATGTAAAATATGTGTAAGAATAATGTGTTTTTTGAACCTAAAAACAAAATCAAGACTTCGTAAAAGGGCATAATAGAACCCCTTTAAAGGAACACTACACAGTTTTTTTCATATTAAAGGGTAACTAAACCCCTGGTCAGAGCCTGACTCCACCCACTGGCAATATTTGAAAATGCTGGAAAAGTGGGCGGAGCCTAGCGGAGATAGAGGGGATGAACTGAGGGCAGTTAAATACTCTATCCTGATCGTTTTCAATACTTTCAATTCCAACTCCTGACTCACTACAGTGGTTTTGACGAAACAAGATGGTTTTTACACTGCCAAGGGCGTGGTAGCTGGTACCAAGAGCATGGTTAGCTGGAACCTGCTTACATCAGCTCTCACCGCTCACGTCATGAACTACCGCAAACATCCAATAGGAAAATTCAACTGCAGTAGCCACCGTTCAACCTGAAGAGGGCAGCACTCAGACATTTTTACACCATATACTGTACAATTTAGAATTACCCAAATGTCAAAAAAGTTCAATGATCAACACTAATAAAGCCCCAGTCTTACAGACCACTAACTAAAAAAAGTTGGTTTAGTGTTTAGTTACTCTTTAAACTATGTTATTCCCTTAACTAAGACGAGTTGATACAGACCTCTCTCGTCTCGGTGGGTGCAGTCAATCGCTCTGGTGTGCGGCGACACTTTGATAGCCCAATTCATTCATTAGGGGCCAAACAGAGATGAAGTTAGAAGCGACCAAACACCTCCACGTTTTCCCTATTTAAATACAGTTACACGAGTAGTTACACGACCAAGTATGGTGACACAAAATAAAACGTTGCGCTTTTCTAAGCGGGTAAAATGTATAACTATAATGTATGGCGGAATAGCACTTGGGAGCACTTCGACTCAGTAGAATGATCCTGGAGTGATGATATTACTGCGCCGAGTCGAAGTGTTTAATTGTCGAAAAGTCAAACATAGTTTAATATGAAAAAATTAATTTGATAAAAAGATTGAACAAAATGAAACAAGAATTTTGAACCTGCGTGACTTCATCCAATATTTTGATTTCTGTTCTGTAAATTTATGTGAATTGATGCAGTTTTAATTAGATAATGCATAATTTGCATATTTGAACATATCATCTCAGAAAACTTGTCTAACAAAAATATGTTTTAATGTAGCTACTGTGATTAATCAACTCGGGAATAATGATGTCAATTAGTTTAAATTTTGTTCTCTATTCACCTGGGGTGCCTTGACCTTCAGGGGACATTCAATTTTGAATTTAACAATACTATTACAACATTATTTTCCTGTTATCTCCGTAAAGCTTCTTTGAAACAATTTGTATTGTAAAAAGCGCTATATAAATAAAGGTGACTTGATTACTTGACTGACTTAAAATGTGCTGTTGTGCATAATTATATCATCCAGTGTTATCATTTTAGCAACCAACCACAGATGATACTAGTACACACCCACACAAACAAACTTGTAAATGTCTTTCTTTGTCTTTGTAGGAGTTTGTGATGATCGTTGTGTTTGGGCTGGAGTACATCATTCGAATCTGGTCTGCTGGTTGCTGTTGCCGGTACAGAGGATGGCAAGGGCGACTTCGCTTTGCAAGGAAGCCCTTCTGTATCATAGGTGAGCTTTCAATAAATGTACAAGACAAGTTTCCCTCCATAAAATCAGAACTTTTCATGAGTATTTTCATGTTTAGAGGTTGGGGTTTCAGGGCTTTTTTCATTTCTAAACAAGGTCATAGAGTGAAATCTCATATAAAAAAAAAATAGTGACTTATTCTGATTTTCTTTTTGGTGACTTATTGGAGTACAAATGCTCTAGAGTCACAATGTTTTCTGTAGTAGATTAAATAAACAAAAGAGTAAAACTGAGGGTAAAAAAAAAAAGTTTAGTTTACTCGCCAAAGCCAATTTTTACTGTGTTTTGGTAGTGTAACTGTGGTTCTAGGAACATGCAGGATACTCAGTTTGGGAAGCAGGTTAGAGCAACACACATCACGTAGATGGACAAACACTGACTGAACTGAAGGAACTGATGATATTGATAGTGATGAGAATTAAAGGGCACCTATTATGCAAAATGCACTTTTACATGGTGTTTGGACATAATGTGTTGCATGTGTGAGCAAAACCATCCTAGAATGATAAAAATCCACCCAGTGTTTTTTTTACAATCTCAATAAATCATAAGCACTGTCTCAGAACAAGCTGATCTAGAATTCGGGTGGGGAAAGCCCCACCCACGTGGTTTGATTGACACTGGTTTTGGCATAGACCCCGCCCTCGGTGATCTGTACACCGTCCTCCATTGTTTTTATATTACTTTTTTCACTGTGTTTTTGATTAAATAAATGCAGTCTTGTTGAGCAAGCATAACTGACCTGAGAAAAAACAAACACTTTAAAAAAATATAACTGTTCCCAAACATTTGAAGTCTGCACATTCCTGTTCTTTTCTATGTATTATTATTATTATTATTATTATATTATTATATTATCATTATTATGTTTTGGCAGCTATTTGTAACACTATTAATAACGGCCACCATTGCAAATGCATTGCTTTATTTAGCAACTTTCATCCTTCCAAAATGACTCAAACCATGTTTATTCCTCAGTAACCAAGGCAACAGCCTCATAACTGATCACCAAGGACTTATCTCATGCCTTTTAAATAATGTTACTGTACTTAGCCCTTGACCTCATACATTTTACTCAGCATCCTCCAGTTGTGTCTGCCAAAAAAAAACAATGACCCCTCAACCTGTCTAATGTTCTCCAGACTGTTGTTACGCAGTGTGAGCTCATTAATACTGGCTTTGCTTAAGGTTTTACTTTGTTTAAGTGTGTGTAGGTGCTTGTGGTGTAGTGCTAACACTTAGCCCTGGCCCTATCAATCTAAATGGCGAACGATGAGAGTAATAAACATCATTAATAATGCGAATAATGTGTCTGTGTGTTCAGACCATGCAAATGTTGTCTCATTCTTCTCCCTAGTTTCATTTTGTTAATATATTGTGAACACTAAGCAAAGGTCTCAATGCCCTAAATATCAGTGACACTGATGTCTGACACATTGTCTTCATAAATTTACACTTGCTCTCATCCTTGACAGCTTGGATTAAATATTGTATAAATATCCAACCCGATCTCACGACCAATTCGTATGAATTTGTATGAGTGGCTAATTCGTAACAATTCATACGACCTGACTCGTACGAATTTGTACGAATTTGTAGGATTTTTGCTAAATCGTACATATTTTACGAATTCCAAATTCGTATGAATTCATACGAATGACCTACCCCTGACCCCGCCCCTAAACCTACCCATCACGTGGGTTTAGACAAATCTTACGAATCCGTACGAGTGAGGTCGTATGAATTCGTACGAATTAGCCACCTTTTAATCATTCGTACAAATGAATTGGTCGTGAGATAGCGTTGAAATATCATAGTGAATATTTAGACGTGAATTCTGGGAATTTATGGTGAGCAAATGTCTCTGTACTGGAATAATTTAGACAGTGGGACAGTTCTAGAAATAGTTGACTCCCTTGTTACTATGGAGCCACTAAAACTTGTTAAACCCTGCAAAACAACCACTTAAAACAATTGTATTAATATATATATATGGTGATAATCTGAGTAACAGATTACAGAGTAACTTGGACTTTAGGCATTCAGTATTCAGTTGGGTTTTCATGTGAAACATTTGAGTTAACAGGCAGGGGACACTCATTGTTACTAAAAACTGCTGAAGGGTTTTCCTGCAATAGCCTACAACAATATCACATACATCATTCTTTCTCTGGCAGGGTTCATTCATCAGTTTAACACACAAATACCATCTAATGGAGGCTAATGACTAGTTGAATCAATTAGGAAAAGTACACTTCATTTAAACTCGACAAAGCAAAATAAACCCTGCCTGAATAAGTTTATTCTGGAAACAGCTTCCCAACCCATTTGTTGAAGAAAAAAGCAGCTTAAAATATTCCATCAACAATCTTGATAAATGCTGTGCGAATGCAGTAGTTCCTGATGCTAGTCAGAGGGC
Organism: Chrosomus eos; assembly: GCA_036326025.1. NCBI lineage: Eukaryota > Metazoa > Chordata > Actinopteri > Cypriniformes > Leuciscidae > Chrosomus > Chrosomus eos. The sequence continues at coordinate 22,973,159 of CM070819.1, forward strand.
CGAGGCTAGGGCCTCTGAATATAGAAATATTCACTCATAATTAGTTTTAAATTATCTAAAATAAATCACCTGCTACTAATACGTAGTGGCATTCTATTTCCCTTAACGTCATATTGATGAAATTGGGTTGCAAGTGTGTGCAGTATCAAGTGACTTAGCCAGAAATAAATTGACATACAATTATATGTTTACATTCACAAGGTTCAGAAGTCTCTTCTTAGACATCCATTTATACCCTAATTTATCGTAGAAGTTTTACATTCATCTAGAAGTATAGCCTAACGTTTATATGACAAGTTAGTTCACCACACACTATTTAAAGAGAAATCATGTTTCAGATTTCGTTTGCTGGCATAAACCTGTCAAATTACAGTAAATATATTCTGTCATTCAGTTTAAGCCAAAAATAATAACTTGTTATACGTCATTGCAGTGGCACCCCCATCGGTTCAAATTACATTCCGGTTCAAGTCACGCACCGCAGTGAGAGAAAGGGCACTTTACTATTAGCAAATAAAGGGGCAGGGGCTCAAGAATTTTTTTATTTTTTTTTTACATTTTTGTACATGCATGGCTCGAGCATTGCATGGACAATTTTAAAATGTCTTTATAAGACAGTGGAAGAAAATCACTTTTCAACAGGGCTGATTCTGGAGGATGGTGCTCTCTTTCATGTGAAGGACTTATGTATTTTTCATTGAGTTCATGAGTCATCTTTTTACTGAGCTGGATAAAGGCATCATAATTTATACATCTAGAGTGCACTTCTACACCCCTAAATAAGAATGTTCCCTCCCAGCTCGAGGCTCCCTGAAGACTTTAAGAACACATGTAATGTGATGATTTGACTTAGAATGACAGACATACAGCAGAGAGCAGAAGAGTGGGTGAGCATGAAGGCCCATTTGCTGGAAAGTTTGAGTACATTGACTACAAAGAATATAAGAAATTAGAGGGGAGTTTAGAAAGAGAAAGAAAATATTATTGCAGTTGAGTGCTTTGGAGTTGTTTGTGTTCTTTGAGGGTTTCATGTCACGTCTCCAAGTTGATGTGGTTTCAGTGTGAACTTCCCGTGTCCTTCCTTTCTTTCTCTCTGTCTTTCCCCCTCCCTTAGCCCCCTTTTTACACAGATTATGTGCAAGATACACTTGCAGAAAAAGATTTGCAAATAATATTTGGAAATCTTTCAAATTAATTAACGAAAAGTAAATTGTCTAGTCTGAGCTGATGAAATGTCATTCTCATTTACCTGAGTTAAAGTTCATTGACAAATTTTCAGGTTTTTATATCTAAACAGGAGGTGTTTGGTTGGTTGACTGCAGCGATTTTTTGACAAGGGGGTTCAGTAGGCCTCTAAAAGGGACGCATGATGACTTTAAAATCATTTAAATTAATTATATCAAAATAATCTAAATTAATTAAACAAATAAAGTTAAAATGTAAGCTGCAATCACATTTCTTTCTATCATTATATATATATATATATATATATATATATAGGGGGGGGGGGGGGGTATATATTGCAAGCAGCTTTGCCATAATTACAGCAGACACTCCGGAGAAAATATAATTGGTTCTATTAATTAATGAATCTATTAATTAATGGATGCTTTTGTCTAATGGAAATTACAGCATAATTATTAAAAGGTCTCCTAAGAAGTCGCTGTTTTCATAGATTGAACCAAAAAAGTCAAATGAAATTATGCAGGTTAAATATATTTTGTCTTTAATAGCCTCACATTTTAAAACTTTTAACATTTATCTTGAGAATAAGAAAGTGTGGCTCTGTACTGTAAGTTTCCTTAAAAATTGACCACTCAAAATCAAATTGTCCTGAGGACAGTGCAACAAGAAATAATTATTTTAGAATTGTGCATATACTGTACAGTTAAAGCTCACGCATGACACGAATGACATCTTCTGCAATCTTTTGTGATCATGTTAGGACACTTGCTTCTCAAGGAACATATCTTCAAATATATTCTTTGTTTTCCTGTTCTCTTCTCTAACCATCAGACATTATAGTGCTGATTGCATCTGTTGCTGTGGTTTCGGCGGGGAGTCAAAGCAACATTTTTGCTACATCTGCACTGCGAAGCTTGAGGTTTTTACAGATCCTGCGAATGGTGCGCATGGACCATCGTGGAGGAACTTGGAAGCTTCTGGGATCTGTAGTTTATGCACACAGCAAGGTAAGTTTATTGACAAGTCATCGTCCAGAATTATTTGCGTAATTATCTTGGTTATAAACATCCTGGAAAAATTCGAAATCACACATTGTTTAACAGCAGAAACTCCTGTGTATCCTGTGTATTCATAGCCATATCAAAAAGTACTTTTTGTACTTTTGTAAATATCTTCCTGCGGTGCAGATATTCTCTAAATGTCCTCAGTATCTGCTTTTCCTTCTAATAGGAATTGGTCACTGCCTGGTACATCGGGTTCCTTGTGCTCATCTTTTCCTCTTTCCTGGTTTATCTGGTGGAAAAGGAGTTTAATAAAGACTTTGCCACATATGCTGATGCATTGTGGTGGGGCACGGTGAGTCTCCACATCTCTGCACAAGTCTTGAGTCTCAACAAATAATATTCTGACCTAATGAGCTTCACAAAACAAGTTATTTATATCTGATGAGGTGCTAGACACGTGTTCTTGCACCTCTGCGACTCTGATGCATTATTCCTGGGTAATTTTTGCCGGCTCTTGCTAATGGTCAAAAATTGCAAGATGTACTAGTTTCAGTTTAATATGATCATTGACATCAAATTTCAGTATAATTTCAGGCTCACCCTTTTTCAGCCTTTTGTTCATTGCCTTCCACCTTGTTTGGAAAATTTAAACCTTTTCTATAAAGGTTGGAGTCCCATTAGATTCCATTTCCATGGAGATAGAAAGTAATCATGATGGGACAAAATTACAAACCTCTGGTCTCGCTTGAAAGCCCTTGACGCTTCATAGAAAAGACTTCAGGTTTCATACTGATTGTTTCAACCAAAAAGGAAAAGACAAAGGCCACATATATGCACAAGTAAAGAGATAAACCCATACAGATATACAGGATAATTATTTAGTACTATGGTTATCAACAGCGACAATGTTCAATGCAAATAATACAATTGAGCAGGTCATTGTGCATAGTTTGAGTAGTTACATAAATAGACTTTCTGAGAGGCAAAACAGAGGCAAAAACACATCCCATATCCTTTGTTGTTGAGGTCAATGTCAATAAAAAATTTAGGCTAATTTGACTTCAAATTACATCTGTCACTCGGTAGAAGCTAGCCAAATTAGCCTGGGCAAGTTGCTTGATATGCCATCATCCTCAAAAACCATTAACAAAATGACACAAGGTAAAAAATTACCCAAACTATATTAAATACCATCTCACCTGCAGAATGGATAAACATGGTTGATGTCAACCATATTGTGTTTTATGTAATGCATTAATGGTTGGTTAAGATTAAAAACAAGCATGAATTTTTAAAGAAACATATTTTTTTCATTAATTAGATCACCCTCACTACTATTGGATATGGAGATAAGACTCCTAAAACCTGGACTGGACGAATGCTGTCTGCTGGCTTTGCCCTGCTTGGGATCTCCTTCTTTACTCTGCCTGCGGTAAACTTTACACGCATATACTCATACTATGTTCCCTTACACTGCTTAAAGTATTAATCCAGTGTTTGTGCATCTTGTCACTTCTCCAGATACAACACTAATAAAAAAAACACATTGTAAATAATTTGCATAATTAAGACAATTCCTAATGTCCTTCGTGGTTTCTAGCCTGCTTCACACAATGAAATCTTATTGGTAGCTGTCCAGGTGTCGCACAAATCTGAAGACTGTCATCGTCTCTAGGATGGTTAAAAAAAGAAGCCCTGATGGTTGTTATATCCAGGGTATGCCCCTCGGGGAAGAGACTGTTGCACCGTTCCTCATCTCTTCCTCGAAGCCCTATTGGGACTACTCCCCTTACCCCCCCACCTCTGGTGTTTTGAGTAACGGTAGTCTCTGGCACAGCTACCAAAGTCTGGTGCCCACTTTCTCTTCAAAGCCCTCTTCTCAATGACTTTCATATACAGTAAACAAAGTTTACGGGTTTCCTGCCAGCTTGATGCTTCAGGACCCCAAACAATTGCCCCCCCCCCCACCCCCCCCCCCCCCCCGACTCGGCCTGTTACATATGTGTAACAGTAGCTGCCTAATACATGTGTGTAATTACAATCTGTAAGTGTAGGCTGTTCCATAACTTAGTTACATATTAATTACATTTTGTTACATGTTATTACAATATCTACTACTGAGTAATTAATTAAGTAATTACTCTGTATCACGGACACCGTGAAATAAAGTGTTACCAAAGAGTCTAATAGTTGTGCTTGCTTGCTTGTACTTCACTGCCTTATTGGCTAAGAATTGTCCAGTCTTCGACTTCACGGCTATTTACTGAGGATATGTCTTTATAATCAAGTTCAGTTCCTCTACAGGCATATTAGGTGTGTGGTATGCTTCGCCTCTAGGCACTAACTTCTTGGAAAGGTATTCTAAGAATGTGCCCCTTTAGGTCTTACAATTTTATTCTGCCTGGGGGATGCACAACAGGCTTTGTCCCTGGGTATCACCTAAAATGAGTGTGCGTCTCTTGGGGTTTATTTTTTATACTTTTTAATGTTTGTTTTATAGCAGGCTGGCCCTTTCCACACATTCATGGATATTATTATTGTTGAATTGGATTGAACCCAGACTTTGACCTTTGTAATCTGGTCCTTGCGCATACTTCACAACGTTATTGGTCAGGCATCTTTCATTATAGTGACATGGGTATTAATGTACCCATAGTCAATGCCATGATGACGCAGCATCGAGGTCTACTCTAAAGGGAACTTTTTAGGTTACATATGTTTGGCGAGTAGGACGAGTCCGAGGGCTGTGAGAGAGCGGCACGAGGCCGGTGGCGTGATTACTGATGAGCGCCACATGCGAGACGCACCAGTCTCGTATCTCTCACGGAGGAGCGGAAGCATAAAAGGAGGAGCGACGACAGTGGAGATAGAGAGAGGCCAGGCCTGGACTTGTGTTGTGTTTGTTTTGTTATATGTGATAGCAGTCGTCCGTGAGGGGCTGCTGTTTTTACTTTCCTTTTTTATTATTTTTTATTATGTTATTAAATTGTTTAAATGTTCGCCGGTTCCCGCCTCCTTTTTCCCATAACATCTGAGCTGCGTTACAGTATGTAATCCAGTTCCATGAGAGGGGAACGTGACACTGCGTCGCTTTACCATACTTCACGCAATGCCTAAAAACGTCTTCCCTCAGACAATTAGAATCTGGTGACGTGCACACTTGCACTATGTCACCTGACCACGCTGTTGGCCAATAGAATTTGTGTTTTTCCACATGTGCTTCAGACACCTAGCCTGGTTGGTGTAACTGAGAGTGGGTCTGGTGTAGGTTCATTCACAGCCCATTTTCAAAGGGGCGTCACCAACGGACGTAGCTCAAATGCCTCTTGGCGCAATTGACCCTTCGCAAAGACCCGCCCCCCTTAGTTACTGTCGCTATGTCCGACAAGCTACGCCGCTCTCATGTTCTCACACAGTGAAAAATACATCGCGGAGAAGAGAGGAGACTGACAACACGCTGACAGGCAACCGACAGACCAGGTTACTTTTCGGTTACTTTTGATATTAAACATATTAAACAAAGTCTCACCTTTCAAATTTGGTCATTTTTAAAAATAAATTTAAACTATAAATACCGTTTTGTGGCTCTTTAATGTGTTGTGACAGATCGGTGTAGAACATCAGTTAAAGCTGCTCGTGATCCGATCATCTCTTCCTTCTAGTTTATTTATAGCATCAAATAAACATGAATAAACATAAGAAGGAATGTTGTTTTAACCGCTGAAAGGCGTCAGTACACTCCGTTTTTCAAGTTCAAATCCTCCCAAGTTAATGTAATATCTCTCCTGACTGCTTTGTCGGACAAAATGGCGGATGGCGAAGTATGATTGGTCAGATTACCTGTCAATCAAGCTCCACGCGAAGGGTTAATTGGATAGACCTAAAACCAATCAGAGCGTTGAAAGAGATGACGCTTCAACATCGCTACGCTATCGTCATCGTGTAAAGCCCACCTCAACGTTTGTGATTGGTGCCTCGATTTGGAAAAATTGGAAATGGGTTTGAATGGGCTCTTGGCCAGACGGACTTGCAGAGCAAATCTCAAATTTGCCGGAAGTTCTTCAGGGTTTTCAGACACCAGCTCAGTGAACCAGAATACATATGTAACCTGAGAAATTTACAATAGTCCTATTGTCTAATTCTAACCTATAGTATTACTGACATGGTTCTACTTCACTTGCATTGCAGGGCATTTTGGGTTCAGGTTTTGCCCTGAAGGTTCAAGAACAACACAGACAGAAGCACTTTGAGAAGAGAAGGAACCCTGCAGCCTGCCTTATACAGGTTAGACACAAGAGCCGTGAATCTGCCTTCACATTTGGTGATATCTTGTACAATAGAATTTGGTTTATAGTGTCATTTTCATGACAGAGAATTTTATGGAAAATGTCTGATGTCTAAGTCAGTGGTTCTCAGTTGTTTTTGGACACGCCCCCCTTTAAACCTAAAAAAATCTTGAACGCTGTTGCAACAACTGTTTTTTTTTTTTTTCTGCTGATCTCCACGCCCCACACTTTAAGAACCACTGCTTGGTGTTTGCACAAATGGTACCATATCTTTTTTATGTACTGTTGATTTGTGTCTGAATGCACCCCAGTGGTTTTGTTGCCAGATAAATCTTTTATGAAATGTCTGAGACTGGGAATAGTTTTACCTAATAGACAAATAGTTAGGTTTAGTTCACAGCAAAGAGACTTTATTTGTTTGGACCAGTGTTTCGCTAGGTTTAATGTGGTTTAAATGTGGTTTTATTACAAGCAATTAAGAGTTGTAAAAATCTCCTGAATTTGTTGCAAAATATATTGGAGGAACTTCCCTTCTGTGTGTGTGTGTGTGTGTGTGTGTGTGTGTGTGTGTGTGTGTGTGTGTGTGTGTGTGTGTGTGTGTGTGTGTGTGTGTGTGTGTGTGTGTGTGTGTGTGTGTGTGTGTGTGTGTGTGTGTGTGTGTGTGTGTGTGTGTGTGTGTGTGTGTGTGTGTGTGTGTGGTGTGTAGGGGAGTTGGTTTATGTTATTTATGAGGACACAAATTTGTATTATGACATGTGTATTACACTGGTATTACAACTTATGGGTGGTTTATGAGGACATTTTAAAAGTCCTCATAAATCAAATGGCTTAAAAACATAAAAAACAATGTTTTATTAAAAAATTAAAAATGCAGCATGTCTCCTGTGATGGGTAGGTTTAGGGACAGGGGCAGTGTAGGGGGATAGAATATATAGTTTGTCCAGTATAAAAACCATTACGCCTATGGAGAGTCCTCATAGTGCTGTTGCACCAACATGTGTGTGTGTGTGTGTGTGTGTGTGTGTGTGTGTGTGTGTGTGTGTGTGTGTGTGTGTGTGTGTGTGTGTGTGTGTGTGTGTGTGTGTGTGTGTGTGTGTGTGTGTGTGTGTGTGTGTGTGTGTGTGTGTGTGTGTGTGTGTGTGTGTGTGAGCGCATTGTGTTTCTGCTCACTATGTTTTACTCTCCCTAACCCTGAATAAGGCTGCGTGGCGATATTACTCCACCGATGGTAGTCGTCCTTACCTTGAGGCCACTTGGCGTCACTATGAGTCTACAATCCCTGTCCCGAGGCATGTATGGGTGCCTGCTCTGACCGAAGAAAAACCTGTGTAGTTTTTTTACTAATCTGCTTTTTTCCTTTTTTTTTCTTCCCTTTCTCTTCTATGGGCTTGTTCTTCTTCTGTCTTTTCCCTTTTTCCTTTATCCCTTGTTCTTTTGGTTTTATATATTTTTGCATGTAGTGTGTGTGGCGTAGCTATGCGGCTGATGAGAACTCGGTTTCCGTTGCTACCTGGAAACCTCATTTGAAGGCGTTGCATACCTGCAGTCCTACAAAGTACGTACAAATCCCTGGCAGGTGCTATTCTATATCCTGTCTATTCCCTTGGTTCATTCATTTTTTTCAGAAAGGAATACTTTCCTCTTTCCCTCTATGTAGTTGTTAAATTTCCCTGTGTAACTTTATTGTGCCTATCTCCCACACGGTCCTTTTTTCTTTTCACATCCTCACCATTTCAACATTCAAAAAACGAATGTCAGTTTTTATGTCCATTTCGCATTTATCTGATACATTTATTGCCATCCACAATGATAATTATAGACCAGGTTCTATTGTTGTAGACAATAGCAGGTCTAATGTAGGTTCAGCTGTCCATAAAATCACCTGATTGCAGTCTTTCTCTCAAAGTGAAAGGGAAAAAAACAAGCGAATGGACAGTAATGTTTCTCTCTCCATTTTGCATTTATGCCCACATTCTGTTTTATAATGGCACATTCATGGATAACGTCAATATGCAGTAGTTGTCCATCTTGGTAAATAGTATTAGTAGCAGTCAAATTAAATACCTGATTGAGAAAAAGGTTTGACTTGACCATGAAATGTAACTAGACTTGCTGAAAGCATTACTTTAAACATACAGAGAATATAAATATTCAGAAGGGGTCGAAATACATATGGCAAATTTATTTGCTTGAGCTTCTGAATTCCTTGCAATACTCTGCATGTTTTGATTCGCATGTATATATGCATTATGTTTTAAACTGGCTGTTGCTTTTGGTGCATTAGTATGCATGAAATATTTTATGATAAACTGGATGAATCTGAATTCATGGCATGTGTAGTTTATAACAAGATTGTTTACTGTAGATTCATTTAACATCTCACATTTAAATATTTCTCTTTCTACATCACCTTTTGACACCCACAGGAAGGATCAAGGAGAGTCATCTACAAGGTTTGTGTTGTTTCATATTCTATATATACTAGAAATAAAGTACCAATTGAGACAGACTTTTGAATATTTCTGTTGTTATACTACTGCAAAACCTCATTTGACCATAAAAAAATGTCCCAAAAATGGGCCTTCATTTATTGTAATTCAGACTATTTCAAGTAATCATTTGGTTCAAATCTTCTAACTGTGACTTTATATCTCAAAATGTGACTTCATAATTGGCAATATGACTATATATTTCATGATTGCAACTTTATTCCTCATAATTATGACTTTTTATCACAATAGAAATTAAAATCTTGCAATTTTACTTTACAGTTACAGTATATCTCAATTATGACTTTCTTTCTTGTAATTGCAACTCACAATGTTGTTTTATTTTTTCAAAATTGCAAATTTATGTCTCACAATTGTGACTTTATTTCTTATATGAATCTCGAAATGAATTTTCTACGTTTTATTCTGAGGAGTAAACAGGCTTGCATATTTGATCAGTATTTCCCTCTGATGTCTGTTTATGGCAATCTGTTATTAAGTGCTCTGTTTTTCATCAGACACATACATTGGGCAGATGGAATATGAAATAGCAATGAATTGAGATGTTTTCATGCTTTCGTGTTTTGTCACTTACCAGACAAATGTGATTACTGGGAGTTTGGCTTCAACTAGAGAGAGAAAATAATGGAGATGAGAAAGTCAAGTCAGACTGTTTGCAGGACTGCATTACACGCCAGCTACTAAGACATAGTGTCATCAGTCCAGATAACAGAAAGAGCTAGTGGTGTCATTTGCATAATTACTAAGATAAAACTTCAGATTGTGCCACAATAGTATTTCCAGTATGAACAAGGCCAGACAAAATACGGTCCACATTGAAACATGAAATACATCCATTTGCCTGAGTGTGAACAACAGATTTCAAAGAGGTGTTTGGATATGATGCTTCTGTGGGTTCTAACCAGTTGTTTGTGTGAAACAACCATCTATCCACTCATTTATGATGCACTACTCATCAATGACCAAGAGACAATGTACCATAATTAGCATAGTTGCTAATGTGACATTATTGAACAGAAAGGATGACTCACTGCAGTGCTGCATTTTTGAGTGGCCCCTGCTCTTTTCTCTAAATCATGTTCAGTTGTCTGACCAATAATGAGTGAACTAGTATGTTTTTTAAGTTAATAGAACTAAAGATAAAACAATCTTTTGTAAAAACCAAAGTAAACAGAAAGCCCGAGTGTAAGACCAACTGAAAGTCAGAGACCAAAAGACTAAAGGTGTGATGACATTTCTAGTTTCTCTAAAAAATGTAATGTTTGAAATCCGAAACATTTCCCCATGTGCATTTCACGTTCAAGTTGGTCACGTAATTTCACTGTGTTGAACAACAGAAAGTTGCTTGGGTTGAAAGTGACATCTGTGAGAGCAGTGCTTTTTGCATCACATTATTGATAGATAGACAGACAGATCTATATCTTAATTTATTATGAACAATGTAATAACTGAAGGATTTGTATCCCTCTGTCCTTGACAGATCTGAAGGGGCCTTTCATAATGATTGTTTATAGTTTATTTGAGTGCATTTCTAATACTATGAGAGTCTAAGCAAGCAATGCAGATCTAATAAATAGCTTGGCCTCTGCACTTTTCTACTTTATACTGCTCTTTAATGGCCATTGTCATGGCTCATGGCTGAAAGGAAAGTGCTGTTCTTTCTTTCACTCTCTCATTCTCTCAATTTCCCCCCCTTTTAGTCAGAAACTGAGTTTTAAGGACCGAGTGAGAATGGCAAGCCCCCGTGGACAGAGCATTAAAAGCAGGCAGACGTCCGTTACAGACAGACGTTCGCCCGGAGCTGAGATCAGCACTGATGGATCGAGTCCTGCCAAGGTCCAGAAGAGTTGGAGTTTTAATGACCGCACCCGATTCAGACCCTCTCTCCGTCTCAAGAGCCAATCACGGTCTACCCCTGAAGGTGAAGCAAATTCTGATTGAAGGATTACATTGAACCACTATGTGCATTGGAAAACAATTAGCTCTATAATGTTTATTCTATGCTGTCTATGTAGTGTAGAAACATAATAAAATTCAAGATGAATTAAGACAATAAAAATATAAATCTGATCATAACCTGTAAATATATTTAAAAAAAATGTTTTTTGGAGAAAATATGTTCAAATGACAGACTGTGACTAGACCAAAAATCTCAGAATTTCAGGAGATAACTAATATAATTAAAGTCAATCATGATGAGACATTAGAGAGCTTATTGACTCTGTGAAAGTAATGGTTATGATATTAATTATCGTAATATTTGGTTGTTACTCAAAATGATTTTGTCCCTCTGATTGAGATCATTGTAAATTCAACTGATCCTGACTGGGTTTCAAAGGCCTTTGACTGAATAGGATTCATTCATTCCTCATTCCCTTTTACTCACTAATCATTGTTTTTAAACAAATCGGTTAAGTAAATTATTCAGTGACTCATAATATACTAAAAAATGATGTAACGATATAACCTGCAGAAAATCCCCACCAATAATATACAATCTTACAAGTAGAGTGATAAAAACAGTGAAAAATCCCAGTGCTGTTGTGGTAAATATCTGCACTGTAACACTGTAGCTCATCCACTTAAATATGAGGACGGGAACTATCTAGTGTACGGCAGATAAACAATAAAACAAAATGCACTGAATTAGACAACTCCATCCGCTCATTGGACTACACTGCTTAAGGCTCTGTGTACAGCCCCTGTGAGGTTAACACAACTCATCTGTTGTAAATGATGTATTATGTATAATTCAGACACATTAATGAAGGCATATATCAAGGCATGGTATGATTTAGATGTAATCTGAAGTCTTTATACACAGTGGGAAGGCTAAAGGCACTTGATGTCACATACATTATAAAATCGGAATAGTTTAGTCGAATGGTTAATGAAAAATGATTACCTAACTTTAATTGTATTAATATGCTTGTGTCTTGTACTGTGTTGCCGAAGACGTGAAGGCCCTAACAAGCAGGGGCCCCACAACAAAAGCCTACAAGTATCCACATAGGTTATTTCAATTGGACAGTTCAAACATTCTACTAACTATAAATAACATTGCAACTACATGTCTACCACATGTCTACTTTTTAATCTGTAGTTTAAATGTTAATTTTTAATAAACAATAACCCAACATACAGTTTTACGACTTGATTACGTGTATAAAGAGGCCTTTTTGGGGCCTTGTGAGGGACACATGAGCATCCAATAAGTGGGGTAACGTCTGTGAATTCTACAGTCAAGAATCCTTTTGCCTCTTAGCACAAAGTGAGAACCTTCATATTCTAGCCAGACGCGTATATTCCTTCCTCTGTGATGCCCTATGGTTGTAAATATCTTTCTCTTTTATTAGACCGATCGATTGCAGCCTCTCGGGTCAGTTTGTGTGAATTCTTTATGTAGCATAAAGCAAGATGAATCTGCAACCAACACCACTTTTCCTTCTAGTCTCTGGTTTACATCATTGGTGTGGCTATAGATAACTTTCAGTGCAGAAATGTGCTTGAATGTGGGTTCACCTCTTTAAAGCTCCTATGGTGTATCTGTATTGTATATGCACTCTGAATTTTTAAAATTGTGCGTACTCTTAGAAATGTATTTGAGTAAAAGTACAATTGATCAGTTTCAATTCAAGGTCATTTGGACTGCACTACTTTGTTAGTTTATATTAATTTGCAAATGTTTAATTTTTTTGCTCTGATGTTGCTCTCAGGTGTTATTTTGATTAGATCCTCTTTCCTTTTTTTATTGAAAAGTACATGAAAATTATTTATGTTTGCCTTTCTCTTGCTTATTACTCTTCTTTATTCTTTTAGTGCTAATGACTTTGGAATTTTCCTTGCGTTTGTAACAGGTGAGACTAACATTGGTGTCGATGAGGGTTTTGATGAGAAAGGGTGTCATTGTGACATGTCGGCTGAGGACCTGCCGTCCGCACTGAAGACCGTCATCAGAGCAATGAGGTAGTGATTCTTTACTTCCCTTCATGCTGCAATATTTCAGAGCTCTGAGACATTACAATTAAGGCTCAGCACTTCATGAGCTATCAGTGATTATTGAAATGAATTCGCTAAAAGTTTTGTAGCATGAATAGATGCAGGCTAGATGAATAATAAACGTTGTTAAAGGTAAATTGTGCTAATTCTGAACCAAGAATGATTGCAAAAATTTCACATTTCTTCTCGAAAGCCCATTGGTCAGCCAAACAGATAGACCACAAAATCATGCCACTGGTTGAGCCAATGTTGCTATGTTGGACCAATGTCTATACCATAGACATAATATATACATAGACGCCCTATTGGCTGCTGGAGCGTACGTCAATGGCGCCGCCATATCAAGGAGGGCAACTTTCCCATACCTCTCATTATGGGAATTGAGAAAAATGCCTGTTTCATGCGCTGCGTGGGGCTGTACAAGTCGCCACACAACTGAAAACAGGAAAAAAAAAATTTGGTTGTATTTGGTCATTATATAATTAGTAATAGAAACGTACACCACGTACAAACCACTGAAATCGGCTGATAAATGTAACACGTTGACACGTTGACGTATCGCAGCAACGTTCCAAAGCGGCCAATAGGGCGTCTATGTATATATTATGTCTATGGTCTATACAATATCCCAAAACAAGTTGAATAAACTCAGGGTTACATACTTGGTTTCAATTTGACAAACCCAAACAAATCTAACCTGGTTAAGCATACCACATTGTTCTCCGTACATTGTATCATGATTTGATCGTAAGTATGTGTCCATGAGTGTGTGCACATTAAATTATGATATTTGCAGCGAACAGCTAATCATTGTAAAGCATGGATTCATGTTGGCCAATTTTGCCACTAGATCTGATGAAATAAGTGATTTACCTCACCAGAATAATCAATATGCCTAAATACTCAACTTTTGTCTGAAATACAAAAAAAATGCAACGCTTTATAGAAGGTTAATATTAATATCAATCATGACAACTCTCTGAATAGTTTTGCAAGTATGGATTTGCTACTGCTAATAGATACACACAGACACGCTGCTGTGAGCATGTAAGATATGCATACATGTGACGCTTTTGACATTTCGTCGAAATCTTACGCACATGGCATCCTTTAGCGTCAATATGAAACGCAGATTCCAAGGCGTCATAACCTAACGCTACCCCAGATCTAAACCTACCCATAACAGTGCGTGTTATATTGACGCTAAAGGGTGCCATGTGCGTAAGATTTCAACGAAATGTCATATGGCGTCACCTATATGACGCCAAAGGATGAGAATGCGTTGGATATGCTGCTGCATAAATAGATGAAAGCAAACCAAAGCAGGAACAAATAAGAATGACACAATACAAGCCAACACACATGCCTGGTGCTGAGAGTATTTAAAGCATGCTGCTGCATTAATAGACATAGATAATCCTCATACAGAGATGATTGGAAAACAATAGGACAATACAGTATTAGTATTGTATTGAACAGGCGTACTGTTGCTGCTATCAACTCAAAATGCATATTCTCATGCTAGCTTTGCAAGTGCTTAATATTTACTCCTGCATCATACACAACTTGTAAAACATCAAACATGATTTTGAACGGGTGTATTTACTGCTGTTGCTGCTGTTGACTCAAAATGCATGCTAGCTTGCTTACATGCTTATTTATACACTTTTTGTATTATACTCAACTTGTAAAACATCAAACATGATTTATGTTGCTTTTATTATTAAATGCAGACCATGCAACATATTTTAGTGTTTTGAAATAATAACTGCTTATAGCAAACACTGAACCAGAGTATATGAACCACTATATAAAAATAATAAGCAGAAACAATGACATGGAGAGAGAGATGATTCATATGTGATTTACTCCTGGCTACCCAGGTTAGTCGTACATTTGTTTTTATGACAACGACCACCTATTCAAATCCATCATTAGCTCAAACTAAACTAAAATTGCCTAGCTCGCTGCTTAAACCTGCTTTGTGGTACAGGCTCAAGCAAACTCAAAAATTGCAATGTTTTAACAGCACCACAAAGCCACAGAGTTTACACCTTTCAGGGAAATAAACCTACAAAAGGTTTACTTAAAACCTGTAGCCTATAAGCTGAGATAGGAGAAAGTATTTCAACATAAATATACACATCACCTTTAATGAATTGTCAGCTTGTCAGTCTTATTTAATTATTCTCACTGAGAGCATGAGATGAATCAGCGTATCATCTCATTTCACTAATTTCACTTTCAAGAAAAAGTACTGTCATCCACACACTTAACACATATCAAACACACAATTTTCTTTTTCTTTTGTCTAGTAGGTGAGGGTCAGTGGAAAGTTGATTTATATATTGACAGGATGTGCTCATCTTTTCCAGCATCTCCATTTTTACTTTTATTATGAGGAATGAAAAATGTACTCAGTCTTAATAGGGTGTCCCGCTTGACTGAATATCCCAGCCTGTAGCTGAAGTACTTTGGCAACCCTGTAGCTATTCAACTGGGGCCTGGTTGGACCCTGACATTCAATGTGATGCCAAGCTCAGACTTTCCCAGGGTGTTAGATTTGTCCATGCTGTCATTTGGTCACCTTAGTTTTCAGAAACATTGCTGTGGTCATGCTGAGTCAACCCAAAATGCAAATCAATTGTTTCAAGACATCGTTTCAGTTTTTGAATTGTTCTGCTGCTGAAAGTGCATCAATTTATCCTTTACTATTTCACTCAGAACAAGAATACATAAAATATCTGTGCTGTCATATTTGTTTTGAGCTGTATACTCCTTGAATAAAAGTATAATATTATCATATGGTTCTGCAGGATCATGAAATTCCATGTGGCAAAGAAGAAGTTTAAGGAAACTCTACGCCCATATGACGTGAAGGATGTAATAGAGCAATATTCAGCCGGTCACCTAGACATGCTCTGCCGAATTAAGAGTCTGCAAACAAGGTAAGACAAACCAACTACTGTCTGAACATGTTGTTCCTTATATGCTAACTATACACTAACATTTAAGTGTGGGGTCTGGAAAATGTATTTATTTATTTTGACAAGAAATTAATACTTTTATTCAGCAAGGATGCATTAAATTGCTAAAAAGTGACAGTAAAGACATTTATAATGTTACAAAAGATGCCTCTTTTTCTTCCATCACAGAATCCTGAAAGAAATGGTATCACAGTTTTCACAAAAAAAATTAAGCAGTAGGCTACAACTGTTTTCAGACAATAATAAGAAATGTTTCTTGAGAACCAAATCAATGAATGAATGTATAATGTAAATTTAAATCAGCTTATTAGAGTGATTTCTAAAGGTGGCCAATTTTATGACCTCTACATCATATTCACACTGGTATGTCTAGTTCATATTAATGCCATCATGTCACATGTGTAATGCCATCAGTTCACATGTGCTGGCCCTGAGGCAGTGGTTCTCCTTGGTCATATATGGGTCACTGGGTGGTGGGGAAGCCCTGAGGTTCTGCCAGACAATGCGATGTTGAGCGTTTAAGAAGCTATGTACTATTATAGCATTATTGCATATCTTTATGTACCATTATTCATCATGGTTATATACATTTTCAACTTAAAACAATCCCTGCACTCAAATATCTGCACTGTAATGCTGTGCACATATGGAAAAAATGTAAAATGTGTAGAACGCGTCTAAATACTCACTATTCTTGATCGACCTGCAAATAGATGGAAGTAAAATAATGACTAATGTCTTTGAAACAAAAAAGCATGTTGAATTGCACTTATTTAAAAAAAAAAGTTTCATTAAAATGCTTGCAGTTATAAATGCATTGTATTTTCAGGGCTTGCATTTTCGGGGGCTGAAATTCAGCAGGTACTATTTTTAATTTTATACTAAAATGAAAATATTTCCTACACAATATCATTATTAAAAATGTAAGAATCTGTATTGTCCTTCCAGACTTAATTTCCAAAAGATTTAGTCTGTTTAGAAATTCCACCTATAATATTCGATATTTGGCCATTTTCAGTCCATTTTATTTCACTTTAAAAAAATCACTTTAACAAATTCAGTGGTTCAAATTCAGCAGAATATTCAACACTGAGTACAGATGCATAATAACCACATGCCTTTAGTCAGCTAAACAGTAGGTGATGCAAGACCAAAACAACAGGCAGAGTCACTCATTCATTCACAAGTATACAGTATGTTATGATTATCATGTCCAGTATATACACAGTCTTTGCGATTACTCTTATCCCCGTGTACATGTAAGCAGTATTTTACACCGCAAAGGAGATATAATGTTATTCACCATGACGCTAATGTGCAGACCAAACATTACATCTGAAAAAGATGTATTGCTCAATTCAATCAGTTTTTGTGAATGAATGAATGAATCTACCTGTTGTTTTCGTCTTTGTCATCACCCTCTTGTACCATCTGCTGGTTAGGTGGACTGTGTATGCAATGCATTTTCTTTTAATAAGTGCAATTCAACATTTTTTGTTTGTTTCAGAGACATTACTCATTATTTTACATCCATACAAACAATATTCAAATGACATATTGCATCTACTGAGATTCTGAAGTGTGCAGTAAGTGTACTCTGCTATACCGTGACTACTTTTAAAAGTAAAAAAAGGCAGACAATATGTGCCTAGTGGCTCTTTTTAAGCAATTTTTGTCTTTATAAGTATCATAGGTCTTATGGGTAATTTTTTTTTGTCACTTTAAATCTGTATATTTTCATTCAATTTATAAGCCTAAAGTTAAGTCAAATTATCAAGGTTTCAATGAAGTGAGACTAGTGCCACCAAGTGACGAAAACCGGATATTACAATGTATGACATTCTTCACAGACTCTAAATGAACAAATCAATTGAGCTGTGAGTCTATATTATTTTGAATTCCTCACTGTATATTTCAGTGTACAAGATACATAGTAAATTCAAATCTTGAATCTGGTAGTAGCATATACTTATAGTAGCAGTTAAGTGTCATGGGATTTTTGCATTGTCACAGCTTGATGCCATTGACATTTTGTTTTTCTTTTCAGTTCTCTGTCTACTTATTGGGATGTAAATATGAATTTCTTTTCACACATTTCATTCCTGTGTCTTTCTGCAAATGTCTCTCTCTCTCACTTTCAGGGTGGATCAGATTCTTGGTAGGGGCCAGATGGCTGTGGATAAGAAGGTCAGAGAAAAGTTGTTATCTGATGGAGACAATCTGGAAGATGTGAGCATGTTGGGAAGGGTGTGTAAGGTAGAGAGACATGTGAGTATAGAGACACTTGGTTAAACAATGCATTACACCTGACAATCCAATGTACATTGAATCATTCCATCTCATTGAATCCTTGAATAATGCACTGGTTTTCAATATGACAGAAATGAGACAGTTTGTTGCTTCAACTATGGGCAGTTTTAGCCCTGTGGATGTTTAGAAATAAAGTCTCTTACAACACTGTTTTTTTTTTTTTTTTTTCTGAAAGTGATAAGTCTCATTTCTATTTTGAAGGATTACTTGTGTTTAAGAACATTCTGAGGTGAAATTGATGGTGCTAGAAATAAATGACTTATAATATTTTTATAGTAAAATGGCCGACTCCTTAGTCTTGATTAGGCTTTTTTTAATAGTTAGTGTTTTACATATCCTAAATGCACACAAATATTTATAAAAAAAACAGTTTTTGAATGGAATTGATTCCCAATAGAATTATCCTGTTCAGAAAATTGCCACGAATTGTAAGGCTCTATCTGCATTCTGAGCAGTTTTGAGATATTGAGCTTCAAAGTTTTTGCATTCCTTTTGACTTTGTAGATATAACCTTTTTGTTTTCTAAATAAGAGGTTCCAAAATGTACACAACATAATAAAAAACATCACAAAATGTTAATAAGTGGTCACAATAAGAATATGTGAATAACTTCTTTTGACAAAAATGTCAGATAGAACCTTATAATTCCAAGGTGATGAATTGCATTTACTTTGATTTTTTATTGTTTACTTATTATGTCATTGTCTTATGTTTTGCTTTTTGTTTTGATTATCATATTAAACATAATACTATTAAACCAGTGGTTCCCAACCAAGGGACCAGGGTCCAAAAAACGAACTCAGCACAATTCCATGGGATCCGCAGGATGATTAACAGCATTGAAATTAATAAATTATTATTAACAAATTAAAATAACTTAGCTAAATTAAAGTGCTAAAAGCATGTAAAATCAAGATCAGTCTTTTGTTTTCCCTTCTAACATGAGAACTCTCTAAATAGATTAGCATAGTAATGGATATGGCAATGTTAAGGAATTTTGTATTGGCAGAATAGATCTTCTATGACGCTCCTGCTGTTCATTATTACAATACATTCACAGACAATAGCATACATGATATTAACTGCACATCTACACAGGTGGAACTGGGGGAGGTGGAGGGTTTATGATTGCTGTAAGCAATCACAGAACCAAACTATTTAAATGTTGAGCAAGCAAGCTCATTGGCTGCAGATGCAACAGAGACCAATTGGCTTGTGCCATGTAGTAATTGATGTGATAGCTAGCAGATAACGATCTATCATCAAGAGTTTTGTGACAGAACTAGATATCAAAGTAACCACTGTATTAAACATAACATAAACATAATGTTTTCTGACAAACAAATTTCTGTGTTATATATATTTATATATAACCATATATAATCTCTATAGGTACAGTCTATTGAAGCTAAGCTGGACTCTTTGCTGGACATCTACCGGCAAGTTCTGCAGAAGGGTTCGTCCTCTGCCCTCACTCTCTCCTCTCTTCCTCCTTTTGGGTTGGAGGAGACGTTAGACTATCAGAGCACCATCCTCAGTAAGGATCTATCTTGCTCCTCCCAGGACAGCCAGTCCATCTGTGGCAATCATCACAGGGCTCTCCAACTAATATTAGCCCCCAATGAACTCAACCTAAACCAGAACAACTCCACAACATCTTCCCCTGGGCTCAATCCAGCCTCTGCCTCACCTTTTAACCCATCAACCTTCCAGGTTCCTTCAACCCCATCCATGGAGTGTCCATCGGCACAAGGCAGTCCATCTCAAATCCTCAGTGCCAACAGCTTTCACTCCTCTGTAAGCCACTTTCCATACGTTGGTCAACCAGCTCCACCTCTTCCAACCACAGCCTCTTCAAAACTCCAACTCTCCACTGTTCCTCCACAACCAGGCCATGCCCGCAGCATGGGACCCTCTAGGTCAGACCCCGCCGACTACGCCAAATCATACTTTAGAGGAGTTGGGATCGACTTTGGACTTAACTCTATGGGCTGCAAGCTTCAGCAAAAAAACAGACCAAATGCTAAAGAAGACAGTTCTTGGAGGAGACATATAAGCCTAGATGCAGAGGCAGAGATGGACCCCCTTGTTCCAGTTTCGCCTCTTGTCCCGGTTCAAGGCCAATGCAGTGAAGACAGAGGATTGGGGAAGTCCCTATCTGTGCAGGACCTCATGCGGCCCGCTCTAGAAGGTCTGGACATGCATTCTAGTCAAGCTAGTTTCTCCACTAGTGTTAGCAGCAGCCAGGACTCTTCAGCTGGGGGCATTGAGATGGGGGTAGCGGGCTGGGGAGAAGCTAATCTCTTCATCAGCGATAGAGACCTGGAGGTCTCAAAGACACATACTCAAGGGTTTGACTTTCTTTCTCAGCCCCCAATTGATGCATCCTATTCCTCGGAGCTGCTTAGGACAAGTACTACGGCTGGTGCTAGTCACAACCTAGCACGTGGACATTCACCCAATACGGACAGCAATGAGACTATGAATATGCCACATGTTCGACTAAAATAACTCAATCTCTAAAGTGTTCTTAGAAACCCCCTCTGATGGAATGAAACTTTGATACGAGAGCTTATTTTATTTTGTAGCTTTTTTTGTATTTTTATGAGGAAAAAGTACATTTAGATCATTTTTATACATGTTTTATTAGTTTGGCTTATTTAAAAGAAACAATTATGATTTTGTATCGGTCACCGTACATGACATATCATTGCATGCATTGTTCTTTTTCAAATGTACTGTACCATTTTTTTTTAAAATCTAATAGAATGTGGTAGAATAATAATCAACCTGCTGAAATGATCAAAATCATAGATGGCATGAACTATTCACTGGACTGCATGACCACTGCATGTCTTCATTACACAGTCTCATTACAAAAGCCTTGTCAACCTGAAATTTACAACCTGCCTAAAACTAGATAAAAATGGTCAGAACATATTTTTCTCTTTCTGAATTTATCATGTTGTATTAAAAGGTCATTTACTTTTCTTATGTAAAAAAAAAAAAGTGACAGAAACTGATGCTGCTGAAAATTTTACAGTTTTAATAAAGCAGATTAAATTTTGAGTTTAGCACCTGATAGTTTCCATACTACATTAGTTGCTGTTTTTGTAATTAGTTCTGATCACATCGCAGCTGCAGCCCAACTTAATATCCTACCTGTTAGTTTTGTGAATTTTAATTATTATTAACAACAATAAAATAGCAATTATGAATCATTTTAATTACATTGTATGTATATGTGTGATTTATCATAATTCATAATAAATGTTATTTTATTTTGTTGTTAATTATAGATTGTAATATTTGCTAATAGTTATTTTTATAGTCATTGTTTTCATCAATTTATTTGGCATGTGCAACAGCAGTGAATATTTGTGTCAGATCTCTCAAAAATCTGACGTAAATACAATAGCATACATGCCTATACTCATCCAAGATTCTCTTCTCCTGTTGTTATTTCTTTGTCTAGTAATTTAGAAGCAGACATCAGAGTTCAAATGCATTTTATTGTTGGTTAAGAACCGACACAAATTAGATAATGGAGAATCATATTCTCGTTAAAGTACATGAGTGCAAGTGCAAACAGGATAGCTCATGCTTCTTCGGAGCGCTGTCAGGGTAGACAGTAAAGTGCGCTAGCTACTTTAGCTTCATGCACACAGAAAAAGACTACAAAAAAAAAAAGACTTCAACATTATCGACAATAAGCCAGTTCACATTAGCAATGTTAGCAAGAGGGTTTAGGGATTGCATACAAACTGGCATACAGGATAAACAAAGCTTACTCCACACTCCCACTAGAAGCAGATCTTCTTAAAGTGCTTATAACAATTTAACAATAGAGCAAATACCACCACGAAGACTTAAAATTCAAACTGAACATACAGTTAAACATAAATATACTATCATAATCATTGTCAAGCAGGCGCAAGTTTTACTTTTCCTGCTTCTGCTTTTGCGATGCATTGTGATAATTAACCAAGCTTTGTTTATGGAGTTGAAAAGAGGAGGGATGGTGTGGCTGACCCAAGTGTTAGCAGCCCTGCACAACATTCATTTGTTCTTCTGGGCCTTTTGGGCAGACTTCGTGACCTTCCCGGAGGAAGAAGTCTTCTTCTCAACACCCTTGATGACGCCCACTGCTACGGTCTGACGCATGTCACGCACTGCAAAGCGACCTGGAAAATGAAGATCATAAGCAAAACAGAGCTTAGTTACGATTATAAATCAAGGGTCTTCAATCTCTTTGAGGCCAAAAATCAAGAAACTCCCTGATACATACTGCATTTACGCCTTCCATTTACATACTACAATATTGTAAATATATGCAACTTATTAATGTAATAACATTTAAATTACATTTTAATTTTACTAAGCTTTTTGAGGTGCATTTACTGTTCTGCAAAGTTCCGTAGCTGAAATTCAGGTTCAAGATGGTCATGCAAATTCGCCATATACTGACCAGCAGAAAATTGATTGGTAATAACTAATATTATTATAATTATAAATTGTTTCGTAAGAGCCATAGCCTATTTGGGTGCAAGTTTCAATCCTGGCTAAAAGTCCTTTGCTGTCCCCTCTCTTCTCTCCTATCATTTTGTGTCTAAACTGCCCTGTCAAATAAAGGATAAAATGCCCCAAAATAAAACTTTAAATAACTATTATTAATCATTTTGTGCCCGCCCTTGAAAGGGTGAAATATTCTTGAAAAATCATCTTTGCAGTAGGAGTGTCTTTGGTAATACAATGCTTTATAGTAAACATACTAGAGGAATAAGTAACGTTAAATCCAAATTAAGATGTGACTCTTACCAAGAGGAGGATACTCAGAGAAACTCTCCACACACATGGGTTTGCCTGGTATCATATCTACAATAGCAGCATCCCCAGACTTCAGGGACTTGGGATTATCTTCTAGCTTCTTCCCAGAGCGACGGTCAATCTTCTCCTTTAACTCGGCAAACTTACAGGCAATATGAGCAGTGTGGCAGTCGAGAACTGGGGCATAACCAGCACTGATCTGACCTGGATGGTTCAGAATGATCACCTGACCAGAGCAGAAAGGGGAAAAGTGAATAGTTTGTAATGACAAACACCCTCTGACTAAAAGTGCAGTTTAAAAAGATAACCCCTAACAGGCATATTCAGAAAAATTAGATCATGAATTGAGTCAGTAGGCTTTGTAATTGGAACCAAACACATAACTAAGATCTTTACCTGAGCTGTGAAACTCGCCGCCCCCTGTGGAGGATCGTTCTTGCTGTCACCTGCAACATTCCCGCGTCGGATATCTTTGACTGAGACATTCTTCACATTAAATCCCACATTATCGCCCGGAAGAGCTTCAGTTAGAGCCTCGTGATGCATCTCCACAGATTTGACCTCAGTGGTCACGTTCACAGGTGCAAATGTCACAACTAGACCAGGTTTCAGAATACCTGTCTCTACACGTCCCACAGGCACGGTACCAATTCCTACACAGAAAAGGTGCAAAGGTAAAAGAGGGATGTTTGTTGGGATTATTTACTGGAAATATCAGTCTTTGTGATGTTGGTTATTTTATTTCTTAAAATATCCTTGTGGGATTATCATACTTAAATGTGATGTGTACAATACTTTCTCCAATCCCGTTCTAATATAGAAAACTATAAGTCATTCATAGGTCACACAACTTTACAAGAAAAAGATTAGCTATAATGTGCATATGATAAGTTTGGGTGTCCTTATACCTCCTATTTTGTACACATCCTGCAGCGGGAGTCGGAGGGGTTTGTCGGTGGGGCGGGTTGGAGGCTGAATGGCATCCAGAGCCTCCAATAGAGTCGTCCCAGAGGCACTCCCGTCCTTACGAGTGATCTTCCAGCCCTTGAACCAGGTACTCTGCAGACAACATATTATTACAGTTTTTTTCAATTGCTAACAAGCGCTTACCCATACTTCAGATACTTTTTCTAAACTCTTAACACAGACTCACACATATAAAACACAATTGGCCAAATGGATAATTTTCTTCTCAAAAACACATTTTGTTAAATATATACTAACTCTTTATTTCAAAACAGAACACATCTTTCTCTGCACACACTAACTTTACCAAAACACTGGAAATCTGACTCAAAATGAAATTATTCTGTCAAAGAATAACACTTGTTTTCACTTCACAAAGTACATGCAGTCAATCAAAGTACACCAGGTTTCAAAATACTGGCTATTGTTGACATTACAAAAACTGCATAGACTTTTATGTTTCGGTTTTATAGGTATTTGCATGCAAAACATGCAATCCACGTTTTTTACACTAAATTTCTTGGTTGGGAATTGTATGTCCACATGTAGTAATGTTCACATTCAAAACCAATCTTTTAAAGCAAAAGCAATCTCACCTCCTTTACTGTTTACTACAGGAGGTGCAGTAGAAACTCTGTATGATAGAACAGAATTTTTTTACAGTATTGCTTACAATGAACAAAATATCCATGAAACACACAACAGCATTCTGAACAAAAAAGCAACAGCAAAAAGCCCAGATAAAAAGGGGGGGAACTAAAAAAGCACAAAATTACTGTATCTAATCTCTGTGATTTTCAGGGTTAGGCCACATGTTTTCATCAACATCCCATCTGGTATTATCCAAGGCGATGCACCTGGGATAAAACCGCTTGGTATTGCACCTCACTACACCTCTCACTGCACCTCTCACTGCATCTCTCACTGCTCCTGCATCTCTCACTGCATCTCTCACTGCATCTCTCACTGCTCCTGCATCTCTCACTGCATCTCTCACTGCATCTCTCACTGCTCCTGCATCTCTCACTGCATCTCTCACTGCTCCTGCATCTCTCACTGCATCTCTCACTGCTCCTGCATCTCTCACTGCATCTCTCACTGCATCTCTCACTGCTCCTGCATCTCTCACTGCATCTCTCACTGCATCTCTCACTGCTCCTGCATCTCTCACTGCATCTCTCACTGCTCCTGCATCTCTCACTGCATCTCTCACTGCTCCTGCATCTCTCACTGCATCTCTCACTGCTCCTGCATCTCTCACTGCATCTCTCACTGCTCCTGCATCTCTTACTGCATCTCTCACTGCATCTCTCACTGCTCCTGCATCTCTCACTGCATCTCTCACTGCTCCTGCATCTCTCACTGCATCTCTCACTGCATCTCTCACTGCTCCTGCATCTCTCACTGCATCTCTCACTGCTCCTGCATCTCTCACTGCATCTCTCACTGCTCCTGCATCTCTCACTGCATCTCTCACTGCATCTCTCACTGCATCTCTCACTGGATCTCTCACTGGATCTCTCACTGGATCTCTCACTGGATCTCTCACTGGATCTCTCACTGCATCTCTCACTGGGCCTGCTCTTCTCCCTGGACCCCTTGCTCTTATTCTTCCTCGTCCATACATTACAGTGTTTGTCTTTTTCTGTTTCTGTTTCCAAAAACATCGCTCCTCAAAGTCCTCCTTTTACTGTATAAGTGTCAATGTAATAGAAAAAATAACCCCTGCCACTGAGACTAAGCCAGACTGGAATCAGTTGTGGTTGGCCCAGTTTACCCAACATAAATCAGCTGTGTGTCAATAATTCAATTGTTTGTTTATTTTCAGCTGAAATATATAAATATATTGTTTTTGAACTGATATCATTGCAGAAGAAGAAGTTTTTATACTGTATCTAAGGTTTGGAATATTGTTTTTGCTATTGTGGGATGGTGTGTGTTAACATTTGTAAATACTACAAAAACAATCCATTATTTTGTTGGGAGGTATAGCTTGTCTGTTAAGAAAATGTAAGCATTGTGGAAATGTGTTCACTGACTGCATATTGTGTGAAAACGACATGAAATGTGTGAATAGTATGGTCACAAAAGACCGATGCTGTGCTAACTGTGTTTAGAGTTTTGAAAATGTGACAACTGATTGGACAAATGCTTGTTAGTGAATGAAAAAAACTGTAATTAATTATTAATGGCAGGTATTGAACATTTGGAAGCTCTTATGAAACAATGAAGGGGTCAGTAAGATTTTTTTTTAAGAAATTAATGCTTTTAATCAGCAAGGCTGCATTCAATTGATCAAGAGTGACAGTAAATACATGTACTGTATAATATTACAAAATATGTCTATTTCAAATAAATGCTGTTCTTTCTAACCTTTTATTTAGCAAAGAATCCTGAAAAAAAAACATTAAACAGCTTTCAACAGTTTTCATAATTGATAATAAGATTGTTTTTTCTTGAACACCAAATCAATGAATAAATGTAAATGTAGATCATTATAATGATTTCTGAAGGATCATGTGACACTGAAGACTAAAGGAGTAATGCCTTCTGAAAATGTAGCTTCGCCATCACAGGAATAAAATATTTAAAAAAAACCTTCTTTTAAACTGTAATAATATTTCACAATATGACTTTTACTGTTTTTGATCAAGTAAATACAGCCTTAGTGAGCACACATCTTTCAAAAACAATAAAAAAATCATACTGACTCGTAATGTTTTAATGGTTGTGTATAGTGAATGCAGAGCATGCAGTTATGCATATAATATTGAATCTACAAATAACATAGTATAATAAATAAGAGGTTGGCTTGCAAAGAGCTAATATTAATTAATATCTAAAACTGTTGATTATATTGATAATATGAAAGATAAACATCTTTAGGTGATATAACACTAACATTTGGGCTGGCCTCCAGCATGTTATCCCCATTCCATCCGGAGATTGGCACAAATGCCACTGTATCGGGGTTGTAGCCGATTTTCTTGATATACGTGCTGACTTCTTTCACAATCTCCTCATAGCGCTTCTGGCTGTAATTGGGTTCCGTAGAGTCCATCTTGTTGACACCCACGATTAGTTGTTTGACGCCCAGGGTGTACGCCAGCAAGGCATGCTCACGTGTTTGTCCGTTCTTTGAGATACCAGCCTCAAATTCACCAACGCCAGCTGCCACGATCAACACAGCACAGTCTGCCTGTATCAAGAGAAATTAAAGGTTATCAAAATACTTTGATGGACTAAACTTTTTGGTGTGATACATTTTTTTAATGTGATAATATCAAAACCTGTGAGGTGCCAGTGATCATGTTCTTAATAAAGTCTCTGTGTCCCGGAGCATCAATGATGGTGACATAGTACTTGCTGGTCTCAAACTTCCACAGGGAGATGTCGATGGTGATTCCTCTCTCTCTCTCTCAGCTTTGAGTTTGTCAAGGACCCAAGCATACTTAAAGGAGCCTTTTCCCATCTATAAAAGGTTAGGACAAATATATGTTTCGAGAAAGATGTGTAACTGAATTTCTTGAACGAATTGCCTCAGTCACACAAGTGCATGATGCAACAGTAATTTTCAGTCCTCCAATTTGATAGGTCAAACAGTGTCACCTTTATTTATATAGCGCTTTTTACAATACAAATTGTTTCAAAGCAGCTTCACAGAGATAACAGGAAAACAATGTTGTAATAGTATTGTTACATTCAAAATGTGTTCCAACAGCACAGTTATGTCACTATTTGTATCACTTCACTGGTTGTTTATGGTGTTCCAGACCAGAGTAGCCTGGAAGTGGAGCAAAAATGGAAGTGGAATGGGAAGCAAAGTAGTGCCATTTTGCCTGATACTAAAGTCCCCCTGTGGTAAAAAAAAAAAAAAATCAAGCTTTTATGTTGTTTATATGTCTTTGTGGTGTTTTAATATGCTTTAAGACAAACCATTTGCAAATTCATAAGTCAACACCATTACTGAGTATTTTCTCCTTAAAACTGCGGTGAACCAAAGAGAGTCTCAAAAGCGCGGTTTGGAATCGCTGGTGTTTCTGACATCACAAACTACCTTGTTAACGAGTCAACAACGTGATCGTCAACAAGGGGATCTCTGAGCCTGTACCATGAAGGTAGCTGAACAAACTCAGAGTTACAGGATTAGTTTTGAGTTGACAAAACCAAACCGATGCAATCAGGCTTTATTGGTACCATGACGCAGCTCATCAACTTTCTCTGTCAACTCAGGCTTTGATCTTAAGCTATGATTACTCCACGAGCGCGTGCACATACCAAAGTGACGTTGGCACCGAACAACCAATCGCGTTCGATATGGATAGAGCGAGAGCGATAATTTCTTTCCGCGGAGCAAGAGATACTCATTTAGAATTACGATGAATTTAAATATGTATTACAAGCTCGAAACAATACGGTCTCTGCTGCCAAAGCAAGAGAAGACTGCTGGAGAAAGATTGCTGATTGCGTTAATGTGTAGGCTAAGCTAAATAAATACGTTCTTTATTCATGTGAAATGATGTATATATAGGCTATGAATGTATGTGTGTGTAAAATATAGCCTATATTTTTATAATATATAAAAAACTCCAAACGTTTTTGGCAGCTGATAAAGACAAAATATAAAACTATAATTAAAAGTAGCCTAGTAAGTATTTATTTACACACAACCTTTTATTATTTTTTTATTTGTTTGAGGCAAACCGAAAAAAGAGTGAAATTCAGAAAACCAGTGGAGGGCCACTCCTCCAGAATACACTGAGTTGGCTCTGATAGGAAGGGACGGCCGATTATGGATGGGATTACAGGTGCTGTACAATCTGACCCTGGTGCTGTTACAATCTGTTTGTCTGCTGTTCTACGTTTGTTTGTTTTTTGGGATATGTTTTTTCTTGGAATCGATCTTCTTGGATTATTCACTGAACCTTCTTACACAATCAACACTTGGATTATTCACCGGACTATTTACACGCTCAGAAGTTTCACGATCCTGTCACACTGATCGGCTACGAGCCCTCTCCACTTCGCATCCTACCCTCGCGACATCTGATACTGTGAGTCTCCCCTCTCTTTATCATTTTGTGGTGTCAATCCTTGGTTATGGTAGGGTAGCCTTCCCTTCTGTGGATTGTGTGGATTGTGGGTCTGATACGGTTCTGGCTAACGTAGTTAAACCGATAAATTATTGTGCAGGTCGCGTTGGACATTACTGGTCATGTCATCACGTATCCGATTGCAGGTTTTGTTTTTTGCTCTTTTTTGGTTAGTGCTACTTTTTAATGACGGCAATCAAACTTGTTGCCCCGAGATGGCGTTACAATTTTCTGCAGCCCATCTCAGATCATACAAAGGATCGCTACGGTTGGCTTCGGACACCTATAAATGTGTGTGAACAACTTGGAGTGTTACGCCGACCGCGCTACATACACCGGTCGCGGAAGAAACTTCGGAGCTATCACTGCTCGTCTTTTAATAACATTCCGGTTGTCTGTACACACACCCGTGCGTCGGATACAACACAGCTGGAAAAACGATCCATCAACTTGGGAAATCTGAGATCATTGCGTTTCGAACCTGAACTCGGAACCTGCAGACGCGCATCTTCAGACCTGCGATGTGCGCTGTTGAACACACGCTCTCTAACCAGTGGCGATTCTAGGGGGTGGCCTGGGGTGGCCAGGGCCACCCCTGAAAGCTCATTGGCCACCCCTGTGGCCACCCCAGATCTGATAGGTAGTTGGTCAAGTTCGTCAACACAAGAAACAAGAGAAATGATGTCAATCAATGATGACAGCTGATCAACTGATTTAGGCCCAGTTTTACATTTTTAACGAACACTGTGATGGTCGTACTGAGGCTGTGAGAGCTGATTTCTGCTCAGCGGACGTTTGGCCATGCAGGTCAGGTGACCCATATGAACGCGCGCTGGCTGCTGCTGCTCCGTGAAACAGGAGGTCGGTCACAGTTAAATACAACAACGATAAAAACGCTGGAATCTGTAGATTGAGAGGTATGGTAATTTAATGTTTAGTTATATCGTAGTTCCCTCTGAATGTGTAGGAAAACTGAAAAAGTCGAACTACACGGTAGCTTAGCAGCCTGCAAACCAAGTTAAGAGTGCAGACACTTGAAGAGGGCGCGCGCAGCTCTTAAAGGGGCCACACCTTATTTCCACTCGTTACACCACCATGAAATATGAAACACTATTTTCTGGACTGAAGACTGAGGGTGTTTTTTTGCAGATGTGTGTATGTTCAATAGAGATAATGTTATATTTTTGGCCAACCAGTGTGTGAAATATAGTGTGAAAGTCTAGATTTAAGTTATAACACAAGAACAAGCTCTGTGACTTATTTATTTGCTCTGTGATTTAAGGGCTGTTTAAAAAGGATTTTTGTTTGCATCAATTAGCTCATCTTCACACACAGTCCACATATTTTTTAGACGTTTAAATAGGCAGAGCAAATTGCATTCAAATGGCAAGTTAATTTATGAAGAAGCATCTTGACCATTTATGATTCTAAGTCTTAACTGTTTGATTTAAATAATGTATGCTGAATCAAAGCCAACGTTTCAATTTATACCTTCATCAGGGCCTTGGACATGGATACTGTCTGGGTTAAAAAACACTTTTTGCACATTTCCATTCATCACAAGGCATCCTAATGACATTATTCAGTCATCAGGCCATCATCTGGGTTACCTGTATTGTTACCCATGTTTGCTTTACTAATTTAAGTCCCCTCTTATGGTTAAATAAAAACACACCTGGCAAAGAACAAACTAAGAAATTCAATTTCAAAATCTCTAACAAATTATATCTAAGCTAAAAAATAACAAACTAAGCATGTAAAGAACAACAAATATTTCTGTTTTTTCCTTACAAGCTTAGTTTTTCTTTTGCTTTTACAGATACAGTTTTTAATAAGGTCTTTAAGCATTTTGGTTTATCTTGTTGGATTTCTGTGTTTTTATGTAACCACAAGATGGTGCCTCAATTAGTAAAGCAAACACTGGTAACAATACAGGTGACACAGATGATGAGCTGATGACTGATACATGTTATTCTATAGGATTAAGAGTTAAGAGCAGTTTAATTTTGATACTCTAATCTAACTTTAATCAATCTAACGAGACAAGGACTTTAATCCACTACAAGAAAATAGCTCTTGGAAAATGTTTACCCTATCCTGACCATAATTATGATAAAAATAGACATGTTAAAATAACCAGAGATACTTGAGGACTGTGATAGGTGGTTAGGACTGTTTTTAACAGGATAGAAACTTTTATTTGACAGTTATGAGACAGGAAATCATGGGAGAGAGAGGATGTGACATGCAGCAAAGGACCGGGATTCGAACCATGGTCGGCTGCGTACGTATACGCATTAAACTTCGCTATGCCATGGCCACCCCAAACTAGCTTTGTGTCCCATCTTGGCCACCCCCCAAAAAATGTTCTGGATACGCCACTGTCTCTAACTGGTAAAGCATCAGTATTAAATGACATAATCACTGACACAAACCTGGACATGCTATTGTTGACCGAAACCTGGCAGGTTCCCAATGACCTTTTCAACCTGAACCTCCTAGCTCCACCTGGGTACATCTACTTCTCTCAGCCACGTCTTCATCGTAGAGGTGGAGGGCTGGCTGTAGTTTGCCGTGAGACTATTAAAACTTCCAGGATCGAGTTTCACGATGTTTCAGCATTTGAATATCTAGCGCTGAAAATGACTGGCCAAACACCACTGGCTGTAATCTTAATTTACCGACCTCCTAAATCCCACTCTGACTTTTTCTCTGAGATTAGTGCATTACTTACTCTTGTCTGTGGTAGCTATCAATCTGTTATTCTGCTTGGTGACTTTAATATACATGAAAACAAATATATAAAAAACTCCAAACGTTTTTGGCAGCTGATAAAGACAAAATATAAAACTATAATTAAAAGTAGCCTAGTAAGTATTTATTTACACACAACCTTTTATTATTTTTTTATTTGTTTGAGGCAAACCGAAAAAAGAGTGAAATTCAGAAAACCAGTGGAGGGCCACTCCTCCAGAATACACTGAGTTGGCTCTGATAGGAAGGGACGGCCGATTATGGATGGGATTACAGGTGCTGTACAATCTGACCCTGGTGCTGTTACAATCTGTTTGTCTGCTGTTCTACGTTTGTTTGTTTTTTGGGATATGTTTTTTCTTGGAATCGATCTTCTTGGATTATTCACTGAACCTTCTTACACAATCAACACTTGGATTATTCACCGGACTATTTACACGCTCAGAAGTTTCACGATCCTGTCACACTGATCGGCTACGAGCCCTCTCCACTTCGCATCCTACCCTCGCGACATCTGATACTGTGAGTCTCCCCTCTCTTTATCATTTTGTGGTGTCAATCCTTGGTATGGTAGGGTAGCCTTCCCTTCTGTGGATTGTGTGGATTGTGGGTCTGATACGGTTCTGGCTAACGTAGTTAAACCGATAAATTATTGTGCAGGTCGCGTTGGACATTACTGGTCATGTCATCACGTATCCGATTGCAGGTTTTGTTTTTTGCTCTTTTTTGGTTAGTGCTACTTTTTAATGACGGCAATCAAACTTGTTGCCCCGAGATTAAACTTCGCTATGCCATGGCCACCCCAAACTAGCTTTGTGTCCCATCTTGGCCACCCCCCAAAAAATGTTCTGGATACGCCACTGTCTCTAACTGGTAAAGCATCAGTATTAAATGACATAATCACTGACACAAACCTGGACATGCTATTGTTGACCGAAACCTGGCAGGTTCCCAATGACCTTTTCAACCTGAACCTCCTAGCTCCACCTGGGTACATCTACTTCTCTCAGCCACGTCTTCATCGTAGAGGTGGAGGGCTGGCTGTAGTTTGCCGTGAGACTATTAAAACTTCCAGGATCGAGTTTCACGATGTTTCAGCATTTGAATATCTAGCGCTGAAAATGACTGGCCAAACACCACTGGCTGTAATCTTAATTTACCGACCTCCTAAATCCCACTCTGACTTTTTCTCTGAGATTAGTGCATTACTTACTCTTGTCTGTGGTAGCTATCAATCTGTTATTCTGCTTGGTGACTTTAATATACATGAAAACGGCATGAAAACACATGAAAACACTGCACAGTGCAATGAATTGATGTCTCTACTGGACTGCTTCAACCTAACCCAACATGTAACTTTTGCTACTCACTCCAGAGGTCATATACTGGATCTCATATGCACATCTGGCTTAAATAATATCTGTGTTAATGGTTCGGACTTTGCTTTCTCTGATCATAAACTCATAAGCTTCAGTTGTAGTTTTCCAGTAGCTATGTCACCACTGAAGAAAACACTGACTTATCGCAAAATCAACTCTGTGAATCCATCTTCTTTTTCTGCATCAATAAGGGATTCTACCTTGTCTGAAAGTCTACTATCTAACTGTCCATCAGAGATCTGCTGTATATACAACAATGCTTTGTCTCAAATACTTGATATGCATGCTCCTGTTAAACTAGATTGGTTCCATCTACTCGTGCTTCACCCTGGTTCACTCCTGAATTACGAACGATAAAAACTGAGGGTCGCCGCCTAGAAAGACTATACAGGAGAACTGGACTTATCGTGCACTCTTTGGCTTTCAAAGAACACTTGCTTAAGTACCGTACAGCCCTTAATAATGCAAGATCTTCTTATTTCACCTCTACCATTAGAAATTCCAAATGCAGGCCCAGATCACTATTTGCAATGATTAACAAACTCACAAATCCACCACAACATGTTATTTCGGGCTCTGTGAGGCTTGTAAATAGCTTTTCTCAATTTTTCTCTGATAAATTGAGGTCAATCACTGCATCCATTACAAAAAACACTCCTCATAAAAGTGACTCAAATGTTCATTTAAGGTTAGCTGGTTCCGCTCACTTGACAAACTCCCTTTCTGCTTTCACTCTGACTACTCCTGCTGCCATAAGTGATCTAATTGTGAAATCAAATTCCACATCCTGCCGGCTTGATCCTATACCTACTGTTTTGCTGAAGTTGTGTGTGCCCGAGGTTGCTCCCTTCATAACACATATGGTAAACTGTAGTTTAGCGTCTGGCGTTGTTCCACCCGAATTAAAATGGCTGCGGTGACCCCGATTCTTAAAAAACCAGGCCTTGACCACCTAAATATGGATAACTACCGACCTATATCCAATTTAACATTCATGAGCAAAGTCCTTGAAAGGGTTGTTGCTTCACATTTACGAACACATTTGGATGCTAATGGTCTTTTTGAACCTTTTCAATCTGGATTTCGCCCATCACACAGCACTGAAACTGCCCTTCTTCGGGTGGTCGACGATATTCTTTTGTCCATGGATTCAGGGCTGATAAACATTTTGATGCTCCTTGATTTAAGCGCTGCTTTTGATACAGTTTGCCATGAAATATTGATCTCTAGGCTTTCTGATATTGGCATCACTGGCTCTGCCCTTTCCTGGCTCATTTCATACATCAGTGACAGAAAGTATTATATCACTATACAAGGGTTTAGATCTGCCACTGCCTCACTTACACAGGGTGTTCCTCAGGGTTCGGTCCTTGGTCCACTACTATTCATCATATACATCTATCCACTCGGTGACATCATACGCAGGCATGGACTTCAATTCCATTGCTATGCTGACGATATTCAAATATATCTCACCACCAGCTCTGATAGGCCATCTCTACCTGACTCACTCACTGCATGTATCAGGGACATCAAGCATTGGATGTCACTGAATTTCCTCAAGCTAAATGATAAGAAAACCGAGATATTAGTCATTGGCTCTGCTGCCTCAGTCAAAAGGATGGGCCAGTCCTTTGATATTGATGGAATTCACATTAAGCCCTCGTCATCGATTCGTAACCTTGGTGTCTTATTTGATCAAACTCTATCCTTTGGCTCTCATATTTCTTCTCTTGTTAAAAACTCTTTTTTTCATCTTCGCAATATTGCTCGCTTACGAACTTCTCTTACCTTAGCAGATGCTGAAACCTTAATTCATGCATTAATCACATCACGCCTGGACTATTGCAATGCCCTATTTCTGGGTCTTCCCAAAAAATGTATTGCAAGATTACAGTATGTTCAAAACTCTGCAGCAAGAGTCCTCACCGCTACTAGGCGTTCTGCGCACATTACTCCTCTGCTTCACGAACTTCACTGGCTACCTGTGGCATCACGTATCCACTTTAAGGTATTGCTTCTTACGTTCAAGGCACTAAATGGTCTTGCTCCACAATATTTGTCTGACCTACTCCACCCTTACCGTCCTACACGGTCTCTCAGATCAGCTGAACTTGGTTTACTGTCCGTCCCTCGTTTCCGGTTGTCTACTGTAGGAGGAAGGTCTTTCAGTGCTAATGCTCCTCAATTATGGAATTCGCTACCTCTTACACTACGCAATACCTCTTCTGTGGTTACTTTCAAGACCCAGTTAAAAACATATCTTTTTAACATGCATTTTGGATAATGTGATTATATGTATCCTATTTGACTGTAATATATGGGTGTTTAAATGTATTGCATGTACAATGTAAAGCGACCTTGCGCATTTGGAAAGCCGCTATATAAATAAAACTTCTTCTTCTTCTTCTTCTTCTTGGTGCTGGCTCCTCTAAGCAAGTAACACTGGGTACGTGTGCGATACATTACTATTTTAAGTTTTAAATATGGCTGACTGTATGTTCTGCAATAGAGGGAAATGCAGTGTCCCTGTTGAAGCCAGCACACACACACAGTCTCCCACACAGAGGTCAGTATGCAGCAGACAGAACACCAGAAACATATGGGCCTACTTTTATTTATCAGGGAGGAGGAAATGATGAAGAGACACTCTGTCTGTGTTCTGGGACAGTTGCTGAGGTGAATGCACTGGGCTTTTTATTAAGGCAAACATTTGAATGTTTGGCATAAAACAGGGACTGGCCCAAGTTACACATCTATTTTATTGTAGGATTTTTCACAACCTGTCCCAGAAACTAAAGCCTCTACCTCAACAGGCTTCAAAAGAAATGTGAACAAAGGATTTAAAACCCTTGACATACATTACAGGTGTTTGTCAAGGACCTTTTTGTGAATTGATTAGCCTCCCAAAAACTTGTAATGATCATGTTTGTGGTGGAATTATGTTTCAGGTGGAAACAGACTCAGTCAGGGCCCTTTACAAAAGGAGCCTATGGAGCTAGACTGCACACTAAAGGAGCCTATGGAGCTAGACTGTACACTAAAGGAGCCTATAGAGCTAGACTGCACACTAAAGGAGCCTATAGAGCTAGACTGCACACTAAAGGAGCCTATAGAGCTAGACTGCACACTAAAGGAGCCTATAGAGCTAGACTGCACACTAAAGGAGCCTATAGAGCTAGACTGCACACTAAAGGAGCCTATAGAGCTAGACTGCACACTAAAGGAGCCTATAGAGCTAGACTGCACACTAAAGGAGCCTATAGAGCTAGACTGCACACTAAAGGAGCCTATAGAGCTAGACTGCACACTAAAGGAGCCTATAGAGCTAGACTGCACACTAAAGGAGCCTATAGAGCTAGACTGCACACTAAATGAGCCTATATAGAGCTAGACTGCACACTAAAGGAGCCTGACTGTGAGCTGAGGAGGCTCCACATTTAAAAAATAAATGCAACAGCTAGATTAAACTGATCTCAGTGAACTTATTAAACCAAGTAACACTTTAGCATGAATATTTATTAATGCAACTTTCTATTGCTTTCTTTCTCTCTCCCCCATCCCACAAAACCAATAAAACAGTTTGAGACCTATCTGCAGTTCCAATGTGCTTTTATTAAGTGTAATATTGCGGTGATTGCAACTACATTTGCACCAGCTGGGTGGTCAAGTGTGTTCGGGTCAGTTTCATCGGGGAGAAGCTTTCTGTGGTGGTTCTGGCTCCTTTCTATGGTGGCTATATTGTGCAGAATGGCACATGCAGACACTACCTGTGATGCCCACTCTGGTGACTCTTAAGCGCCGAAGACAGTTGAAACGTGCCTTTAGGATGCCAAAGATCATCTCTAATTTTGACTATGGTTTTCAGTGAGTGAGTGGAGGCGGGGCTAATTTGTATTCATACTAAATTAGGCAAGGGTGTAGAGTTCCATTCAAGCTATTTTGAGGCATGCATGACGTTTCTTTTTTTTTTTTTTTCAGGAAAAAAAAACACTTAAATATGTAATTTTGGTGCTCAAAGACGAGTTTTAAGGGATACAATTATTGACTACAGGGGGAGTTTAAGAAAGAAGCTATTTGTCTCAGTGATTTATCCATACATTGAAAGTCAATGGTGTCCAGTGTTATTTTGGACCTTGCTGACTTCCATTGTTTGTACAAAAACAGTTCTTCATTCTTCAAAATATCTATTTTTTTGTTCCACTGAAGAAAGTCATAGTGGTGATGAATACATGATGACAGAATATTATTTTTAAGTGAACTATCATTTTAAGTTATTGGATCTTAACTTATTGTTAATAGAATTGATTAAAAAGCAAACTTACACTCAAAATCTGTGATTAATGCTGATTAATGCACTCTTGCTTGTTTGATATTGCTTAGGTCATATTTCACACAGTGATCTTTGAATAATTATGTGATAACATGGCAACAAATTTATTTGGTCTTGCATATTTGGACTGCTATACCTCTGCAGCTTCCTTCTCAAACTTCTCAATGGTCCTCTTGTCGATGCCTCCACACTTGTAAATGAGGTGGCCAGTGGTGGTGGACTTCCCTGAGTCCACATGGCCAATGACCACGATGTTGACATGGAGCTTCTCCTTACCCATCACTTGGCTCTCGTTGGGCAGGCAGTCTACAACAGGAAAAGGGAAACTAAATAATTAATCATACAAATAAGTTATTTATGGTCCAGTTGCACTCAGATGTACTGCAACAACCACATATTAGCACTTTATTGCATATTTTGTTAACTCTTCTTTATTTAGTTAATTTACAATATAGGTCAAATCAATATTAGCTGAAAGTTATTTATAAAGTTATGAAAATTATAATTTTTTATCAGTAGGCATTTTATACTGATAAAAAATATAATTTTCATAACTTTATAAATAAATAAATTTATCTATAATAGCGATAAGACAACTATCAGTTGTTTCATTGTCATATTAAAAGCAAACACTGTACAATAAGCTACATGTACAGACTCGCGACTCGATATGATACACTCATGATATACATCATCATCATTGCAGTAGAAAGTAAATCTCTCAATATTATTTTGGATGTAGTTATAAAGGGTTATATAAATGTGTACTTTGATATTGAAAGGAATCTAGTGTAGAGATGCTGTTAGTAGCCTACAGCAGTGACCTCTAAAATAATAACATTTTATGAATTATAAAATTCCTCATTTAAACTAATTAATATTTTAAATCATCCGTCCGCAACTTTTGACCTAAATTATTCAAATTCTTGAGATAAATCGGCTAATGTCAAAGTATCCCTGAAAGCTTGTCCATGTTTTTCCCAGTGTTGTCTGGGTTACAATGTAGCAGCACGGGCCACCTGCCGTATGCGACAAAATGTGACATGTAGACTAAGTACCCTTTTTCTTATAATGATCTTTATTTGAATAATAATTCATAATAATTCCGATATTCACCTCATACCGAGCAAATATGACATGGTTATGTAATCTCATGTACAGTATGAAGCCTATGCCACAAGAAAAGCGTGTGACATTATAGTCTGCTTGCCAAAGAGCAAATATGGGACTGGAGAATAAAAGGATATAAATGTTGTTTCCACAAGAAACCCTGTCAGTTGCATCAGCGACATGTTCCGTGTTATGTCCTTACTAGAAATACAACTCAAATACAGCACATCGTTTCCAAATACCCAAACCATCCGACCGCTTAGCTCCATCGGCAAGTAATTATAAAGCGTTCATGTATAGAGAAAACGTAGAGAGGGTGTGTTTTTCAGGTGTCCAACCTTGGAGAGGTGCGCCTGTAGTCCAGGGCAGCAGAGCGAGAGTCGCGTATGTATCAGATACTGCTGCTGCCTACAGTAGGTGCCGCTGATGTCATGAAAGGAAGTTTCTAGCTGTTCCACTAGAGGGAGCTGTCGTATAGTTGATAGTTCATCCAAAAATGAATATTCTGTCATCATTGATTTACTCACCCTCAGTTGTTCCAAATCTGTATGAATGTCTGCTGAACACAAAAGAAGATTTTTTTTAAAGAAAATGTGTCCTATTGACTTCCATAGAAAAATATTTGGTATAGTCGTCACCTTTATTTATATAGCGCTTTTTACAATACAAATTGTTTCAAAGCAGCTTTACAGAGATAACAGGAAAATAATGTTGTAATGGTATTGTTAAATTCAAAATTAAATGTTAAAAGTCCCATATAGGATAATAGGCATAATATCCCACAGCATAATAGGTCAGGAGTCAGATGTGATCAGAACTTTCACGATATTTATCCAGTTCATCTGGTTGGGGGTCGGAGTCATCACGCCGGTGTGGAAACTAGTTTGTTGAGGTGTCCATGAGGCCTTCACAGTGTTGATGAGGCTGGCACATCAGGGATGCGTTGTCTTCGTGTCCATGTGATGGTCCTTCCTGAGATCTGGATATGGCCTGGATCCGGCGGTTTGCGGTAAACCTTGTGATAAACAGAGATACTAATATTAGCGTAGACGCCATCCTTCTTATGATGTACAAAGTACATCAGGAATTATGGGAAGTGTTCCCGGTTCCGGCTGATCTAAACTATGCAGCCTAACATTGAATAATAGAAATCTATAATGTGTTATGTGTATGCTGGGTCAAAGAGATGTGTTTTTAGTCTAGATTTAAACTGACAGACTGTATCTGCTTCCCGGACCATGTTAGGAAGATTGTTCCAAAGTTTCGGTGCTAAATAGGAAAAGAATCTACCGCCAGCAGTCGATTTTGATATTCTAGGTATTATCAACTGGCCAGAATTTTGAGATCGCAATAGACGTGAAGGACTATAATGCGTTAAGAGCTCGCTCAAGTACTGGGGAGCTAAACCATTTAGTGCTTTGTAAGTAATCAGCAATATTTTAAAATTTATACGATGTTTAATAGGCAGCCAATGCAGTGTTGACAGAACCGGGCTAATATGTTCATACTTCCTTATTCTGGTAAGAACTCGAGCGGCTGCGTTTTGTACCAGCTGTAGTTTGTTTATTAAGCGTGCAGGGCAACCACCCAGTAGAGCATTACAATAATCTAGCCTTGAGGTCATGAACGCATGAACTAATTGTTCTGCATTTGTCAGTGAGCGCATATGACGTAATTTAGATATATTTTTCAAATGGAAAAATGGAGTTTTACAGATACTAGATACGTGACTTTCAAATGAAATATTGGTATCAAAGAGCACACCCAGGTTCCTAACTGACGACGAAGACTTAACAGAGCAGCCATCAAGTGTTAAACAGTATTATACTGACATTCTTCAAAATAGACATTCTTCAAAATATATTATTTTGTGTTCAGCAGAAGAAAGAAATTCATAAGGTTTGGAACAACTTGAGGGTGAATAAATTATGACAGATTTTGTTGGGAGAACTATCCCTTTTAACTTTTACATGAGGTAGTTTATTTCTCTTTTTTGTTACCCAAGATCATATTAGAACTGTTTTGGATTATTACATCAATTATTTGGCAATTTTTCAATTTTTATGACTAGAAATTATTGTTTAATTGTCTTATACCCAAATTCTCAATCTTAAAATAAGTTAAATAAATCGTATTATATCAAATATGATATATATCACCTCTTATCTCACATGGTAAGGGAGAAATTTCAAATTACAATCAATATACTAAATAAATAAGTGTGTAAGTAAGTAAGTAAGTAAGCAAGCAAGTAAATAAATAAATAAATAAATAAATATGTAAAATGATGCAACACCTGTCAGAATCCATGCATGATTAATTGACCTCACTTTGTGTTTGATGCTGAAATAAGTGACTTCACTTGAAATCCTCCCCTGCAGACATTAAACAGTGTGTTGCATTAAAGGGATAGTTTACCCAAAACAAATGAAAATTTTGTCATCATTTAGCCTACTCACCCTCGTGTTGTTCCAAACCTGTATGAGTTTCGATATTTTGTGTGTTGATGACAGTTAACGGCACCCATTGACTTCCATAGTATTTTTGGGGGTATCAATGTATCAATGGGGTCCATCAACTGTCTGGTTACCAACATTCTTTAAATAGGTTTGGAACAACTTAAGGGTGAATAAGACAGAATTTTCATTTTTAGGCGAACTTTTCCTTTAAGTAGGCCTATTATTTTCACTTAAATAAAGTGTAATCAAATGTGGCCTTAGTACTGTCAATCAATGCTATTTAAATTAGTCTAATTAGAAAAAAATCTCAGCCATGTAAGATTTCAAATTGCAACCCAAACAGCACAGCGGAGTCCTCTGAGCTACTACAACATCTCATATTTAGATGAGAGCCTAAGTCCTAGAACCTATTGCGCCTGCCTACAGCTATATTTAGGCTATACAAGAATTATATGGTATTTGATATAATGAAGATGACCATAAGCCAAAGCCGCTGTGGTACAACTATGTAAATACATACGCTCATTGTTTGATGAGTGTTTGGTGCTGTTATCATTATTACTGCTTGTTTATTACATGAAGTGACTCGAGCCAGTAAATCCCGCTGTACCTGCCAGTAACTTTCCAAGAGCCCTGAATGTCAGCCTGAGATGAAAAACAATCAGAGTGTTCATCTGTGAACATGTCTATGGCTTGGGCCTTAAAAACAGACAAACCAAAGCTTAAAAACAAAAGCAAAATGCTTAGATAAACTGTGCACTATAATGGAGACTTGTCTGAGTCTGAGAGCTTTTACAGCACAACAGTTTTGCATAAGCAACAGGAAAAACATCCAGGTCACATTTTTAGATTTGTTGTCTTTGTTTTCTAAAACTTTAAGATATGATTCTAGCCTGTCTTTTGTAAATAAAAGAGACTAAATATAGCTTTAAGTGGGAGTCGTCATTGTTATCAGTGTTATGTGTGTGATTAATTATGAACAAATTGTAGCAGGCCAAAACGCGAGGGAAACTTTAAGTTCTAAATAAAGAGTTGTAAATAGATCACCATCTGTGTCTCTGTCGTGCCATCACCCCTCGGATCTCTCAGAACAGCTTACTATATAAAGTCCTTCATATATACAGCGCATGCATCTGATCCATGGAGCTGAGAGTACGGCAATGTGAGATTCCATGGTTAACTTTAAATCTTATCTCAATGTATTCATTAACCAACTCCCCATAGCATATCTATTGCAAATAATTGTCTCAATAAATATTTTGAGATTTCATTGTGTGGGCTATAGTTGTATACAGAGATAAATACAGAGATCACGCCTACTGGGATGGTTTATGAAAGAATTCCTGTTGAAACCTCAGTCCAAGACCAAGGTTTATTTATATCCATAATGAGGTCAGAGAAACTCTTACAGCCATTGACATATGCTTGCATGTACAATATACATCAATTCATCGCTGTTGGAAAAAATGCAACAGAAAAACAGAGCTTTGAGTGTCTGTGTGTTCAACCGTCCCCCCTGATTCAGTGTAATTAAATCTGGCCATCAACAATGATATCATCTCTCATTTGCTTCAAACAAGATTCTTTAATTGTGAAGATGCAGAACATTCGAGCAACAGTTCATTTCTTTATAAATGTGTGAACTGTATTGTACTTCAGTTCTAGCTAATTTTATCGACTCTCTTTCTTATTCTCTCATCCTTGCTGCCTCTATGATTGGGTGATATTTTTATAAATCTAGGTCCTGAGGCCACCTGGGGAAAACAGCACCAAATTCAGGCCATGTAACAAACCAGGGCCAGGCAAAAAAGGACTTCGACGATGATGCGTCATATCATCACAACTTTCTACAAACAGAAACAAAACACAGGTCATGAAATAGTGAAACAGGACTAAGCTCAGCAGCACAGGCTAAATACACTTGTTTCATTCATCAAATCTGGATTGAGATGTAAAGCTTTTTTTCCATTGGAAAGTAATATCAAAGATATGGTAAGTGTCCCGTTTCTTTCTTTTTTTCCTCTTTCATTTGCTTCTGTTTTATGTTGTTTTTTTTAAAGAAAGGAATGCATCCGATTACATAACTGAAGTTATGGGTTTAGTTTTAAGACAGTTTTCTCATTGATGCTGGGAAAGGAAAACATCAAAGATCTCTAAGAATGAACCTCGTGACAACATTTTTTTTTCTCAGGATCAGCTGTTTGTTGCTATTTCTGAGGGACCCAGGACCCTAGAAAATGTTTATTTGACATCAGTAATCACCATGGAGTTTTAAATGGAACTGCATGCTTCAGTTATGCTGATTGCCAGTGAACAGCGGATCAGCAGAGATAATCTACTTTCAATATTACAAAATGCCATCTGTTAGAGGCTATGGTCACACATTACACCGTAATTTACAATGGAACACAGTCCACACCAAGACAAACAGACGAAATGTCTAGAGCAAAATGGTTTATCATAAATCTTCACGTCATTTTATTGGCAGTTTAAAGTGTCCGTGTTTTTGCCTGGTTCTCTTTTGCATTATGCTCAGATTTGTTTGTGTTAATGACATGTATCTGCAATGCTGTTTCAATCCTTCACTCCTCCTTTCCTTTCAGCTCCTTTTCTTTTTCTTTGTCCTCTGCTCCACTCATCTCATCTCAGAAGCACTAAAATGGTGACCTACTTGTAATTGTCAGGGAGATTAAACTCAGATATGGCTGCTATGTCCCTGAAAATGCTGAAGCACTGGAACGGAACCAGTTTGATGATTTGAGATCCCATAGGTGTATTTCTTTGGAAAGGGATGTTGTTGTTTTTTTAAATGTATTAAAAGAGAAAATTTGGATTTTACCTTCAAACTATTTTTTTTCTCACTCAGGGTGGATTGGGTGTCATTTTAAAATCAGTGTATCTTTAATACAGAACGGTTCCTATACAATTTACCAATTTTTTTTTTTTTTTTTTTTTTTTTTTGTGTGTGTGTGTAATTTTTAAAATATGCATTGTCTTTATGTGCTACAATAGCCCATAGTCCTTATCTGGATGTAGCTGTTACTTTATGGATGAGATTACTGACTTTCCCACGGTTGTCCAAGTACTTTTTTTTTCTCTGCCACTCCGTGCGCGTGCTTGGCTGACTCGCGAGCTCGGGAAAGAAGCAGCGGGTATGACGCTGAAGGAGGGCGCGCGCATGTGGGGATAAGGTTTGTTGAGCTGGTTACATACACGGAGAAAGACATGTAGACGAAGAAAAGAATGACGACGTCTAACAAGTTTGTGATTGCTTGGGCTTCCTTTGATTATGGTTTCTCAGTTCTTCCTAAGTCGGAATGAATGAAGTTCAGGTAGGTTTAGACTTGTTTATCCGGTAGTGTTGTTTTAAAAAATGTAAAGATAAACTTCCTTACTTAGCCTACAGAAACTTAAACTTGTCAAGCTTCATTAGAATTGAAGTCGGTTACAGCAGTCAATGGGAACAGATCGACTGTAGAGGGAGACATGATTTGATTTGGACACCTGCTACCTGTTATACAAAAATTATTCAACATTTTAAAAATGTAAAAAGAAAAACCTGTCAATTGGTTAACGGTAGGCCTATGCTTAATAGACTGCTTTGTATTATTTAATATGTAATTTTTTATTTTATTTTTTATATTTTAAATGAACAGTATGGACAATT
Source organism: Chrosomus eos (assembly GCA_036326025.1). Taxonomy (NCBI): domain Eukaryota; kingdom Metazoa; phylum Chordata; class Actinopteri; order Cypriniformes; family Leuciscidae; genus Chrosomus; species Chrosomus eos. The sequence continues at coordinate 23,018,028 of CM070819.1, forward strand.
TACGGACAAAGCTATGTTTTGGTAAAAAGTGTGAATCTCCTTGGTAACTTATGAGAAAAGGAATTAGATTCCTTACATGAACCATTAACCTACTACATTTTATTTATTTTGTTCTTATTGTGTTATCATATGTAGTGTTTATGTTAGATTTCATGTTATTTAGCTAATGTTAAGAGCATTTGTGTCTTACCCTGATGTTTTTTGTTGTTGTTGTGGATATCATTGTCTTCTGTCATTTAATAATGGCCAAAATCGCAGAAGAGGCCTTCCATCGCCATCTGTGCTATTTTCAGTACATTTTACAATATCAAATTATTTTATTAGATATAGGCACTTATACAGTTTCTTGCAACACCGTGGCATTTTTCTATAATTTAACCAAATATTTAGGCTACAGTGCAACATGAAAGCATTTGAGAGGAGTAAATGATGTATTTTCCCAAAACACTGATATAAATTGTGTATAAAATACATATGTGGGTAAATGTATTGAGAAGAGAGATAATTAGTTGATTTAAAATACAGACTGACAGGTTTATTGATTTCTCTCTGCTGTAGGTAAGAGCGTTTGGCACCGTGTCAATCACTTGGCAACATCTGTGTCTGCAATCTCAGCCAGTGTGAATGAGGATGTACTATGCATATACACCTTTTTTTTAGTCCCAGTTTTATCTATTTTACGTACTGAAATCTTCAAATCTGATCATGATTAAAAGTGAAAACAAAAGTGAACGGGCCCTGAGAAGTGCATCTCCTCACAGGAACAGCTATAAGTCAGACTTCCATTCCATCAAATGCTCATTTGATGGGAGCGCATCAATCAGCTCGACTTCTCCCTTCTCTTGTGGAGGCAATGAGACCCGTGGCAGACCGTCGGGCGACAAAGTGAGCAAAATAAAAAATATGTTCTTACAAATGGATGAAAAACAGAATCAAGACAGTCCCAATTTCACCAAACCCACGTCACCCAAATTTCCACTGGATTCCACCCCTTACAGATCCAGCCTGAGTAGCGTTTCCAGTCTAGATTCAGCCTTCTTTGAGGTACGAAAAACAGAGGATGTTTCCATTGACAAGGCAGCAATGGCTGAGAAGTTCTCAATGACCAGAAAGCTGTTTGAGAGTGGCCTTAAAGAGCAGTCCCCAACAGAGAAATCTGCCTCTGTTAAAGTTATCTGGTCCCAACCATTTGAGAGACAAGACAGGAAAGTGTCAGTTACTGGAGAGAGAAAGGACAAACCTAAAGAGCTAGAGGGACAGGCAAAAGAAAGGGAGTATGAGGAAAAAGGGAGAAGTGAAAGTGAGACACCATCACATAAGCTGAGTGTGTCCATGAATGCTGGGCCAATATCCAGACGTCTGGAGAGTTTTATGTTGGACAGTGATAGCGAGTCGCTTTCAGCTCCCCCTCATCTGAATCCCACAGTTCCATCAGCCATTCCCAGTCACCCTCTGCTTCTAGTGATCATTCTGATCCCCCTTCATCACCAGACAGCTGTAGTTCCCCTACCTCTTATTCACTATGGACTGATTCTTCGGCTGAAACATGTTTGCCCAAGTTAAATGGTTCAGATTCACACAGTACCCCTTTAAATGGAGTCTGTACGAAGAAGACATTACATAATACTAGTTCCACAGCAAAAGAACATATTAATGAGTCTTCCGAAGATAGTGTCTCCTCAGATCCCACTCTTCTGTATACAAGTGAAAAGATCCACCACTCGTCTACAAGGAGTACCACTAGTCATGGATCTGTAGCAGAGGATCCTGCACATCAACAACAGCAAGTTGAAAGCAATAACTCTGAGAAGGTTTCTGGTTTGTCCACAGTCAGAGCTGAGCTGGTAGTAGTGAAGACTGAATCATCCGAGAGTGAAGGCAATGAGGAGGAACATGTTGAGGATGATGTTTTTGAAGAGGCTGTAAAGGAGAACCAAACCCCAAATCACAATTCTGGGAGGGTGTTGACCGACAACGAGGAGCTCCAATTAACATTCCTTGTGAAGGAATCAAAACACAGCGTTAAGAAACATAAGGAGGGATGGAGGGCGGGTGAGGAATCTGTACAGACTGGAAGAAAGGAAGACCATAGAGGGGAGGGAAAGTTTCTTGAGGAGAATATAATGGAAAAAGAAGACGAAGAGGAGGAGGAAAAAGACAACAAGGAAGTCGAATTAAAGACACGCCGAACTGAAGAGGAGCCCGTACTGGAGACTGTTATGAAGGAAAGGTGAGCAGAAATCTATTGATGTTGAAGATAAGGAACAGCAGGATGAACAGAGGAAAGGAGAGGATGAGGGAGTAGAAGCTGTTGAAGCTATAGAGGAGGACGATGATGAACAAGATATGGAATATGACGTCTTATCTGGAAAAGAGAGGCAACAGCAAGATGATCATCAGTGCTTGATGGGGAAAATCTTTAATTTGTGGTATTGAGAATGCAGCCTTTGTGGATGACAAGGACAACAGGACGATTTGGAATGTCAAGTGAAGGAGGAATCCCAGGAATTTGAGGAACTTCCAGGGCTCTCTGATGAGGAAGACATCAGTACAAAGAGAAAGATCAAGTTCTCTACAGCACCAATCAAGGTACAGTATGTCTCAACTAGTCTTACTATTTGGTAGAAACTTATCAATTAAAGAGTTTAAAGTACTTTAGCATTTTTTTGTTGTTGTTGTTGGTTTGTACTGCCTCTGGAATGGTTTAGGTTTTCGTTAGAGCTTGAAAGAATTAGCCTGCCGGCAGTGACCCAAATCTGTTTGCACATTTACCAGATGCCATGTGGCTCAATTCGGTCACCACCTTAACTCTTAATTTTATGAAGCATTCTTATGGTGGTACTATTGCAGCAATTATTCAATGTTTATATGACAAGATCCTTCTTGTTTGAAGGTATTTGGCACCCACGTATTTTATTTGTTTTGCCTCAAAATACAGGAAAACTTTATTTTTTAGCACGAGGAACATACCATAACTGTCTGAGACAATTAAAACTGTCTGAGACAATTAAGAAATGATTCTTACTAATTGTGGCTTCACCAGTGGTTCTGGATCAGTGTAAAATATGTTCTACCTGGAACATTCAAGGTAACAGCTCTCAACAGAGGTCATGCCTGAGCTTGCATCACTTCAGGCATGTAATATCCTATGTCTCTCGTGTACTGACAGACTTTTTTTTAAACAGAGAAATGTGTAAGGATTTAATTCAATATCTTAGAGGCTTTACCTTTGGCCTCAGTTGATGACTCAAATATGAATCGTCATGTAACAGTAAAACACGATTCTCCAAAACAGACCATTTACTGTAAAGGGATCATAACAAATGTTTCCTCACTAAAGCTGTTCATAAAGTGACTGTTGAGGGAATTTAATCTGTTAGCATACAAGTGATTGTAGCTAAATATTGAGGTCAGCCTCAGAATTCACATTCACAAAAACAGACACTATCCAAAAATGTACAGTTCCAGTCTGATTGGCTGGTTTCTGCACCATTTTCAACAGTCCAACTGGTAAAGTAGTTTACAAAAAAAAATAGTTTACAAGGTATATGTTGATACAGTGAGTAGATAAATTAATTTCTCTGTATATTTGGTCTTTGTTTACAGAACAAATATCTTAACATTCTTAAATCAAGAGATGTCTTCTTTTCTGAGAAATGTATCAAAATTAAGTTTATGCTCTAAACGAGAAAAAAATATCATAGGGTAAAAAAACAGGATTATTTTTCCTATCCCATTGGAAGATATCTTTTTAACTCACTTAATTTTGATAACTTCTTTAAAGGGCACCTATTATGTCAATTTAAAATGTTCCTAATATTGTTCTGGGAGTCCCCAACAACAGTTTTACATGCATGCAATGACAAATATCTTATAATATGCATTTATTTTTACCTGATTTGCTCACCGACTCCCAAATGATTCGATTTTTCCAAACCCCTTCTTTGCGTGACGCTAATCGGCGGTGATTGGTCAGATGACCCAGTCAGTTGTGTTTGTAAAGCAATCGTCATTAAAATGACTATTAAAATGAACACAGCACAAGGTTCGGGCTATACTTGCCACTGATTCTTCACATGCTCGTCCCTGGGCAGTGAAAAAAGGTTGCTTTTGATTCGCACTTCAGAGCACAGCGTCTTGTTGTCGATATGATGTTTTCAAGTTTCTCTGGTGTCTGCGCGGCGCGCGCAATGAGTGGGCGCGGCCAATTTGATCATTTTTCGTCTTGACGTCACAAGGAAAAGAAAAATGACTCATTGGAAAAACGATTCATTAAATTGACTCAGAGTCGACTCATACTTTTGAGAGACAATAACTTTTTTTACGGTGAACTTTCATATATAAAACTTTGCAGGATGTTTTTGTTCACTAAGATCTATGTTACACACTACATGAAAGGTAATTTTCAAATTCAATAATAGGTGCCCTTTAACTTTAAAAGCATCTTATGTTTGAGGTGCTTAACAGATATTCACAAGCAGAACTATATATGTTCGTGAATCATGTCTGTGATTTATTTGTGTTCATTTTTAACACAGTCTACATAGCTTTCTACTAATTTATTTGTGTTCATTTTTAACACAAAGTCTACATAGATTTTTACTAATTTATGCTGTGTTTAACTACTTTAACAATGCTATGCAAATTTGATTCTTTAATTATTTGATTAATTAGTGTTAACTTTTTTCGTATTGTGTACACTATTTAAGATAAACCTGCCCTAAACAGCACATAAATACAAATTGTATAAAGTTTGTTGCTTTATATGTCTTTTCTGGCCACAGGAGACTTGTGCTAGTAAGTACATATTTGAATATTTTAGTCATATAACTGATCAAACCAATACACACAACTCTTTGATCTTCATCTGTCTGAGACCAGGCACTGGGTTGCATAAAACAGAAAGTGCATTGTGCTGTCATTCATATGTCTGACTTTGGGAAAGTGGAGTGCTTTAATAGGATCTTGTTTAGGGACAGACAAGTCTTCTGTGTGTGCCTGTGTAACTCCTGTTCTGTGGAAGCTCATGCCTTTGCATTTTATTTAGAGTACAAATCTATTATACCGTTCATTTCTGAGAACAAATGAACGAAAGACAAATTAAGTGTGTTACAGTGCAGTAGGTGACAAAAGCCCACTGTTTTGCCCAAAATACCAGTCAGTAACGATTGGCTGTATGCAGTGGTTCTCAGCACTCTTAAAACCTCTCTTAAGTTTGGAAACCAGGTCTTGTATTTCTTCAGAGCCTCACAGACTGAAGATGCCATGGGTCAGAACTAGGGGTGCAACGGTACAGATAGCCCACGGTACGGTCCGTACCTCGGTTTTTTGGGCCACGGTCTCGGTTCGGTTTCGGTACATGTTTTGTGCAGAAAGAGACTGCTATTTCATCCCAAAATTATGTTTTATTTTTCTTATGAGCATAAATAGAATGTCACAGTAGGAAGAAAATCAATGTGTATGGAATAAATTAACACTCTAGTCTGTACTGAACAACACTAAGTACGGTAATACAACCTCTTCAACTACCACTTATGAAATACAAAATGTAAACAAACACTTTAGAATATTCAAGCGGATCCCAATTCCTAACCTTGATAACTGGTATATGAAGTGATCAATGTGAAAGAAAAAGTGCACTTTTACCTTTAAACAAGCATAAATTAGCTTGTGGTTTAAATTTTTTAAAAAGCAGAGCAAAATAATATAATAAAAAAAATATTATCGGGGTGTCATTGGTTGTTGCGTTAAATCTTACCCAGATCAGAGAATGTCTAATAAGACGGGCTTTGCCCAGATACAATAGTGCTATTTTCTGATTGGATAACAACACCAGACGAATCAGACGCGCTTGATTCCAGCCGGTTCCACAGTGAGAGCGGCGCGGTCAGAGTTTTGGGCGCTGCTGCGGCATATTAAATATATTACAAATAGTTTTTCAGCATGAGAAATACAATGTGTGGCGGGAGAGCGTGACAAAAGACCAAAATGAGTGACTGTCATGCTCAATGCGTGACACTTGAGACGAGCCCTGCTAGTAATACGAGCCAGTGAGTGACAGAAGTTAGCGTGTGGGTGCACAACAGTGATTGATTGGACATGTTAACTTGCCGGAGCGGGCTTTCGTCTGCCTGGACAGGCAAACGCACCTGAAGGCGAGTAAAGCAAAAACTAAAAGGATCAGCGCGAACTCAATGGCAAAACCGAAGTCCCGAGGGACACGAGGGTAGATTGTCCCGTGCAGGGCTGACCGAACGGTCCGGGATTTTACCGTGTACCGTTGCATCCCTAGTCAGAACATACCAAGTCAGTAACATTTCAGATTACCATAGCTCAATGTTCAATACGTCACTCTCTCCGACATCCCTTCCTCCTTGGTGTGCCCTCTTTGAGCATGTGGATTAGGTCAGTGTCAATTCGCTCTGTGTATTTATAGAAGTGGGATGAGCAGCAGGTGGTAACTAAACATTTGTCTTGCACTATGATGTGTTTTCTCTCTAAATCTGGAAGCACAGGTCTCCCTATGTGTACATATTGCAAAAAAAAAGTATGTTTCTTTCACACTCAGGATGAGCCTGTTTCTTTATTTGTGGACCTCTTGTGTTTACTCATCCTGTTTCCCATATATATAGGATCAGCAGGAAGTGAGTTGCCTGTCTCATATAGGTTGGGAATGAGGATTTCCTTTCAACAGATGTTTGTGTTGGACATCTTTTGGACTTCGATGAGACAATGGGCTTTGAATATTAGCTCATAAACTCATGGTTTGATCCCAGCTGTTCTAGACAAAATGTGTTGTCTTCACAACTTTAATCATTTACTACGTTTCAAAGCTGTACGTTTTTTTTTCCTTTTTTTCTGTGGTACATAAAAGAGGCATTTTGAGAAATTGTTTTGTTGTCCATACAATGGAAGTCAATCAGTCACCAAAACTCAATTATATATTGCTGACTTGTTTTTATTGCACACCAACTTGTTAACAACAATTTATTAATGCTGCCAATGGATCAGTTTCCTGATTAGCAGTTTTATTCTGTAAGAGTTCTGATAATATTTCTTGATCATACTGTTTTCATGTCGTTCCAACTCTGGCTTTCAGTTTTGACGCTCAACCTGAATGCTGTGACATCTGTTGTTTCTTCCTTATTGTAAGTCATAGTTCCCTGACAGTCTCTCTCAGTCCCAGGAAGAAATAGTTCTGTGTTCTTGCTAAAAAAGCCACAGTTTAAAGGAGTGAGAGAGGGAGGGAGGGAGATAGAAAGAGTCACTGTGCTTGAGCATGTTGGGGAAGAAAAGGACATTGTTCAGAGGTGCACGCTTACTCCATGACAACTAGAGACGCTAGACAAAAGAAAGTAGAGAAAATAAATGAAAGAAAGAGAAGAATGGGATTGTGCTATTGAAAGAAAGATTGAGGAAAGGATGGGTGGTGGAAGCAAAAGTGAAATGGTACAAGACAAGAAAAATGGAGAGGGAATACTGTTACTTTGCTGTGTATAATTGATTCAGAGGCAGTGTTTTCCTTCTGTTTAATTCTGCTGCTGTAAACAGTCTAAGTCTGGTGCCAGTATTAGAAATGTCAGCCTAAACCAGCCACTAAAGTTCTGTGGACTTGTCATTCAGCTATAGTGCCTTCATAAAGGTGTGGTCACATTTGCCTTTGTACAGTGAAATACTGCAGGTGGAATGCAGTCATCTCTGTAGGAATCTGTCCAATCAGGAATGTTGCGCAAAGTGAAACAGTTCCTCATGACCATTAAGCTGAAGCATGTTAGCCTGGCAAGCCAGACCTATCAAGATGTTAGGTCTGGGAACTCACAATTGGCATACCTCAATCCGAGGGGCGGGATAAACGGTTGTCTTTCAAATTCCCTCGGCACGCAATAGGATAGCGCTACAACCAACCAGAGCAACGAACGGCTGTGGCTGAGTGAGTCCCATGCGTTTTTACACCAGCGGAGCTAGTTTAAATATTAAACTTTTGCCGTATCCGGTCGTCAAAACTCCGAACACATCTTCCTTTTTTAAGAATGACTTAAGTGACGTTCTCTTAACTCCAAGTCATCCAGAATCACGGCAAAAGCCGATTCGAAAGACCGCTGTTCGCTAACCCTAACCCTTTGTCATGAAGTTTTGGTCACTAATTATTTTCCCATGTGATTACCAAAGATATAGGGCTGTGCAATTAATCGAAATCGTAATAAAATAGCTACATGAGCATGCATGATTTCTAATCAATTAGGTAATTTGCGAGACCTGCAAACTATCGTTGCGGCAAAACAGATAAGGGGCCTTTTACACAGAACAGGTTTTTGTGGTTAAAAACACGAGATACAGGTCTAGAGACGCTTTTACCTCGGGGCCCGCTTAGAAAACCGGTTTGGTTTAAGACGTCCGTCTAGTGCGTTTACATAAAAAAAACAATGGCACATTCCAAACCAGGTGAAAAAAAAAGTATAATACAGACATTTGCGAACAGCACAACTGATTCCGTCACATATCATTGATGCAAAGAAGTGCCCGCAAATATCGTCAGTAAAGCCGGCGTCCAAAACAGTTATACAGACAATTGTCAGTAAGGCAGTGTGTCCGAACCACTGTGCAGCATCAGGCATGCTGTAAAAAATGGTCAAATTCCAAAAAATAAGTAAAAATAAATGCTATAAATAAGAAATATATCATCACTGTCGGGCTGAAACCTCATATCTCTATTTCATCATTTTTGTTTTATAAAATCAATGCTATTTTGAAGAAAGCAGTTTCACAAAAGTGTAAGCTATTACGCAATGTCGAGAGATCGACTCGAAAGGGAACCACAATACCAATTTCGACGACACAGTGTTTCATTTTTTAAAAGATATGAGGTTTCGGCTGACAAGGACAATATGTAAATGTGTTGTTTTATCATCACCAACAACATCATAGCTACCTACAGTATGACTTTATTGTGTTCCTACCTGACTTAAGCTCAAGTTTCACATTAAATTAAATGTGAGTATTACTTTTAATATAACATCTAGTTTTAAACTACGATTTAAAGCAATGCATGTTAGTGCAAGGATGTTTTATTTTTATACAGTGTGTGCCGTGGCAAAAAAAAGGTTGGGAAACAATGATTAAAATGGAAATAGCAATATTGATTAATATAATTGTGATAGTATTTTTGTCCATATCACACAACCCCTAGCTAGCTTCAAAAGGCATGCAAAATCCCGTGAAAATATAATAAAAGTTGTCCACATGACTGTTGCACTTTATTCAACTGTTGTTGCTTTGTGTGGAAAAGCACATCATTTATCATTATTAACTGATAATCTTGATATCCTCCCTAATTCTTCTTGCCGTGATCACAAGAGTTTATGAGAGAAATAGTGATATCTGATTTGTGAACTAATCACTCTTAAATCAGATCTTTTCAAAGAAATTTTTGTTCAAGTTCACGAAACTGCTCTGAATGATTTGTTCACAGATCAGATAGACTCAGTTCTTAAGTTCAGCTCAATGAATGGTTATTGCAGTCTTAGCTGTTAACAGCTCACTGAAGAAAGGTAATTATTGAGTAATGGCTTGAATTTCAGCTAAATTATGCTACCTTCACAATCACATGCTATCGGAATTAGCGTAAATATGAATCCCTAGTAGGAAATTAGACTCAAGTCGTATTTACTTCTAGGAAACTCAGAGATTATTTTGAGTTTCCGAGTTGGGCATGCCATAAACTTTAAACAGCTACATCACCTTGTCTTGCTGTTAAAGTAGTGCATATTTTTTATAACCTTTTGAAGCATATTGTATGTTTTATACACACCAAAAATAGCTTGTATTGACCCAAATTCCAGAATTGTCAGCAAGTTGAATATCTTGGCCTATACAGCAATTTATGCTTGTCAACAAATGAGACACTTAATATACTGTAATTTTGGTTTTAATTCCTGTTATTTCTGACAACAAAGCACTTAAACGCGTTAAGCACATAATCACAATAGCATAGCAGACATCCCAAGTCTCCCGGAAGTTCCGGGAGTCTCCCGCATATTGATAGCGTCTCCCTGATGCCCGCAAATTAGTTCAAATCTCCCGGAATCTATAACGCGCGTGCGAGACAGAACATACTGCGCGCATAACAAACATAGAGCGCGCGCGCACGCACGACAGAAAGGAAACACACCTTGCGAGTGTCTCTCGCGCTCTCCTGTGCGCTCGCTATGTATGCGCGCAGTATAGTCTACCAATCCCCCACCCCCCCCGTTAACAATCCAGTCAACCAAGCCCCCCCCCCCCCCCCCCCCCCCCCCCCCCCCCACCCGGTCAACAATCCGGTCACCAAGATACCTCCCTGAAATGACTTCTTGCAGGTTGGGATGTCTAAGTGGGCAGTCATAAACAGGACGATTTATGAATGACTATTTTTTTCACAAATTATCTGAGTGGACTTTTTCTTATCAGAACATAGTGTTACATCAACATAAATTGTGAAATCAATAAATCACTGATTCATGTATTCATTCAGACGTGTGTGTGCATAGGTGTGGTATTTAATTGTTTTTGCTCTTTTGCAGGTGTACTTTACATTCTCTAATGAAGATTATGATCGCAGTAATGATGATGTGGACCCTGTGTCTGCATCTGCTGAATACGAGCTGGAAAAGAGGGTTGAAAAGATGGATGTTTTACCTATAGACATTCAAAAAGGTTTCATTTACAATTTTATCCAAAAATGTGTTCCTGAATTTTCTGTCAAAACTTGCATAAGTACTGTATTTTGAGCTGCCTTTTTTGTGTGTGTAGGTAATGATGGCCTAGGAATCAGTATTATTGGAATGGGGGTTGGGGCAGATCAAGGTCTAGAGAAGCTTGGTATTTTTGTAAAAACCATCACAGAGGGAGGTGCGGCTCATCGGGATGGACGGTAAGAACTTGTGATATGAATTTCACTTATTATTATTCAGAATTAGTGATGGTAGTAAACAGTGTGACTAATCAAACCGATTCTGGTGATTCTGTATCCAAATGAGCTTTGGTGTTTTTTTTCTTAACAGAATTTGGGTAAATGATCAGATTGTGGAGGTAGATGGAATCAGTCTGGTTGGTGTCACTCAAATCTTTGCTGCCACCACTTTGAAGAACACCAAAGGTCTGGTCAAGTAAGTATTGACACCAAACTAAAGTTAAATTGAGTTGTGTGGAACTGTAGCTCAAGTTCAGGAACAGTGACGTTGTAGCTTTAAAGCCCCACCAGAAATTAGCTGTGAGCTCACACTATTGTGCAACTCACTCCAGGTTGCTCTCAAGAGATTTTCCCTGCACTACCTTTACTGTACGTCAGAGGTCTTCACTCTTGCTCCTGGAGAGCCACTGTCCTGCAAAGTTTAGTTCCAACCCTAATCAAACACACCTGAATCAGCTCATCAAGCACTTCAGAATCACTTGAGTATTCAAAGGCAGGTGTGGTGAAGCAGGTTGGAACTAAACTCTGCAGGACAGTGGCTCTCCAGGAGCAGGAGTGAAGACCTCTGCTGTACGTTATGGACAATGAACATGTATTACCTATTAAGGAGGAAGTGTCGAGTAATGATTCACCAGGCCAAATCTAATCGCATAGTCAGTAAAATACCCGAAAGGTTCATAGTCCCAGACCTCATGAAGGAATTTTACGTCCTCCAATGCAGGTTTCTCATTGGCCGGGAAAAAGCAGGAGTGGAAAGCGAGGTTGCCCGTCTGATCAGCGAGACTCTACAACACGAGGCAAGCCCTGAAAACAATGAGCCAAAAGATGAAGACCACTACGAAGCCCTGAATCATCAGCTACAGGATGCAAACCAAATTTCTCAAATCCACGACCAATATCAGGATCATCAGGAAATTGAGCCACTAGCTGAAAAGAGTGTTGTGCAACAGGTATGTGAACTGAACATATAAAGATAAGCTTGTTGTCATGAATAAATGAGTCACTAAGTCATTTTTGGGCCCATATTATGATTGATACAGGATAAACAGAAAGAGACTGAAAAGGAGCAGGGGACGGATGCGTCCAATGACTTGGCACAGGAAGTGTTTTCACAACTGAGGAGCCAAGGCATTGATCTACCTGAAGATATGGATCCTACTGAGCTAGAACAAAAATTCAAAGAGGTATAATGTCAATTTGCATCTATTTACATACACCTTATTCGTCATTGTTAAGTGCTCACTCCTCAGTCTCACTTAAATACTCTTTTTATAGCTGCAAATAAAACACAGTATCACAGTCACAGAACTCGGCCAGTTGAGAGAGAAGGTAGGATTAAAATGCTATTTTTATTTAATTAATAACTTCTGGACCTGGAGAGCTGTTTAACTCTTTATGTGTATGGTATTTCATAGCTGCAAGTGAGTGAAGCGGAACGTAAGTCTTGGGAGACTCGAGGTGCAGCTCTTGAATGGAGTGTTGAAGAGAGCAGAGAGCGCATTGAAAAATTGGAAAAACACTGGCTTGATGCTCAGGCCCTCTGCAAAACCATCAACCAGCGTTTGAATGAAGCCCAGAGTCAACATGATTCCCTGCAACTCAAATACAATAAGACCCTCACGCTTTTACAGGAGCACCAACTGAGGTGTGTTTGAGCATGTAATGTGTTGTCATAACAGAATCATTCTGGGAAGTGTTGGTGAGGCATTCTCAGAAATGTACTGATTTGCAGAAATATGAATCAAGCTGAATTATTGGAAATTCTTATGCTCCAAACAGCAATAGATGAGGAAAGAATCTTAAGCATAAATGCATTTTGTCATGCTTTGTTAACGGTGGGGCTCTTCTTGACCTGTAGAGAGTCTGAATGTGCCAGGAAAGAGGCAGAACTGAAGAGAAAACTGGAGCAAAGGGAGGGAGAATACAAGAGCAGTGTGAGGCAATTACAGCACAAGGTAAAACTACATCCTGTTCATGTTCATTTATTTTATTTTGAACAATATGAGGCCACAAACATTAATATCATTCTGTTGTGAGTTTTCACTGGGTATATGATTGAATGTGTTGTACTTAGGCACTTTATACAATACAGATTGTTTCAAAGCAGCTTTACAGGGATCAACAGAAAAAAAAAATTCAATGATGCAAATATAGTTCAATTTGACTGTAAAGCAGTTCTAAAAAAAGTGTATTAATTAAATTAGTTCAATTCAGATATAAAGCAGCTCTGCAGAAAACGTCTTGAGTTACGACTGTAACCCATGTTCCCTGAGAAGGGAACAAGACACCGGTCAGTTACGACACTTTGGGGAACGCCCCCCAGCGTAGCGCCTCTGAAGCATGAATGAAACTAAGCCAATCTTGATTGGTGTTGCGTCATGACATAACGTCTGATGGCATATCTCTACAAAGAGATAGCCTGGTAATACCAGACTCTGCTACTTCACTTTGCTTTGTACACAGAGTCTGGAATGGCATAATAGAGAAGTGTTTTCTCTCTCCCGCTAGGGGGCGCTTGTCTGAAGTTTAAAATCATTGGTTACCCGTAAGCCAATCAGATAAGTTTATTTATGACATATGTTATGTGCCGACACAGCCGCATCGAACCACAGACATCATGCATCCAACTCAAATCTATGATAAATCTTCCACTGTAAACCTGCTGTAAACACTTGATGATGCTAGCGAAATACCAGAGTGAACATGGCTGTAAACGACTTTTGCAGATTATGCAAGTTAATCTACGCATCCACGGCACAATCGGGGCCTCTAAACTGATATTTGACAGTTGAGAGAAACAAAAAAATATTTGCAGCCAACTGTCAAAGTTAGGATTAGTTCTGTTAAACACAGCTCTTTGTTCATCTCGAGTCTGTCGGAAATGCTGAAACTTAATTGCAAGATTACGCATGACATGGCAATATTTAAGACCTGGAAAGAAAGGGACACTGACTGTCAAAAGGCTCCCAGTTTCTCGCTGACGGTCGGTAATAGTGATAAATTAAACTTTTCCCAAAGGGAGTAGGGCCACAACATCAACTCCATTCAAAATACACACACTCTTCTTGTTCGGGCTTCAGTTTGAAAATGCCGGGAATATTTCCACAACAGAGCTAATTGCATCCGTGTCTCCATATCCGCGGTCATTTTCGATTTCCCTGACCTAATCTTAAACTCGGTGCTTAGCGACTACGTCACGGCTTTAAGCCTGCCCGCTGTTCGTTGATTGGCCCGGCTGTTTTCAGGCCGGAGGAAAGCGGATAGATAGGCCGCTGTCTCAGACTGAGTACAGAAGCGAAATGAAATTGAGCGGAAGTACGAAGTCTGACGTAGTCAGGCTGACAAAGAGACGGCGGCACACAACATCGTCATCTTTTGTGATGAAGCAATTCGCTCCCAGGCAGGGCAAGGCGTGTCGGAGGGGGCGTAGTGTCTCGTTCCCTTCGCAGGGAACATGAGTTACAGTCGGAACCCGAGACGTTCTCTTTCAAGGGAACTCGAACTGCGTCGATTACGACACTTTGGGGAACGAGTACCCACTATGCCACAACGAGCCCTGCCTGTCCCAGTGTGAAGCTGCACACAGGCACACTTAGGACGAGAGCAGCTGCATCACACAGTTCTTGGATCGGCGCCCCTGAAAGGATGGCTCTAGAGGATGCCATGCCTCTGATTGAATGAAGGTGAAGGCAAACTGCGCACCTGATGAGCCATAGATATAGCCTGAACGATCCAGTTGCTGATGGTCTGTTTAGATGTGGGAAGCCACTTCTTGGGCGACCTGAAACACACCAGAAACTGGTCTGACTTCTGCCATGAAGAGGACCTCTGAATATAAATCTTGAGAGCTCTGACAGGGCAGAGCAAATTAATTCTCTTCATCCGCCATCACGTGAGGTGGAGAATAAAAAGCATGCAGAACCGTAGGCCGTGCCACATTAGAAGGCACCTTAGGCACATAGCCAGGCCGGGCTATGTGCCTAAGGTGCCTTCTAATGTGGCACGGCCTACGGTTCTTTATAGGCTTTTTATATATTCAGAGGTCCTCTTAATGGCAACACCAGTTTCTGGTGTGTTTCAGGTCACCCAAGAAGGGGCTTCCCACATCTAAACAGACCATGAGATATTGAGAGCGCCTAAAGGTCTCCTACTCTCCTCAGAGAAGTAATGGCTAGTAAAAAAGCTACCTTGAGGGAAAGGTTCACCAGGGTTAGGGTTAGGGTTACCAAATATCCCCACATCATCATGCCTAGAGATTGGCATGGTTTTTCTTCAGTTAGCCTAATAGCTGGTTTGATTTGCATTGAAAGATGATCTTATGGAAAGTACCCCATGCCAATCTCTAGGCATGGTGAATGGTGTGTGATGATGTGGGGATATTTTAATTCCAAAGGCCAAGGGAACTTTATCAGGATGCCTATTATGATAAATAACTGGCTTTTAAAAATAAAATCTGCCTGACTCTATGGGAATTTAACATAGGAGGGCACTGACTTATGCACCCTATTTTTAGGAAAAACATTTATTTATTTATGATACATTATTCATTCACAAAGAAAATTTCTGTCCTTAAAGGTTGGAGTTTTCCTCATTTTTCTAATTAAGGCATTAAGATCAATATCCAAAAGATGATTTTTTATTCCTCTTTTTAGGCAACTTTAGCATGGGTGCCAACACTTATTCACACCACTTTACATAAAAGTAAATGGCAGGTAAACTGGGAGAAGAATAGAGTAAACTTTAAAGTTACTTACACAATGCGTATCTGATATGAATAAAACTAATTATCATGGAAAGGATTATTATTGCCTCTTCTTTTGACATCAGTGTGTAATTTACAAACTCTAAATGTATTTTTTTTTATACTTATATGTCTGAAACCTAAAATAAACATTATTGTGATCGTACGTGCGAAAGGGTTAAATAAGCAAGTATGTAATTTAAATAGTTGAGATAAAATTAGGTAAGTGGTAATTATCACAAATTGAGCATAATAACTGATTATACAAAACTTCAACGTCATCGAGCCACCTCTAAATATTGTTCAAATGACCTCATATTTTGCCTGAATTATTTTTTCATGTATTGGAACAACTTGAGGGGGTCAGACAATTATAAATCAAAACTTGAAAAATAAGGGCCACCCTAATATTATATATATATATATATATATATATATATATATATATATATATATATATATATATACAGTGTGTATATTTGTATATATATATATATATATAATGTATATTATATATATAATGTATATTATATATAATCAGACAACATCAAATAAGACACACATGACAGAGCGCGCTTGCTGAAGAACAGAAAGCTGATGCTGTTGTGTGCTGGCGTCCCTTTGTAGCTTCCGTGATGCCGTCACACGTTATGTCATGACTCTACACCAATCAAGATTGGCTAGTTTCATTCATGAATCAGAGGCGCTACGCTGGGGGGCATTACCCAAAGTGTCGAGTTGAAAACGATGTCAAAACACGATGTTCAACACGATGTCAAAACACGATGTTCAAAAACACGATGTTCCAATAGTGTTTTTATGCAGTCAAGTCAATAATATTGTTGAATATTAAATGTCCCCAACTAAGCAACCCAGAGGCAACAGTGGCAAGTAACCCAGACTCCATCCGGTGACAGAATGGAGAAAAAAAAGTAGGTGGCTCTTTTAGAAAAGTAGAAATACCCTAATTATTCCTGTACACAGAGCCCTATGCAACTTTCTGTTTCTGACGCCTGCTTTTCACGGAGAAGAAACGAAGTCAAATAGTATTTACATTCTCATAAACATAGTTTATGAGCGGTTCAGATTTCTGTATGCGCTATGGTGTTTATCAAACAACACCAAATACAAGAATACAGAGACAAAAGAGACATTTTGGAGTCCTCCTCTACTATCGCTGACATTTTGCAAAAATACAGCAGCAGCTCTGGTCATATGATAAAAAGGGTGAATCTTATTGGTTGGTCAGCTTTATTTATTAGTATAACACCTCCTTAACACACATTAAAGGTGGTTCAAA
This sequence comes from Chrosomus eos, assembly GCA_036326025.1. Lineage (NCBI taxonomy): Eukaryota > Metazoa > Chordata > Actinopteri > Cypriniformes > Leuciscidae > Chrosomus > Chrosomus eos. The sequence goes on from CM070819.1 coordinate 23,035,017, forward strand.
CGCATTAAAATGTTTGTCATAGCGAATTATCGCACCAAACATTTGTCTTGGTGTGAACAGGTCTTAGCCACTGGTGGTTACGGTTGGTATCACACATAATGATTAAGCTACAACAGATGTTAGTTGTCCATGCAAAATCATAGAAGAAAAAATGTTGCCTTTTCTACATGATGCTTAAGAGTTATGAATACACATTTATTTAATTATCAGTTTAAGAAGCATTTAGTGATTATAAGAAAAAAATATAACAGGATAGATTCTTGAGTGTATATGGAGGTAATACTTCTTTGCATTTCTCAGATAGCTTTTCTGGAGGACCGCACTGGATCAAACCAACTCGAAGAGTCTTACAGCCCTGCAGGAGAGAGTCAACCTAGCAGTCCGACCTCCGGTTCATCTGAAAGAAACGGACTGTCTACAGACGACCTTCAATCTGGTACAAAAGTCCAATTATTTATTCTGTGAAAGCTGGTCAAAAATAAAGGCCTAAGGACTGTCTTGCTCTAGTTACTCTAGTTTATTTGCCTTGTAATACCTTTATTAATTCCTATTTTGTTCGAAAAAGATTTAAACAGGTTAGCCTGAAAGTGTAGTCTTTTCTGGTTTTGAGATGTTGGTGTCTGTCATTCCTCAGATGCAGACTGGGGAGATGTTCCTCAGACGTCTCGTCTGGACTGTAGTGTCTACAGAGCCAAAGCTAAGCTGGCACAGGGATCCCAACGCAAGCGGCCATCTCGAAATAAACTCAGAGAGTCAGCAAGAGGCTCACAGGCACCTAGCCAATCACAGGTACGTTGAACCACAAACATTTAAATGTCTCACATGGTTTCATTGCAGGTCAGATCATTGTAAGGGATAGTTCACCCAAAAATGAAATTAGCCCATGGTTTACTCACCCTCAAGCCATCCTAGGTGTACATGACATTCTTCTTTCAGACAAATACAATCGGAGTTAAATAAAAAAAAATCCTGGCTATTAAGCTTTATAATGTGAGTAAATGGCTGGTGAAAATTTGAAGCCCATAAAAGTGCATCCATACATGAAAAAAAAATTAGGAAATGTAGGAGTATCGTAAGCTTAGACGCCTCTCGCGGTTTAAACAAATAGGGCTGTGCAACAAACTGAAGCTCCTCTTCTATTATATAGAAATCCTCTGACATTTCTCTTCAAAATTTCAAAATTGCGACCAGTGTTTTGTTTTGCTCTTTCTTCTGAGCTTCAGCGTTTGTCATTACGTCGTTCGTCGTTTCAGGGGTTAATCTTCCACCGTAAATCGATACGTACGACCGTCTGTCGGAATCTGTGATTATAGTTTATAAAGTTTTAAATATGGGTATTTTTCTTACACAAATGCATGACTTCACTTCAGAAGGCCTTTATTAACCCCCTGGAGCCAAATGGATTACTTTTATAATGGATGGATGCACTTTTTTGGGCTTCAAATTTTCATTAACCATTCATTCACATTCACGCCTCTCCTGTAGGATTGAAAAGAAAGTCTCACAATTTCTTAAAATGTAGATGAATTAGACTTAAACAAGATGTTCCTTCTTAAGGAGGAGACTTTTGAGAATTTAATGCTGTTATTTACAAATATACTTGCAATTTTGCAATAATTTCAATTTGATTTCTTCAAATCAAAGTTTATTACATTAAATCAAATGTAAATTCGATCTCATTTATAGGAATCTGTGTGCATACAAGACAACAATCAAGAAAGAACAAACAGTGAAAGAAGGCGATCTTACCTTGAGAGCCTAGCTATACCCATTCCATCTATACAGTTTGGTCATGACCAAACTGGTGAACCAGGCGGAGGCGATGTATTCATTCAGAGCCAAACACCCCAAGGAGGCAGCAGCACACAAGCTAGCCTGTCTCCACCTAAAGACTCTTCCACCCCTCAGTCCCCATCCTCCTCACAGTCCTCCTCTAGTCTATTTCTCAATCTGAGAAACAGGAGGAGCAAAGGCAAGGAGCGCAGCAAGAGCAGAGCGAGCAGAGGTACATCCATAAGAAAAACGTATCCTATGTTTTCTTGAAGTACTTTTTCTTTATATCTCCTATTACCACTGGTTTACCTGCTCAGGCTTTTGATTTTTATTGTTCTTTCATTTTTCAGATGAAGAGAGTGATGGTTCACCAACACGAAAGTCCAAAAGACGATTCCCAGATTTCAGGTATGGCCTGGCAAGCAAATTGCTCTTGTATGCCAATATCGATGATATTACAACAGGGAGTAGATGGGCCACTTGTAGGAAAATTAATTAGAGAAATCATACAGCTAGAAGTCCCTATACTTTAACCGATGTTTCCCCCTTATGTTGTTTTAAATTGGTATCGCTTTCCACCGTCTACATAACACAAAAGAAGAATTTTGGAAAATATTTTTTTTTTTTTTAATGAAAGTCAATAGGACCCAAAACTTTCAGGGTCCCAAAAATGTATTGAGAATTTGAATACATACGACTCAACTGGTAGATTCTAAGATCCTCAAACGTCATGATATTTGGTAACAAGAGGTGCGGAAACCAATGAGGTATGACTTTGACATTTGAGCATTGACATTAATGTTGACATTTCAGATTTGTTTTACCAGATTTTTTAGGATTTTAATGCGATTTGAGAGTGAATAAATGCTTTTTGATCTGCACATTATACAAAGTTATCATGTCTCTTCAGGAGACTTTGAATATATCGAATCATATATAGCCTATATTATATTAATTTCTCTGTAACCTTGTCCTTTTTGGACCTCATTGACTCATTGACAAAATATTTTGTTTCACAAAATAAATCTAGAAAGCCATAGGAGTTTGGAATGACATGACAGAATAGTAAACTTCCATTACAATTAATTTTTGACAGAGGAATTCCATGTGCATACTTTTATTATTAAGCATGATTTAGCATATATTCTTAATGTATTTTTTTATTTCAGACATTTCTTTCCCCCAATCAAGTACATGTAAAACACACAAAAAAATGAACTGACTTGTGCTCTTTCTTTTGTGTTGGTCTGTAGTGGTATCCGCAGGTCTGGAGGCAAAGGCAAAAAAAGGGAGAGCATCACACTCAGAGGATCTGTTGGGAGCAGGTTTGAATATTAAAAGTCCTAATAGTGACCTACTGATGTTAAGTTTAAAATCATTACAAGTCTGTAGGTCTCCTCTGATATAGATTACTTAGAATGGCTTCTGTTGTCTAAACTCAGGGGATCAGGAGACTTACTGGATGAGTCCAGCAGCAATGTTTCCCCCTCTGGCTCCATCTCTTCCGTCCCTTCCTGTATGCCGTTTTCCTGGTTTGGGGACAGAGAGAAGGGAAAAGAGAAAGAGCGTTCTGCATCCAGCTGCAGTCTCCCCCGTACTCCTTCAGAAAAAAACATGGAGGATCGTACAAACACGGTGAGTAGGGACCAGATGATGAGACGTGTTTTTTTTTTGTGTAGACCCTCAAGATGCGGTTTTCATAACTATCTTGAGTAAGAGGAAGAGATTAGTTTAAATGTGTCTTCAGTAATTGAAAGCATTTATTTTTAGGTGGTTCATTAGGTTATACCCATTTAAAAGGAATTCAGTTTGCAGTTGGTTGCATTCCTGGATGTCATTTAAGGTTAATATTTAAGCAATCCCATAACATTCAGCCTTAGATCCTAACAGGAATTGAAGTTGTGTAATTAAGCATAATCTGAAGGTTGTACTGTTGTGGTTTTGAAAAGACATTTACAAAGGTTTAAGATTTTCTTAAAAACAAAGAAACTTTATTTATTATTAAAGATTCTGCAGTATTAGGTCACTACGACTCCTTTGTACAAAAGGTCAGATGTTCTTGCTTCCATTTAAGTATAAAAATTCTCAAATCATGCAGGACCCCGCTGTATGTCATTTTATGCAGAATGTGTTTTTCGCGATCTCTTCTTTCTCTCAGACCAACCTTTCCTGGCCATCTCTTCTCTCTCATTTCTTAGATTTGGTACAGTATGTATTCAGTTCCCCAGTTGATGTGTCTGTTGTGTGAGGACAGTAGTACGCTTTGTTGAAAACAGTTGCTACTAACCTTAGTGGACTCATTTTGGTGTGGTTATGTTTAAAGAGGAAATGCATCATTGTAGTAAAGGCATTCTTGCATAATACTGGTCCACACTGATAAAGCTCAGTCCTGTTTCATAATAGAGCATTTCTATGGAATGTGTTTACATGTAGTTCAGTGACGTAGTTTGTATCTGAGAATGTACCCTCCCCTAGTAGGGAGTAATTGTTCTTGATGGTTTTCTAATAACTGTATTTAATAAAATTTTAGTCATCCATTATTTTCCCTTTCACATAAGAAGGATGCATGCTGGTAGTTGTAGTGTGCGATAGTGCTCCATTACCTGCTCTCTCAAGTAAGACAAAATAGTGTTGTGTTTCTACTGGTTTTGGTTTCTGGAAGTGTTCTCCACTGGTACTGCTTCCAAGGCACTGAAGGTAATATCACTGCCACATTTTTCCAGATTTAGTTCAACAAGCATTCAAGTAAATAAATATAGTAAATAAATGTGTCAATGACATGATTTTTTTTTTTTTTTTTCTTTTCAGTTACACTTTATTTTAAAGTGCCCTTGTTACGGTGTAATTATACAAAAAATTACAGAGTAATATTAATTAACAACATACTTTCTGTTTAATTAGGGTCAGGGTTTGGTAACGGACAGATGTGTAAAATAAATGTAACCCTTTCTTTCTTTCTTTCTTTCTTTCTTTCTTTCTTTCTTCTTTCTTTCTTTCTTTCATTTCATATAATTAAATTATAATTGATTATTTTTGGGAAGGTGTCATAAAGCAGAAATTAATCATTTTAATTCATTAAAATATTAAATGTATTTATTAAATAAATAATTAAATATAATTTACATTGATATCAGTCAATTTTTTTTAATTTGTGATTTTTTATAAATCACTTTTTACCTTTATTTTAAAATCTTTTTGCAAAATTAAGATATTCACATGTGTTCAGGGTATAAGTAAAATATTTTTTCTCTTTTTGTTATTGTTACAACATTCATATAATTATATTTACATACATTTTTTTTCATGAACTGCACTTAAACTATATTTTTCATTTTCTTCACTTTATCTTGAAGAGTCTTTTTTCATTGACCCAATTACACAGAAACTCTCAGTCTTGTTTAAAAAGTTGTTTTAGTCTGATCATTGAGGAATTGGTTAGATATATGTGTAACACATTTAGTAAGCCACTAGCTTGATCTTTATTAAAACTGAGAAGAGCATGCTAATTCATCCCAAACTTACCTTTTATAAATACTATATTTGTAAAAACTGTTTGTGAGAAAATCCTTTGTGTCTGTTTGTGTGTGTTTACGTGTGTATGTCCCCATGTCCTACTTGTTATAGAGCTTATCTGTGACGGATGATTCAGTCGCAGGTAGTCCTCGCTCTGTGTTGGCGGGGTTACTGAAAGAGCCCCGTCTCCTGGGGCGTTCACACACACATACCTTCTCCTCCTGCGAGGTGAGTGGCCATGGGGTCACCACTGCATGAGCTATCCTGTAGTTAATGGTTGGCATTCGTCACACACTAACACATATATGTATTTAATCAGCACGTGAACTTCTGGTTTGTGAGGTGTTTTGAAGAGGAGAGCAAGTATCAATGGTGGAATGTGTGTGTTTTGAGGAAGGAATGGAAAGAATGAGTTCATGCTTTCATAGCTATGAGAAAGCGAGCTGATAGTTCAGCATGCATGTCTTTCTGTTTCACTTTTGTTAGTGGAATGTCACAGAAAATTTGAGGGCAAAAAAAATTCCATTGTTAAAAGTGTAGCAAGCATTGCATGAAGCACAGCTCACACAGAACTAGAACTAGAACTTTTTTTTGTCCTCACTCAAAACTTCCAATTGAAATGACAGGATTTACCTGTGGTATGTGGAATTTCCCAAATGATTGCAACAGTCTTTCTACGCCCTGTTGGTAAGATGTTGCCACAGGTAACGTTATTTCACAAGTTGTGTTAGATGTGTCAGTAGCTCAGTGTAAAAGGAATTAAAAATGAATCGGTACTAATCCCCCTTGTGTTGTTCCAAACCCATTTGACTTACTTTCTTCAGGGAAATGAAGATGTTCTAAAAAATATTCATACTGCTCTTTTCCGTCGAATTTCTTGATGCAAAATGGCTGATGAATACCCAATTTTATGTTTTACTCTTTTTTTTTTTTTTTTTATGAATAAAACTCACTATATATATGAACTTAAATAAATGTGCAAATGTAAACAAGCCATAAAGATGTCCTACAGGTTGCCTACCACAATGGCCTTATAGATGAGGCAAACTTACTGTCCAAAAAGTTGTAGATTTTTGCTGGCTGTGGGTCTTAATTCCCCACACAGGCTACAAAACACTAAAGAGCCAATGCTTGTTAGTGTCATTGACAAAAATAATAATTTCAGTCTTAAATTGAGTCATATTCTTGAGGGCAGTGCTCCAATACTCGAGTCCTGGCTTATGGTCCTTCATATTTCTGTTCGCCTCATACTTTCTCCACGCCTTTTTTTCATATACTGTCTCATTAAATAAAAAAATAATAATAATAATAAAAAAAGTTAAACAATTGATATATTGACAAATTTATTATGTTACACTATTGTAAGTCACTTTGAAGAAAAGCATTCCCTAAATGCATAAATGTAGAACATCAGAGGATTCCAAAAGATTTTATGATTGATCAAAGGTGCTTTTTGTTCATTTATTGTGGAGCTCGGCAGCCCCTGGTCACTACATGCATTAGTTTTATTAAAAAGAACTGTGAGAACATTTTTCAGAACATATCCCTTCAGTCTTCAATCTATATTGGTCTTCTTGATGTCTTCCACTGTTTCTGACCTGATTTTATAAGTGTGCTCCAGATTCACAAGTCTGCCTGGTAGGAATCTCTGTTGATCTGTTAACAGGCACTTTTAATTCAGGCACACAACATGAAAAGGAAGTTTGCTTGAAATATGCTGAAGTTTATATATAGGTTAGGTGTTTTTAGTTTTTTGCATGGCAGGTTGGTGTAGTGCAGTCTATTGCACCTAATGACTCATAACCAGCATATGCATACTCTTATTCTCAGACTCTTGATGATGGCCCTGCTCCAGCTGCAAAGCAATACATGTGGCAGAACCGCCCCCTTTCAGAGTGGACCAATCAGCAGGTCTGCCACTGGTTGATGGGCATGAACATGGATCAGTATATAGCTGAGTTTACAGCTAAAGGTGTGGATGGCCAACATCTCTTGTGCATGGACAGCAGTAAACTTAAGGTTGGTCCGTGTATTATATTATTATTATTATTTAATTTATTTAGTTGTAGTATTGGTTTAAATAATATTACACCTGAAATATGTGTTGTCTTCCAGGAGCTTGGTGTTTCTAGCCAAAGAGATCGTTCCACCATTAAGAGGAGACTAAAAGATATGAAGAAGGCTCAGGAAAAACTTGAAAAGCAGCAAGTTAAAAAAGAGAAAGAAAGGGGGAGAGAGAAAGAGGCCAGGAATAAAAGTGGCCAACCAATAAACGTTGAATCGGCCTGCTAAGGTAGTAACCAAACCCGTTCAGTCAAGACACCGCGAATGTGCACACTCACCAATCCGAGTAATGATAATGTGTGCTGATAGAAATGGAGTAGATTGTCTCACACACACACAGGTGATTTATAGACTGGTGAGAAAGTAACAACATGGGTGAACACTAGAGATCTTCTGCCAGTGAAGCCTGTAAATGCCACTTTAATAAGTTTGTCGTTAACATCTCTTTTTGACACAACCCAGGAGTTAAAGAATCGAATCCTTTCTGCCACACTGACTTTTAACATGCATAATGGCACTTTGAGAAAATGAGAACTTTATTAATAATCTAATCATCCAAAAGGTTGTTTCATGGCTTTAACTGAGTTGCATGTGTTGGTGCTGTACATGGTACTAAAAATGATTTTACTGCTGTCCACCAGAGGGCACCGATGTTAAATATCTGGCACTATGTAATGATGTTGAGATTGTGAGTCTCTTTCTTCAGAATTAATTGGCAAATGATCACAAGCCAAGCTGCTAGTGCACAATCTGCACTTTCGCCAAAAGTCAACTAATAACCTGCGTGTGGATGTCTAAATGTGATGTGCACACATTGCCAGGGTTAGTAGAGCACACCCCAGGTTTGGCTCCCTGTCCTAGTGTGCACTTTTAAGTGAACACTTCATCACCCTATAGACTTCTTCTTTTTTTTTAAAGAATCATTTTTTTTAAATGTCTACTGTACATAACTTTTAGTAATGTACATTTTACTGCAGAGAGGAGAGCAATTCATTGTCTTCTATGTCACAAATGATGATGATTTTACATGTGTATTAATAAATAAATATTTTACAACTACAGATTTTTAATTATTTTTATCTTTTTGATTTTAGGACATTTGTTTTGTAACTCATGACACGTGTAGCTGCAAAGGTATTTCAAGCGCTGTCAATTAAATTATCTTTCAAAATAATCTTGGTACTTTCAGTTGTAACGTGATTTTGCATTCATTCAGATGCATCAAAAATGTTGCATCACTGACTAGCCAATCTGCATGTCAGACCCATTTCATGTGTGAATATGAAGATAATTTCATGATGTCAGCTGTGGAAATTATTTATTGCCATAATAGCCTTAATATGATCCCATGAACCCTTCCATTTATAAATGAGCTTTTCCAGGGTTTCAAACTTTGGGCTGCTAATAATGTTTGAACCAAGAACCAAGTAGGTTTTTTTATTATTATTTTTTACTTCGAATCAAGGCCAGGAGCACTGATTTAATTGATAAAAAAAAAGAAAAAGTAAAAGCTAAGTTTAACTAAAAAAATAGTTAAAGGCACACCTAAATCAGACATTAATATAACAGGGCTAAATGTTAAATATATTTTCTGCTGGCCCAGTCAGATTTTTACATGCCCTGCCAATTTTTTTTTTTTTTCCGGTCATGCTTAAAAAAAAAAAAAAATATATATATATTATATATATTATATAGGCCTATATATAAATTAATATTATAAATATAAAAAATTTAGTAAAGACACTAACATTTTACAAACCAGTTAAATGTCAAAATTTTCAATTCCAGTTTTTGTACCACAACAAAAACTACTATCCGAACTGATATAAAGTTCAATCATTTTTAAAGACGGTACAATAAAATAAAATGCTTTTTTTATTATTATTATTAAAAAGAAACACATGTAGCAAGTAATTGTACTTTAGGCAAACAAAATTTTAGAGTTAAGAGTTTTACCTTAAGAGCAAGGAACTTAATATTTATACGCAAGAAGGTAAAAATATTGTAGTTTATGTGCCTAGCATACAAGATGCCCATTCTCACCCCAAGGCGTCATCTAACTGACGCCTTGGGAATCAGTTTGACCATGCTTCAATATTCGACGCTAAAGGTACCTTTAGCGTCAGTTTAGTTGACGCGATCCCAGGGCGTCATCTAACGTTACCCTGCGTCATCTAAGCGTTACCCTTAGCGTCAGTTAGATGACGCCCTCCTACCCAGACCTAAACCTACCGCGTCATCTAACTGACGCTAAAGGTTAACGCGTCAGTTAGATGACGCCTCTGGATCGCGTCAACTAACTGACACTAAATGGTGCCTTTAGCGTCGAATATTGAAGCATGGTCAAAATTGTCAGTTAGATGACGCCTTGGGGTGAGAATGCGTTGCAGCAATGCCTGTTTCACAACACTACTTTTGCCATCATGCCATTACTAACTGTGCTTATTACTCAACCCTAAGTATCAGATACATTGTTTTATGCAGCTCAACCTTGATTTGTCTGTATACTTTGAGAAAATTTTAGTACCATTAAAGTACATATTATTTCCTTTTGAAAGGGAACCAGTGACAGCTTTTGTACCTTTTCTTCTGAGAGTGTGCCTTCTGTTCAGGTATCTTTTCTTTCAGACCCTTCCTTCATATTTCATCAATCATCAGTGACTGCATGTTTTCAGACTTCACAGCTTCTTTACCTGTTAGTTTTCAGCAACACAAAGCCTTAAACATGGTCCGTTTTTTTTTTTTTGCCAAGTTTAACTAAAAACATTTGCACATCTTACGTTAATTTTAAGATCAACAAAAATTTTATTAAGAAAATTCAAACTAATCTATAATCAATTACTTCAGTGTCAATTGCGTGTGAGCTAATACATTTGCAAGTGGCTCAAATTTAAACAATACATACAATTGTCCAATTCAATGTCACTTTACAAACAAACAGAATTAATACTTTTCAGTATTTGAGCATTTGCTTTGCCAACAGCTGCTGTTTTTAAAAATAAAAGCAACTTTACATTTAAACAAAGATACTTTCAAATGACCTTCAAAAAGTAAAAGAACCATTTAAAAGCTGATCTAACAATGGATTGTAGCAGTCAACTGATATTATATCAAACATCTGATTATAAAAAAGATAGTTCCTAAAAAAATATGTCCCAGTTGTAGTTAAAGTACAGTGAACACCTGCCAATGAAAATGAAATATGTACCTGACTGGTTTTAACAAATAAGCAACACATTGAAAAAAAATCCAAAGACATGAATATTACATTCATCCAGACAGTTTGAGCTGGATATCAAGAAGTCCTGGCCCACACAAGCCATTCATAAAACAAAACAAAAACTTTTAATCTTTGGCCATTGTACAACAGAAAAAATCTGTTGAGAATAAATACATTAAATGTATATACATTGTTGAAGTGAATTTTAACTATGATATGCAAATTGGGTGGAACACGAAAGCAAACCTCAATATAAAACAAAAAAAAATCTATCCTTGTTCACTATACGTCTTCCAGACACTGTTTTGTAATACAATCTTTAAAAATCCCTATCCTGGGAATAAATCTCAAATGTTTCCTTTAATGTTTTAATGGAATATTAACAGTATGAAGAGATCAGTGTGTGCAAAAGTAAGCATTAAAGGCCTTGGGAAGGAAGTCTTTGGTTTGCTTTCAGTTTAGCATTTAGCTATGAGTAGCTCTCATTTTCATTCCAAGAAGTCATCCATTGTTTTCTTCTCGGAGGATCCATTTCCTTTTTCCCCGGCATGTAGTCCCTCTCTTCCCTCTTTATCCGCACTGCGTTATAACTGGGGACGCTGTCATCATACTTGGAGCGTTTGAAAAATCCACACTGTCCGGAAAAACAGGCAATTAGCATAGCGTCATGCTAACAATGCTCAACAGCATAATCTTTACAGGAAAACGAACAAAGACATAGTGATGTGTTTGTGCAGCATGCCTAGCATGAGGTCAGAACAAAACATTCAATGTTTTGAAGAAGACATAAGCAAGAATCATGTGCTGAAAGCGAGAGAGATGCTCCGGTAAATAACCCAAGCAGGCCAGAGAAATGTGCAAGTTCCTGAATCAAGCCACATCTCAAGGCTTAAAAGAGCTTTAGAGACTCAGACATTCAGTCATACCCAGTCACACGCACCTGAAGCTGAGTAAAAGTGAACACAAACATGTTTAAAACCTTTTCCAACAACAAATCCATACATGATTAGTTTGCATTCCTCACAGCATTTTGCTTATCACTGAGCAATGAAAGCCATGGAAACTGCCACCATTACCCCACATTTGGCATTGACAGGCAGCATGTGCATCAGACAGCAGTAGGTTAGCATTGGCTAATCCAACCTTTCATGCTAGCTCTGAGCACACAGGTCAACTTGATCTGTGAGTTCTTTTACCCTAAGAAAGAGGTTCTCGTTCTCTGTCTGTTTCACTTTACGCATCTGAGGTCAGCCTCTCTTTTTCAGGTTCTTTGTTGCTTTTGCCGAAAAAACCACACTAAAAGGGGTAAAGGTTTGTGATTTAAATACTTAATGTCACATGGATGAAAATCTGTTTTACACTTTGTCAAAGTTGAAAAATATGAAGGTAAAAACAGGTTTAGGTAATCCTAAATGGGTCAGGCTGTGAATTTAGTCATGTGACCTTACCTTATAAAGCAGAAAGACCAGTAGGCCCAACAAGAGGAGTCCTAGTAAAATGGCCACCAGAATGACCCACCAGGGCATACCACCATACTGTGCTACTTTGCGTTCGGGAAACACAGTAACGCGTACCTGTAACAGGACAAATTGTATTTTAAAGTGCATTTAAGCCCTGCATATCAAGTCAAATTGATACAACGTGGAAATCATGGAAGGAGAATGAATAAATGCTATAAATGTCCTCACCTGGGCTGGCTCATTTTTCAGCTGTATATTTGTAGCTGAGGTCTTGAAATCGAGTGATGCATTGACAATAATATCAATGTAGTTCAATTTTGAATATTCCTGTAAGAAATAGTTGAAATTAGCAAAAGTATACTTACAACTGATAAGGGTAATAATAGAGATGTTCTCTCTGTATTCAGTTCGTTTCATGTTTTCTTTTTTAAACTTTTGTTATTGTCATGAATTTATTTTAGGATTTATGTGAAATAATCATCAAGAAAAAACAAAAATACATCTTGAATACACATGAGTGAACGCATCTTATATGATGATGATTTTAAGGCCACCACATGGCATTTTACCTTGACCTAAACACTTTTTTCTAATATTAATAAGCAGCGAAGCAGTTTTGTTAATATATATATATATATATATATATATATATATATATATATATATATATATATATATATATATATATATATATATATATATATTATAAAATATGGATAGATAGAACATTAACATTTTAAAACTAACATTAACTAGGGTTAATAAATGCTGTAAAAATATATTCCTCAATGTTAGTTTATGTTAGTTAATTTATTAACTAATGTTAACATATGAGACCTTATTGTAAAGTGTTACCAAATAAAGTGTCTTTTCATAAATTTTCATTTTAGTAAGGATTTTGTTTTTCCTGACATTATTTACTCAATATATATTCTAAAAATCTTCCTCATCATAGAATATCTGCATTCAAATCATTGTAGGTAAGAATTCCATGTGTTTTTGAATAAATGTAACCATTTAAAAATGAGGGTCACACACCTCTAATGAAAGATCACACTCACCTCCAGGAAGGTAGCGTTCCAAAGATAAGCTCTCAGGCTAATGACAGCATTGCTGTCCATTCCCATTAGAGGACATTTGAATGTTATACACTCCGCCCCATCCTCACAGGACTAAAAACACAACAAGCCAGTGAGTACAAACAAGAGGCTGATTTTCAATGATAAATGTTCAAAAAGGAAACGCATACAATGCATTCCGAAAATATCCAGCCCCCTTCAGTTTTTTTTTGCATTGTCATTGTGAATAATTTAGTGTAGACTGATGTGATAAACTCAGCGTAATGCGCAACATAACAAAATGTGATAACTAATTAAGGGGTATGAATACTTTCTGATACTGAGTGACTTTACCAAAACTGTGGATTTCCTCTTGTCAGTAAAAAGAGAGACTGTTCCCTCTTTTGCCGGAGTTTCCCCGATTTCACGTTTAGTTCGTGACACAAAAGGCTCCTAGATAACACATAATCAGTTAATTCCTTTATAGAAGCATATATAGTTTATTTATATTTATGAAAAATGAGGGAAAACTAAAGATCATTTTGACAGTAGTTAAGATATTCGGACTACCTGCAAACTGAGTTTGTTGACCTCATCTTGATTGGAGCAGCTGAAGCTGTCTAAATCAGTTGAGGTTATCTTCATGAGGTACAGCAGCCACTTGCCTTGGGAGTTATGCTTAGGCCATTTGATATTAATAGATGCCGTGCCGAATGACTTGAGGGGTTTGCCCAAGTTTGTAACCTGTCAGTCGGCATAAATAACAGGATCCACCGTTTAACAGGCTACTAAATATCGTCACACGTTTGATAGCTAGAATGCAATTAAAGAAATACTCATACAATCAAAGGAAGTATTGTAAATGTACAAAATCCCTTCAATGATGTTTGGTTTTATGTTAGGAAATCTAATAGTTACCCTGAATTCATAGTCAATTGGACTGCCAACATCAGTTGCCAGTTTCATGGCACTCTCTCCCTTAACTTCTCCAGTAAAGTAGACCTGAGATGGCTTAGCTATCCTGCAGATGATACATGATGACATAATATGATGTTACAAAGACAGAACATTGATAATATCATCATCAGAAGTGTAACTGAGAAATAATACTGCAGTTTGCAAACCTACCCTGTGATAGACAACAGCAGTTGGATCTTAACAATGGCTTTGGCTTTGACTGCTTGTAACTGCTTCTGATCACTTGTCCTGCAAGCAAAATGGATACATCAATATGTAAATATAGTACTAAATTAGCTTTGATAATGTGCCTGCATGCTATCAAGTGTTATGTTGTTACTCACGTTTTGAGTTTTAGGTCAATTTCAATTTCAGTGGTATCCAAAGAAATTCCTCCCGTACTCAGAATGATGTAAAAAATTGTCTGAAAAAGTGTTTTTTTTTTCTCTCATGAATCTTGTCCAGAACGAAAAATACAACTATTTAAACTATATTGTCAAATATAATTTTAAATATTTACCTCAGCATCTCTTTTGAACGGATTTCCAAGTTCACAATCAGCTTGAGACCCGTTCTGATTGGCTAAACAGCTGATTGGTTTATCCTGTAAAGATTTAGGAGCACTTAAAAACAAATTCTTTATAATAACAACAAACAACAAATAAGTTTGATATCTGGCAGCTGTACTTACACCAGATTTAGTGCGAACGGCAGAATAAGAGAGGGATTTGGGAAACGAGGCAGTCAGCTGCGCTTCATAAGCATCTTCACCCTTGTTGTTCACCTTGAGCTCCAGGGCAATGTCCTTCTGATCGCTAAGAGACAGAATGGGAACTCCATTTTCTCTGTGAGGAAAGAGAAACAGAGAGCTTAAAGATACACTCTTCTTCATGGCACTTCCTTTTGCCATTTGCTTTGATAAAAAGAGTACTTTGCTCATTAGCTTTCATGAATTACGTAACTGATGTCACTTAAAAACAAGACATGAGTGTGTAGATATAACATAATAATATGACATGATAGTCCCCCCCCCCCCCCACACACACACACACAAATATATAATAACAAATAAAAACTCACTCAGGTAATGGATAAAAGATGTCCCTGTTTGGTTCCCTGGTGTGTAATGTATACTGTAGTTGCAGGTCACTCTGACACACATGGTCAGAACCACATCCTTCTTTGATAAATTGAACCTGAAAGGCAGTATGATCAGAATTAATACTGAATGAGATATGAGTGATAGATAAAGGTTTACTTCAATATAAAAGCTGAGCATTTTTTTTAAAGATAAAAATTAAAAAATAACTGAAGAGTAAAAAATTTGTAATGTTTTTATTTTATTTTGAATAGGCAACTCAATACATTTATCTGATGTGATTGATTAATGTGAATAATGGTTGTGTGATTAATCTGATTATTATATGATAATACACTACCATTCAAAAGTTTAGGGTCAGTAAGAATTTTTTAATTTTTAGAATTTCAGGATTCAACATGGATGCATTAGATTGATCAAAAGTGACAGTAAGTCAACCATTGTCAACTATGATGAATAAAAAGAAATGTTTCCTGAGCACCAAATCAGCACATTAGAGTGATTTCTGAAGAATCAGAAATCTGAAGACACTGAAGACTAGAGTATGGGCTGCTGAAAAATCAGCTTTGCCATGACAGGAAAAAATTATATTTTTAAAAAATATATTAAAATAGAAAACAGTTGTTGTAATATTTTAAAAATATAATTGTTTTAATTGTATTTTTGCATAAGGTACTTCTTTCAAAAACATTTTTTTTAAATCATACCAACCACAAACATTTGAACTGTGTAATATATTATCAATATGATATGGTATTTAGCTGAAAAACAAGACGCAAAGCTCAATTTTGTTGATTGGTTAAGAAGATGGTGGTTACATTGGTGACAGTACTGGCTTCTTGACTGGAGTCCAGGATGGGAAGCAGGTTAGGGAGAGCAGTCTGTCTCTTCCTGCGAGAGGGTGGCTTCATGATCTCCACAGACACTTCAATGGGAATGCCTCTCAGTTTGTCTTTTAGGGTTTCCTTTGAGCATAATATACTTGCATTATTAAAACCCATTAACATAAGAGCATTAACATTGACACTCCTGAAGTAAAAACAATCCCAATTTAATCACCAATAGGTGGCAGTACTTCCTTTTCACTATATTATGCTAAAACCGAGTTGTTGTCATCGCCCCCTGCAATTTTATGTTGCTACTTAAACACCATGTACGGAGCCCTGCACATGACATGCAAGAAAAAAATGAGTAGGCTAAATCGTGCATATGATTTACTAATTCGTTTCCTTGATTTACTTTTTTTTTTTTGGCATGTCATGTGCGGGGCTCCGTTAACATGTCACTCAGTAGTTAATATTTTACCCTCTAAATGGGATAAAGCTGCTTTTGATCTGCTGTACCTGCAGTCTGAGGTCTCTCGTAACACAGCTTTCTGTGCCCTGACCCTTGAGCTCTACGATCCCTTTGCTTTCATACTCATTGGTTGAGCTCGGGGTGAAGATGACTCTAGAAGGAAGATTAAGTTTTTTCCTTTCAGTTTCAACCCTGATAGTGTATGTCACCTCTGCAGAAGAGAAACAGACATGTTCATCAGCATACAAAGCAAAAAAAAAAAAAAAAAACATTGCCATTTGTTTACAGGGATGAGATTCTGGACAACACAGATGAACAATTACTGAGAAACATGTACTCACGCAGGTTAGGATTGTAGGTTTTGGGGTTGGCAGAAAATTTGAAACAGGCTTTCACGGTAAGGCTAGAACACACAATAAAGCTTTGCTTTAGAAAAGGTTTACCATTTGGTGATATGTTTAAAGGGTCAGTTCACACAAAAATGAAAATTCTGTCATCAATTACTCACCCTCATTTCGTTCCAAACCTGTAAGATTTTCATTCATCTTCGGAACACAAATGAAGATCTTTTTGATGAAATCTGAGAGCTTTCTGTCCCTCCATTGACCGCTACACAACTACCACTTTGTTACCCAGCACATTTGAGCTTCAGGATGAGGTTTGTTCTCGTGCAACAAGCAGGTTTGGTTGAGCTTTTGTTTATGTTTGCTGATCAATGTTTATATGTGGGGAAAAAAGTCTAAATTGAATATGTTTGTTCATCATTTAAAGTGATTGTGTCTCTTCAGAAAATTTGGACTAAACCGCTCAATTCATATGGATTAGTTTTACGATCTCTTTATGAACTTTTTGAAGTGTCAAAGTGGTAGTTGCGTAGCTGTCAATGGAGGGACAGAAAGCTCTCAGATTTGATCAAAAATATCTTCATGTGTGTTACAAAGATGAGCTAAAGTTGTACGGGTTTGGAACGACATGAGGATGAGTAATTAATGACAGAATTAGCATTTTTGGGTGAACTAACCCTTTAAGGATTGCTTTTTTTGTTTATAGTTCTCTCACCATATATTGTCACCACAGTTTTTCTTAGTAAGGTCTAGCTCCTTTGGTGTGGTGGTGACAGTCTTTTCAATGCTGATCACTGACCGTGCCCTTCAGTGTAAAACACATAATTAATGCATTCAGTGAATTTATGAATTCAATCATTTATCTATAGTGCTAAATGAATAGCACATTTTTCACCATTTTAAACCATTTTATAAAATGAAGACATAAGAATGCATGTTAATACTATTATTAAATTATTTGTATTATAATATTAATGATAAATATTATCAATGATTAATATAATAGTGTTCTTTCTTTTTTTAATAAAGAATCCTTTAAAATAAATATACGTTATCTATCAATATGATCATACCTGTACACAAGTACTGAATCAGAGAGAGATCCAATAGCCAGATCTGGGTAAGAATTTCTGTCCATATCCATATTCCCAGCAAGAGAGTATCCAAAGAGTTTCACGTTGTGATCTTTTCCTTCAAGAACCTGAAATTATTGAATATACGTTATTTAAAAAAAATGAGTAAATGAAAGAATGTGTTAATAATGAAAGAAAAGAAAAGTGAATATATGGCTAAACCTGGGATTTTGTTAGGCCTTGAGTTGAACCATGGTATATATATACTTTTCCAACTCCACTGTTCTCATATGGGGCACCAACAGCAACATCTGGAAAAAAATATCTTTTTGATTATCATTATTTCTATATCATTACTATAAAAGTGTTTAAATGTCATATTCTATATAGATTCCCATATAAGTGTAATAATGTTAAGAATTTGAGGATTTGGAGTAGGTTAGCGTATATGTTTCTAAATACATGATTGATGTTTTTATTATGTATATGTTTAATGTGAGTTCTAGAGTGTCATCACAAATATATTTTCTTCTTCTCTATTTATCTTTCCTGGAAACTTTTTGCATTGAGGTGTTTTGCATTACCAGCACATACCATGATAACCATCCAGGTTCACATCTCCCATGCTTTCCACAGCCAAACCGAACATGGAATTGGCGGCTCCGTCAATCCTCTTGGGGGTGATCTTGTCCCAAGCCCCTTCCTTATTAAGGTAAACATAGATGGCCCCACCGATATCACCATCTTTAATAAAGTACTGAGGTGCTCCGACTACAATGTCCTGCCACCTGTTGTAATAATCGGTGCAGGAGAATTTGTAACTAAAACTATCAAACATGTAAAATATATCAAATAAATATTCATTGTATTAATTGAAAATAAGTTGAAATCAAATCAAATAGAATGATTAGATTCAAAACTTGAAAATTAGAAATGTTGCTTTGACAACTAAGTGAAATAAAATAAGGCTAAGATACCAACAAATTAAAAAATATTATAAACGAAAACTGAAATAAATATACATTTCAAACTAAATCGAAATATTGCAAAGATGAAACTGAATATAAAAAATAATTTAAACATTTACTAAAATAACACTGATCTACAAGCAATAAAACAATGGCCACATGTAATTCACTTAAGTAACACTAGTATGAAACAAAATATGAAAAAGACTAATTTAGAAAGCTATAATATAATATAATATAATATAATATAAGGCTGTATTTTGGATCTTACCCATCTCCATTGATGTCAAGCACTGCAAGGTCATAACCAAAGGAAGAGGCAAGTCCGGCACCCTCTAGTATGTACTCAGCCGTCAACAAGGATGATTTAGCTACATCCTTCTTTAATAACACAACTGCCCCACTGTGATTGGCTCTTGGAGCCCCAGCAACTATAGTCAACTGACCCCTCTTGGTAAGCATTTTTCCAGAGTCCAGAGGGAGAAACCTGCCACAGATACAATCAATCAGAAGATTTGCTACACTTTTGTTAAGCAAAAGAATACTGAAATTCTTTCAGTGATTGAGAAATATGCAATGATAACCTATAAACAACATGAATGTAAACATTCATTGTTCTGATTGAATTGGACACTCCATCATTTTACCCATGCGATGTGGATGAAAACAAGAAAACAACAACAAAATACAGTAATGTAGCAACAACATTCACATTTGTTCACAAAAACAACACAATGTATAGACTGTATAATGACCAGGAATGGATGAACGCAAATAATTGATAAAGTCGGCGTCCATGAAATCCCACGAACCTAAATAGCTATTGGATGCCACATAAATGTTCTCCTTGGCCACCTGAAGGGGAGGTGACTGATACACAAACTGATCAGGATGATTACTAGATAGGCTAGTCATTAACAGCACACCTACAGTTGCACAAACAAGATTTGTACTCAATAAAGCACAGGGTAGAACAGCCAAATAGAAGCAAAAAGAAGTAAATCCAAACAAAAGGTAAGAAAGGCAATCTATGCCTTGCATCCCACCGACACACATGTTAAAACTGTGCTGAAAAGTTTATTCACTTAATCGCACCAGAGTTCTTTAGCGAGTCACATGACGGACTCATGATCGGGTGATATGGATCATGTGAGGATGGACTCACCTAAATAACTGTTGGCAGGGACAGGCACCAGGTCTGGATCAAGTCGGGTTTCGTCTCCAACCTCATATGGGCCGTCATCAAAAATATTTTGATCCCACAGAGAGCTGTTCTTCTGTTCCATCCGCACCACTCCTGATATCCATCCAGTGGAGGAGTGAGTGAACAAGGAAAGGAAAAGGGTGAAGGGTTGGGGATGGAGAAAGTGAATGAGTGAAGAGATGGAGCAAAGATGTCAAAGTTTAAATAGTGGGGGCTTAGAGTTTAAAAAATCGGATGTACTAATGTAATGAGGGCGCCACGGATGTGGGAAATTATGGGTTTTGTTTGACATTGGCCATTGTAATTGATCTAACCGTAACAAATTATTTAAAGCTGGATTTTCACTGAATATCGAATATGGCAAAAATAATAAGATTTAACATGAAGATCTCACCTACACTTCAATACATACATGCAGTAAATACAAGCACTTCAATCCTCCAATACCTTTCCAGTTGTAAGCACCCGGTGCTCCAAACACCAGATAGTGATAGTCCTTTGTGAATGTAGCAGACAGACCCTGCTGGCATGAACCAAACCGCTCGTGTCCTCTGTTTCTCCCATTACAGAACATCCATTCCCCTCCATCTTCTTCTGAGGCATCATTAATCGTCAGGTCCTGACTTA
This sequence comes from Chrosomus eos, assembly GCA_036326025.1. Taxonomy (NCBI): domain Eukaryota; kingdom Metazoa; phylum Chordata; class Actinopteri; order Cypriniformes; family Leuciscidae; genus Chrosomus; species Chrosomus eos. Next base: position 23,055,673 of record CM070819.1, read on the forward strand.
GTACGTAGCAACGACCTGTCACGTCACGTAGCTCCTGATTTGTGTTCACAAATAAACGGCGCTGGTAGCGATGCGCACAGACCTGGAGAGAGACACGGTGAGTACATACAGTATTAAATCATTTGATCAAATTCTTTTATTTGATCAAAAATACTGTAAAAACAGTAATATTGTGAAATATTATTACTATTTAAAATGACTGTATTCTGCTTTAATATATTTTAAAATGTACTTTATTAACATTTGTTAAAATTTTTAAATGCATATATTTTGTAACATTCTAAATGTCTTTACTGTCACTTTTAATTATTTGAATGTGATAAAAGGATAAATGTATTCATTCAAGTCCATACAAAGTAGTGCACCTCATTCAAGTCTTTTAAAAGGGAAATTTTGATTTATCAGGAACACACTTAATTATAGAAGGACAAACTGTACACACTTATCTTGATGTTGATTTGGACGTGTAAAATATTTGAATAAGATTTTAGAAACTAGGGTGGAATACATGATTTACAGTAAATGTACTGTATATTTCGGCTTGTTCCTCATACAAAACTGAAGAGGCTTTATCGTGATAAACACTAAACACGTAGGACCATAATTGCATTTGTTTTTAGTGACATGAGGATGAGTAGATCAAGATCAGATATATATATATATATATGAAGAGTTCAGATGCAAAAGCCTCTAAATGCCATCTGAAATTTTCTTCTAAAATGATCATTTTTATCAAGCTTGTATATTTAAGTTCAATAATTTCACTTAAATGGCAAGAAAAATTACCCATTAATTGTCATTTAAGTGAAATTACTTTTCACATAATTTAGAGGCATTTAGAGGCTTTTGCATCTGAACTCTTCATATATATATTATATATATATATATCGGTACCATATCGTTATCGGCTAGCTCATTTCCTCTATTTTTTACACTTAACAATGTCATATTTAACTAATCTTAAAATTAATATCCATTACATTGTAATTCCTAAATGTACTTGTAGCATATAACATGATCGATTTGAATATCTTAATATGCATATACTGGTTATCAGCCATAATATGAAAATAATTATTGGCTTACAGGTATTGGTCAGAGATTTAATATTGTTGCATTCCTAATTTAAACACACACACACACACACACACACACACACACACACACACACACACACACACACACACACACACACACACACACACACACACACACACACACACACACACTCTCTCTCTCTTACCAATATCTTTCCTCCAGGTCCCTGGCTCTGTACAGTAACTCCCATCCACTGGTTGTGCTTATTTTCGGCATTCAAGTTTTCTACATGCACAATAAAAATACCTCACTTAACACACATACACAAACTCATTATAATGTATAATGTGTCATGTTTTCATGTGTTTGCGTTTACCGTCATTGTCAAACATTACTCGTTGACATGGCTGACTGGGAGACGTTATGTCACAGCTGTACATCCCTCCCGTAATTGTTGACGTTTGCTTGGACAATGCTTTAGCTCTTGGGGCACCAACCAGCAACCTGTAAACCAACAAACAGAAATGTACTCATGGATTTGCAATATTGTGAATTTCATATAAAATGAAATTCATTCTTCTTGCTAATGCAGCTCCAAATTACACAAAAGAGACTCAGTAACCAAAACAGATAACCAACTTGGCATGAGCATTGTGTGAATATGTTTTTTAATATGCTTGTCAAGAAGTAAAACTTTTTTTTTTGTGGAAACATGAGCAATAATGTGGTAAAAATTGTGATCATATAATAGTGATCATATTAGGGTGATCATTATTATAATAATAGTGATCATATTAGGGTGATCATTATTATAATCGTATAATAATTTAATAAATTCTAAATCTGATATACTCATTTCAACTGACTCACTCAGTCAACAATTGAAAGTCTGGAGCAATGTGTGCGCTTGTTGCGGTGATTTTGAATAAGTAAATGATTTCATGGCATCATTATCTTTTATTTCCCCACACATGGGTTTTCAGCAGGATCCTCAGTAGAAACAATGCAGATTCAACAGCCCACACTGAAAACACATGCTCACTGTGTATTATAGAGGGCACTCATGCTATTCTTTCCACTGAAAAACTCAAGAGAAGATCTTTTCTCTTCTGAATGAAAGAAATGTAGGCCACAGAAAGCCTAGGTATCCACCACTCAATGGCTGTTTCTCTGGTTTCACTTCATTTATGAGAGTGAAAGGCTGTTTTCTTTTTTTTATATTGACTGGTTCAGCGATAACATTCATACCAACACATCACAGATTTTAACTGAACAAGTTCTCGTTGTGGGCATAGACAAAAAGGGTCTGACTGAAAGAAAGCCTTCATTTCCCACAATACCCTATATTAAAAATGGGTAATGTCCTGGAACTTTACAGATGAATACACTGTTTTACTTTTCGTAGATCCATACATTGTTTTACCTTAAGGGGTAAAAGCTGGATATTAGTACCTTAGTAATATGTACACTTATTGTACATAATAAGATACAAGGATGTTCCTTAAGGGTACTGCCTTTAATGTATGAATCAATGTATAGTTTTTGCACATTTTATAAGAATTTACGGGACTCTAAAACATACTTTTCTTTAAAGTGTTAGAACTGAAACACCAGGTCACACACAGATGACAAAAATTGGGTTTGTGATCATATCTTAATTTCATTTGGGAAGTACAGTCCAAGTGTCAATTTCAAGTTTGTGAAGTCGCCCCCACCCCACCCCACATGAGGCATTGAAGGGTGGGAATTCCCCCTATTTTCAGACGTGTATTTCATGCCTAGATCTACTGATAATTTCATCAATCCCTTCCAATTCCTTCTGTGCCTAAGATTTAACAAGCGTATAGACCACGACTCTGTGTCTGGATCACAAAAAGAGAATAGCTTTAGAGTCACATTTTCCAAACAGACAGAGACAGCACTGTTTTTCTGAAAGGGCAACACAAACTTTTCTGTGTTGGGCAAAAATAGCCACTGAATACCTGCTATTCATTCCACTCTCAAGAGCATACAGATTGCTATATCTGATGAAAATGCTCATGATTACATTAAATCTAATGCAATGCATAGGCTGAAATGATCTACATTACACATCCAACAAAACTACAATGAACAAAGAACATTATTGTGTCTTTTAACATGATCTATAATAAGAAAAACAACAAAAGATATTACTTACAAAACATTCATAAAAAATATAGCCTATACTCATAAACACACTGTAATGGTTTGATGTTGTAGAACACACACAATATATTCAAAATTGACTTTAATCATGCACAGACAATAACCGACAGAGGATAATCTGAGGATTATAAATAACCACATAAACTGACAGAAACATGATCAGAAACCAAAACTAAACAGAGCAGGAAAACGTGAACTAAAGGAAACAGAACAGAAACAGAATATTAAAATAAGAGTCCAAGACCCACACACACACACACACTGGCATGGCAATTCATAACTATTTTATGTTTTTGCCTGGTAGTGAATTTATACAATCTCATTCATACATTTTGTTTACTCATGACTGAGCGTTCCAACGCTATCTCACGACCAATTCGTACGAATTTGTACGAATGATTTAAAGGTGGCTAATTCGTACGAATTCATACGACCTCACTCGTACGGATTCGTACGATTTGTCTAAACCCACGTGATGGGTAGGTTTAGGGGCGGGGTCAGGGGTAGGTCATTCGTATGAATTCGTAAAATATGTACGATTTAGCAAAAATCCTACAAATTCGTACGAGTCAGGTCGTATGAATTGTTACGAATTAGCCACTCGTACAAATTCCTACGAATTGGTCGTGAGATCGGGTTGAGCGTTCTGTTCAGGTGTGGATTAGGGCTGGGCAAAAAAATCGATTTTTCGATTAATCGTTTTTTAAAATGTGGTCGATTCAAAATCGATTCTCAAAGGCCAAAAATCGATTTTTTTCATATTTATTTCCGCAAACATTGAAGATTAACGTTAATGTAATTACTAGTCTTCTCCACTAGATGTCACCCTCTTATTTGCCTTGCGTTTTGTTACAGAGGAGCGAGAGGCGAGCCAGCCTGTCAGTCATTCATTCATTCAATCATTCAATCGGTGCTTAAAATGGCGGTTTCAGGTGCGTTGTCGACGTTAATTCCTTCACATAAAAAGTCAGAGGTATGGAAGCATTTTAGATTTCGCAAGCAAGACGGAGAGGATAGTGTGGTGGACAAGAACAAAGCCATATGCCTGATGTGTAATGCTGAGGTGAAATGCTGTAGTACTACAAATCTGCGGAACCATTTGATGAGACATCACCCAGACGTGCAGGTTGCAAAACCCACACACCCACAGCCACAGCAGAGCTGTGTAGAGCATAATAATTGTATAAGTATTAAATCGATTTCATTGAGTTGAATCGAAATTTGAATCGAGATCGAATCAAGAATCGAAATCGAATCGATTTGAGAGCTTGAGAATCTAAATCGAATCGAATTGGAACATTGAATCGATACCCAGCCCTAGTGTGGATCTTCATGCTTACTTTTTTTTTCTAAAACTCATACTTTTTCAAATAAATCAAACCATAGAAATTTATACGGAATTCCCAGCTCGTAAAATAGTCTCATGAGATCGGGTTGATACATACCCAAAATGACTGCACACAAAACCCCTACATTTCATTAAAAGCTTTGTAATTGAACCAGCATCCCATCTAAATTGATCTACATGTTTCAGGAAATTGCTATAATCTGGATCACAGTCAACTCCTAAACAGCATCACTCCATTCTGCAAACTCCAAATGATTTGGGTTAAAACTAAACATTTCTGAAACACAAACAACTTAAGGCTGGAATGCACTACACAACTCGTGCCTAGATTTTTGCCACAATTTACAGTCTGGAGGAATCAATGCTACTTGATTAGCTAGCTAGCCAGTCTCCAGATATTGGGCAGATTGAGTTGACATGTTTTTAGCTTCACAAATCTTAATCTATTCAGTTGGAGGATATAAACACGTTTTGCATATTTTAGAGCATATATTGTTTCCATCAATCATGTGTCTCAAAGCAACAAGGCACATGTTCCTGATTGAGTTTGTTGTGTTTGAAACAACTTGAAAGTCTGGTAGTGTGTGATTGTGGGTAATGTAATGTGTCTCCATTAATCACTCCCCAGGGGGATGTATATAGATATATATATATATATATGACAAACAAGCCCAAAATTCCAAGGTAGAATAAATAAATAAATTGAAGAGAACATCACACAAGAACCATACATATAGTCCACAGCACAACCGAAAGATGGAAGATTCAGAAAGTGAGAGGGATAAAGCGATAAAAGGAAAGCTAGATGTGCAAGTGGGGGAGGGGAGAACAGAGAGGACAAGTAGGCCTATTTACTGAGAGCTTATTCAGAGATAGAGCTTCATGTGTCCAGAGGCCAGAGTCCAACACTGGCATTCAATCATGATACAGGCACAGAGAATTATGTCTCATCTGTTAAATATGTCAGGCAGGCTCTCAACATAATGAGAAAGAAACAATTAAGCAATTACTCATTCTAGAGAGCAAATGGTCTTGACTTCTAACGCATTTCATATAGTTTCAATAGGAAAGAAAAAACTGCAGGTTTGGCAAATGGAAAAAGGTTACTCTGATCTTGTAAAGTATTTTGCTAAATACTTTTTTTTTAATCTTGCACTCATGTGTTGCGATGTTTGGCCAAATAGATTATTTCAATCAGTTCATAAATCAGCAATATGCTTGCATTAAAAGTTTATTGGCTAAAGGCTGGTGAATTTATGAAACAGTCATATAGACAATAACCAATAGGATCATATCTATTTCAACTGCAATCTTTTGTTATAATTCAAATAATTGCAGAGCACAAGACAAGAAAGTGTAAGAGAGTTTGGCACTATTGTCAATAAACTTAATCTGGCTAGCTAAATAAAATGGTGCATTTGAATGTGCCATGTCAGAATTAGATTTTAGTTTCCAACTTGTCCTTACATATATTTGTCCTGACATAATTTTGTAAAAGTTCCAATTTGACTGTGACATCATGTAAAAAACGGTAGCAACCTAAACAAATTCCTGTTATGCCACTTAGTCAGTGTTGCTTGTTGCAATTTCTTTGATTATACGAGAGAATAGATGTGAATTTTGCAGTCAATACCAACAAAGCCACACTAAGATTCATTTTGACATTTATGAGCTTTGCCGTATAGAAACAAATACTTTCTGAAACATAAACAACTTAAGGCTGGAATGCACTCAATAACTCTTGCCCATATTATTGCCACAATTTACAGCCTGGAGGATTCGTCTAGTTTATTAGCTAGCTATCCAGTCTCCAGATATTGGGCAGTTGGAGTTGACAGATTTTGCAGAAAATCATGTTGTGTATGCTGGACACAGATTTTTAGCTTTAGGAATCCATCCAGTTGGTGGATTTCAAACACATTATGCATTTATTAGAGCATATATTGTTTTCATCTGTGTCTCAAAGCATCGAGGCACATGTTCCTGTATGAGTTTGTTGTGTTCGGAACAACTTGTCTGGTGTGATCGGATTGATGCCCATTTTTTCTCTGTTACCATTTACAAAGTCGGCAATGATGTGGCAGCAAGTGTACGAAAATGTATGATAGTGTTTTAAAATCTCTATCTGTTCATTTTTAATAGTCATTTCACGAGTTCACATCTACATATAATTATTATGATAAATGTTATGCGTACTTGGCGTGCTGTCTGGGTGGAGGGCTCCGAGCTCGGAATTTCTGCCCGAACCCAGAGTACTCCCCCCGTTGGTAATGGAATTAAAAGTGAGGAGATGGGGTGGAGGTGGGATGCTGATAAACTGTCAAGGAACAAAGGTGGGTTCTGCTGTTATTTATCTTGTCCTGAGTTGATTACTGATTGATTTCCACTTGTGCTGATTGGGTTAATTATCTGCACCTGCTCCTCCCGAACCTTGTTAAAAAAAACATCATGTAGTGTATCTCAGGCTTTAGGCCATGTGTCCACCAAAGTGTTTTTAACCAGCTGAACAAACCAGACACTCTTCTAAAAAGCCTTGCAGTTTAGCTTTTTTCATTTGAGACACTTTGGTTGCTATGATACAGAATATGTTACTAGAAGTGTTACTAGATCTGAATATAAAAATGCTGACGCAATATAAAGTATATGCTCTGGCCTCTGGTTTTCGTTGTACAAGCAGGGTGACAGTTGGTCAGTGTGGAATTTTTTCCCACCTTTCCTCCTCTGTGATATGATGTTTTATTAACAAAGTTCGGGAGAAGCACGTTCAGATAATTAACACGGGTGGAGAGCACTCAGCAATCATGATTAAAACGTGTATATAAAGACTCAGCAGTCTCACCTCATTTCTCTGACAGTTTAGCAGCGTTAGTATCGCATGGGCGTCAGGCCAAACAAACGGGTCCTCGCAACCGCGGGCAAAAAATATCCCAATCTATTTCTGCGTATTTCTTTAAACCGGACCATTTAAAATTTCTGCCATAGAAATGGACAACACAGCAATGCTGCCCTTAGGAAGGGCCTTCCTCCAGCGCCAGGCCGCCGCAACAGGCCCTAAGTAAGCCGCGCTGCAGATTCAGTCCCGGCCAGTCCACACTCAACATCTGCTGGGTCAACTCCGTGAGTGCTTAGCTCAAAACATTCTTGTTTTCTGTCCCTGATTTGAACTTCGCATCGCTTCAGTTGTTGAATCACGAGCAAGTCGTGCTATCTGGATACAATTTGATCGAGGGAACACGTGTATTAAATAGCTTTATGTACAAGGATTTGCCGTTGATTTACGCAATACTTCCCGTGGCGTAAACTCACACGTAAACAGTAGGTCTCATATTACGGTCAGCTTGTACACAGAATCATTAAGAACCCTTTGTTTACTGTCCTGCAACTTATTTACAAATCGCCTAGAAACTTAGTTATGGCATAAATATATATATTTTTATTTTTGAGGTACATTTAAACCCACAGCTCACACTATTGTTTTTCTGATTAAGAACGAACAAATCGGCATGGGATATGACCCAAATAAATAAATAAATAAATAAATAAACAGAGAAATAAGAACATTTTCAAACGTTTAATAATCAATCCCTCAGCCCCGCACAGTTTCTGCTGAGTTCAGGATTCCAAATTGCACAGGTTAAAACCATGGGTTCAGCCTCGTCCATTTGATTTTTGGGCATTAACTTGGATACAGGTGATTTCCAGGCCTCACTGCTCAAAACTCATCCACCTTCCCAGACAGTCTAAACTGTTCTAAACGCGAACGGCTATCGTCGCTCGGCCACTTAAACTTCAGATGCGCATAATCCTGCAAGGATTTAATTTCTTACCTCTTGCTCGCGTCTCAGATTAACGCGCAAGATTTCAGAATCCAATTTCTCCAGGAGCTCAGTTTCTCTGGCTAATTTCTCCACTGCCACAGCAGTGATGTCTACTCTGCTCCCGCAGGAGCGCAATTTCTCCAGGAGCACAAAGGTAATCTTCTCCACTGCCACAGCATTGATGTCTCCTCTGCTCCAGCAGGAGCTCTGTTTCTCTGGCTATTTTCTCCACTGCCACAGCAGTGATGTCTCCTCTGCTCCAGCAGGAGCTCTGTTTCTCTGGCTATTTTCTCCACTGCCACAGCAGTGATGTCTCCTCTGCTACCGCAGGAGCTATTTTTCTCTGGTTTCATCTGTTTCCTCTTTCTCCATCCAGCGAGCATGGTCTCCTAGCGGATGTTGCATGCATCTATGTTTCTTCTTTCTCTGTCCAGCAAGCATTGGTCTCCCAGCAGACGTTGCATGCATCTGTTCCTCTTTCTCTGTGAGCATAAAACATTTCATATTTGATTAAACCCCAATCTCCTCTTTCCTGTCTCTTTCTGTCCAGCGAGCATTGGTCTCACAGCGGACGGAGTGAGAGCTCTTTCCCAGTAGAGCATTTACGTTTTCTCTTTCATCCAGCGAGCATTTGGTCTCACAGCGGATGCAGTGTGAGAAAATCTCCTGGGCAAGCACTCATTTTTCCTCTTCACTTTTCCTCTTTCCGTCCAGCGAGCATTGGTCCCAAAGCGGACACAGTGAGAACTCTTCCGGTAGAGCACTTATGTTTTCTCTTTCGTCCAGCGACGCAGTGTGAGAAAATCTCCCGGTTGAATACTCATTTTCCTCTTTCCAGTTTCCTCTTTCTGCCCAGCAGGCTTCTGTCCCACAGTGGACGCAGTGAGAACTTTTCTGGTAGAGCACTTACGTTTTCTCTTTCGTCCAGCGACGCAGTGTGAGAAAATCTCCCGGTTGAGTACTCCTTTTCCTCTTTCCTCTTTCTGCCAAGCAGGCTTCAGTCCCACAGCGGACGCAGTGAGAACTTTTCCGGTAGAGCACTTACGTTTTCTCTTTCGTCCAGCGACGCAGTGTGAGAAAATCTCCCGGTTGAGTACTCCTTTTCCTCTTTCCTCTTTCTGCCAAGCAGGCTTCAGTCCCACAGCGGACGCAGTGAGAACTTTTCCGGTAGAGCACTTACGTTTTCTCTTTCGTCCAGCGACGCAGTGTGAGAAAATCTCCCGGTTGAGTACTCCTTTTCCTCTTTCCTCTTTCTGCCAAGCAGGCTTCAGTCCCACAGCGGACGCAGTGAGAACTTTTCCGGTAGAGCACTTATGTTTTCTCTTTCGTCCAGCGACGCAGTGTGAGAAAATCTCCCGGTTGAGTACTCCTTTTCCTCTTTCTGCCAAGCAGGCTTCAGTCCCACAGCGGACGCAGTGAGAACTTTTCCGGTAGAGCACTTATGTTTTCTCTTTCGTCCAGCGACGCAGTGTGAGAAAATCTCCCGGTTGAGTACTCCTTTTCCTCTTTCTGCCAAGCAGGCTTCAGTCCCACAGCGGACGCAGTGAGAACTTTTCCGGTAAAGCACTTATGTTTTCTCTTTCGTCCAGCGACGCAGTGTGAGAAAATCTCCTGGTTGAGTACTCATTTTCCTCTTTCTAGTTTCCTCTTTCTGCCCAGCAGGCTTCAGTCCCACAGTGGACGCAGTGAGAACTTTTCCGGTAGAGCACTTACGTTTTCTCTTTCGTCCAGCGACGCAGTGTGAGAAAATCTCCCGGTTGAGTACTCCTTTTCCTCTTTCCTTTTTTCTGCCCAGCAGGCTTCAGTCCCACAGCGGACGCAGTGAGAACTTTTCCGGTAGAGCACTTATGTTCTCTCTTTCATCCAGCGACGCAATGTGAGAAACCTCCCGGCTCTGTACTCACTTTTCTCTTACCTGTTTTCTCTTTTCCAGCAAGCATTTTGTCTTACAGCACCCGCAGCGAAACTTTCCTGTAAGCCTAAATCAGAAGGGCCACTCCACAGTCGGCAGATAAGACCCAACGACTGCAAGCCCCCTTCTGTCGAAGCTACATGTGCCTGTCCGTCGTCCGTGATTTGCGCGAACAGCTCCCATCAAAAAGGCACAACTCCTAAATTTGCCATTACAATTGCTCCCTATTCTCAGGTCAGCAGGGCCCGTCAGTCCAGCGCAGTGAGCCACCGCCACGGGCCCTCCCGACCAAGCGCCCAGACCCTTTCACGAGATGCCAGCCCGCCAAACTCGGCACTCATTTGGGGGTCTTTAGTCTGGCGGCTGTCCTCTTCTCTCTAGCCTTTTGGGGGGAGTACTCTGGGTTCGGGCCGAATTCCGAGCTCGGAGCCCTCCCCCCGGACAGCACGCCAAATACGCATTGTACTCTATTCCCTTAATTGTATGTAAGTGTGAACTCGTGAAATGATGTTTTATTAACAAAGTTCGGGAGAAGCACGTTCAGATAATTAACACGGGTGGAGAGCACTCAGCAATCATGATTAAAACGTGTATATAAAGACTCAGCAGTCTCACCTCATTTCTCTGACAGTTTAGCAGCGTCCCTCCACCACCCCTTCTCCACTCTCTAGTCCTAAACCACTTTACATACAGGGGGGGGGGGGGGAGTACTCTGGGTTCGGGCCGAATTCCGAGCTCGGAGCCCTCCCCCCGGACAGCACGCCAAATACGCATTGTACTCTATTCCCTTAATTGTATGTAAGTGTGAACTCGTGAATGGAAGTTTGGGTAAAAACAGTGATGAGCGCTGTGTTTTACCCAAAGATGAAAACTTTTAAACTCGGTACCCAGAAGAAATGCCAAGCACTCAACGTGAAATAAATGCTCAGCGCATGGTCACACTGCCGTTTTTAAATACGCAGCGCTCTCATTAAAAATAAAAAAAATGCTTTGATGGACATACGGCCTCAGGGGCCATTCACACAGAACGTGTTTTTTCATTCCACAGTGCTACTTTTTTATAGTTTTTCAACGTAGCTATCAGTAAACATGCTTGACAGACGTCTTTAACTATTGCGCTCCCTTCTTTTCGCTACAATAATTACAAATTATATCCAAATTCCAAAACACTGCATTAGTCTTTAATTCAAAACTTTCTCTGAATGTTTTGTCACATCTCTTAACCAACACTTGTTTACTCACTGTTGGCTAAAAGCATTTTTTTTTTTACTTGAGAAGTAGTAAATCATGGTCATATTTGTACCAGGCCAAACAATTTTATAGACACACTATCATAATTTTGTATGGAATGTTAAGCATTGATGTTTTAAATAATCTACAGAGGAGGCCACTGCTATGGTGCAAGAGCTGGTTCTGCTGAGGAGGTTTGGAGTGTCATGGTTCACATTACGAACTGACAGCAGCTGAATTACAGCTCCAGATGTGCTTCAAACATTTCAAAGACTCCAGGCTTAAAGATACAGAGTGCAAACTGATATTACCTGACCTACTGTGCACAACATAGGTGCTGCTGGAGATTTTCCGACTCCCTTAAGGCAATGATAAATTAATGATAAGCTACAAGTCTAGGAATAGATATTCGCAAAATATGGTGTTGGATAGAGCCAGGGCCTTCGCTAACATTCACAGGGCCTGAGAAAAAAAAGGGGACCGGAGCTTTGATCTTTTGGGGGGGTTGATCTTTCTCCATGGCTCAATAGAATATACTATTCAAGACCTTAGAGGCAAGTCTTAGTGGCCACCTTATCATAGCGTCCGGAATGTTACAGATGCAGTAAACTGCAGGTTTACATACATAAAGCCCATTAAATATGGTAGTCAAAAGCTCAAACATGCTTTCTAGATGCACAAGAACCAAAGAGGTTGGTTCTCATGCATCAAATGATTACAACTGAGTTGCCGTTGGCCATATTTGATGTGCTCTATGTGAATAACAGCCTAAATTAAATCTGTTCATCATACTGTATTAGCAATTTGTTTCTTCAGAAGACTTGGATTAAACCGCTAAATTCAGATAATTACTTTTTCTATCCTTATGAATTTTTTAAAGCTTAAAAGTTTTGGGTGGAATAGACTTTCAATGCAGAAGTTTTATACTAAATTTTATTAAAAATATTTGGTTTTCAAAAAGTAAACATATGTGTCATGTATACTGCATGATGAGTCACCAGTTCCAAAACACATTTTAATGACAATAAACCACACGCGTAGCAGTGTGCACTAAACACAAATAATAACCGACAACTGAACAGCAACACAAGAGGAACTTGAATACACAGTGATAACGAACTGAAACAGGTGTGTGATAATTAATGAATTGACATAGCAATTAATGATCAAACAGGAACAGAGAACACAGGAAACAAAGATGAGCAACTTAAAAGTCCTTGAAAAAGAAAAAAATGTAACATAGCCGTAACAATATGAGGGTGTGTAAACGATAAAAGTTTTTTATTTTGGGGTGAACTATACTTTTAAAGGTGATCAAGGAAATAATGTATTCAGAAAAAATAAATAAAAGGGATGTGTTGTTCAGATATAGTAGTAGCAGAATAAGGCATTATTTGTACCACACGGTGCATACATTATTAAAGCTTTTTGCTGCATATCAATTCAATTACAGCCTGTTCAATTACGGACAATTTTTTTTTTATCATTTATGGGCTTTTCACATCTTTATATTGGTGATTGTAGAAATAAGAAAGTGGAGGGAGGGAGGGAATGGTATCAGGACATGACACATCAAATTTATACCTGCATGCCCAATTTCCCATGAGCACACTGCAGTGGGGAGCACTGTTTACGTTTCTCAGAGAGGTGTGGATCTAGCATGACAGTGGGGCTGGCATGATGCATCCTGTGGACTAACTACAGTAGGATAATAATACTTGAGACTATTCTGTAGGCCAATGCAATAGAGTGATGTATAAGGCCAATGGCTGCCTGTTCTCACTGGCGTTCTAATTCAGCCCAAGCTTAATGCCTACTCCTGCACAGGAAGCTGAGAGAATCACAGGAAGAGGAAGAGGTAGCCAATTTCCATGCCAAATGGACCCACTGCACTCTGGAATATGGGCCAACATATTATTGTATAAAACTGAATGTGTTTTGCCTGCTTCATTATTCCACCATATGTTAAAGCCAAATCAGATAAAAAGTTTGATTATTGTTGTTCACACACGTGTCGAGGAAACACTAGATACCCAAAGAAACCTTCAAAATATGTTACAGAGCAAAGTCAACTGGGAAAGTTGATAAAGACAAAGAGACCCCTGCCCCCACAGAGACTCAGGTTCTGCTTAAACCAGGACATGCGTCTTCAAACATGTCTCCTGTGACCACTTGTGATCGGATTTCAAAAGGAGGATCTCAAATTCCAACATTATGTGATTTTGTGACTACATAACTCACTGTCAGAGTGTTACTGGTTTTCAGATTGAACGCGCATTGTTATTTTATTTAGATACTTGCATTAGACGAACTCTGGATGTGCTTGCTTCACATAATCTGTCACTGCATTTTCTGTGATGTCTTGTGCATTTATATGTATAAGCATTAATTTGGTAAATTTGGTGTTGATTAATTTTCATTGCTGCACAAACCAGTAAAGTTTAAAACCGTTCTTTTTGCACAGTGGTTGACTCGCAGGTGAGTAAGCGATCATTCACTCAGGTGTTCAGGATACATTTTATTAATTGAACGAATTAGGACAATTGGTGAATATTGGTGGAAATCTTACCAAAAAAAAGAAGCAAATGCTCCAATTGTCTTACGAAACAACTCCCATTGTGAAAGCACCACCAGCCCAGACTGCTTCAATGGAGTACTGGCAAGTCAAAACCAATCAATTACTAGTGCCAAGATCAGGGCTCAGGTTCAGTGAGAGCTTAGATCTTAAACGTACTTTCTGCCAATTTCTGTTGAAGTCTGGGCACACAGTTTCCCAATATGCTTACACATTCTCTGTTACAATAGAATCATTTCACAAAGTAACACAGAAAATAAAATGAGACTCCAGGGTACTCAATACAATACATCCCTAATGTTATATTGACTACAACTACAAGTTAATATTGCACACCTTTGACAACTGAGGCATCAGTGAAAAAACTATTGGTAATGTAGAAAATCAAAAATGAAAATTCTGTTATTATTTACTTACAATCATGTAGTTCAAATATACTTCCTTTGCAGCTTCCCTTTGTATTCCACACAATAATAAAAGCTATATGGGTTTGAACAACAGGAGAGTAAGTGAATAAGAACAAAATGACAGAATTTTAATTTTGTATTAACTATACCTTCATCATTATTTGTATAACTCTTTAGATGTATGGATGGAATCCCTTTACAGGCATGCTCCTCATTCCCAACTATTTTTCACTTGAGCAAAAGAGCTAACGTGCCAAACACACACACACACACACACACACACACACACACACACACACACACACACACACACAACACACACACACACACACACACACACACACACACACACACACACACACACACACACACACACACACAACACACTGCCTACATTACCAGGACAGCAGCTCCATCATGCCAGCTATATGTCAAGCCAAGGAATGCTACATCAATGCCCCCCAACACACACCCTGCCCTGCCTTGGCCTGCCCTGCAGTAATGTGAATCACCTTCACACATACACACACCTGTAGGGCATGTGTTACTAACAAGCAGAATTGTTGTGTTCTAACACAGCCAGCCAGTCTGCCAAGCCCATGCATGAGATACAGACCGAGGATATGAGTCAGAGCACACACATACACACAAACATAAATGTGACTTTCATACACTGGGTGTGGTTTGAGGTATTTGAAATACATCATAAATCCATTAAAAGTTTTGCACAATTCAGCTGGAAGAGGTTCCAAAATGAGTGATGATTTGCTAATAAACTCCAGTTTGTCTTACTTTGTCTAACTGCTTTTCTGCTAACCATAAGTATGATGTTTGAATTTTACAGGAACTATAACCACAACTATAATGTACTTCCTATATAATTTTCATGATCTCTGTTTTTTATACTTTTCTGAAGTTTAGTTTATGTGGCAGTCTTGCTTACTCATCAACTTGATATTGCAGTAGGCCTATTTTGAGAATTGTTGGCTTTTGTATGATAAACAGATTGTGGTAATCCTCATTTGCTGCTTTGGATAAAAGCATGTGCTGAATAATAACTAAATGTACATCTCACACATCAATGTTCTAAGCAGTTACACTAAAGCTAAACATCAGTCACTTGCATAACTGGTGGACTCAGTCTGTGGGATAAACATGAGGTCAATCCTGGCAGTCTCTCTTCTGTGCTGCCAGGCTTGATGGCAGTAGTGAGTTTCAGGAATGAGTTACAGGCTTCTGCTCACATTCTTTCACTTGAGTGTTAGGCTTGAAACTTACAATGCGTGTCTGGTGCTGCCAAGGCAACACTGTGTTTTTTAAGTGAACCACAAAAACAATATCAAACTGTCATGACTGAAAATTCAATAAAATAAGTTCTAGAAACACTGTCTAAAGTCTCTGTCTCAAATAACCTTAAGTGCTAAGGATCCCACCTACAATCTAATCCCTGCAGTGCTTGAGGTCAAAAGAGGTTGACAATTAAAGGATGAAGGAGACCAGACATCTCCACAGTGAGAAAGGAGAAGGAGACTGGACATCTCTAATGACCCCAATGAAGCTAAATTTGCACACTATTTCCAAGTAATGAGCACACTGTTGGGTGGTTAAAGGTATGCCCTGAAATGACATAAACCTCTGAGTTGTTTGGCTTTTTTCAGCAGCTGTCTTTCTCATGGACCTTTTATTCTAAATATCATTCGAGTGCACAACAAACAGTCCCAAGTCAAATTCTACTATCCTTAATGCTGTTCCAAATTTGTATAGCCTACATAAATGTCTGGCCCACATGACTTTTTTCTTTCTTTATGTTGCTGTTGCTATATTCACTACCATATCTTTCTTTAAAAAAAAACTCAATTTCACTTCATTATTCACTAACAATCTTTATAGTCAGTGACACATTCGGTTCAAATCATTCAGATTCATTTAAAAAAATCCGACTCATATGAATCATGATTCTCTTGAAGACGATTCAAGGAGAGCTAGGGATGTCAAAATTATCAGTCATATTAAGTTTACGTATTTTCTTTACACAATTATCGTATGGCTTTCAGAAAATCCAAGAGTTCTACGTTGATACCATTCTGTGTTTTTGCGACTTTTTAAGATTTGGGCATCTTTAGCCTATTTGTTTTGCATGAAAAATACATTCTCATTCTCATTCTCAAAGCTTCTCATTTTGTATTCACCAGGGTGAAAAAAATATAAAATACGGGTTTAAAACGACATCAGGCAGGGTGAGTAAATGATCGCAGAGTTTTCATTTTCGATTTAATTCTTGAAGGACTACCCTAATGCACTTGAACTGGTGCAATGTGTGCGCGCATATGTCTTACGGTTATGGGGTGGATGTGCAATTGTGCATACCAGCTACATAATTGAAATGACAAAAATGTTTAACAACCAAGTACCTGCATTGGATTCAACTTGCTGCTAATGTGAAATAAACTTCATAAGAAAGACACGATACCTGGACTCCAAAGAGGATAAAATAAATGCTTACATTCTTTTATCAGATGGTCTGAGTTGCCGGTGCATTGCCAGGGAGAAACCGAACAAGCTGTTGGCATCTCCCGTTTTCCTGATAACATTATTTGTGTCCAGGTTGAAGGCAGAGATCAGCGTCCATCCCAAAAAACTGAGAAGCGGTAAGGTTAAAGTCCTATAAGATCCCATTGGGATTTTGAGTTCCGTTCGTGTCGGGTTCTTGCTTTAGAGTTGAGAATTGCAGCCCGTTTCTGCTAGGTTTGTGGATGCCTATAAGGGAGGAATCTCTCTTACGTCCCTCCTCTCGCCCTCCACCCGTCTCCACCCTCAGCCGTGCTTCTACCTGCCAGTACAGCTCCGGGCTTCGTTTTCCCTCATTATTCAGCATTCTTTTGGTCATTCGAGCGTATGATATTAGCCTATGTATCGTCGTAAAAATAGCAACGATTTCCTTCGAGTGTCATTTATTTCACACAACTCATGATGAGTCTGGTGACTGTATAGCTGTATGAGAGCTTTCTACCCCAAAAACCTTGCGTTCTGGGGAGTAGGCTAACTAATAAGTTACAATGTAAAAGTCTGTAAATGCTTTTGTTTTTCTAAAATGTGTTTACCATGTTCTTAAATTTTATCCTTATATTATATTTTATCTGTTTATAAATCTAAAGCCCTAAATTGTGCTATAGACAATTGTAGCCTATAGCCTAAGTAGCTACAAAGAGGTACAGACAGGAAATCAAATGTAGGCTACTTTATTTAATACAAATAAAATAATATTAGTCTATAATTATAATTTGTATTAAATGCAGGGCCTATACACTTGAATGATATGAAATTAAACAAACACCTGCTGATTTAAAAAGATACCAGCTCTGTTATTTGCAAACATGCAACAGCCAAAATTGCAAATCAAGTTATAAACATTATTATAAGACATCCAGTTTACAGAATTGTCATGTGATTTCACTCATGTAGCTCATTTCTAATTGGTTGGTTTTACATTTCAGCCTTGGGTTAAAGCATTTTCCGTTCTCCCCTACAGCAATATTACAAATTAAAATTTGCTTATCTACATCAGGGTTATTGCAGTTAGCCCCGAACCACACACGCATTTGTTCTTTATCTCTGTTTATCTCTTTGTCTGTGTTTGTGAGGATGAATTCTCAGATGTGCATATCAACACAGGCATCACACCCTTAATCTTTGGCTCGTTAGACCCCCCCTGTGTTTTACACAATGTGGTTGAACCTGGCTAAAAGCCTTAGGTACTGTCCCAAATCTGTTATTTTTTCCACAATTGGGGCATTGAAACAATGTAAGCATTCTAATAACTGAGCTTGTTTAATGCTACCAAGAGGATTGGGGATGTGGGGGTGGGGGCCATACACAAAAGGAAAGAAAGACAAAGGATAAATAGCCTGATAAAAACTGACATTTGAAATAGAGACAAATACTTGTCACTAATTTATTGACCTGTTAAAATTGTCATTGCATATAGTATCAAATATATAATAATCTTAATTCATACAATTCATAAAAAGGTCACCAAAATACTGAAATAAAACCTTGAGAATTTTACAAATAGCACTTAAAATGCATTATACTTACAGAAAAAACAGGAGGTTTAATTAAATTAAGGTGACTTGCTGGGGAAAAAACAGTCACATGAACTTCATTGAGAATGGCCATAAGAAGATAACATCTGTGTAGCCTACTTTCCTCTCACAAAAAAATAGCAAGGCAGGAATGTACGTTTTTTATATTATTCAGTTATAATAATAATAACATTATTGGCTTAAAATAGTCCATTAATCTACACACGTCAGACCCCTCTGATTATTAGTATAGCCTAGTAAATTACCTCTGGGATAGTAATTTAAAGGATGTTATTTCAGGATATTCACCCACAGTAATACAGGAATATTCACCCCCAAATGAAAATGTCACCCAAAATTTCTGCCATCACCTGTATGCATTTGTCCCCCTATGGAACATAAATATAATTTTTTTTTTTTTTTTTACCTTTGGTTTGTATTTTGCCAACAGCTTGTGCAGATCTGGTCAATAAAATGTTCGACATTTTTAATGTTGCAATGAAGTAGAGGTTTCGACAGATCTTTTTCTTTCTTTGGCGTGCATATGAGTGTAACAGATTATTGAAAGAAAATAAGTACTAGTTTTTTTTTTATTTTATTTTTTTATTATTGATTTTGAGATGTGGGTGTTGCACTTAAAAATGAAGGCAGAAGGATTAAGGCATTTAAGGGGACCAAATGATTGGAGAAGTCCTGCATACTGTACATCACCAGAAAGAAGACTGTTGTTTCACCTGAATATTTTTTATTAAAACTGCAAGGTCAAAAAGAAAGAAAAAACATGCATTGATGAATCATTCACAATAAGTAACATGTATTTAGAATAGAATGGGGGTGAATTGGCATTTGACTCCAACTTTAAAGATGTTATTGCAATGTTGCTATGCCAGTGATTAAGGCGACCACAGAGAATCTCTAGGGTGAGACCTGCGAAAACAAATAGGCACACAGTGGTTGTCTGATTCACTGACCTGGCATACACAGCCACTCCCCGTGAAAGATGACACACTTCGTCTAAGCATCTCTCTCTGCACTTCAACCAGGTGAACTTTGCTGTTCTGATGTCAGTAGTGTTGAAATGCAATGCCTGAGGCTAAGAATGTTCAGAAACACCGGGCGTGCCTGGATGAAAGTCTGCAATCCGACCCCTCTTCTTTTCTCCCAACCCCTCCTTTGCCTCCATCCCTTTCTCCTGTTCTCTATCCCCCCTTCCCTCGGAGATATAGCACAATCACTTAGTATGCACTCCCTCTCTCTTTCCTCCTCCTCTCTTTTTCTCAGTCACATTGGTGGTCTGTGTTTCTACACAGCAGCAGCAAATAAATCTGTATGGAGAGCAGAATTATCCCTGAGCCGTAAATCTCAATCTGCTGTTGCAGTTCCATTCGGGTTGCTTTAAATCATATTAATGTCCCCTCTGCTCTGTATTTCTGTATTATCATTATTTTTTGCACATTTTCTTGTGTACACAGTTCTGGATTTTCTCTGAAGGTTTGTAAAACTAACCGATTTTTAGACAGTGTTTTGAAGACACCTCAGGGGCGCTGCAGTCTGGCCAGAGAAAGTGGATTCTGTCGGCTACTGTGTCTTCAGAGGTTGGGCTGGGGCGAGAATGGAGAGATATGTTGACAGATGCAGGTTTTGTCATGTCCGAGGGTGTAAGTCATTATTAAGTCATAACTATGTGCACCAATCCCTTCAGGCCAAGAACTGATCAGGGGATGGATGTTGGTACTTCATTATAATGGAAATCCCATGAAACTTTGTATCAAGAGAATTTTTTTTTTAAATTAAGAAAAGGTTCTCTTTAAAATAATTAGTGTGAATTTGAAATGACAGGAAATTTAATTTACTGAATTTTTATTCAAAGAATGTCCATGCTACAGTCACCCAAAAGTTTTTCACTAAAACATAAATAATTAAATCATTAATTTTAACTAATCATGCAGATTTTTTCCCCTGTCAAAATAATCCACACAGCCAAACAGATTTGAATTTTGCCACAGCATTTCAAATAAACTCCATTTTTATCATATAAATAATTAAATAAATTTGTGGTAAATTAAAGCATTCTGGGCAGTGGGTAATTACACGTAATCTTGATTAACCAATGAAGTACTTGTAATTAGATGTGAAATCAATGTTATAAACAAGTTCAAAGTAATCAGAAAGTAGTCAAACTATATTACTTTATGTAATGTAATGGATCATGTTAATTGAAATATCAATTAACATGATAATATTGAAATAAACATTTGTCATATAATTTGTAAGTAATCTGCCCAGAACTGATTCTGGAAAATGAATTGTTCTGCATCATGGTCCATAACATTTGAAATGTTTTACTTATTTTTATTTTAATAATTATATATATTCTTAAATAATTTTCTAGTATGTCTACTTCTTGAAAATCTACATTCTGTTTGCTACCTCACTTCATATTCAGGAACTCTCTGTTTACTTTTTCTCTACATCGCACACATCCCTCCAATATATTGACAGTATTGATCCTTTCCACCCTATATTAAACACACATGACTAATTTATGATTCTGAGGGATAAATCATGGGAAATGTTACTGTACTGTTATCCACTACATTTTCTGAATGATTCAATTACAAGTTATTTAAATAAATTGCTAAACAATACATTTTATTATAATGGACATTTGTCAGAATATTTTTTTAAGGAAGAGAGACCTTTAGATTTCACTGGTATGTGAAGAAGGAAACTGAAAACATTATGGAAGATTACATTCATTACAATACATTTTTAAATATGTTTATGCAGAATTAAAAGGCTTTAGTACTTAGGAATATATATATATATATATATATTATATATATATATATATATATATATATATATATATAATATATATATATTATATATAATATATATATATATATATATATAAGTTGTCTACATGTGCAGACGCATATTGGTATTGATTTGAATCTCATTGCTCTTTCCTCTCTATTGATTATTGACATGGAACTGATGTCCTCTTTACAACTCTAGAACCCAGTCATCATGACCTCCTTTTGCTCTCTTTCCCTTCAGCCAGGTGGGAAAATCCATCAATTTCTACTTGCCAAAAGTGTTTGTGTGTGTCAGTGTGTGTGAGGGACACAACTGTTCCTATATTTGTGTATCATGTAATTTTATTATTTTCTAAACAACAGAAAAACCCTTCTAGCTCTTCACTCTCACAAGTAGTCATACTCACATCACCAAATTAGGAGTATTGTACACTTTTTATCAATGCATATTATTTATAAAACTGAGTTGAAACATTTTTTATAGCTTCACTATACACTGTCCATACACACATTTCTGTTCACGTTTTTTTTTTCTCACTCCTTCATTTTTTCCTCAACAAAAGGCTTACAAGTAGCCTTAAATTCCTCAATAACCCCATGTCAGTCAATATCTTACTGCGATATATGACTTTTTCCTATTTTTGTTCATTTTACATACTGAGGTGCTGTATGTAACTTTTTAACTCTACTAAAGCATAAAAATACCATGATATATTTGCAGATATTTAGGAAACAGGCTGAGTTCGCCTACCCCTTTCTCTGAAAGACACTTCAACCAGTTGTTTTACTTTGAAATGTGCGTTCCGTGTTGGAATGTCTGTTTTTGTTTTGGTCTGTGTGATCACGCCCACTGCCAGTTCACTCAATAGTATTTCAACACCCCGGAATGCCAGTTTGCAGGAAACACAGCAAATTGCAGCCAGCAAACAAACTGGTTCATAGATTGCAGATTCTACCCAAGTAAAAAAGCCTTGATATCCATCTAAAAATCTCTATGAACGAGAGCATATTAAAACGTGGATAAATCAACTTACACAAAGGAGAATAAGTCTCCTCGGCTTTCATTGTCAATTTGCGCTCGTTCCTGTTGCGTGTCTTCAAACTGGCAACCCTCGTGAGCGAGTCTGAGGAGGAGGGGGCGGGGGAAATGATGATCTCCAATATTTTGAATTTGGACTGCAGTACCTACTTCGACCACGAGCTGTCATTCTTACAGACTGTACCTTTAAATAAAACACAAAACAATATAAAGATTAAGACTGTTATTGCTCTATGTATAAAATGCAATTATTAGGGTGCTATAATGATTTATGTAAAAATAGATAGTTCCAATCCTGGATGCAGACTAACTGCACAGCACCCATATAATAAAGTTTTGTTAATGTTTGCATGGCAGGGCAATGTAGTCCTGGAATGTCCTAAATAAATTTGCTTAGACCTAAACAAAACAATGTTTTTATAGAATTTTTAATAAATTGGTGTCCTATTTCATTGGTCACCATTGCTTGTAGGTTTTTAAACATGTCTACCTTTTTTGACAAATGGACAGGTGGCAAAAGTGTTAAGTGAAAATTGTATGTTTCTTATTTTAATTAAACAGACTATACAAAGATTTGTTTGCAGACATGAAACCAGATGGAGGAATTGAGGTGTTCAGTCGAGTCATCAGGAATTGTTAGAGTTCAAGCAGTTCAATGACAGTACCAACTTATCTAGTAAAGAACACCAGGTAACAATAAAACAGTAAAGGGCTAAGCGCTGAACCCTGTGGGACCCCAGTTGTGAGAATGCAGCGAGTGAGCCTTTTCAGCTGACCTAGTATGACCTTTTATCTAGGCAGGACATAAACTAGTAAAGCACAAATTCAAGTGCCCATGTATTTTGAGATCAGCAGAATGATATTTATGTACTGAATACACCTGAGAAATCATACTGGCTTAGTGTAGATGCTTTGGCTGACAGAACTTTGGAAACTGCAAGTAAAGCAACTTGAAAAGGGTGACCAAGTTGTTATTGGAATTTATATACAATGTTAATTTATCAGTATTTTAGGAGGTTTGAGAATAATGTTACTGAATGTTGAAGGTTTTATGTTTTAGAGGCTATCATTATCTTTGTCTTTTTATCTTAGAAAATGCTCTGCAAACTTGGACAGGCTGATACGACTTTCAGCACATTTTTGTTCAACCATTAATAATATTCACCTTCACTATTACTACCCAAGGTATTCACAACAAGGTTTTTTTAAGAACTCTGGAGTTTCTTGAAGATCAGTCAATTTTGGGTGGTTTGAAAGCAAACAGTAAATATTTTTTGAGATTATGTTCTTTTTTTTATGCAGTGACTGTATGAAATTATTGATAAGCTTGTTGAACCTCATGTCTATGGGATTTATGTCAATACTGTCAAAATAATTCACACAGCCATCAAAACAGATTTGAATTTTGCCACAGCATTTCAAATTGACTCCATTTTTGTCATATAAATATGGACATACATTTGTGGTAAATTAAACCATTCTGGGCAGTGCTGGGTAAAGTAACTAATCACATGTAATCTTGATTAACAAATGAAGTACTTGCAATTAGATGTGAAATCAATGTTATAAACAAGTTAAGTCAAAAGTAATAGTCAATGGTAAAGTAAGTAGTCAAATTATATTACCTTATGTTGATTTATATGGGCGGGGTTGAGGAAAAGAAAGAAAAAATAGATATTCTGAGAGAAACTGTAAATACTATAATAATTATTTTTACTGTACACCATAGATTTGTGGCTGTTTCTGCCTGAGCAAACAAAAGCAAACTAAATCCTGCCGGGAGACATGGCTAAACACACACAGAGGGAGTGAGGTGGAAAACAGAGTAATGTCATGGCAACAGGAAACAATACTGTAAGAACTTGTACCCAGTATGCATATTTGGTGTGTGAATAAGATTACTGTGACTTTTTATTACAGTTTGGCTAAGTGCACTCAGGAACACTGGATATTTTTTAGAGGTTACTTTGCACAAGTTTCACAAGTTTCAAGTATAAATTTATTAAGTCATGATCAGCATTGGTTTGGCAGACAGAGAGTTTTGTTGCCAAATGTTACAATTACACAAATTAAGTGAAAAGTGTCTCGTTATAGTGGGGAACAGGCATGGGGGTTTTGGGGCACAGATTTTGTAGCATTGGCCTTTGAGATTTACTGTAGACTGTTATTTTTTAACCATAGGTTAGTGTGTGAGAATATAGCATTTGTGACTGGTTTTGTGTGTGTGTCTGTACTTTTCAGATGTCTGACGCATTGCTGTCGTCCTCAGCAATTCCCTGTCCTTTTCCCTCTCCTCATAAGCCAAGACTTCCTTCCAGTTGTTTTTGTTGAATCCAAACAGCCATTGTTGTTAAAAATAAAACTTTAGTGGAAAAAACAGCAAAGTTGGGAAACATGACTGGTAGCAGGAACAGCCATGAGCACGTGCGTTGATGGTTTCACACAGAAATTTCAGTGCAGATATTGGGTGGGTCTATAACTGCCTCTGTCATTATATACACTGGAATTTTTTATTGTTATAAACCTAATAAAAAGTGTAAGTATATGCTGTTTTGTATGTTTGTGTTGTTCCACACTATCTGTTACAGTATGCCTATTCTGTACCCTATTCATTTTATCCATGCTAATTTCACAGTGCATTCTTTATGTTCATGTTGGGTGTGTAAAAGAGGGGGGATAGAGAGAGGGAGGAAGAGAAATAAAACAAGAATGTGACTTTGCCTGTTTTCCTCACATTTGTATCGGTCTTTTTAAAAACCACGTGTTTGTGTGTGTATGAACTCTGTCATTCATTGTAGCTCATTTTCTCTGGTGAAAGGAAAATGGGTCCCACACTGTAAAAGAAAAATTGTCAAACCGGTTTTCTCCACAGCTGAACCAAACAAAAAGTTTCAACACACGCACACACGCACGCACGCACACACGCGCACACCACGCACCACACACACACACACACCACACCCAAGATGCAACCTCAGGGCACACAAAGCTGCAAGTACAAGCAGATTGCATCTGTTGCCTCTCTTTCACACAATCCACCCCCCCCCCCCCCCCCCCCCCACGTTGTGTCTGCATGTTTTATGGGGACTTAATGATTTTTATACAAACTCTATTCTATACTCTATAACCCTAAACCTACTCATCACAGAAAACTAATTTTTCCAGAGAACAGTAACATTAGATGCAGTACTGAGGAAATGTATCTGGAAAATTGTCAATATGATTTCTCAAGACAAATGTCTTGGATACTCATGTAACCCCTGAACAGAGACGTCACATCAGAACTGACTGACGCAATGGGATCTCGCCTTAGAGCCCAATCCCCTTCGAGTGGTAACAGAACAAGCCACTGGACATTGGTGTGTGAGATTTGCCATCCGCCATCCATCATCCATCAGGGGTTGTGGCGGCGGGAAGTAACGTCTCGTTCCCTCCTTCAGGTTCACGGTCACTATCAGTCAATCATGGTCAACGTTACGTCAGAACTGATTGAAGCAATGGGGCCCCTTCCCAGCGCACTGTGTAAGTCACCTAGATCTGGAGATAATAATAATAATAATGCATTTTATTTATAACGTGCCTTTCTTAAACTCAAGGCGCTACAATATACAAAAAAAGGGATAACAACAATGAGATACAATAAAAACAAACACATTCATTTACAATAAGAAGCTCTAAAAAGGTGTGTCTTTAAAGAATTCTTAAAATAGTCCAATGTTGGAGAGTCTCTAATTCCCGATGTCGATAGCTGCTGCTTCGTTCTTATACCCTTATACAGCCATGCCTGGTTGGATAACACTGGGGAAGTGTACCTAGTCCAGACGGAAAGGAATGCTACGGAGACCACATCCTGCACACAGGGAGGAAACCTGTTGAGTTACACATATGGATTGACCCTTGAGGCAGTTCTACATATGGGAGATCTCTGTGGTATATCCTGCCTTGACAGGGATGGAATCAGTACCAATACCGAGATGGGAAACCATACAGAAGAAGAATACACATATGGAATCACCAAAAGGGAATAACAACATATGGGGCATCTAGCCGAGGCTTTTCGAATGGACATGCACACAAGTACTAGGCCTGGCATTGGACACCTCTGCGGCGTCTGACTGCTGATGAATGCTGTAGGAACATCATCTAGGGTTAGCCAAACGGGGAACTCACCTGGAGAACAAATAGGGTTAAGATCGTATCTCCCCATGGGAGAAGAATGTCTCTGCAAGCGAGACGCAGAGCCTGCCTTCCCGCACATTACCTGTTTGTACACAACACACGGAAAGAAACCGGATCCACTCAGAAGAAATTGTAGAATCTTTCAAATGTGTTAGGTGTCACACAGCCCACAGCTCTGCAAATGTCTGCCAGAGAGGCGCCGTGCACCAACGCCCAGGAGGATGCAAAACTCAGAGTGGAGTGAGCACTCATCCTATGGGGGAACGGCTCGCCTTGGGACTGGTATGCCAAGACTATGGCATCCACTTTCCAGTGGGCCAACCTCTGTTTGGAGACAGCCTTTCCCTTCTGCTGGCCTCCAAAGTAAACAAGGATCAGTTCTGAGCTTCTGAAGCTCTGCGTGCGGTCCACGTAAACATGCAACTGAACATGAAAGCAAGACGATTCAAAATCCAGGTGCACTCCTGGATGTTAAGGAGTGGGTTGTTAAAACCACAGAGAAGTCCCAGGAGGGAAAGAGGCGTGGTCGAGGAGGATTCAGTCTCTTTGCGCCCCCCAGGAACCTGATGACCAGTTCATGCTTTCCCTCGGACATAGCGTCTGCTGCATCATAATATGTGGTGAAAACAGCAGCATGCCCTTTCAGGACAGCCTTCGCTCTAACCCTTCTTGCAGGAAAGAATGCACAGTGCTAATCTGGCATTTACGGGGGTCATCCAGGTGAGAAGAACACCATTCAACGAACAGACTTCAATTTAAAGCATAAGCACACTTAGTAGAGGGCTCTAGCTTGAATGATAGTGTCTACCACCACAGGTGGCAGGCAACTTAAGTCCTCCATGTCCTGTCCAGAGACCACACATGGAGGTTCCAGAGGTCTGGATGTGGGTTGCCATATGGTGCCCCATCCCTGAGAAAGCAAGTCCTTTCTCAGGGGAATCCACAAGGGAGGGGCTGTCATGAGGAGCATCAAGTCTGAGAACCAGATCTAGGTGGGACAGTAAGGTGCAACCATCAATACCTGCTCCTCATCCTCCCTGAATTTCCACAGCGTCTGTGTGAGCTGGCTCAGCTCAGCGAGCGAAGGCCCCGGGGCTAGGAAAAAAACAGCTGGCAATGGGAAGACTCCGGAGAGGTGAACAGGTCTACATGTGTGTCCCCGAAACATCTTCAGATCTGCTGGGGATGGAGTCTCTACTCTTCCAGGAGCATGAGCTGTCATGAGTGGGCGTCGGCAGTACGAATGAGCTCGCCTGGAATGTGAGTGGCACAGAGCGACCTGAGTCTGACTCCAGAGGAGGAGATGGCTGGCAAGTTGCGACGTGAACGTAGATCACCCTGATGGTTGATTTACACCACCATCGATGTGTTGTCCATCTGGAGTAGTATGTGCTTGTCTTGAAGCAAGGGTCGAAACCAGCCAGCAGTGCTGCTAGCATCTCGAGGCAATAGATATGCCACTGCAGTCAAGGCCCTGTCCAGGAGCCCGAGGCTGCATGCCCGTAGCATACACCCCAGCCAGTAATGAATGCATCTGTTGTGACAAAAACATGCCTGGACACTTGTTCTAGGGGGACTCGGCCCATAGAAATGCCAGGTATGACTAGGGGCCTGAAGAAGCAAGCAATCCGAGCGTTGTGACCACTGCTACGGATGCCATTTGCCCCAGGAGCCTCTGAAATAATGTCAGTGGAATTGCTGTCCTGCCCCTGAACGAATTCAAGTAGTTCAGCACCAATTGGGCATGCTGTCATGTTGACCAAGTCCAACTTCATACCGAGAAAAGAGATACGGGGGATGCATGGGGGAGAGCATGCACTTTTTCCAGATGGTTGAGGGACTGGAGCACCAGGTCCATGTGTTCGCACAACTGATCTTGAAAGTGGGCCAAAATGAGCCAGTTCTCGAGAAGTTGTGGATGAGAATGTCCATCTCCCTTAGCAGGGCAAGGGTGACCTTTCTTGAAGATGTGGGTAACAGGGACAGCCTAAAGGGACTTTGAAGACCAAAAGACCTTGTACTCATATGCCCGCCCCTCGAACGCAAAGCGCAGAAACGGTCTGTGTCGAGTTATAGATCGAGACATGAAAGTCAGGTCGATCGCTGCAAACTAATCTTGGGGGCGAACGCACTTGAGGATGTTTTTCTGCGTTAACATCTTGAACGGAAGACACAAGACATGCAGATCCAAGATCGTCCATAACCCACCCCCTTTCTTGGGTATGTTGAAGTATGGTCTATAAAACCCTGACCTCATCTCGGCTGAAGGGACCAGCTCTGTTGCTTCCTTTGCCAGCAGGACCTCAATTTACGCATAGCAGGTCAGAAGCATCCTTGTCTACCATTGAGGTAAATCAGAAGCTGCTGAATCTGGGGGATCCCAGGTGAACTGAATCACATAGTCGAGTCTGATCGTCCGAATGAGCCTGGGGCTGGGAAGCGCTAGCCAGGCCTCCAGACACTACCTGGCCCTCCTCCGGGGGAAAGAGCGGTGCGTCCGGTGAAGAGAAACAAGATCGGGCAATAGCAGAGAGGACTCAACCTTTTTCAAGGTATTGGAGTCTCAATCTCAACATTGCAATGGTCATCTTCCTGCAGTGGGTAGGTCCAACGAACGCTACCTCAGCAGGCTCTCTCGAACAATGATTGTCAAGAGCACAGTGAGAAAACCGCTCGGCTCTGAAGTGAAAGCTTAACGGAGGGAGTGTTGCACACTGCCATATATATGTACAGGGATGGCTTGCCATGCAAATCTCACTCGCCAATGTCCATTGGCTTGTTTTGTTACCATTCAAAAGGTGATTGGGCTCTCAGGCGTGATCCCATTGTGTCAATCAGATCTGGCGTAACGTCAAACATGACTGACTGATAGGGAAAGACAATATCTTCTGAGTTACACTGAAAAAAAATGCTAACCTAAAATCTGTACCTCTTATGGTAATACGAAAATAATTGGTCAAATATATTTTCTACTTTTTTACTGTGTATGTTTAACCTTTTTTAACTATTTGCATTTTTCCTCTTTTTGAATATAGGACACCAGAGAAAGTATCTGCGGTTTTTATTTCTAGTTCGATCAGATTAAGCAAAAAAAAAAAAGAAGTAAAATCTATTTTGGAATTTTATCTTTTTGATGTTGTGCTAAGGCAGCTCTTTCACTAATGAAGAAAAGGTTCAGATACTGGTCAGCTTCACTAATCTGGACTCTTCATTAAGTTAAGTAATTTTACCTTAAGAAGAACATAATTAGATTTAGGCAGACATCCCACCCGAGACAATAACTTCCAAGGCATGATATTCTGATATTTCTCAAAAATGACTGGAGAATTGTTATTTATTTGTGTTAATTTTTGAGTAACTTCTGAGTGACTTTTGAGTCAATTCCCTCTGTCACACACACACACACACACACACAACACCACACTACAAACAACACACACACACACACACACACACACACACACACACACACACACACACACACACACACACACACACACACACACCACACACACACACACACACACACACACACACACACACCTGATTTTAATTTCATGCTTATTTTCAGCTTCTCCTAAATTCAGCTTAGATGCTTTGCTATTGCATTAACAGTGCAAAGGGAGGCGTTTGTTCCAAAGTTACAGCTAATAAACCTAGGAAGCTCTCGCTATTTTGGGTGTTAAAGGACATGACCTGGCTTTAAGAATGCATAGGGAGACAAACATGCGTACTTCGTCACTTTCAGACTATTTTATGTGCATCTTTATCACCCTTACTTTCGCACTCTCTTTTCAGAGTCAGGCGATGTAAGTTTACAGTGTCTGTATAGCATTCCTGTGGGTTAGCCGCGCTTAATGATCATGTGATTTTACTACAGACTGATAAAGTGATTTACTGTGAGAATAATAACATGCAGGTCTTTTAAAGACCTCCACCAACACAGTGTAATCCTCATTTTCTAGAAATAGCCCTACAAAAAGTATTTTATTTATTTGGATTTATTTTTTAGTTCTATCACAATTACCAATTACAATCTAATTCACAAACATTTTAAAAAATAAAATAGACATTCTCAACTAAAAGCCATTCAAACTGAGTAATCAGATTAAATGTTTTGACTTGACACAGTATACACATGTATTGCTAGTATTTACTAGTATATTTAGATGTTTTAGTTTAATATCCACCTTATTTTGCAATGCAGAAACAAGCTTTTTTTTTGCGTATGTGTGAGAATTCATTAGCTGCTTTATGTAAAAGAATAACAATGTGCAGTAAAAACTAAAACTATTTGACCTACTAACCAGTGTGTTTATAATTATGATAATACATTAAAATAATATGGTAAGAAATACCAGTTTGCAATTTCAAGCAGCATAACAAGCTGTTTTATACAGCTAATAATAACTGGAAGCGGATGACACTGGAAGCCAGACATATTCCATTTACAAATGTCCACGCCCACTTTTACATTAAAAATGAGGTGGACACTAGCAGGTCAGAGCAGCTCTACAATTTCCATTTTATCTCAATGGCTGTTTCTTAGCTTGTGAGGTACATCATTTGAAGTCTGAAATCTATTCTCATGGGCATTAATTGTTTGTCAGCCAATCATCTGAGCCATAAATGCCATGTGAATAATCACTTTCAGAAGAACAGGAAGATGAGAATATGATTGGCTAAAGGATCATCTTTGATTCAAACTCCCTGTTAAAGATCCATAACTTTTTAGCAGACTAATTGTTCTAAAGAACAATATGAATAAATACATTTTTATTTTACAAATAATTTTACTGTACAGAAACATACCAAAATCAGCAAATTTATTTCATTTCTCTTTGGGTTATTACATTAAATAACTGAACCCTTTAATCTTATAATAAATAAAAAATAAAAAAGTAAAATTCTCGAACAAAAATGACAGGTCACTGAACAATGTATACTGAGGGTCACATTAATAAATCAGCTACTGGTAAGCCTTACAACTGGTGAAATAAGTGAAAGATAGCAGTGCATTAAGCTGGAAGACATTTCATGTCCAAGATCTAACAAACATCTAACATCTAGATGAATGTTTATGTTAATAAAAAGCATAAATTAAATTGGTTCATCATAAAGCAATGTTTTGTTTGTGTGTGGTGTGGTGTGCGTGTGCGTGTGGTGTGTGTGTGTGTGGTGTGTGTGTGGTGTGTGTGTGTGTAAGAGTAAATGAAATCGCAAGCTCTGTTTGTAATGATAAACAGATGCACAGACAAACTTTTACTGTCTGGGCTCCGAATGCTTGAACCACACCCAGAGGGTTTATAAACCACGGTTATAAAGCAATGGAAAGGGAAGGAGTAGAGTGAGGAGATGAGAAAGAGGATGGAGGAGACGATTGGGACATACACGCATTAATTCACACCAACTCACTGTATGAAACACTTCATAACATGAGTGTTTGACCCCCGGCAAGGATGAACCTGAAATATGGTATTTTATTTGCAATGTTTCCATGGAGAACACTTAACACCCACAGTTACAGAAGACACATGCACACGACACCATTAAGGAAAAGGAAAGTGCTAAACCAATCACAACCTCCTGCCTAGTCTTGAAAAAATAAGTATATTTCAAGTTAATTTTACTAAGCATACTTGAGTTTAGTTCAAGTATATTGTTTAAGTATGTAGTAAGTATATACTAATATCAATGTAGGCCTACTAGAAGTAAACTTGTAAGTGTACTATTTCAATACTGCTGGGGTTGGGGAAGAGTAAAGTAGATTTGAAGTAAATAAATTTCTTCAAAAAAATGTAAAACTATGTGAAAAAAGTATTTAATAGGCTACTCAAACAAAAGAGTAAATGCAACTACAAGCTAAGTATACTTAGAATAGTTAATTATACTTTTGTATATCCACATCAAAATATTGAGTACAAGTATAGTCCAAATATACTTAGACTTTTCTTAGACTTGTCAGTATGTCAAGTAGGCTACTTAAGTGCAATTTAAAGTATATTTCTGAGAAGTACATAAAAAGTAGACTAAAAGTATACTTTCTTATTTTTAGTTTAAAAGAAGTATAATAGCACACTTGGATAAACTTATTTTTCATAAGGGTATAGCCTAAGCCAATCACAACTCACAGAAAGAGTAATGTGTTTTAAAACTGTAACCTGTTTGGACTGGCCCTTTTTATAATGGAATATAAGGGTTATGTAATTATGTGTATTGTATAAGTACTGTTTGTACAGTAATATTATAAAATTGCCACATTTTTAACTTCTCTAATATGTTGTGATTATTTGTAGTCTCTGATGTTACTGTTGTACAAAATATATGTTGAGATTTACTAAAAAACACTTTTAGACATATAAAAAAAACATGTTAATAAAACAGCTGCTTTTTATCATCCCAAATGACCCCTTGTATCTTGACAGGACATAAACTATTCCCAGATTCCTTACACCAACACAATTCCTCGCCTTTCTCTCTTCTTTATTTAATTTCAATTGTAACATGCTACTGTATTTACACTTGCCCTCCTTTTCTTCCTTTCATAAAGATTTAAGTGGATTTTATCGGGAGAATGTTGTTCTCCGTCTCCCCCTCTATTCCCTGAAGACACGAGGATGATATTTATCCTGCTAACAGCTTTTGCCAATGAACAGATTCCAAGGTATCATCATATAACCTGTAGTGACAAGAATGCAAAAGTTACCTTGAAAAAAAAACTTTACAGTAGTAGCAATTGGCTAAAATGTAACTATGTCTTAAGCACACATAAATTGTTGTTATTCTTACTCATTTTTTAGGCTGGAAATTTAGTTAGCATTAATATTTGTGGTATGGTGTTGTACATAATTGAAATAAGAGGATTAAAACAAAAGGTGTTTGTTGCCCTCATGTGAGTGGGGTGTTATAGATGGCAGCAATACAGAACACATAAGAACTTTTGTTCAAGTGTGTATTACCAAAGGTGAAATGCCACCAACTGCTCTTAAAGGGATAGTTCACCCAAAAATGAATATTACCCCATGATTTACTCACATTAGGTAAATATAACTTTCTTCTTTCGTGTGAATACAATCTGAGATAAATTAAAAAAAATGTCCTGGTCTTCAAGCTTTATGATGGCAGTGAATGGAGGACGAAATTTGAAGCCCCAAAAGGGCATTCATCCATAATAAAAGTCCTCCACACAGCTCAGGGGGTTAATAAAGGCCTTCTGAAGCAAAGCTTTTGTGTATGTATATATTGTTTGTGTAAGAAAAATATCCACAGATTTTTTTGTAACAAAAGTAAGTAACAAAAGTATTACTGATTCCAAACTTTTGACCAGTAGTGTAAAGACTTTTAAACTGTACAAACTATATATTATATCCCATAAACCTAATCCCCCTAAAAACAACTCTCACAGAAAACATTTTGGATTTTTACTTTTTTTTAAATAAAAAAAAAAACATAAAAAAACAACAACATAGAATTAGTATGATTTATAAGTTGTTTTTCTCATAAGAACCAAAAAATGCCCCCACAAGATCAAACATTTCTGGTATTACTATCCTGGTGGGGACATTTTGGGAGAATGACATTATATCCCCACAACATGGAATACCTGAACACAACACAACACAACACAACACAACACACACAACACAACACAACACAACACAACACAACACAACACAACACAACACAACACAACACAACACAACACAACACAACACACACACACACACACACACACACACACACACACACACACACACACACACACACACACACACACACACACACACACAAACACACACACGTGGATGCCCCACCTGCACAGCTCCTCCTAATCTTCAGACACACCTCAGTCACCACCCCTGGATTCCTCCCAGCCCTCCAGCTCTCTTTTTCACATGCTCCTGCAGGCCGTCTTGTTCTGTTCTGTTCTCAGAATGCATTTGAGCTGCTGACGGCAGTTCAACAAAAACAGAGAACATTTTACGCAACAGACCTGACTGAAACTTTGGCTGTTTACCAGTTATTTTCAAAAATGTTTGTACATGCTGTCCCAAAACAAAATATACACACAGACTTGTGCTTGTGTGTACTTATATTAGTTTCTTATCATTCAAAAGCATAAATGTGTTTAAAGACTGTCTGATATGACCATCAAGGATATTCTTATGTCAACATCATGTAAACCCCTTAGCTGCGCACTGATGGAATACATCAAGAGGGACAGAGGCTTCTAGAACTTTGAAATTCTATATTCGACTGAGAACATGAGATGAGCAAATCTATCAACTTCATCTGGAAGTGATATTCACAAAAGCACAACTGACAGGTGTGCAGGTCACAGCAGAGGTATAAAGGGATTGGATTTGGGGGAAAATGTTGGAATGTTACCCTCATAAACAAATATTACTACTGACCATGTTTGTTTGTTTGATTCTACAGTAGTGTACCCTCTGGCACAACACATTCCCTTCTTACTTTCTTCAAAGCCATAAGAAAGTTAACATTCCCCCTCCCCTCCCCCCATATAGACCAACAAGCACCGGAAATCGGGATTATGAATCCACAAATGAATTTGTTTAGAAGTATTGGCTGTCAGCTCTTTCCTCAGAGCACAAAGAACACACCCACAGGAAATTCACACTCTTTGGGACAATGTGGATGAGGATGATGACTAAGAAACACTCTGCCAGGGTTGCACAAAAAATCATGTTTAACAGCCCATTTAGAGAGTCATTTTGATAGCTGGAAAGCTTATGCGTCATATTCTTGTAATATTAGTATGAATCAAGGGCATTGTATTTAATATTCAGCATTAGGTCTGATTGTAACCAGAAAACTAACCAGTGTTTTTATTGCTCTTAGGGCATGAAAAACAAGATCGGAACTTTTTTTCTCCACATATTTTACATAAAATTTTAAAAAAACACCTGATTACTAGTTTTTCCACAGTCTGAAAAATCAATAGATCAATGTAGATTGCAGTCTGAGGTTTTCTTAGAGAGAACTAAATTAGTCAATTTTGAGCATAATCAGAATTTTCAGCTAATAAGATTAAATCAACGTTCTCTAGACTGGAGGGAGTGTGAGCCTTATCTACATCTACATCAGAGTTGTAGCTTCACCGGATGTAGAGACCATTTTAAAGAAACGCATTACAAGTAATGTGCATTACGTTATCAGATTATTTTTTTGATGTAAACGTGTAGAGTAACACATTAAAAGAAATGTGCATTACTTTTTTGATGTTACAAGTAAAAGTAATGTATTTAAATGACAATAACATTTATTTACATTTACAAGTACATTTATTTACAGCCAAAAAAAGTAACTGCAGATTAAGTATTTTCAGGAATAACAAGTCAAAGAAATAGGATGAATTGTAGCTGAAATATAGTGATGCATGCTGTCCAATTTAATGGACAGATGATTATTCAGAATTACCCATCTAAAATCAATACTTGGAAAATGTAACAATCGATATTACTCCTTAGATGTTACAACTTTTGTTTATTTATTTACCTTTTAAATACTGGCATAGAACAGCTTGCCACTTGGTGGCCAGACTGATCTCATGAAACTGCGTATGTATGACACGCCAATTCGTATTTCCATTTTTGGCGTGCTATCAACACGCATAATTGCTTTTCAGCGTGTTTATGAACGCCGTTGACTTAACGTTACATTACTGTATATAAATATATGACCTACCCCAACCCCGTCCCTAAACCTACCCGTCACTGGTTAATACCATTTATGAGTCTTTCCCTACCATCCTAGTAAGAAAAATATCGCTGACCAAGATTTATATCAAAAATTGGCTTTATTTCGGTCGTATTTTTAACGGCGTGTACATACACGCGGAATCACTAGAACATAACGGCGTAGATATACACGCGTACACGCGGATAGCTCAAAATGCCTATAAATAACACGCCACTTGACTTGAAAGTGGCGTGTATGTTTACGCAAAAGTCATGATGTCATGTTGCGGTGGCAGTGGATGATGCACTAGTGTCCACTAGGTTGATGTGCAACTATCCCATCAAAGCTCATGCGCAAGAAAATGGCTTTTTAATAGCTGTCCACTGTAGTGACCTCTATGCTTGAAACTTCTCACAACTTATTTGAAAGGAAAGTAGACAAAACAAAGTTCGACAAACTCTAAACAGATGATTAAAGTACTGAACAGATGA
The DNA here is from genome assembly GCA_036326025.1 of Chrosomus eos. Taxonomy (NCBI): domain Eukaryota; kingdom Metazoa; phylum Chordata; class Actinopteri; order Cypriniformes; family Leuciscidae; genus Chrosomus; species Chrosomus eos. The sequence goes on from CM070819.1 coordinate 23,092,503, forward strand.
GAACCATATTTGGGTCTTTTTCTAAACTTTCTAAACTTTCCCCTAATGGGATTCGTCTGGGCTTTTCCCCCCTCACTCAGGACATATTGAGGATACAAAATCAGTTGAGTTTGCTTCTGTTGCAATTTATTCAAGGTTGACCCCCATTTTGGCTTAAAATGACTGGACTAGGCTCTATATGACCTATTGTCTCTAAAGCACAGTAAAAACACAATTGCCTGAATTAGTGTATTTGAGGAAACAGTGCCATCTTGTGTTTACTAATGTAGTTCAGTTGCATTGTAAAATAAAATAAAATACATATTTTTATATGAATAAAAATGGCACAATTTTTATTTTACATCATCTAATTTTATAATAGGCTACATAAATTCGCTAAATGATGTAAATATGTAATGGATATGATGTGTCCAAATTCCATTCACGCACAATCTTAGAAAACCTTTTATCTTCTAAAGTTAAAGCTAAACTTTAGTTTATTCAATTTCATAAATGTCTTGTCACTGGATAGGCATACTCAGATCTGTTTAGTGGCTGTTAAAATGTGTAAGTAAATAAAATAACGTTTTTGCTCCTACGAAAAGATAGAAAGGTAAAATGATTTTAAAAATATATATTATTTATAATAATAGGCAAATACGCATACTCCGCGGGGGACTTTGGGGGGACTTTTTGGGTTACTGCGAAAGGCATCTGTAAAAAGGCCATTTCACATTTAAAGACACAAGTGGGCGCCAGAGGTCCCCTACAACTTCTACACAACTGACCTGAGCAGAAAAGAGCACAGACTGACTTCAACTGCGAACTTTTGAATATCGATATGACTGTATACAGCAATTCGCTGCATACTTAAGCCTTAATGACCACCTAGGCCTATATTTTTATCCAATTCTTCATCCTTCAGAAAAGTATCTCTAATCTAATCGAGTGACGGCACTTAGGCCTATACGATTTTATTTGCCACTTACAGGCAATACAGCCTAATAGCTACTTTTAGTTTAAAATGTTAAAATGACAAAATTCTGTTTTTAAATCGAACCACAGCAGAGACAAGTCACCTGAGGATTACAGCTGGCAAAGCTTAGGCCACAGAGTTTGTTGAGTTGACAGAATCTGCTTAGTAAATTGCCAGTTCTCGCGACTGAGGTAGTTTTCTATGTAGGTCTGTGTACGAGGCGTTTGGCGCGACAGAGCATCATATAGGGCTGGTTCCGCGCTTTATCCCTGGTGTTTACCGGGCAATAATTGCTGTTTTGCGCACCTGTGGGTGTGAGTAGACTGGCGCCGTCTGTGATTAGTCAGAGGAATGCAGACTTCTTCCGTAAAATACACTGACAACATTTCAACGATAGATGGCATTCCAGTTAAACCGTGCTTCTCAACAATGGAGAAATAGATCCCTTTAATCAAGACTGTAAGCTTCATTCGATAGTACTTTTAGACCATTAGTATGTCAAAATGTAGGTTATTGATAGAGTGTTGTTGATAGAGTTTGCCAGGTTAACGGTTCAGGCATCTTAACAAGGTTCCCTATAAACAAGAAACTTAAATTATAAATGAATTAGCCTACATAGAATTAAATTAGCTGCGCCAAAATGTTCTAGAAAGGAACGCGCTTTATGTCTTTAAAACTTTAGAGAAAGCAAAAACTCCTGTGCATTTTCCATCTGGAAAAACAAATCGTCTTCAATTTTTTCTTCAATAGCCTCTTTTTGAAATTTCCATATTTTGCTAATGTTTTTAACTATTTAATTTAAGATTCATGTTTTTTTTATCAACTCTTTGTAAATAAAAGAGCTTTAAGACCAGAGCTGCAAGATGTTTTGTTATTTCGACTTGTCAAAGGTCTTCCTTCAGCTGGCACTGGCAGGACTGCCTGCGAAGCGATTGGTTCGCTTTACCACATGACGCCCAGTATATGGCCCGCCCGTCAGCATCTCCAAGGCAGAGACCGCCGCGGAGCTCAAACCCTCTATTAACCATGGATATGTGACTTGAGGCTAAACGAACTACCTTTATAAGTTTTGTGATTTTTGTTTCACCGATTAATTGTTAGAGGTAGCCTACCAAATTAGAATATTATAAGTGGTCTAAATTCAGTTGACATTTCTCCTGCAAAAATGACCGCTGTTCTGGATAGCCTTGGCTCGGATATGCATACAAACCATATTACCTCGAGCAGCTTCAGTACCGTTCACAAGTCGCAGGATTCCCCAACACTGCCGGTGTCAACTGTGACCGACAGCAGCTTCTACAGTAGTGCACAGACAGGACATTGCACAGGGACAGCGTACGCACAACTGGCATCTTATTCCTATCATCCTGGTACAGTGGGTAATGTTCACTACAGCCCCAAAGCTTACGATTTAGGCTATGCTGCTTCTTCCTATGGCGCTTATGGAACGTATGGACCCAGTTCTTCACCCACACCAACCGAACCGGGTAAGACCACCTCAGCATTCCCAAACGTCGTTTTCTTTTGCCTACATTGTCGTCTTATATTTTCTAATGACAATTTTGTGGTTCATTTTGATAGAGAAGGAAGAGAGTGAACCGGAGGTGCGCATGGTGAATGGAAAGCCAAAGAAAGTCCGGAAACCGCGAACCATCTACTCCAGTTTTCAGCTGGCGGCTCTCCAGCGCAGATTCCAAAAGACCCAGTATCTCGCGCTCCCGGAGCGCGCGGAACTGGCGGCGTCTATGGGCCTCACACAGACCCAGGTCAAAAGCGCGGATTCTTTTAGTTGCTATGATATGTGTAGACTGTATTTCTGCAGTCCTTTTATTTTCATTGTAGCCTACACCCGTGTCCAAAATTGTGTTCGTTTTTTTGGAATTGTATTGCCTGTCTAACTTAGATTTGCGCGTTGTTTTGAATATCCACAGGTGAAGATATGGTTTCAGAACCGACGCTCAAAATTCAAAAAGTTGTGGAAAAACGGCGAGATTCCAGCAGACCAGCAGATTGCATCCGGTGACTCTCCCTCTAACACTCCTCCACCGCAGGCAGGTTGGGATTTCCCTCCGAACCAGACAGCGAACGACGGGGACACGGTTTCAGAGCAGCCCGCGGGGCCACCAAACACCACTGCCCCATCGTTCTTGACAAACTATTCATGGTACTCCTCCACGAATACGGTCACACATCTACAGCCCAGTACCTTAATACAGCCTCATCACAGCTCCGCAATGAGTGCAGGGACCATATTCTAACAGAGGACTGAATACACCTGTTGTAGGAGGAAATAATAGGCCTATCGTGTCACTGGACTTGTATTTTAGGAGAATATTAACTTTAAAATCTATTTTCAGGCTGGGTTTGCTAAAGATGTTTGCTGTGGAATACTTTGGATGCGCTCGAACAACGCACATTAAATTATTTTTCTATTTATTTATTTGTTTTCGTTATAGTACAATTGAAAGAGGTAATCAGATGTTTATTTCACATTCCAAGTACAAACGGGTAGCCCCTTTTCGTGTGTTGTACAGAATATAGGCCTATAGGTTTAGTGATGAATCTATTAAAATGCTTATACAACCTGCAGTCATAATTAAATGTGCGTTTTACTATCAATTAACGTTTCGTTCTTTGATTATCTCTTATGGATGTTTTCATTGACCCACGGTTTTTGTCTGTAAAATGATACTTGGTCTCATCAATGGATCGTAATAGTGTCGTCAAGGTTCGTACAACTGGCATGTAACCGTGTGTGTTGATATTTCCACGTCCGTTGAACCTATGGCAACTTTTTTCTTTAAAACGCTCAAATCATGTGAATGAAACTATAAGTGTGAACATTTTGAACTCTCTCTGCGTATAGAAGATGGGTCCATATGCATTATCTAATTAAAAACAAATAGAAATTAAGAAATGATGGCTGCAAAGGTTTGCAGAAAACATCATTCTACGACCAGGCAGATTTTTCTGCTCATAGACAATGTTTCAGTGCATAGCTTAGCATTTTTAATGCATGTTGATAATTCAATTTAACGAATGGAATTATATTTAATCCTTTGTTAAAAAAAAATTGGTGAGGAAGTATCCTCTACCTCTGGCATTCAGACGCGTCTTGGCATGCGCAGAAGGAGATGCGAGGGCGTTCCGCGTGCGGCGAGGGCTCTTCCCACTCCAGACTCTCTGGAGTCAGCTCGCTCCTCTTCCAGACGTTTTATGAACGCCACTCAACCAGAGAAAAAATACATAAAACCGCCTCAAGCAGACCGCCCTGGAAACATTCTCCTCGAGCCCTCGATTCCAGCTCCAGCACAGCCTTGAGCTATTCTTGTTCGGGGACACACAGTTCTCATAGCTTGCCTCACGTCTTTACATGGGCACGTTCAATATTTTTGGAACTAAAATAGTTACTGGAATAGGTGGGAAATCCGGATTACTCTAAGGGCAAACCATACAACCACTTGCCCAAGTGCTACTTTCAAGTTCAAATGTGGCTTTGCCCATGTTTGCATATTCCGCAGTATCTGTAATATAGATCTCTAGTCCATGTAACTTTTTTGTCATTGTGAAATTGGGATTAAACGTTTCTGTAATTATAAGTATGACAAATACATATTACAAAAGTAGATTGCATATTTGCTTTATTGGACGATTTGGCCCTCAAGTCAAGTGGAATATTTATTCAGCTATGTTGTGTCATGAACCTATTATTAATTTCTGAAATTCAAAAACATTTGTAGGCTATCTAAAAATAGTAAATTGTATTTTAAAAGTAAAACATAATTAAAAGAATATATGGTCATATAACAGGAAGAAATCAATCAGCTTGACCGAACAAACAAACACAGCAGAATCATCAGTATTCCCGAAGTTTAGGCTACTCAGCTATTTATAAAGAATAAAGTTTCATGGGCTGTTGTAATTATTTTTTTATATTCTATGATTTGTTTCTTTTGAGGTTCATTTGTGCTTTCGTGGTTTTTCTAAATATGGGCATCGTGGTTACAGGCTCCGAATTCTTTGATTCTTATTGAAAAATACATCTATTTTTATTCTGATTTGGGGTATCTCATTCTCGAACCCAAATACCATGATTGTAGCAGATTTGTACCGTTCTGCTTCACTCCTTATGTCAACATTCACAGCTGGCAGTAATTGAAATGCCAGGGCTTATTTGCAACCACACCAGTCCAAATGACTGCTTCCGTTTGGATTCAAAGCTATAGCTACATCTGCATGAATCAGGGGGGTTCTATTATTTCTAAAAATGTCATTTGAATTTTGATAAAGCTTTTTGTAGACTAGCTAAGCAAAGGTTTGCACGCTGGGTGGGCTGTCAGTAACGCAAAAGTTGATCTGCAAACATTTTGCTCGCTATTCTTTTCTTTCCTATGACCACAATATTATAGCTATAAGATTTAGGAGAAATCAAATAACCGACTGTAAATCATCATTGCGCATTCACGTCCACACATGAAAAGGGGGGGGGGGGGGGGGGGGGGGGGGAATATAGCCTAGGCCTATATTAACTATTCAGCAATATTTCAACTTCAAATAGGCTACTAAGAAAAGATAATGAAATGCTGCAATAAAACAGAAAATACGGAAAGAAAACGCTGAAACGAAAAGTGAGCGAAAATGCGCATTTATAAGGTCAATATTTTAAGGATTTAAAGGAACATCGTGACAGACTACAACACCTGCTAACGGTTCAGCATGCTGTATCATCAGAAAAACGCTCATTGATTCCCTGCCTATTCCCTTTTTCTTTTGTTCGACTGAAAAGATTCCCTCAGCGCAAGAAATTGCTCGTAATTGCGACAGACAGAGGAAAATGCGCGAGGATGCACAAAAACTAAATGGCTGCAATTATGATTCGATTTAATGAGCACCGATTAGAAAGGCTGGAGGCACCATGTGCGGTCAGAGACTGTGATCAAATCACAAACTAGGCAAGACCTTCAACAAATAGGCTATCCTACAGATTATCATGATGAATAATAATAGCTAATAATGTAACATAGTAGGCTATAGCCTACATCATCTTCATAATCTGACTTTTCTAGTTTTTTTGTTTTGTTTTTTGAAAAGGCTAGCCTATATATTACGCTAATGTGTTTTCATATGATTAAACAACACAATCTCATGAAAGTGCGTATCTATACCACGAATGTTATTTCTCGTGCCATTTAGGCTACGCCAAAAAAGTACGCATCCTACGCTAAGCACTGAAAACCCCTATACGGGCCATAAGGTGTAGCCTATATCATATTCACGCGAAAACTGCGTATCATATCATATGTACGCAAAAAGTATGTTTGACGTATTTGGCACGATAAATAACATTCGTTGTATAGATAGGCTACGCACTTTCATTCATAAAATTCCATCCACGCTGCCGTTAGCCTAATTAAAAATTTAAAATAAAGACATCAACGAACTTAGGCTAATCATTCCAGTTTAAATCTGTTATACTGTAGTCCTATCTCTTGAAAATACATCATAGCCTACGCATTTTAATATAGGCTATTAATGTATTATTAAGGACACAAAAACTCATGCAAACTAACTTTTTTATGGGTGATTTAAGTGCGCGTTTCTTTAGCCTATAGACGGACTGTTTCAAAAAACAGGAATCTTCCCAGATGGCACAGCAAACGAACCTACGGATTGACTAGTAAGGGTCACAATGTAATTAACTTTAATTGTACAGCCACTAAACAGATGTAGCCCAGAATGGAAGTCGGTTTGAGATTCGTGCTCACGTGAACGCACTTTCTGGTCATTTTACTTCTTTCATCCAACGTGTTTTTGAAGCGATTTAATAGACTAGGCCTACTTGTAAAATATGATTTATTTTATACCATCAAAATTGACTTAAAATAGTTAATTGTATAGGTCTACTGGACACACAGCTATTCTCACTGAGGATGCATGCATGCGCACTTCTTCAGGCAGCAAAATTCAAACTCTGTCAAATGTCAGACAGCATAAGCAGTCTCCGAATGATGCCGTGAAGCAGATATGATTATAGGGTATTCTTGATAAGCTACACATGGCTCATGCGGTAACCCATGGCCCATAAATATAATCACCTCTCGAGAGATCCACAGCGCTAACTTCATTACTGCGGAGTAATATTATGATGTACGGAGAACCCCCGCCATAATAATAAGACATAATGACATTTCATTCCCTGTGCTTTCAAAGAGTTCTGTCAGAGATGACATCAGAAACCAAAGAGTTTGGAACAGTGAAGAGATTTTGAAACTCATTACAAATAACCTACATGCATTAAGCAATTAAACCCATTAATTCAAGATGTAAAAACCCATTAATGGAGCTGCACATAAGACATTTGGTCAAGCTAATAAAATAAGATAAAACATTGTCTACATGTAAGAAACACATTTTATTTAAAATAATAACAGCTTGTTATTCTAAAAACCTCCAGATCACACGTCACACTTCAAGATGTTCCATAATTCTTGGAAATGCAGTCAATCTTCATCTGGTAGTTTAGTCAGAATCTCTACACCATCGCAGGTGATGACAACCGTGTGTTCAAATTGTGCCGATCTGAGTATTAACACACAAGACAAGAGAACACACACACACAGGTGAACATGTTGAGAGATTCAGTCTTCAATTTAGAGCAGGTTTTCAACCTGTGGGCCGGGTCCCACATAGGGGCCTCAGCAAACTTCTAAGAAGGCATAAAGGGGGGCCTTACAATTATTTAATAAGGTTGAAACTAGCATTAAAATAAGTAAATATCAAGATAAACAACTTAAAAATAAGATATTTTTTTAATTTACCTCCTCAACAACTTGTAAGCATTGTTCACCTCTAACCCAGCCTCTAAATATACCCGGCACTGGGGCGTAAGCAGAACGTAGGAAAATGAGATCGTACAAATTCATACTAAATAGCCACCAATTTGCCAAAATGTAAAATAGTTACGAATTGCCATGAGATTGTGGTGGTGTTGTTTTTTTCCTTTGAAAATTTTTAAAATGTAACCTGTCATAAAAAATAAATAAATAAAAAAACTCAATGAGCATTTTTATACATTTTATGAATTTATATTTTTCTAGCTATGCCAAGCTCTAAAATATTTTGTCAGATAGAATTGAGAGTAAAAAATATATATATATTTTTTTAAATCCTTATCCAGAAAATCACAAACAACTGGAATTAGGTGGCCTTGGAGTCCAAAAGGTTAATAACCACCGCCTTAGAAGTAGATTCAAAGTAAGGAATGTTAGTATCCATTTTCTTATCATGCATATTACGTCATACATATTATATTACTTAAAAATCAGAGCTCTAATCAACCACTGACCAAGTAGTAACACTCTGCTCTCACCTGCCAACAGGGCAATCAGCTCATTTGCAATTAACATTGGAGTGCTCTCCAGTGAAATATATGCTGTTAAAGGAAAGTTTATAGCGGAGCACTTAGCTCTCTGTGTGCTTCAAATTCTGAGGGTACTTAGTCTTTCTGAGCTAAATGTCAACAGCCAATAGAAACAAAGTTCTTGAAGATTCTAAATAGAAATTGGCCACTTATTCTTGCATGAAGTAATGAATGATAAATGTAGGCTACATGTAAATGGCTGCATTGGGCTCTCATTAAAAAGGTGGTGAAAGCACTGTGGGTGAAAAAATTGAACCACACCTTTTGTCATCCACGGATACAGCAGTCCACTTGTCACTCAGGATCCTGAATTCTGAGGACCCCTCCATAAGAATGGGTTCTGGAAAATGGGATATGATGGTTAAACTTCCTAAAATCCTACAAATTCATGCTTCCGTTGATGTGCTCAATAATTTCAGTCTCTCTGTGATCTAAAACAATGATCAGTACACACAGACCTATGGTGAAGGACATGCCTTCTTCCATCTGTAAATCATTGTCATTGGCTGTAAAAGAGAAAAGTTGTATGAACCATCCATACAGTTACAATAATACAAAAACTAAATTGCTAAATAAGCTTAGATATATTAAAGGTTTTTTTTCAGCCAAAACAGAACATTCTGTCATCATTTACTACCTCAAAACCTGCATGAACATAAAATACGATACTTTGAACAACATTAGTTTCCGAACAACATTGGAACTTACTGACTTTCATTATAAGGACGAGAAAAACAAGAAAGAAAAAAAAAACTGAGGCATTTTTTAAAATATCCAGTCATACAGGTTTGGATTGAGGGTGAGTAAATAATGAAAATATATTTTTGCGTATACTATCCCTTTAAGCCAGCCAATCAAGGCTGATGACAATTCTAATTAAGTACAATGAATAAATAATACGTTAAATAATTTGAACTCTTACCATGATGCCATATCTCTGGATGACCATGGAAATACGTTCCGATCCCATGACCGATAAAGTATGGACACACGCGGAATCCATTTGAATTAGCTATATTGCTGTAATTCAAAAACAAAAACGATAAGGGAATACTATGATTTATGTTTAGCCAAGTTTATCTTGGTTGCTGTATGATACATTGCTTTTTTATTTTTCTCTTTTGGATAAAAGTTTCTAACTAAACAATTAACAGGGTAGTTCATCCAAAAATAAAAATTAATGCTTCAAAAAGTTCATTAAGAGATCATAAAACTAATCCATATGAATTGAGCAGTTTATTACAAATTTTACTAAATTAGCTTTTATACACATTCATCAATGCACACATCAATTATGATAAATGAAGCTCAAGAATGTTCGTTTGATGTGCGAGAACCAATGAGGTTCATTCTCATGTGTCACGCCGCACGTTTGAGCCTCTGCAAGAACCAATTAGGTTTGTTCTTGCACGTCAAGCAAGTTCGGTTGAACTTTCTTTTTATGTTTACTGATCAATGTTTATATGTGAATGTAAGCCTAAATTCAATCTGTTCATAAAGCAATAGTCTCTTTCGAAAATATGGATTAAACCACTAAATTGGATTCGTTTTACGATCTCTTTATGAACTTTTTGAAGCGTCAAAGTGTCTGTTGTGTAGCCGTCAATGGAGGGACTAAAAGAAAGAATTCATGAAAAATATCTTCATTTGTGTTCTGAAGGGGAACAACATGAGGGTGAGTAATTGATGACAATTTTTTCCATTTCATTTCCATTTTTTTCTAACCCTTCAAGTGTAAAAGTAAGTTTACTCTTGGGGTAAAAAAAAATTCTGGTTTACCAATGAGTCTACACCCAATTAGGGCGTTGCCTTCTACATGTCAAATTTAACCATGTTGCCTACATGTAAATAACATTTCAGACAGCTTTTTACAATGTCTGAAATGCACACTAGAAACATTCTAGCATAGTTGTTTTTTTAATATTCGGGGAGGGGAAAGGTAGAGGACAAAGAAGGTGCATAACACAAAAAGACGAAAGAATAAAAGACAGAGACAAAGAAATGCAAAGAGACAGTTTGAGAGAGGATGCCAGGGTGCCAGCATGAAAAAAAAAATAAAAGGGAGAGAAGGAGTGAAAGAGAGGTCTAAGTGCTTTTTCCTGAGGAGAGGTAATTGTTCCCTCTGTGTGTATATAATAATCAGTGTATGTCCTGTAGAAGCTCCAGAAGAGAGAGAGAGGAGAGAGAAGAGAGAGAGAGAGAGAGGAGAGAGAGAGAGAGAGGAGAGAGAGAGAGAGGAGAGAGAGAGAGAGAGAGAGAGAGAGAGAGAGAGAGAGAGAGAGGAGAGAGAGAGAGAGGAGAGAGAGAGAGGAGAGAGAGGAGGAGAGAGAGGGACAAAAGCATTGCTTCCTCAGGCACAGAAGGAATATCTACTGGTACACTGCACAAAATGAATGAAAATCCTCACATTTAATCACCTAAATGTATTAATTTCAAGATACATGTAAAAACACACATTTATGTCACGAAATTAAAGTAGAAATAATAAAATATTCACAGTTCACTTTTTTCAGGTACACATTTTGACCTTGAACCAATTTCAGCATCTCTACAATTGATATTTTGCAGATTTACGTCTTTGCATTAGAAGTGTAAAGTCAATAAGATGTTGTTAAAGATGTGTCTGTACTGTATGTGAGTGATTGAGAATGTCCTCTCTCTGTGAAAAGGCTCCTGTGGATCTTTTCGTGTCTCTGTGGGGAGCTGAATCCACCCTGGCAGAGTCTACGATTCTCAAAGACAGCAGGAGCAAGCCTGTAATTTACTTCGCTCTCTCTCACACACACACACGGACATAGCACACATCCAACAAGACAAACTAACCTGTAATTTACACCCCTTTGCAGGAAAAACCCCAATGCACTCTGGGTAATTGCTTGCTCGGAGCTCACTGAGAAATACATTAACTCTGTGTAGTCCTTCTTCAGACACTACACTATCAAATAAGGGCTTCATAGCCTGACAAGGCAAGATTGCTGTCTTTTTTTCTACTTTTGTGCACAAGAGGGATAACATAGTTTTAGGGGTAAGATGTGCTATTTTTAACTAGAAAAAAAGGAGCAAGTGGGTGAATGTAATGAATAAAAGAACATTTCCCACAGACTTCATTCTTGAATGTGCTGGATGCTGTTAAGAATTCAACAGGCGATGCAAACTGGGATGAGTGTGGGAACGAACCTTATAGTGTTGCCAATGACGCACAGAGGTTGTCCTGGTCCGCAGGCGGCGATGGCCTGATCTCTGCACTGGCGAGCCACATCCACTAACTTCCTCCCCTGTTCATTGACTGAGCCAATCAGAAATGTCTCTGAGGTGTCACCGTGGTAACCTTCCAAATAAACCTACAGAATGCAAATCCACTATTTACAGATACTGAGATGCGTGAAATAGAACTTCATTGAAATCTAACAACAAATTACCAAAGAGGACTCACTGTGACATCTATATTGATGATATCTCCATCCTGCAATGGCCGACTAGAAAATAAAACACAATATTGACTGTATATGGGTAGAAGACAGGACTGTTGTATTAAGATGTTTAAAAATACATTTAAAGATGCAATTCATTCATTCTTTTATAAGTATTTTATTTATTTCAGAATTAAAATTCATTGAGCTTTTTAGGAATAACGTACAATGTCGGGGTGATACAACGTCCTGACATCATTACGAAGAAAAGTCCTCAGTAAAATAATTCTTGAAAACAAGCCTTAAGTAAGTATGTTAGCACAGTCTTTTATTTTTTCCTAGCTTCAGTGCTTTGTAATATTTGAAAAACATTTATTAACAAAATCAAAGTTATGTGGTGCGACCAACATGCAGATATGCAGAAAGAATTGGTGTGACCAACATGCAGAAAACAATTCAAGACTTTAACTGTGTACCAGAGGCTGCATCATTTAAAGGACTCAGACTTCAAAGGCCTGGACCTTTTTGAAATTGCCTCTAACCTCTGAAAACAAAACAGGGTTCACAACCTGCCTAAATATGTTTACCGTGGTCCATTTCTCTTTAACCGTGGTCCATTGTGACGCAATCGGCCTTCGAAGGATGCAGCCTCTGAATGGGACACAGCTTTTATTTCAAGGTCAATAAGTCAGATAAAATGATAACTTTTTACGACAAGGTAAAGTTAAATCAGATTGTCTTATTTTGTCATTTGACTCCCTAAAAAGTTTCTTTTATAATAAAAAAGTAAAATATGACTCTTTACTGGATGGTTACACTACTTGAGTAAATAAATTCAAAATGTTTAAGAAGTTGGCACATATGCATTAAACTGGATATGTAAAAGATTTTTCCTTGATCATGATTTTGATATCAGAGATGCCAATTGAGGGCCAATGTCCTGAAAAAGTTTAGCTCCAAACTTAACACACCTAAACCAGGTCATCAAGGTACTTTTGAGAGCGTGAAAGGTTAACCCAAATGTATATCAGTAGAGGAGAGGCTTCAGTATGCTGAATAAACTGCTTTTGTGAGAAAACAGATCAGCCCTACATGAATTGACTACCTGTCCATAACATATTGGCCATTCAATATTTATTTTTTAGAGAGCTACGTATATATTTGGAGTTTACAACAAAAAAAGGTATGATTCCGTTTCAACACTTCTCATTCATTTCTATGGTATTCGCAAACAGTGATTGACTAGAATACAACTCTGAAAACGATTCAGTGAACTCAAGGCTATAATGTTATGAAGCCACAAGTGATCCAAGTTGACCATTGCACTTTCTCCAATAGTATAGCTGTGTATCTCTGCCAGAAACTTCTAGGCAGGTGTTGAAGCAGGTTGTACCTAAACTCTTCAGGACATTGCCCCTCCAGGAGCAGGATTGAGTACCCCTATGCCATTGACCCATTTACTAAAAGACATTTATAGACTTTCAGTCACAACAAAGCACTCACATTTAATAGCACTGAGTTACCTGTCTGGAATGCCATGGCATACTACATTGTTAACAGAGGTACAGACTGACTTCGGAAACCCCCCATAATGTAAAGGAGAGGGGTAGGCATTGTGACGAACTGCTTCCTGGTGGACTATAAAGTCTATTTCATCCGTCGTCATACCAACCTGGCAAACAAACAATATTGTGAGGTGTCTGTGAATACCAAATTCAAGGACATGTCACATCAAGCTTATTCAATGTTACAGTCTTAAATTTCAGATAAGTGTAGAGTATACCTTCAAACTCTTTCCTGCCAGCAGCAGTACGTGTCTGGCTAGTTGACATGCTCTTCTTAATCCCTGGATCTGCTCCTCATCTTTAATCTCTATGTAATCTGGCCACTCAGGCACTTTGCTGGATGACACATAGTCCGGCCTCTGAATGTGCTGAAAAAAGAGCAAATCTTTTTCAAATTTAAAGTTTGCATCAAACGAAACTTGCGATAGTGCTTTCTTCGCTATTAAAGTAACACCAAGTAACTTTTCCTCTTCGGTCGCCCTACTGGTTGGAAATGAAATTGTCCATTGCCGCTGTCGTAAATAATTTAGCTACCGTCGCACGCGCGCTCTTGCTGTTTATCCAGCACCGGCTTTAGAATGAACGATGTCCACAGACAAGGTAGAGTATGTACAATGATTTCATGAAAGGATGATGTATTGCGACATCAGAAATGAAGAAAAACTAAATAATGACTATTGTAGCGCTTGACGTAAAGCAGTCGAATTTTGTAGTTCTTTTTGTGGTCGGGTTCCTACCCGAACCCGAAGTTACATAGTGCCAGTAAAGGTGATACAAACCCGTCAGGCTGTGGCAGAAGTGCCTTTCACCCTGTTACGACTTGATGAACCACTGATAAGATTTTGGAAACATTATTTTAAGGTAAACAATGTTATAGTTTGCTTTAAGATGTATATCTGAGTGAAACGGCTTCTCGAACAAGAAAAATTTAGGGCGGGATTTGATTTTATCCATAAGGAATAGTTTGGATCATTGTGGTTTTCTATAGCTGTGATCTCATGTGAGTGACAGGTTGTCCCACTCTCGTGCAGTAAACACTTCATCATTCAGACAAGTGAAGTGCTGTCGTTGCAAGAAGGAGGGGAAATTATTTTGATTAAAGGTTACACATGAATTAAAAAAATATATATAGTAATGTTAACAGATAAATCATTTATAATAATTTTGATTTCATGGTGACTATAATCAACATTAAACTTTTAAACATTGTCAAAACCATCCACGTTCACAGGGATCCGCAAAAACAATTAAAAATGCTGTATTATGCTGCCAGGTCACTTTGTTAAGAAAAACTACATGCCTATAGACTGAACATATAATATCATGCGCATGATGTCACCCTTTTCACAAATTTGCGTTTGTGAAGTTTACACCGAGACAATACTAGAATCGTTTTCAAAAACGTTCACTTTGAAACCAGTTTTCAAAAGTTTGTGTTTTCAGGCCCCCAAAACGCTGTAAACGGCCCCTCAGTGTCATTTGATGATGCATTGATTACCTTGGGTACAGCATAAGAGGGGCGCACTATGGCAGGCCGGACCACTCTGGAACTTTTTGATTTCCTCCAGAAGAAGCTTCGGCGAGGTTGCCATTGGTTGGCTCCAGATGAGCTCCTGTGGCAGATGGCCAGCTGTGCTACTCTCTGTAGCAGCCTTGAACCACCTATTCACAGCCAAAAAGATGAACAAATGGTGTAATAGTGCACTGCAAAGTGTACTTCTCTCTTTCGGCTATCAAGTGTGATTATAATTTATAGTGAGTGCAAATGTTCAAAGGGCACTTCAGACAATATATAAGACTGTATATCAATAATCTCTTCATAGGATGTGGAATAAAAAAAAACAGTTTAAAGGTAAAACTGATGGCATTTTTAACCAGCTTATTTCACCACATAAAGTACACCAGATGTGACCATTACAATGCCATTATTATGACTATACTGTAGGACAAATAACCGTTAGGAAAAGACACCTATTTATATTAACGTGTGTTTGTGTGTATGTATATGTTCATTTAAATAGGTGTCTTTTCCTAACTGTTATTTGTCCTACAGTCATTAAGTATATATATATATCATTTGTGATTAATATTGGCTGTTTAACAAGTTCACTTCTGTAATGTTCAGAGAAAAAAAGTCAGAATTGCAAGTTTATATCACTATAAATCCATATATATTCTTTAGTTTCTTTATATCACCCAATTCACCATTTGGTCTGACTTTATAGCTCACAATTGCCTAGTTTATATCACGCAACTAAGAAAAAAGGTCTTAATTGAGAGATGTAAACTCACATTTGTGAGGAAAAAGTCAGAATTGAGATAAAAAGTCACAATTACTTTTTATTCTGTGGCGGAAAATAAGCTTCCATAGTTTTTACATTAGAGTTTCAATTTGAACATATATTTATGGTTACCAATTTTAATGTTAAGTGAGATTAATCTTACTTACAGAAACCTGTGCAATTATTTTTTTTTTATTGATTCAATCACAGCACTAATTTAGATATAGAAAATTCACATTGATAAATTAAATTATATAGAATATATAACTCAAGTGACTCGAGCGTTGTCTGTGTTTGACGACATTGCAGGGCATTTCAGCCAAAGTTTTGCCAAGTGAAGGTCTACAAATATTCCTTGCTTAGACTCATAAGCTGTGAATCATGTCCCAAACCCATTCCCTTTCTCAAAAGAATAACACAGCTGCAATGTAAACAAATAGTCCAAACAATTACACCATGCAACGAGGCTCTCAAAATATGATGCTTAATTTTTAATCTGAACCACACATGAACATAATTCACCAACTCATACCAACAAGGACAGCAGAGGTTTGTCAACAGGAAAAAAAAAATCACTTTTTTTTTCTGAAGACACTGTGGTCAAAGGCCCAAAATAAGTGCAGTTATACAGGGGTTGAGTTACAAAGATGAAAAAACCACTGATGAAGGGAGTAACTCAGAAGCAGCGAGGGGTGGCTGAGGGGTTTAGAATAAAGGCAGTAGTGGGTTAACCCAGGGTGGGGTAGCGGGTGTGTGTAGAGACAACAATTTGGGTGGCAGAGAGCAAAGGATGTGGCCAAGGATGTGGATTGCTCTGAATTCCCTCTGTGTGTATGTGTGTGGTCGATTTAAGACTTATTCTGGTGCTTTAGCTGTAATATATAATCCTTACTTCAGGACGGCAGTATATCAATGTCATCTGATAATATTAAATGTCAGTGTATTACCATTAATTGCTCTGTAATCCCAGAGGCGACCATTCCCAATTCACATACTCACTATCCTAAACAGTTTGCTCGATTGGAATTAGCGTGCCTCAAAAAATTCTGGATGGTCTATTATAATTGTTCTGAATGGCCTTTTGTACGGTGGCCGAAAGAGCTCAACACGCTGCAACTGAAGAAAACAGAAAACACCTCCATCAGTTTCACAACACATGTGTGCTCCAAATACTCACAACGCAACCAAAAATACAGAAACGCGCTGCAAATAACACAGAACACAATGGAAATATTTCCAGGGGCCCCCAATTAGTGACAAACTCGGATGGGACGTGCTTATTGCTTGTGAGCAAGCATCCCTATGCCCTACTCCCTCCGAAGGGCAGACGGCAGAGCCCTTGAAGTGGAGACTTTGGAGTGAGCAGGGCACTAGTGTGCCATTATGTAGCCGTTTGGAACGCACTTGATGAAGAGAGCAACGAAAGACAACGTACTTTGTTATTTTCACCTGGAATGTTCCCATGACAACGCAGCACGGTGTCCATCAGCTGAATAGCTGTTATTACGTCAGAAATACTGTTAACATAACATATATATATATTTTATTTTTTTATTTTACAAAAAAGCTTTTAAAATATGAGTTATATATATGTGTGTGTGTATCAACTTTAAAACTTTGGACCCTGCATTACCTAACATTTTATATGAAACTTTTCTTTATGAAAATTTAAACATAACATGACAAAATTTGACAATGCAACTGATGAATAGATAAATATCTTTCCCCTCTTGTTCTTTTTCTCTATCTTTTTAATTTATTTATTTATTTCAGTTTTCAGCTCATTGTTATTTTCTCATTTGTATTCTGGTGACATTGAACATATTGTAAATACATTTTGTATATTGTGTACTAAGTTGTAAAATGTCATGTATGTTTTGCAAAAAAACAAAAACAAACACAAAAAAATAAATTAAAATAAAGTAGCCTTGACGTTTGAGCTGTAAGCACCATAGATATACATTCTAAAGGCCTTTATTATGTATATTTCACATCCAAGCCTGGTTAGTCACTTATTGGGATCCCCTGGAAAATTTCCGTTGTGTTCTGTGTTATTTGCAGCGCGTTTCTGTATTTGGTTGTGTTGTGAGTATTTAGAGCACAATTGTGTTGTGAAACTGATGAAGAGGTTTTCTTAATTTGTGGGTGTTTTTTTCTATTTGCATGTTTTCTCCAGTTGCAGCGCCTTGAGCTCTCTCGGCCACCGTACTTTTGACTACAATTGGTTAACTTTATAACTACAAACATGGTGGAAATGTGAGCAATCAATAGTTCTTTATTTGTTATTAAGAAAATAATTAAAGGGTTAGTTCACCCAAAAATGAAAATTCTATCATAGTTTACTTACCCTCAAGTTGTTCCAAACCTCTATGTGTTTATTTGTTCTGCTGAACACAAAGGAAGATATTTGGAAGAAAACAGATCTCAATCCCCATTGACTTCCATAGTAGGAAAAAATACATACTATGGTAGTCAATGGGGAATGAAATCTGTTTTCTTCCAGATATCTTCCTTTGTGTTCAGCAGAACAAATAAACACATAGAGGTTTGGAACAACTTGAGGGTAAGTAAACTATGATAGAATTTTCATTTTTGGGTGAACTAACCCTTTAAGTTTAATGATTAATGCTGTAAAAAAAAGACAAACTACTTGTTTGTTTTTACCTATTGAGAGGCAAAGCAGTTGCTCCAATTCATGCTAATGAATAATTATTGTCATGTCAACGGGATCATTTTATGTCTCTCTATTTTTTTCCTTATTTGGCCCTAAACATTCATTTGGTAATAATCTTTAAAAAAAAGTGTCAACACCATCGATTATGGGAAATAAATGGGAAAATCTCAAACAGAAATACGAGGTGAATGTATTGTTTGGTTATTATTATTTTTTGCTATTGATTGTATTACTCAAAAAGGTGAAGGTCAGATTCCTTTTCAGAAAACTTGACTGTTGTAGGGGAGACCATGGATGGTTGTAACATGGGGTGAGTTAACGCTGTTAGTTTAACCACTTAGAAATTATAGGGATGAAATAAGTCATAACATTTCACTTTTGGGTTAGAATTCATTTCAATTTAAAAGGAAAAAATGCCATGGCTGAAAAGACAGCTAGAGTAGTAATGCTACTTTCCCTGTTTACTTCTACTGGACCCACAAAGACTGCCAAACCAGCAAACAATAAAGAGTTTCAAGACAGTGCCATGAGTCCAGCATTTCCATAGTCTTGTCTTGGAACAGTAAGTAGTGCATGAATAAGTAAGCAAATTGTTAAACTTGTTTATTTTTAATTGTTAAAGATAGGAACCACATATAAAAGTTGAAACTCCCATCTTGATCAACAACTAATCTGAATTGCCCACTGTGGTGACTTATAAAACAGCGCTGCTTTGGGTTTCATACGTATCCCACGTAGGCTACACTGGCGATAAGCGATTATAAATAATAAGACATGAGCGAAAACTGTCTCGTTTGATGCCTTACCGTCCGAATTAGTGTTTATGTTCCACAATTTAGACAGAAAACTCTACCTCTTCTTCCTAAATGAGCCTGTAAACCTACCTGTTCTGTAAAAGCATTGAGCGGCACAGGGCGCAGCCATGTTTTCCACGGAGGAGAGTCACGTGCTCTTCCAAACAAACAGTAGTGCGCGTGTTCACGTTAGATTATTTTGTATACAGTATTATTAGTTCAAAATTAACTGATGTAAAACCCTATTGTGGACGTGGAATTGTTTTTTTTTTTTTATATAAATTGGTGTCACCCATATTCCAGAATTTAGTAGACTAGGGAAAATCCCTTCTTTTAGCAAACATGTTGATTCTGATTTTTTAAGCCAGCTGCATCAATGTTATAGTACACAGACTCTTAGTGAGCATGCTTAACAAAAAGCACTTTGTATTAACTTGTTAAGCAGGCATGTTTGCCTTATTTCCATACATAATAACGCTCAATTTTATCTGGAGGGCTTGTACATTGTGTATGGTGTGTGAAAAGAGTCAAGACAAAGGGGGTCTGATGCTCCAAGGCCCAGGGAACATAAATGAGGGTGTGAGGTCAAAGCAGCTCTGCACCTGCTGGTGGCAAGATCCCAGACCTCAGACCTGCACTTCTGAGACAGAGCTGAAACAATAATGGACGTTTCTGGCCTGGGATTCAGAAGACAGAAAGACATTTGTGATTGCATAATACCATGGTATTTTCTCAGCTGCATAGCTGTTAAATATAAGGATTATCACTCTGAATGCTATATGATAATACCATACTGTAAGATTTGTCCTGTTTTTAAGCTTAAATTGGTAAGAATAAAAATCTAGATTGAATCACAAAGATCAGGGTTTTACAAACTGGGGTCCGGGGATCCACTGGGACCGCAAGGGAGTGCTAGGGGGTCCTTGGAAAAGTTCAGAGAAAAAAATTAATGATTTAGAGACAATTAATACTAAACTAACCAAATACTAACTAAATTTGATTACAATATTTTTATTTATTTAAATAAATAAATAAATAACTAATTGATTAAAATAATAAATGAATGAAATTTGATTTAAATAAATAATAAATAAATTAGATTAAAATTAAAATAATTAATACAATTTTAATAATTGAATTGGTTTAAGTAAATAAAAATTGTTTAAATAATCAATCATAGTGTGCATTTTTTTCACAGTATTAAAGCTACAATATGTAATTTCCGCTAACCTCTTACTATAACAAAGGCGTAGATTAATGACGCAGTGAATAAGCGGAATCATGAAATTTGTCGTCATGCCGATGGATCTAATAATGTTTATGGGAAATAATGTTTATGGATGAGTGAATACATTGATGTTTTTTAACATGACTGTGGTGAAGCAAGTCGCGATTGCTAATGAGAGACAGATATCAGCGCCACACGCGAGTCCTGTTACGGATATTAAGGAATGAGGACATTTAATTATAACTAACGCAAGTGCTGAACTACTACTCACACGGGTCAGTTTATGTAACAAATTAAAATTGTGTGGAAACGCAGCGCTGTTTCTCTTGGTCTATCATACTAAACATTTGAGTGTGTTGAAAGTTATAATGTTATTATATGTGTTAGTTTGTTGGCTGTATGAGACAGTAAGCTAGATCAACATTAGAATAACATACTGATCATATTCTAACATTTTATCATGTTGAGCTATATAACATTAATTTGTTTTATGTACATTTGATCCCCTGTCTAATAAAGTATGCAAGAGCAGCGTCTCTGTCAAGTCGAAGTTAGTTGCGGAGCTCTTTGCATCTCGAAAACGCCACGACGATATTGATCCTCATTTTAGTTCTCCTTTTGTCCCAAAGTCTGCTTGGTCCATAATGTTTGAACGAAACAACAACAGCGTTTCGCTAGACGTTACACAGTTGTCCACGTCTGTCACCATGATTACTATTGCAGTAAAAGTGGAAAGGATAACGCAGATATTACGTCATTGACAGGCAACAAGTAAACAGGGACGGGCACTATTTAAAATTGTGAATTTCTCAGAATTTACTAATTCTTGGAAACATTTAGGGTAATGTAAGTACACAATTCTTGAAAGAAATATATAACACTGGGCAAGTATTTTTGGATATTTTGTTAAAAAATTCTTACATATTGTACCTTTAATGTCCCTCCCTATACATGAAAATATATAATAATAAATATATGCCTTTTAAACTTTAGGATGGGGGTCCCTCTCATGAGGATGATCATATTTGGTCAAAAGAATGAAAACCCCTGACATATATTGTGGGTAATTTCAATGCAGTAAAATGTATTTTTATGATATCTGAAAAGTATTTAAATGCATGCATATTTTCTAGTGTCGTATGATTGCACAATGAAAAATAGCTAAATAATTTCTCTTCTTCTGATAGCATGCGGTTTATGTATATAGCAGGCTGTTGTGTGAGTCTTGAATAAAGGCAGCAGCTCAGTTGTTTGCTATGTGAGTTATTAGAGGAAAACAGGCTAGGTAAGACCATATAAGACTGTCATTTCTGACCTTATCTTTCTGAAATCTAAGGAAACACAAACCACTGAAACGTTGACACATTTTTTCATGCTCATAAATCACGGGGGACTGCAAAATGTCTAATGATGCACAACATTACTACAGCTAAATCTTCAGTCAAGGATCAGTTCTACGAATGTTTAGTGATTGTTTGGTTGGTACTTTTGGTTCATCTCAATGAATCATTTAGGAATTTATTCTGCCCTCTACTGATCCAGGGCTCTGACTCATGTGTGTATCTGAATATAATTATATGAATGTTGATGATGTGAACAACACAGTACAACTTTAAAGCTAAGCTCTTTAAACTTTAACATGACCAACCACATTTAAGCTCTGTAAACAAATATCTTACATTAAAAACTAGAACTGTTATGGAAAATATGTATGTCCAGTATTGTACACATTGTTTGTATTTATCAAATTAATCATATTTGTTTGCATGGCACTAGAGGTCTCAAATTGTTCATGAATTTTTTTTTTCATTTTATTTAACACATATTTTGAATAGCACTATGCAGAATGCTAAGAGCCCCAAATGAAATATATTTTAGAAAAATAGCAAACAGCCGTCAAAACCTTTTACAAAATAGTTTTGATAGATAGTCTATGATAATTATCAGCCATCATAGAATGAGGTTGCATGAATAAACCATGCACCAATCGAGGCTATGATAAATTCTGAGGTTTCATAGTTGGACCATGGTGGCTATTTTGCCTTTGTTTCACCTAAATGGAAATGACGACTTTAAAATAAAACGATTAAGGTTATGGATATAAATAATTAAAAGAATTCAATTCATAAAAAAAAAAAACAATGTTGTAAACAGCTTTATATTGAATTAGGACTAAATGTTGTTTCAAATTAGCCATTGAGGGTTGTGGCATTACAAAACGCTTTCAGCGATGCTCCATTGCAAATTTACTCAAACAAAATGTGCCTTTTGCCTCGTTCAGGAGAATCAAATCAGCGTGAACTGTGAACAGTATTGCATTCAAGAAGCAAATCAGGAGCTGTTATAAAAGTATAAATAGTAGATTTTCTCAAGTAAATGGGGGAGAAGATCCATTGGGAAGTCAAATGATACATTTTAGCTATGCCGAACTTCCCACACATTGACGTGCCTCGTCTTGAATAATAAGTGTTGTATCTCCCTCTAGTGGTGTAATATGGTAAAGACAGAGAAGACCAACTCAGCTCTAACTCCACCCCATTGTGAACATTAAAATGGCCAGACAGCAGCTTTTCGGGTGTTTGGAACTGTAAGGAAACAGCTACAAAACACACTGTGGCTGCTTGGAGCCTCGCGATAGTGTACAGTTTTAACAAATACATTTGTGTCGTTTTATATATGGATTTTAAGTGCAGTGCTGTTCAAAAATAAGGTAAAGAACCATTTGCTTCGCTGAATCACTCCGGAATAATATTTAGTTGGCGCACTGGTACACACACACACACACACGTGGTTTATCTGAGTGGTGTGTTTTGGTGAAACAGCTCCTCAAAACCACAGTCGGTACAGTTTGTACCATGTTAAAATCCAAAACATTTGTGAAGAAGACCCGCTCTGGTGGAGTGTTGAAAATAGTGCGCGAACATTACCTCCGAGATGACATCTGGTGCGGAAGTGAAGTTTGTAAGGAATGCAAAGATGAAGCTCCAGTGCTACAAGAGGACGCGTGCATTGAGAGTAACCTGTGCTCGTATCCTCACTATTTAATCCCAGACACCAATGTGGTTTTACATCAGGTAAATTGTCACTCATTTTAATCTCATTTCAATTGAATTCCTTAATAACAATAACATGCATTTTTACTTGTTATTGTAATCAATCAACTCATAGCATCAGAAGATCAGATGACTTAGGTCAGTGTGAGTGTGTGCTGTAAAGCACCAAAGAAACCTATTGCACATGGGTTGTCTGTTAAGTTCTTGGCAGGTTAAAGGCATTCTTAGTAACGTTATAGGCGAACCCTAAAAAATTCGTTTTATCATAACTGCAATCCTAAGAAATTTGCAATTGCAAAGTTCTTGTCACTTTGGATAAAACAATTTGTAAGGCAATACAAGGTAACACAGGTGAATAGAAAAGTATCACCAGATTTTCCTACTTGATTATTCACAGTATATACAGATAAATTATTTCATTACAAGTTTTCTGAAATGTAGTTTAAATATGCAAATAAAGCCACATCTAATTAAATATGCACTGATTTGCATACAGTTCTAGAACTCAGTAATCAGAATATTTGAATAAAGCCAGGTTCTAAATTCTTGTTTTGATTTTGTTGACATATTTAAAGTTTTTACAGAGCGGATTTGGGATATCTGTTTTTATCACTCACTTATCAATATATTAAAAAAAAGTCTACAGCTAGAAAAATAAATTAGCATATTTTTAGGAATAAAATGTTATACAAACCCGGTGAATGATGTATGAACAAACCCCTCTGTAAAAACCTGAAGTGGAGATTTTGAGAAAACAGCTTTTGAACATATGTATTGTAATTGAAATCGAGAGTATGATTTCTTTCCACTAGTCTGAAAAAAATAATTTTATGGGGCAAAATTGACCAATGCATGAAAAAACAATGGTTTTGCTTGGAGTGTCTTTCCTTAAATGAGACGTAACTGATTTGGTATTCAATTCTGACAGCTTGACATCCTCGTGGACCCTCTGATCAGGAACGTCGTCATTCTTCAGACTGTTTTACAAGAGGTCAGACACAGGAGCGCCACGGTCTACAAAAGAATCAAGGATGCCATTCATGAGAAGGATAAGCACTTCTACACCTTCACTAATGAGCATCACAGGTAACACATCCTGAGAAGCTTGTCTTAACAGGACCTTCCTGACATGCTTTTGATTTAACTTGAATGCATCTGTCTCATAATTCTCTTTGATTAAAGGGAGACATTCGTTGAACGAGAGCAAGGGGAAAGTGCTAATGATCGTAATGATCGAGCCATCCGTGTCGCTGCTAAGTGGTACACCGATCACCTGGCTAAAGTGACCGATGGTGGCCCACTGAAAGTGGTTCTGCTGACCAATGACCGGGCTAATAAAGAAAAGGCAGAGCAGTGTGGTCTGATAGTGTACAGATGTAAGACACTTTTTTAAAAAAGTTATTGTCATTGCTGTACAGTACTGTCTTTATTATGGCTAGTTTAGGGTTAGTTTTAATTTAATTGTTCATGTTAATCTAATGGTTTGGGAGGATGATGTGTTTTCCCCTGTATACACTACCTTTCAAAAGTTTAAAGAAGTTTATTTTATTCAGTGAGGATACATTAACTTGATCTAAAGTGAAAGTAAATACATTTATTGTGTAACAACAGATTTATATCTCAAATAAATTCTATTCTTTTTAACTGTCTATTTGTCAAAGAATCCTGAAAATAAGTATCACTGTTTCCACATAAATATTGAGCAGCTGTTAAAGCTAGGGTGGGCAATTTTTGGAGAGGTTATCATAGCCAGCTAGCTTTGAAAACATAAGGTCCTAGCATCCCATCAGAGTGTGTCTAAAGCCACGCCTCCTCAAAAACACAGAGCAGAGTCTGCAAAGCGTCATGAGAGACGCCGTTAAATTACCTCATGTCTCAAAGCATATAACATTGCAGTGATAATGAATGTAAACAACTTGCAGAGCTCTGACTTGTACCAAAGTCCCTTTAAAGGAAAGTCTGTTCACTCGGCCATATTTGCAATGCCTCCGGGCAGCTATTTCGGACATCCTATCCATTAGAATGGGGGAATCCTGAAATCTCAAAAAACTGCTTGTTGAACTCTCAATTAAATAACATATTTTGAATCCACAACAAAATCTGACATGAACTGTCTCTTAAATGTGTTTCTTATGCTCAAATAGCGTTACAAAAGCTAAGTTTTCAGGCTAGACGAGCCAATGCGCATGTGCAGTCCTAAGCTCGAGTCTCAGGTTATTATGGGAACCGGAGCTGCAGTGAAGCACTTGACTTTACCAATCAGCGATTGGCACTTTTACCTAAAAGTAACGATGCTGAAAATTCAGCTTTGCTATCACAGGAATAAATTATATTTTAAAATATATTAAAGTAGTCAGTTTATGGTGTATTTTAATGTAATAAATGCAGCCATAGTGACTTTCAAAAACAATAAAAAAGTCTTGCCAACCCACACTTTTGAACGGTAGTGTAAAAATCTCATTCATTTATAATTAGCAAATTTTAATTGACAGCCTCAATCTTCATGTAAGGATATTTGCATAATTGTTATAATTAAGATTTAAAGATGAATGCAGGTTTTATTTCTATATTCCTTTCTCATGTAGGTGAAGAGTATATCAAGAGCTTGATTGGCAATCCTGAGCTTGTGGACAGGCTTGCATTGACAGCTGATGATCAAGTGCGTACGTTTTGTCTTTGTATATATATATATAAATATATTTTTTTATTGTTTTATATAATGACTTCTCTTTTTTCATGATTCTCTAAAGATTGAAAACACTGGCAGTAAGTTACTCTTTCCAGAGCACCTGCCCTTATCCAGGATTCAGACTGGCATTAAGAATGGGACGTTTCTTCAGGGCACGTTCCATGCCAACAGAGATAACTATCTGGAGGGTACGGTCTTTATACATCGAGAGGGGGCGGATATCAATGAGGTAGGCCGGTTATCATGAAGAAAGACAAGCTATTCATTATTTTAATTTTATAAAATAAATTATTAATGTATTTCTAGTCATTTCTGTCCTATTTTAAGGACATTTGTAACATTATATGTTCTGGCAGGTTCTACTTCGAGGCTTTCAGAACTTAAACCGGGCTGTGCATCAGGATGTAGTGGCTGTTGAACTCCTACCCAGAGAACACTGGGTTGCTCCATCATCTGTTGTGCTGCTGGACGATAGTCCAAATGACGAAGATGCTGAGGAAGATGAGACTGAGAAAAAGGTTTGATTTGGTCAACACTTGATATAATTACTAGAATGTATCGAAAGACACTGTAGTTGAATCAGAACCCTTTATTTGAGTATTATGGGTTTATAAATTGTTGTTAGGGATGAACCGGTATGAACATTTTGATACCGATAAACGTTTATATTTGAAAGCCAACAAATGATATATTGGCCGATAAATCTAAATCCAAATTTTGTTGTAATTTGAGCGCATTAATTGCACAAAAACAAAAGTCAAGACCAATAAAAGCCATGTCCCAAGCACACAATTATAATTTTCTAATTGCAATTTTATGACAGCACATGTTTCACTTAACTGTATTTATTTTCCTTTTTGAAGTGATTCCAAACATATTTCAAGCAATTCAAAACTATCATGACGAACAGTGCGCATCTGAAGTGTCTAACCTGAAGGAAATAAATTCATTATTTATCAGCTTTATATACGGCCAAATTTAACCATAACATTAAAAACTAACCGATATGGTGGCCGATATATTGTGCATCCCTAGTTTTTGTGACCTGTGACCTGACACCTTTGTAATGTGTACAGTGACTCTTTGCTGCTGTGTTGTAGTTGAAGAGTGAACCATCAGAGTCTAGCGCTCTTAAGCCCACTGGACGAGTGTGGGCATTATAAAGAGGAACTGGAGGCCTTTCTGTGGGATGCTCTCACAGTCGCAGATCAAAGAGGTAACAGTGATTTTACAATGCCATATTACACTGATTTCTGAAAGATCATGTGACATTGAAGACTGGAGTAATGATGCTGAAAATTCAGCTTTGCCATTACAGGAATAAATGACATGACATATATTAAAACGGAAAACAATTATTTTAAATTGTACAAATATTTTACTTTGTGTTTGTTAAAATAAATCGGTAAGCAAAACGAGACTTCTTTCTTAAACTTTTTTTTAGTCTAAACTGAACTAATGAAGTTTGAAATGTGGCGGCAGAATTGTTTGCTTATTGAATGGAAAACTTATTCTGAACAGATAAATTTTTTCTCATATAATCACTGTATTTTGATCAGTATTACATGACTGCTTACAAAGGGGAATATTTATATATATATATATTAGGCCTGGGAAAAAATTTATCGTGATTAATCGCATCCAAAATAAAAGTTTTGTTTACATTAAAATATGTGTGTGTAGTGTGTAAAATTATTTTGTAATAAACACACATATGCATGTATATATTTAAGAAATATTTGCATGTATATACTGTATATATATTTATACATTTATATTATATATAAATATTTTTTATATTAACACATTTTTCTTAAATATATACATGCATGTGTGTGTATTTATATATACAAAATAATTATACACACTACACACACATATTTTATGTAAACAAAACTTTTTTTGATGCGATTAATCACGATTCATTTTTTCCCAGCCCTAATATATATATATATATATATATATATATATATATATATGATAATCTATTTTTCCTTAATCTCTTGATGTTTGTCTGATGCATTGCATTAATGAACTATTTTGAACTTTAACACCAGGCAACAAGACACCTTTTCACCCCAGCAGACCGACGAATCCCACGTATTCGAATCGAGACTAGACAATCCGCAACTCTGGTTGGACAGAGGATTATGGTTGCTATAGATGGCTGGCCTAAAAACTCCAGATACCCAAACGTAAGTGTCAATTATTTACACTCTTCACTTTATACAAATAATGGCATGCTGATTTGACTCGAGTTTTAGGCAACATATTTCCCTCAGAGATGCATTTTTATAGTATATTTGATTGCAAGCTTTTCTGCATCTTTAAACAGACTGTTTTAAATGAATGATTAAACATAGCTTGAGTCCGGAAGCCTGGATGTTTAAATACCACTGATCATTTCAAGATCACTTTATATTATTTTTCTTCGTGTCTCTCAGGGACACTTTGTTAAAAACCTGGGGACTGCAGGAGATAAAGAGACTGAGACAGAGGTGCTTCTCTTAGAACATGATGTTCCTCACCAGCCCTTCTCTCAGGCTGTTCTTAGCTTCCTTCCCAAGATGCCCTGGAGTATTACTGAGGAGGTAGGGCAGTCATGCTTTGTTGTGTCAGAATGTTTCATTATAACTCTGGAAATGCTCAAGGCTTGATGTTTATCTGTGATTTCCTGCAGGAGTTAAAGGTCAGAGCAGATCTCAGACACCTCTGTGTGTGTAGTGTGGATCCCCCTGGCTGTACGGATATTGATGATGCTCTTCACTGTCGGGAACTGGAGAATGGAAACTTGGAGGTATGTGTAAAGTATTTTGAAAGGTAAAGAGGATGTAGGAGTGCTGTTCCTTTGGGGGTTTGTATTGAATGGCATGCTTTTCTTTTAGGTTGGCGTTCACATAGCAGATGTCAGCCATTTTATTCGGCCAGGAAATGCACTAGATCAAGAGGCAGCGAGCCGAGGCACTACAGTCTACCTTTGTGGAAAGGTACTTGTTTGCGGAAAAAAACTGATTAGGGATTGGCTGGGTCAAAAACTATAACGAGAAATCCTAATTTTAAAGGTGGGGTATGTGATTTGCAAAACAGCCGGCAGATTTTGAAAATAAACAACACATAAGGTCCTACCTTCTCTTCTCCAACGCTGGCCCTGACTCCACCCATTCGAAAAACATGGACACGCAATCAAGCACGAGCGAAAACTCAGATGCGCTCTCTCTCTCTCTGTACCGGGGCGACTTGCACTTCCTGTGACTGGGTCACGAGCTTTGAGTATGCGCACGAACGGGACACGCGCGCGTGGGGGGAGGGGGGCATGGTACAACCGTTTGAGTGACGCATTTTCTGTCCAATGATTCTAGAGACGGTCTTGAAAATGATTGGCTGGAGTTTTTCGAGTCCTGCCCGTTCCACAGATGATTAAATTGCTTAATTTTCATTTCAGTGATTCTAATTTACAGCCAGTAAGTGGGTTAGGAATAGGATTTCAAGTGATTTTGAAAAAATGGTCAAAAAAGAAAATCGCATACCCCACCTTTAAATTAGACTTTTGTTTAGTATAACTTGATTAATTATAAGGTTATTAGTGTTATTTTTAATAATAAATTAACGCTTTTATTCAGAAAGGATGCTATAAATTTATAAAAAATGACAGTAAAGACCTTTATATTGTTACATAAAATATATTTTAAATGTCATTCTTTCTACTCGTCAAAGAATTCTGAAAAAAATGTATCAGTTTACACAAATATTAAGCAGCAGAATTGTTTTGAATGTCATTTTAAATTGTAATAATTATTAATAATATTACTATGTTTTACTGTATTTTTTATCAAATAAATACAGCCTTGGTGAAGCAAAAAAACGTTTTAAAAAATCTTACCAACCCGAAACTTTTTAATGGTAGTGTGGGATTAATATTTTAGTTTTTCTGTGCATATTACTTTCTTCATTCATTTTTGTGATAAATAGTCATTCCTTTCCACAGAGAATTGACATGGTTCCTGAACTTCTGAGTTCCAACTTGTGCTCTCTGCGGTCCAATGTTGAGAGGTGTGCTTTCTATGAAACCATCATCCTCCCTGTGATTATGCTTTGTAAACTCTTTAATATACATTTACACATTAAATATGCTTTAACCTTCACGGTCTAATATGTACTTTCACACTCAGGTTAGCATTTTCTTGTATTTGGGAGATGAACCACAAAGCTGAAATCACCAAAACTCACTTCACAAAGAGCATCATTAACTCGAAGGTATGTTGCCTCTAATTTGAAAAAATATGTTCAAAACTATATTCTATGATGGTCTTCTAGGAAGTGTTGTTTTGTCTTGTAAGGCCTCCCTTACATATGCCGAAGCTCAGATGAGGATCGATGACACCACCATGAATGATGACATCACAAAAAGCCTGCGGGGCCTTAACAAACTGGCCAAGATCTTAAAGGGCCAGAGGATTGACAAAGGGTATTTCCATTTAACTAGATCTGTAATTTTGAAACTCAGCTATGAGACTGAAGCAGACTTTAACCCTTTGCGTTGACACCGTTTGTAAGGGTTGCTTCTTTTTTTTTTTTGGTACCATTTTTCAGAGCGCTGACCCTCTCCTCTCCCGAAGTACGTTTCCATATAGACAGTGAGACGCATGACCCCATAGATCTGCAGACCAAAGAACTGATGTGAGTTCCATATCCCTCTTTCTGCCTTTAAGTCTTTAAAATGTGCTTTGTTTTCTTTGGTTATTTCTTATGGTGAAGAATAATTACTTTTTCTTGTCTTTGTCTGGATTCTGAAAGTTTAAATGTGCCCTTTGTTTATGCTATTTCGAGTTCACTTTAGACATTCTACCAACTATTAGTAACTTTGCAATTACATGTCAACTAACTCTCATTAGAGTATTAGTAGACTGTTAGGTTAGGGTTCGAGTTAGTAGAATAAGTTGACATAGTTGCAAAGTTACTTAAAGCTACACTGTGTAACTTTTTTAGTTTATTTTTAGCTAAAAAACACAGTTCTTTCAAAAATATATGTGCTCATTAATGTATATTTACTTCGTTCAAGTAATAAAGTATTCTCGTGAGTGTATAATATGCCATTGAAAATACATACGGGTAAGGGGTTCTAATGTCGGTCGCCATGTTGCCCCTCCATCTTGAAAGTACATTAGCCAAAGAGGGACATAGGCCGTTAATTCAACCTTCGCCTTTCGCGTTTTAACACTCGATGGCACCGTGTCGAATCAAGACGAGGTCGAACTGGAAGCCATGTTAATCTTGGACTACATTGGCCACCGTAGGAGTTAAAACGAATTCGGAATTGAGAAGAACAGAAACTAATATTCACTGGATCGTCATATAACTATTCACCGCTAGATGGGGGTAAAAATCGCACCGTGTAGCGTTAAAGTCAGTAGACCACCAAAATAGCAGACAGTCTACTAATACTCTAATGACTGGTAGTTGACATGTAGTTGCAAAGTTACTTATAGTTAGTAGAATGTCTAAAGTGGACCATCGAAATAAAGTGTTACATGACATTTACATATTTCCCCAGGGAGACTAATTCTATGGTGGAGGAGTTCATGTTGTTGGCAAATATCTCTGTAGCACAGAAGATCTATGATGAGTTCTCAGAATGTGCCCTACTGAGGAAGCACCCTGCACCACCACCATCCAACTATGACATCCTCATAAAGGCTGCAAAGTCGAGGGTGAGTGGATGTTTTTTATATTTTGTATCTTCTTTATATAAGCCAAAAGAAAAGTGAGGCCCCTATATACTCACGGCAAGGTTCTTGTTCATTCTTTGCTTAGGGGTGAAAAGAAGTTTGAAATACCTTTGCAGCTATATACTGTTATTAAACATCTGCATGTATTTAGATGATGTTATGTGCTGTGTGTTTTCCTCTCAATAACAAATTAAACGCACAACAATATGACAACCGTAAGCAAACAGCAGTCAAGAAGCATCTGAACTCTACAATTCAAAACTCCAGTCAAGTCATGTTTGTTTATATACCACTTTATACAATATATTGGTTTAAAGCAAGCAGCTTTACAGTATTAAACATGAAAAAAACAGTGTCAGTGTCTCTTTCAATTAGGACTTCAGTTTCTACTACAAAGCTGCTCTCTTTAGTGCGTTCATGTTTTTACTTGCGTCTGACCTCAACGGACTGAACAGAAGAAAGATTTCCATGTCAAAGAAGGCGGAGCCTCCACACACCTCTATTATGTTTGAAGGCTTC
Organism: Chrosomus eos; assembly: GCA_036326025.1. Taxonomy (NCBI): domain Eukaryota; kingdom Metazoa; phylum Chordata; class Actinopteri; order Cypriniformes; family Leuciscidae; genus Chrosomus; species Chrosomus eos. Next base: position 23,124,818 of record CM070819.1, read on the forward strand.
TTTTGGGTTTTGGCATACCATTGCAAAGCCATTTCAAACTTATTTTTACCCCTGAGCAAAGGTTAAAAAAAAATTCTGTGAATATATAAGGGTCTAGGGCAGTGTTTCCCAACCCTGCTCCTGGAGGCACACCAACAGGGCACATTTTGAATGTCTCCCTTATCGGACCCATTATTTCTGGTCTGGGAGTCTCTACTAATGAGCTGATGAGTTGATTCGGGTGTGATTGATTAGGAACAGTTGGAAAATGTGTACTGTTGGTGTGCCTCCAGGAACAGGGTTGGGAAACACTGGTTTAGGGCATCCCAAACTTTTTCATGATATGAACCATCTAGAGAGGTAAAATCACCTCACATTTTAAAGTGCAGCATTTTGTCAGTTTCATTGAAATTTTTGCCATGTTATTCCTTTTCTTCAGGACCTCGACATCCATACAGATTCAGCCAAAGCTCTAGCCGATTCCCTGAACAATGCAACGACTGAGAGCTTTCCATACTTCAACACTCTGCTGAGGATTCTGGCCACCCGCTGCATGATGCAGGCTGTGTATTTCTGCTCTGGCATGGACAATGATTTCCACCACTATGGCTTGGCATCACCCATTTACACACACTTCACATCACCCATCAGAAGGTGAGAAGGACTAGTCCCTTTAAAATTGTTATATTCAATCAATTTAGAGGCATAGTGGAAACAAAAATGATTTACTTCCCCTCATGCCATCCTAGATGTATACCTTTCTTTCTTCAGATGAACACATTGACGGTAATCCATACTATCCCAGTGGATGAATCTGTGTCTGCTGAAGAAAAACGTTAATTCTTTGTATAAAAATACTAATTAAATTTATTTTAATTATAAACAATTGCTGCCGACAAGCTGTCATACTTGCATTTACAGGGTTGTTATTTGTATTCAAAAGAGAGTTTACCCTTGACTTAAACATAATCATGTTGTGAACTGGGACATTACACAGAAGCACAGAGGACCAGTGCTTCAAAACACTTTCTTCAAATCAAAAGTAAACTTGACCCTCTCATGAAACCAAGTATGACAGTTGGCAGGAAGCGATGGTTTATAGTTAAAGGGTTAGCTCACCCAAAAATAAAAATTCTGTCATCAGTTAATCACTCATGTCATTCCAAGCCATAAGACTTTTGATTAACTTCAAAACACAAATCAAGATATTAATGAAATAAAAAAAGATATTTATGAAAGTTATGTTCCTCCATTGAAAGTCTATTCCCTCAAAACTGATGGTCCAAAACATTCGTAAAAAGATTGTGAAATGAATCCATATGAATCAAGCAGTTTAATCTAAGTCTTCTACAGAGACACGATCACTTTGTATTATGATTAGATTTAATTTAGGCTTGTATTCACATATAAACTTTGATCATTACACATACATCAAGTACACCAAGAATGGTCAACAGCGGCTCGTTCTTGCTTGATGTGTGAGAACAAAACCTCATTGGTCCTCACATGTCAAGCAAGCATGTTTGAACCTTCATTATGATGTACCTTGTTTTCACCTATTCATAAATTGACCCTTCTTGACTGAACATTTATGCTTGTTTTTTATTTTGTAGATACTCTGATATCATAGTTCACCGTCTGTTAGCGGTGGCTATTAATGCAGACAGCACGTACCCAGATTTGATGGACAAGCATAAGCAGTCGGCCTTGTGCAGCAACCTCAACTACAGACACAAAATGGCCCAGTATGCACAGAGAGCTTCAGTGGCATTCCACACTCAGGTAAACCGCAAGCACTGACATCAACACGTCTCCAAAAAACATGACTATAATGGTTTGTGGTGTAATCGTTGCAATTTTCTTTTAACATTGTGTCTTTCATCTCTTCAGCTATTTTTCAAGAATAAAGGAATCATAAATGAGGAAGGCTTCATTCTGTTTGTAAGAAAAAATGCCATCATAATCCTCATTCCTAAATTTGGTTTGGAGGGCACCGTGTTCTTTGAGAACAAGGACAAACCCAGTCCTCATCTCAACTTTGACTCTGAGGTATGCATAAACCTTGACATCAGTCTGCGCAGCCCATAACCAGGCAATGCTAGCCTTACAGGTTATATTCATGAGATATTGCTTGATCTTATTGGTTGAACCTGTTTTGTCCCCCCCTCTCCTCAGGGTCCCACTCTCAAAGTGGAAGAACACACTTTCCACATATTTGATAAAGTCAAAGTGACAATTAGCCTCGATGCTTCCAACCTCCAGCATCAGAGGATCAGAATGGCACTCATTGAACCAGTGGTACGTTTTTGTTGAGACATTGCTAGCACATTTCGTGGCTCTCTTGAATACATGATTCTGATTGGTCAATTGCAGCTGTAATTGGGCTTTTTTTTAATATTGTCCATAAAACTATTATTGACCAGTCTCCTACACTCAACCAAATATATAATGGACAGTAAATATTGATTTAAGTTAGAATTTTTATTTTGTTTTTACAAAAAAAGACTATCCTAGTGCTCATTTATCCCTTATGTCCCTTTATTTATGGTATATTGTAGTGATATCTATCTCTGGGTTTATTTGTTGATTTATTATAAGCTACATCTCTAGATATAAGTTAGGTCAACAGGTTGAAAATGTAGACTTGTTCAACTTTTTAAATGTCACTAAAATAATGTATTTTTGTCTTTTCCAGATCCCTGGGGTTAGTGTACCTGTGCCTGAATCGGAACCAGTGGCCAAAAAACCCAGACTTGACCGCTGACACCTGTTGGACCAAGAAGCAGAGTACTTATTATAAAAGCAAAAATTAAATGATTTTCAGATCAGCTACAAGGTAGTTTCAGGGGAGCCTTGAGTGAATCCACAAGTGAAAGAAATTGATATGAAAGGGTTTTAGTAGTTTCTTTTTATTCTGTTTACAGCAGTAGTTTTTGCTCTTGAATTTTTTTTTCAACTAGCTAATGCATTTCTACAATCTGTGATAAACTGTAGAATTATCATTTAAGCAGTACTGTTATGTCATCCATCTGGATGAATTTTCTGTAAAAACAGAAAATTAAATATTTTAAGAAATTCGTAAACAATCAGAAATGAGATTTTCCATATAGAAAAGTGAGATTTTGTGAATGCCTTCAGTGCCATTCATTTATATAAAACCAAATTCACATGCCCATTTATCCTCTGAAATGCGAAGACACGAAATGCTCATGAAAGTTTGGCTGAAAACTATATTAAATATATTGTAGAGTTTAAGGGATTATGCAAATTTCTTAAACAGCGTTAAACATTGTAATAGAATCAGAACCACTGACAATTTGTTCTGAGCATCAGATTGAACGACAGCTGTATCAAGTATTATTATACTATAAGTAATTATAACCTGAAAACCAAAATCCTAAAATGGGCAGACGACTGGAATGGCATTGTCTCTTATTGGCCATGCATGATTACATATCTAAACTCTTCATGTTTTGAATCTGGTGCAACAAGGCTTAGACTAAATATTTCAGGACAGAGCACAAGAAAAAAATATATATAAAAATTGTAAAATTCCCAGAGTTTCCATGACTGGGAACCCTGTATAGTTTGGTATGCAGAAAGAAAGAAAAAAACACTTGTGCTTTTTCTTCACATTTTAATTGAAAAACACCACACATCAGCTGTAAGTACATGCTGAATGTATTTGGCTCTAGTTTAGAACAGCTGTCTACAAAAACAATGTTATGTGACATCTTTTCCATCGATGTTAAAAGAGAAATATTTGTCTTCACTCAATTTTTCTTCACTTTTAGATGAGCAAAAGTGTTAATGTTATTCTTGTCTGTAAGAAGAAATTGCAAGCTGGTCAAGGACACTGACACTGTTTAAGACATTTAATTACAATTCAGATACACACGCTGCCATAATATACATGTATACCTTGTGGTATCTCCATATGTTTTAGTGATTGATTGATTCATAAATTATTTTAAGATTGTAATAAAAAAAGGCCCTATAAAAACAGCTAGAGGAAATGGTTACATACCTGCCATCCTCTTAAAAGTAATTGCAAGCTACATTTACATTCCACAATCGAAACGTACAAAAATCCTATTCAAGTCTCAAATTCATTCATTTTTGAAGCAAGAATAAATAATGCTGTGGATTAGTCAGTACAACAAAACGTTAAGGCTCAGACAGTAATACCAACCACAGTATTCAGCATTCTCTATGAGATGAAATCAGTGTTCAGCTTGATGTGTAAATCATGTCTCCTCCACAGCTTTTGGCATAAGAGTGTGTAAAGTGCCTGTTTTGTCCCTCATGCTCAGTGCAGTGGGACGAACAACTGCAGAACAAAACATATCCTCATTTAAAAATTACCTAGTGTGGTTATGCACAGTGCGTATGTTTTATTTATACAAAACTAACTGATTACAAACTAATCAAGTGAATAGTGTATTTTGAGTGTGCACATAAATAAATTGTTCAAAACAGCTGAATGAAATATTCAAATGTGATATAGTTGGTTACAGAGTGACTGATGTTGGCTGTGTGTAGTGTGTGTGAGACATTACCTTTGGCTTAGTGTGTCTAGTGAAAGGTACACCCTCCTCAGCAGTGTGTGTGTCCAGCATTTCCTTACTCTGGCTGTCTGAACTGAGGGCGTCCATTAAGCTGTTAGTGCACACCGAGTGAGTGTTATAACCGCTATCCACCTGCAGAGAACATGAGGGACAGATTAGACCTAATCCTGACATGAGATTAAGCCTACAAATTAGTTGAAGACCATAGTTCACAATTCCATTAAAACAGCTTGCAAAAACCAGCCAGTTTCGCAACGGTTTTAGGTCAGCTACACCTGCTGGGTTACTTTTTAAACGACTTTTCATCTAGTTGTCTAGTATTTGGAGGCTACTTGGACGCCACTGGTATTCTGGTCATCTGACAGCACGCATACTAACCTGCATGCTAATGTCATACGGTGTGATGCTCCCTTCCGCTAGCAGGGATACGAACATGTGCGTACTCTCAGCGTTAGGCACACCGCCTGTTCGAGAGCTGGACAGTCCAGCTGATGATGCAGTGTCCTCCTCAGGAACCCAACCACAGGATTCCTCTCTGCTCCTGCTGATGACCTCATCCTCCTCTTCACTTTTGTCGGTCTCAATATTTCCTTCCGGATCCTTCACAAACTGCTCGTCTTGATCCATTTGCTCGGAAACATCCACAGAGGCCCCTGACTCACTTCCCCCTGATAGCAGTCCTTCTCGCTGGGCATGAGGCCCTGTCGAGCTGGCGTCCAGGTCCATGTTGGGTAAAGGTTCACTGGGATGGATGTTCTCCTTGTCGTGGAGGATTGGGGAAATGTGAGTAGGAGAGGCCCACATACAGACTCTGGGTCTGGACTGAAAGGGGGAGCAGCTGCGAATAGGGGAACAGCCCTCCACCAATGGGCTATTTCCACATCGGTCCATGTCCGAGCTGCCCGTAGGAACACCACTGGGGGACAGAAACGACAGCCTTTTCCTCTCACCTATAAAGACAACGTTTTCATGTCATCTCACATACACTTATCCAAGGTCTTACAAACAGTGGTTTGCAAGTTGGTGAAAAGTGAATAAATGACATTGAATGCAAAATTAAAATAAATAAATGTGCAATAATCAAGATATAGCTTAGTGTGACTATCAAATCAAAATCTGTGATTGAATACATAACTATCATCTAATGTGCTGTGTGTGTCAGAGTGAAGTGTGTTAATGTTCAATGCACACACAAATAGACTCAAACTTCTGTTTAGTTAAATTATATATAATTTTTATGAGGTTAACTAAACAGAGGTTTGAATCGACCAAGGTTAAATTCCAAAATAAAACAAAAAATATCAAATAATTTTATCTGTTTACTTGCATGTTGTGTGACCACTAACCAACATCAGAGAACCGTGAACATGTTAAATGATTTTTAAATCACCTATTATGGAATTTTGAAAATTACCTTTCATGTAGTGTGTAACAGATATAAGTGAACAAAAACATCCTGCAAAGTTTTATATATGAAAGTTCACCGTAAAAAAAGTTATTGTCTCTCAAAAATATGACTGAGTCAATTTAATGAATCCTTTTTTTCAATGAGTCATTTTCCTTTTCGTTGTGACGTCAAGACGGAAAATTATCAAACTGGCCGCGTACACTCATTGCGCGCGCAGACACCAGGGTAAAATTGAGAACATGTCGACAACAAGACGCTGTGTTCTGAAGTGCGAATCAAAAGCAATGTTTTTTTCACTGTCCAGGGACAAGCATGTGAAGAATCAGTGGCAAGAGTTTATATTTACAACTATACCACACAAGTATAGCCGAACCTTGAGTTGTGTTAGCGTCATTTTAACGAGGATTGCTTTACAAACATACCGGTAAATGCTTTCAAGTGTGGATTCTCGAGCCGGTTGATACTGAAGGAAGGTTCGGTACCAAGTTTATCAGCTTCCTCCTCCGAATCACAGCCTGTAAGTATTATTAATAATTGTTGCTTTTATGCGTTTTGTAGCATGCTCAATAAGTATTTGTGTGTGTTGTGTAAGTTACGCTCGGCACAGCGCAGCTTCTAGGTCTCCAATGTCAATTTTTTTTAAATACGTGAAATGTTTGTCGTTGTTATTGGAGTTGTCATAAAGATAGAGCAATACCTTGTAGTACTGCAGTGCTTTATCAATATGTTTATGCGTTGGGCTAACGCAAACAATAACTGATTGGGTCAACTGACCAGTCACCACAGATTAGCGTCACGCATAGGAGGGGTTTGGAAAAATTTGTCGTTGAACGAATCATTTGGGAGTCGGTGAGCAAATCAGGTAAAAATAATTGCATATTATAAGATAACAAAAGTGTTTTTTGTCATTGAATGCATGTAAAACTGTTGTTGTGGACTCCCAAAACAATATTAGGAACATTTTAAATGCCATAATTAGGTGGCCTTTAAATATTAAAAATCTCAGGGTGTTCTTCAAGTAATTATTTTGTCTAATGGGTTTAGCTGACAAAAAAAAGTTTGGAAACCCCTGCATCCACCCATCTGGTCATGTCTACATTTTAAAACCCTGGCACCATCTCAGATTTTTTTACCTGATACAGGCGTCACAGAATGCTGAAGTCTGATGGGCGACAGTATAGGAGATTTAAAAGCAGGCGAAGATCTCTCTGAAAACATTGGACTTGTGATACTGCCCAGACTGTAGGCTCGACACTGGCCTCGGATGGGACTGGAAGAAAACTGGCCCTGAAAATTATGGGTAAAAAAACATAATATTAGATTATTAGAATCAGGTATCCTTGATCCAGATTTTTTTGGTATATACAAGGGTGAAATTTTAGGTGAAAAAGACCTGGGAAAATCTATGATTTGGTACGTACAGACAAGGGCGTCCCGGTTGGAATGCCACACTGAAGTGGAGAGACAATAACAGAAGACATCATCTCTCGACTGCTGGGAGGTATGTTATGGGAATTTCTATCTGGGCTGGAAGGGGTAGAAGACTCAGAGCCGCTGTCATGACCATCCAGAAACAGCTTCCGTCGCAATGAAGAGGAGCTAAGGCTTTCCTGTACCTGTTCAGTTAACTCTTCTGTCTTATAGTAATCACCTGGTAGAATAGAAGTTCTCAAGTTAATATCAACAAGCAACTAAGGTTGTAAACGAGAAAATTATTTGAACATCAGCTTCAGGATCAACCGACAAACAATGCTGAGCTGACGTAACGCTAATCTGACACTTCACTTCATAGAGATCAATGCATTGACCAGCACTGATGCCCGTCATGAGAAATCTCCTCAACAAGGTTAATATCAGACAGGCTACAGCGTTTATTTTGAGCGTAAAGACTGTATTTGTGTTTATCAAACAAATTGAACACAAATTTCAGGTAAATTGCCTTTTTCAAGCTAATTCAAGCACTTTTTAAGTACCTCTTCATAAGCATGGCCGTTTCAAAGGTTTTTCCCAGTACTTCAATTTCAATAAGTCAAAGTATGAACCCTGTTATTATAAATTATATTTTTGCCTACATTATGAATTATTTTGATCATTTTGTAAAAAAGTATAAATATAATAAATTTAATCTATTAATATAGTAAAATTAAAACTATGCTTAAAAGGTTTTAAAAAGAAAATAGGCCGATAGAACCCTAAGAGACCCATTTAAGGCCAAGAACGATAACTATATTAGCATCCACATGATTGGCTGTCAATGTTTATATCGTTCATCAGCAGGATAAAAATAGTTCCTCTGTGCTGTTATCTTTATAGTTGTGGTGGGAACTCTGCTATTCATGAATATTGAGTAAAATTTTTTTTAACTATACCTTTATCGTTATCTTTAGTTATCATCCTTGATGTGAATGGGCCTTAACTGTCAATCTTGAGACATTTTTAATGCATTCTTATTATATATATATAAAAAAATTATCTTACAGACCCAAAACTAAATGTAAATGACATTTTAGATTACAACCTTCTTTATGAATTCACATGAATCTTGAAAAAATTAATATTTCATGTTATCTCAATTACAAAAGCATAACAGTTTGTGGGAATGAATAATATATACACACACACACACACAAATAATAACGATAATGAAAACTATATACTATTATTAAAACAAGAAAGAAATGAAAAGGGTTACCCAGAACTTTCTCAAGATTGAAGTCCACTGGTAGGGACAGGACTGTCTGACAGATGGCTTTAACACAAACAACAAGCAAGGACCGATTATTCTAAATCTACATACATATCTAAAATGATCATTTATGAATGTCTTAAGAGCTGCTGAACAAACCATTGATTTTCTTTGGTGGCGGAGGCTCATCTGCTACCAGTGGGGACAACGGACCTAAAATTAGACAGTTTCAATGAATATCAAAATGCTACATTAGTTGTATTAAAACATTTCTATTTTATGTGTCTGTGTCATGACTTGCTTTTCTGATGTAGCGGTTTTATTGATTGTTTAGCTGTGAGTGGTCCCCATGGAGAGGGAACAATGGCACCTTTAATGAAAAACTGTACAACCAAAAATAATGTAATGAAGCATCTTTCTCTTTAGTGAAAAGAAAAAAATTCATGGACAGGAACAAGGAGTAAAGCAGTATTACCTGTTCAATAGCATGTTGCCGTTTTGCCTCAATCTCAGAATCTGCCCTAATGCGTTAAAAAGAAGCACAGTTGAGTTAATATCTTGAACATATGAAAAAATAACAACAAATAGAGGGTTATTAAAAAACTTCAGATAAACATACTAACAGCAATTACATACCTGGCTTGGCTCAGAAACACAGCCTGGCGGTGAATGTCCTCAGGGTCTATTTCCACAGGAAGTAAATTTGCCATTTCATCAATGGACCACTTGAACTTGGCTGGAGTCTACAACAAAAAATACAAACAGATAATGACATTTCTATCGGTTTTCTTTATTTTCCCCTGCTGCCACTCGGAGTCCGATCCTCACCGCAGATGAGCTCTTGGAGCTTTTGAACACCGAAGGGCTGGGCATCAGAGACTCATGCAGGCGGTGATAGTCGTTTGGGCTCTCAAACGGGTTCAGAATAGCGGGTCTTCCTGGAGTCTCTGGTGTTATATGAATCTCTGCTATATCTCCCATCTTAAAAACGGCGTCCAGAGACAAGCTGGCTACGTTTTAATAAGAAAGAAAAACGAGTGAAAGACTGCAGGTTCTTGAAAATATCAACAACTTGGAGTGGTAAACATCCTGTTTGGTTATACACTAACTCACTGCATCTCATTCGTAATGATCAAAAGAGTACTGATCGGGTTATCTAACTGTCTTAGTTTGCAAACTTAACGTGTTTAGATGTGATTTTTACCAGGTGATTAATGTTCTTAATTAAATACTTACACCGCAACGAGACTCAAACAAGCCCAAAACCCCGATGAGCTTCCAACGTCTGATTTAATTTTCGCTCAAGATGTGCCAACCAATCACAATTCAGCAGAACCTGCGAAACAACCAATCAGGTGAGGAGACCCGGCGACATTCCGTCTCGACGTAACTTCCTTTCGAACGTTTACAACTTTATTGAGAGGATTGCCACAACAACAAGCGGGAGGTGTAAATAAAACAACTGTCAGTTAGTTTGCATGTATATTGTTTAATGTTTATTTCGTAAATGTGGGGAAGTACCTGTGACTATCAGCAATAGACTTGTCAGGGTCATCTGAGGGAAAGATAGTGTTTTGTTATTGTCGTTAAGTACCGTTACGTTAATTAAATAGCTTTAGCACTACAGCATCATGGCCAATCCCGCGAGCGCAAACATGAATGCCGTCCGGGAGACTATGGATGGTAAGATTGAGAAAGATGTTTTGGGCGAATGTTTTTTTTAATCATTTGTTGTGGTTAATCATCGAATGAACCACTGGACGACTATTATGGCTACTTTCTTTTTCAGTTCTCCTGGAGATATCAAGGCTTCTGAATACAGGATTGGACATGGAGTCCTTGTCGATATGTGTCCGTCTCTGCGAGCAAGGGATCAATCCCGAAGCCCTGTCATCAGTCATCAAAGAACTCAGAAGAGCCTCGGACTCGTTAAAGGTGCTCACACTAATGCAGCAGTAGATCATCTGTGGTGACAGTCCGTCTTATTTCTGCTTCTGGCCACTCTGTTTTTACCCACTCTCCCTTTTGAAGATGCAAAATCATGAGTTTATTGATATTCTTGCATCAGTAATCTGGGAAATTAGGTGAAGTCGGCAGACTCAACATATTGACCTATTAAAGCAAGGGTTTTCAATCATTTAGATGCTCCCATCCGATTCCTAACATCTAAAAGGCAGCTATACATTTTCATGTATAAATGTGTTAAAACTGGAGAAAAAAAATTAATGAGTGTGTAAAATGTTAAATATTTATTTTATATAATTTTACATTACGTTTTTATGAGTAATAGTACTGTACTGTTGAATGCATTCTTTATTCAAATTTGAATGAATGAATTTAAGTAAATACATTTATGAAATTTCCAATTATCATTTTAATACATTTTTACTTGTTTATATTAGTTTTTTTTATTTTTCATTTTAATCAAATACATTTTATTATAATATTTATTTATTTTTACATTTTCTCTCTAAACAAAACATGGGTATTTCTGTGACCTTACATGGCAAAAGTGGTTTGGAGAATGGATGGATGGCATTTCTGCTTTAATTATGACAAAGCTATTTTTTTATTACCACAAACTGGAAGTCTCAATATATTAACAATAAAAACAAGTTGTTGAGGGGGATAAAATAACCTTAACTATACATAGCTTCAGGTTATGTTATTTTAATATATAATAATTTAAATATAAAATTATTAAATTAGGAGTTTTTTCATTCTCCAGTCATTCTGCAGCCCTCTCGAAGGTAGGCCCCGGGCCCCCGGTTCCTTGGTTGAGAACCACGGCCTATGGTGTGACATGCTATTCTCCTTTTTTTTTAATGCATGCAGAATGCAGATTATATTAATTGACAAGCTACAGATGTATATTTGCACTTGAAAAAAAGTGTCTTATTAAAATACACTTTACCTTAAATTTGTCTTATTAACTGTCCTTTTTGTTTGATCTTTTTCAGGCTTCTGAAAACAGCACTAGTCAAGGATGAGTCTAAAATTCATCTCTGAAGAAGCAGTTCAAGAAAAAATCACTGTATATTAGCATATACCTATGATTAATGTGTGAAAGCAGTTGGTTTTGCCTTGTTTGGCCTGTTTTCATGTGCCTCAGTATGTACAGTTGGACTGTTCAAGCATTTGCCTTCTCCTTATCTTTTTGTCCATTTAACGTTGTGTAGACAAATAACTATAATGCATTTTTTTGTTGGATTTTGCTGCAGGTTAAGTCAGTAAAATGTTTTTTTTTACCCTAACTGTATGAAACATGCTCTTTTTATTGATTGAATTTTATCTGTACAGCCATTTGCATTTGTGTCTTTCAACCACACGATGGCGACATCAGTGCATTTATAGGTAAATCATTGACTACTTGTGCTTTATATTGTAACGTAGCATTGTAATATCAATCTTTTAAGATTTCTTTCTTTATTTAAAACATTTATATTAAACATCATGGCCAAATTCTTCTTTCGTGTTTATTCTCTTTAAAACAATAGCAGTTTAATTGGATCATCAAGCTGTTCTCCATGTCACGGGTTCTTTTCTTGCCCAGATCTGACGGCAGTTTTGGCCGGGAATGTTTAAGGTCACGTTTGGTAAAAGCGGCGTGGCTCTTAGATCAGCCCAAAAGGCATGAGCTTCATTAACACCCAGCCGTGCTGAGAGGGAGAGATGGCTGTGTCCTTGGTTCCTGCAGATAGGAGGCATGATGTTTCTCTCCTGCAGTGAGAATTCATTTACGTGTCTGTAATCACCTCCACCTTATGTTTGCTCTTATTGCTAAACATTTACTCCAGTCGCTTTTCAAGGAGAATTTCTCAGGAGAATGTGCTCTGGGTTAATGTCATTTTCATGATTCCTATTCCTAACTTTTAGTTGAATGGAAAAAGGCCGCAGTTCAACCCTGTTATGTGAGAATCTATAAGGCTTGTTTTAAGAGTGTTTCGATGGTAGTCCCTCAAACATTTGTTGACTTTCTGGATGAAATGCCGCCTGTTTTGTTAATTGTAGCATGGGTCAAGGATGCACCATCTTCCGGCCTCCGTTGAATCACCTTTAACAAAGACACAAACAGCATGTGGAGAATGATTGCGACCGCTTGTTGGAATGACAGATGTTATCAACTAAAGCGGACCAGGCGTGTCTCTTCATGAGGCCGGCTAATGATGCGCAACAATGGGGTAGTTTATTCCTCACTGTGAATTAGTATCATAAAGGTTGCCACTGTGACAGTGATATCGCTCATCAGTACCATCGAATCATTTTTGTTAGTTTGGAGTGACCATCAGTCTCCAAACAATATGCATCACTTCAATATATCTTTTAGAGTGGAAGAAGTTGATGGTCAATTTTAAAAAAAGACCATCAAAGTAGTAGTGAGTTTAGAAAGTGAGTTTATGATACACTGACTTTGGCTAATTGAACTTCTTTTAAAAAGGATGAAACCAAATAACACAATTGGTATTCCGAGGTTGATGTGTAATTATCATATTCCCATCCTCTAATTCATGCATTAATTGCTTTAATTAGCAAAGCAATTAAAAAAACAATACTAAGCTCTGTAATAGCATCCACCTTCAGTAACTGTTTATGTAAATTCCCTTGTGTTTGGTGTAGGTTAATGAAATGTTTGTTATTAAATGGGAATTCTGTGTGTTCAAGTATGTAATTATCAATAGTTTAGCTGTAAATTTAATAATTGTGTTTTAACCTTCTAAATGATGCATGCACTGCAACAGGGTTCTTTGTTCACAGGTATATGATAAACAACTGGTATTAATCTAAAGCTGATGGAAATGAGAATACCCTTGTGCAAGGTTAATTGAAAGTTTAAAATGTATAATTGTGGGTTAGAATCCATTATATTTTTTTTCAATATAATGCCTTCATAAATAACAGGGCCTTTGACCTTTTTTGGATGTGCTCAGCCATTTTACTTGCTGAATACCTATTTGTATAGCCCTTGACCCTGCTTGAGCTACAAACTCCTCTAAACGCAAGTTTCTTTATTATTTTTTTATAACAAGTGATCACAATATGGCTACTTTAGGCAAATACATGAACACTACATGTCAAAAGTTTGGATTTGGTAAGATTTTTTAATGTTTTTAAAAGACATCTGCTATGCAAATCAAGGCTGCATTTATTGGATCAAAAATACAGTAATATTGTGTTTTAATATTGTGAAATGTTGTTACAATTTAAAGCAGCTATTTTTCAGCGACTATTTTCAGCGACTATTACCCAAATCTCCTGTCACATGATTCAGAAATCATATTGTAATATGCTGATTTGGTCCTCAAATAACATTTATTATTATTATCACAGAGGGAAACGATTGTGCCGTTTAATATTTGAAACCATGATGCTTTTTTCAGCATTCTGTGATGAATAGAAAATTCAAAAGGACATAAACAGATTTTTTTATAATGTAAACTTGTGCCTTTCTGTCACTTTTGATCAATTTAATTCATCTGTGACTAATAAAACTTTTAATTTCTTTAAAAAAAAATAGTTTGTGGAAGAAGTCTCTTTTTACTTGTCCCATGTATTGTGATAACATGCCTATTATATCAGGGCCGAATTAACATGCAACATGGCCAAGGCAGGACTTGTTTTCCCCTTTAAGGCAAACATGCATTCACAAACATCTTTCTAATCCATGGTCTTACCCTCTCAGAATTTCTTTTACAAAAACTTTCACTGGGACTATAAAAGGTACTAATATGTGCACGTTTGGTCCCAAGAACCTAATATTAGGTACAAAGGTGTATATTTTGAAAGGGTACTGCCCCAGTGACAGCTTTTTTTCTGAGATTATTGGATTTTGAGAATGACATTTTGCAGCACACTTTGTGTGTACTTTGTTCACATATTTAGGTGTCCTACACAGGCCTGACTGCAGTAGCTAATGGTGGAAATGTTAAAGGTAAGGTCGGTATTTGTTTTAAACACTGTTTGTTATAGCCTACTGTTTTAAACTATCTTCACATCCTGATAGCAATCAATATGAGAAGTTATAAATGTAGGCGCAATTTAAGTGTAAACAGCTCAATAACCCTTTTTATTTCAAGGCTTAGTTTATGTCACTTAGAACGTCTGTTGCATTACGATCGAAAGCATGTATCAATAATGTCAAAAAGTGACTTGCAGTCCAATGTCTATGTTTAAACAAGTGTCTCTCCCCCCCCCCCAACCCCCCCCCCCCCCATTACGCTGGTTATGTTTACGTAAAGTTTTGACAAGTTTTATAGACTTGATTGTTTCGTATTCAAAAGTGGTGATAATACCCCCCGCCCGCAAATATAGCATCTGTGGAAGTCTCAGGACCAGAAAAATGTGTGTCCAATCATTACATTTGGTCAATGAAACGATGGCCGATGCACCCTGGAACTACTACACCGGAAGAGCTGCAGCTTTTGCATGGTTTGTGCTGTTTAAACTTTAATAATCATTTTAAAACGTAGCAAACTGGCAGCTCCAGTAATAGTAATGAAAATATTTATCTTGAACTCTGTCATGGAAACTAGCATACAAGTTTACTGCAATTAAACAATCCAATAATCAATTAAAAAGGAATACATATAGCCTACCTGTATGATATATAGTGGTGCAGTTATGACAACACTTTGTAGGCCAAAACACAGAAGCGAGTTAGGATTTTATTCATATTTATTCTTTATTGTCCTCGATAGAGGAATTTTTTTAACAGACTGTACCAGTAGCAACATTCAACATGCATAACATGCACATACCACACAAAATTTTGTACACATGAACAGCCATTTTGCAAAAAAAACAAACAAAAAAAAAAACACCACCAGCACATTAGCACGCTGTTCAATCCTCCAGAAGACAGTGGGGTTTTTAGGGTTTTGGTTAAATGGCTGAAATAAGGTCTGTGGTGAACAAGCTCTAGACACTCACATTTTATTCTACGACATAAAATACATCAATATTACCCCAATCGTAATTTTGTCTTGGAAATATCTTGGAAAAAGGCGGTTGCTAACAAGTAGGCTAGCTAAATGAGACTACAGAGGCTGTCGAGGAAAGTAAACGTCATCACGCCGAACAGGTAAGCTCAGTCTGCTTTTACAGTATCATTATGGTTATAATTGTGCTCTTACAAACTATTCTAACTCCGGGAAATTCTGGGAAAATGTTTTTAGATAAAAACTGAAAGAGTTGTCGGAAGCTTGGTGGTGACGTTGAAGTCGAGCGACCATTGTGTAGTTCGTTTATAGCCTACCTTTAGCTTTTTACTTTCTAAAAGTTGTTTTCATCTGTGATAATTCCTTGATGGACAAAACGTTCAAGCATCATGAACTTTTGTTGTACACACAGCTTGTTTTTAGCGATTATACAAAAGCCTATGGGAAAATCCTATTGGGTTTTTGTTGAGGGAACTAGGGTGATGCTAACGGCCAGTTGGCCTACAAAGTGACGTTATACATGCACCACTCTATTACGCTGTAGCCACATTAGACCTATTTTTTATAGTCTGTGCATTAGACCAGCAGTTTGGAAAATGGATGGAGAGATGATTCAGCTGCAGGCGCCATATTCTGGTCAAATGCGGGAATTCATTCGACGCGCGACTCTCACAATGCATTATGAGTAGGCTTAACTCTAGCCGTTGAGCATGCAGTTGTACATTTGTTATTGCAGTACATTGTGGGATTGAATGAGTGCACTCAGTAACGTCCACTATGGTTTCGGACACCACTAAAAATGGCTGTCCCCTCAAATAGTGCCCAATTTAAAGGTTCTCTAAGCGATCCTGGGTGACGTCACTTCTTGTTGACGTTTAAAGTATTGTCAAACAAAACGGAGGCTAGCTAGACCCTCCCTCCTCCTCATCCGCGCACTAACCCCCCAAACCCTTCTTGTCGGTTATTGGCTGGAACAGTTTGTTATGTTTCGTGGAGCGGGTCGCTACAGTTTGTTTTTGTTGCCGTGTGTGGAGCCTGGGGTGTCCGCAGAGACTGCGTCTTTTTACAGTGTGTTCAGGGGACAGGCAGCTAGCGGATAGTGAGGAGATGTTTGCTGTATGAGACAAAAAATGTTTTGGCCTAAAAAACGCGTGACATCGCTTAGAGCACCTTTAAGGGTACAGGGGGTGATTTCGGACACAGCCAACGTCTCAATTGGCTTTGATTAATCTTTACGCCGCTGCCACACAGGTCAAAAGATCATCTAAGAGTAAAGTAGGCCCACTTTTCTTTCCCGCTTTATAATATCCGTTACCCTCTCAAAAAAAGCTCTATGCCCAACAGACTTGAACTCTTCCGGATGTCAAGCCTGTTAGTAACTTCATCAGAAGTGCATCAATTCCCATTAGCTGCAAATGAACGTGCACGAAGCGTGTCACCTCATTGCCCGTTTGATCAGCGGCGCCGTTTAAATGCCACTTCGATTCACATTAACCTCCGCACCGGACATTTACCGCGCGTCCGAGCCGAGCTTCCCACTAGACAAACAAAAGGGGTTGATAATACTAATGCTTGTGTTGTTGTGACAGCGCTATTTATAATGATTAATGATCCCATGTTTTAGTTGATTACTGTGCGGCCGAGTCTCCATACTTGTTTCAATTAGTGTTGTGAAGGTCGCTAAACTAATCCCTCACCCCCGTGAGCATAATCTTTTTCCATTAATAATCATACAATGCTTTCTGCCCTCATGCTCATTTGAATCACCAACACTGCTAAAGGAAAATACATCCTCAAGTACTACTGCTTTAGACAGGAAATATGAGGATGATGTTGATGATGTTTGGTGTGCTCTTCCCAATGCTGTGACTCATTGACCTGCTCCCTCAAGGGATTTCTCAATTGAGCTTTAGCATTTAATACATCTTTATTTGTCTAATTAAAGTGGATGAATGATATTTAGGCCTTGATCTGCTACCGAAATCTTTCTCTGCAGGCTTGAGTAAGTCATATAGCCTGTTATTGTTGGCAGGACCAGAAGCAACCTGTCATTTTCTATCAAGCCCAGTTCGTTGCACTGCACACAGAGCTTTAGATGTCATTACATGACTATATTTAAATTGTTTAAGTAACAGCATCCATAACCAACAACAGTACATTGCTCCGAGCCAGCTGAAATGATGTGGACTGAGCTATTCTTCATTGTTGAGCAGACAGTTCTGCAGACATTTCTATAGGCGATACACTTGAAGTAAAAATAGAATGAAGGACAAAAGACATTTGGAAAGGACATTATATAATAGTTCTATACACTTTGAAGACAGGGACTAGTTGACACACAGATACAACGGCTATATCTCACTAAATAAGGTTTTAATCCAATGTTCAGTTACACACTGTAAAAAAAAATCCAACTTCTCTTTTGCCACACTCTATTTCAAAAGTTGATTCATGTAATGTAGAAAAAAGTTGAGATAAAGTTAAGAAAGTATTAAAGTAAATATTTGTAATTTAGTATGAGCAATCTTACAATTTCCAATAGTCAAGTCAAGTCTACTTCATTTATATAGCACTTTTAACAATATAGATTGTTTCAAAGCAGCTTTACAGTGATAATAGGAAATTAAAGTAACAGATTTTTGGGGGGTTACAGCAGCTCTAGAAAACAGTTATTGTCCTGCTAAAGTTTTGATTGATTCACTTCCGTCACAACGATCATTAGTAATTAGCTTAGTGGCCGCTAACGCGACACCGTTCTAACAGAAAACCCTTAATGCGATCCGGCCACTCATTTGCACAAAACAGTGCCTGGTGGCTTGAGAACGCAAACCATGAAATAGGGTCCAAAGTACAAGCCTTGAAAAATGTATTATACAGTGTTTTTTATCGTTTCCGAGTAGCCACGTGAACCGGAATTATCCCGACAATGTTTTATCTGTAAAGAGGTAAAGGGAAGGGAAGGAATGCCTTCACAGTGGAGAGACTAGTTAACACTTCAGGACTGCGTTGTCCTCGTGTCCAAGCGCAGGTCCTTCATCAGATCCGGAAACGGCCTGGATCTGGCGGACTGCGGTAAACCTCGGGAATATTAGCATATACACCATCCTTCTTATGATGTAAAAAGTACATCAGGATTTATGGGAAGTGTTCCCGGTTCCGGCTGACCTAATCTATGCAGCCTAACATTGAATTATAGAAGTCTATAATGTGTTATGTGTATGCAAGGTTAAAGAGATATGTTTTTAGTCTAGATTTGAACTGACAGAGTGTGTCTGCTTCCCCAACAATGTTAGGAAGACTGTTCCAAAGTTTTGGTGCTGAATAGGAAAAGGATCTACCACCAGCAGTCGATTTTGATATTCTAGGTATTATATAGGTATTATCAATGGCCAGAATTTTGAGATAGCAATAGACGTGAAGTACTGCGCAGCTAAACCATTTAGTGCTTTGTAAGTAATCAGCAATATTAAAAAAAATATACGATGTTTAATAGGGAGCCAATGCAGTGTTGACAGAACCGGGCCAATATGGTCATACTTCCTGGTTCTGGTAAGAACTCTAGCTGCTGCATTTTGGACCAGCTGTAGTTTGTTTATTATGGGTGCAGGGCAACCACCCAGTAGAGCATTACAATAATCTAGTCTTGAGGTCATGAACGCATGAACTAACTGTTCTGCATTTGTCACTGAGAGCATATGACGTAATTTAGATATAGAAAAAAATGGAAAAATGCGGTTTTACAGATATAGTTATTATTCTATTATTGATATAGAACTTTGAGAACTTATGACATCAAGTTATAAAGGCTATAAGCCTTTTTGAGCCTCAAATTGCTGCGTCTATTACTGAGCATGCACATTGGAGATGCATTGTGGATGAGGGGACACCACTCAAATAATTTTATGTGTGTTTGCTTAAAACATGCAAAAATATCTTGAAGTTTACGGACATTACTTTTATCCCTAAAACACATTGCAATGTGTAATTCAAAATACAGGTAATATTATTCTTTTTCGTATATTAACACAGTACATGGGCCCTATTTTTAAGAGCTTTCCTTTTTAAGCAATTGTCAAAAAGAAAAAAGGAATTTATGATGGATGAATGGATGGATGGAAACGTCTCAGGTTATGCATGTAACCATGGTTCCCTGAGAATAGGGGACGCAGCGTCTCGTTCCCTATTCTCAGGGAACCATGGTTACATGGGTAACCTGAGACGTTCCCTTTTGAAAGGTAACTCACGCTGCGTCCCCTATAGGTCGCTATGAGGAAAGGAATACCCATGCTGCCATGCTGAAGGGACGAGTGCCCTATTGGCTGAGCTAAGTCAAAGGACTCAAAGGGGTCCTCATCCCTAAGGTGCACCAGCAACAATCATACACCAGAGCTTCTAAAGAACGGAGGCCTTAACAGGATAGCTCCAAAGAGAGGAAGCCTAACTAGGTTCATATTCAGGCCAGCGTCCAAGGAGGCTCACAGAGAGCCCAGCTTGTGTTAAGGCAGCCCTGAAGAGTGGAGGCCTCAAAGAGAGGCATAGGCAACACTCAAGGGCCCAAGGGAAATACAGAGAAAGCTCAAAAAAACTAAGCTCAGTCTACTGAGTAATACAATTACATCACTCCATCTACCCTTGTAAAGTTAATCCCGTCCGTATAGGGCTTTAGACGAACTCTAGGAGCGGAGACCTCAATATGGCTCTCTAAATCAAGAGGAGACCTAACAATACCCCAAGCATGGGATATCTTGCAAGGAGGCTTCAAGAGAGACTACAACTCGCAATTACTATTCTAGCGGAGCTTTTGCGGAGTGAAAGCACAGTAGCCAGGGATGCTCACAAAGACCCTAACAAATAGCAAACAGCTAGCCGAGCTCTTGAGGCCTCAAAATGACAACTCTCTAAATCGAGAGGATTACATCCACAAGTAGGACGCCTTACAATGAGGCTCAAAAAGAACCTACAACTCGTAAGCGAGAGGAAGCCTAACAACTCTCTGGTTAAACAGTGACCAAGGAGGTCACCGTTAATACATTAACTAATGTTAACTAATGAACCTTATTGTAAAGTGTTACCAAAGTTTCTTATGTGTCAAAACATGTTTCTAATGGCACAGCAGACAGCATGTTTTAACAAAGTTATCTGCATCTCCTGCGCTCTATCAAGCCAGTCTCATAATAGCTGTCACTCTTCAAATGAATGCAAAGCATAGACTAAATGTACATCATGTGTGTAAGACTCCAATAAAATTATTTGGCAATTATTCCCTCATGAATAAATCTCTCAGCGAGTAAGACTGTGTCTATTATGATAGACAACATAACATTAATATTAGTTTCAAAATAGTTTTTAAATTATTATTATTTTAAAATAGTATTGTTCCTTGTGGTGGATTTGGTTTGACACTCTCTGTGTCTGATTAAGTTGACTTATGTGTTAGACTGATCATCTGTTGATTGCTCAGGTCTGGGCCTGTAATGTGAGTTCAGTAAAGAAGGGATGCACGAAACTCAGTCTTGCTCTCATAGTGTTTATTGAATATAGTGAATAGACACAATTAAACATAAGAGGACACTAGAACACAACATGGTGTCAGAAGTGACAGCGGAGTGAGTACCGCGAGCAGTTTTTGTTTTGTTTACACGAACTGATTATCGCGCCAGCTTACATTCATCTGTAAAGGCAGACGATTCGAACATGGAACAGTTCAAGCCACCTTCGCCGCTTCTGCTGACGGCAGTTTAGCGGAAAATTGGCGTAGATGGGAGCAACGTTTTCGGCTGTACATGACTGCGACGGGAGCGAGCGATAAACAAGAGCAAATTAAAATCGCAATTCTGCTTCACACCATAGGAGAGGAGGCGTTAGAAGTGTATAATACACTCTCCGTCCATCTCGTTGATGAAGAAAATGAGACGATGGAAGACGTGCTCACAGCATTCCGAGACTACTGTAGCCCACAAAAAAACGTTGTGTTTGAGAGGCATCAATTCTGGTCTCATCCCATGGCAGATGGCATTACAGTGGACAGATTCATCACAGAGCTGAAACAAAAAAGCAAAGACTGTGAGTTTGGGCCAGGTGAGAATGACATGCTTAGAGACAAGCTGGTTTTTAGCATAACAAACCCTCCTCTCAAAGAAAGATTACTTCGTGAAAATGACTTGTCATTACACAGAGCTATTGAGATATGCAGGGCGACTGAGTTAGCTAAAACACAGATACAGGCAATGCAAAATGCTGTAGCTGTCCAAGAATCTCAAGTAAACGCAATAGAAAAAGCGACACGACAGAGAAAACCTGGTGCATGGAATAAAAATGGTAAGAAACCAGCAACACGAAACTGTCGCAGATGTGGAAAGAGTCATGAGTCAAGACAATGCCCAGCCTTCGGAGCAGTATGTCACAAGTGCGGCAAAGGCAACCATTTTGCCAAGGTATGCCACGCAGCTAGTCGAAACGATAGCAGAGCAAAGACAGTGCACAGCATAGTGAATGAAATTGATTCCATGTACATTGGCATTTTAAGACACACAAAAGTGCATGAGAAGGAACAGATAGAGGACAGTGCGTGGTACACGTCAGCTACCATCCGGGGTTTAGAGATAAGGTTTAAACTAGACACTGGGGCGGAGGCAAATGTGCTACCTCTGTCCATTGTCCAGAAGATCCATGGTCAGTTAAGCCGCAGCCTACGTCAACGGTGTTGATAGCATTTGGGGGAACACGCTCCACCCCAAAAGGTGTTGTGTCACTGACATGCCAGACCCATAAAGCTACAGCCACATTACAGTTCTATGTGTCCGATCAATCAGACATGCCGATCCTGGGCAGAGCAGCATGTGAGGAGATGCAGCTAGTGAAAAGGATTGAGCTGCTGGCAAAAAAGTCGGTGTCATCCAAAGAAGTGCTGGTTAAGATGCATCCATCAGTCTTCACTGGGTTAGGTGAGTTCCCAGGAGTCCATCATATACATGTTGACCCGACAGTCACACCGGTGATTCATGGATGCAGAAATATTCCACTGTCTGTTCGCGACAAGTTGAAAGAAACACTTCAAGATCTTGTGCACAGATGCGTTATAACCCCAGTAACAGAGCCCACTGAATGGGTAAACAGCATCGTTATCACAGAAAAGAAAAATGGTACACTGAGGGTATGTTTGGATCCTCGTGACCTGAATAAAGCCATAAAACGCCAGCACTATTCCATTCCTACTCCTGAGGATGTGTGCAGTAACCTGGCTGGAAAGTCTATCTTCACCATTCTAGATGAAAAAGATGGTTACTGGCAGATTAAGTTGGATGAGTCGTCCTCAAAACTATGCACTTTCAATTCACCATGGGGCAGATATCGTTTTCTGAGACTCCCATTCGGGATCAAGTCTGCGAGTGAAGTGTTCCAGCAGAAAAACTGTGAGACATTTGGTGACATACAAGGAGTACACATCATTGCCGATGACATGATCATCGCCGCCTCATCAGAGCAAGAGCATGATGAAATTCTTAATAAGGTCATTGAGAGAGCAAAGACAGCCAAGGTGAGATTCAATAGCGATAAGATCCAGTTCAAGGTCAATACTGTGACATACATGGGACACATCATCACACCGGATGGCCTGCGACCTCATGATGCAAAAGTGAAGGCGATCATCGACATGCCACCCCCTGAAGATAAGCAAGGCCTGCAACGTCTGCTTGGCATGACCAAGTACTTAGCTCAGTATATTCCGAATGAAGCGTCACTCACAGCGCCTCTAAGACAATTGCTGAGGAAAGATGTTGCATGGCAGTGGAGTCCACATCATACCACTGCTTTGATGGGCTTGAAGTCGGCTCTCACACAATCTCCTGTGTTAAGGTTCTATGATCCCAAAAAACCACTGACAATACAGGCTGACTCATCGAAAGATGGCCTGGGGGCATGCCTTCTGCAAGAGGGACACCCTGTGTGCTATGCATCACGAGCACTCACTGATACTGAGCAACGATATGCTCAAATAGAGAAAGAGCTACTCGCCATAGTCTTCGCAGCAAGGAAGTTTCATCAGTACATAAATGGCAAGGCAGTGACAGTGCAATCAGACCATAAGCCCCTTGAGAACATCATGCAGAAACAGCTGTGCAAGGCTCCAGCACGATTGCAGCGAATGCTTTTACAACTACAAAAGTATGAACTGAACATTGTATATACTCCGGGCAAGCACATGCATATTGCCGATACACTATCTCGTGCAACTGTATGTAGGGAGGCTGATGACGGCGAAGACCTCTATGATGAGAAAGTTGTGCATGGGTTGGAGGCCACAGATGCACTGAGCCCACAGACACTCCAAAACTTGAAAGAGGCCACTGCAGCAGACCAAGTGTTGCAAGATCTGTGTGAGAAGGTAGAGACTGGCTGGCCACAGAAAAGACGTGGTGTGAGCGGTAGCCTACACAGCTTCTGGCCTATGCGGCACAAAATCAGTGTACAGAACGGCATTGTGATGGTAGGAGACATGATAATCATACCTCAGAGCTTCAAAAAAGTAATTTTAGAAAAGTTACACATAGCTCACCAAGGTATCCAGAGAACAAAGGCCAAAGCAAGAAAATCCCTATACTGGCCTGGAATGTCACAAGACATAGCGATGATGGTGGAGAAATGTGCACCGTGCCAACAACTCCAGCCATTAAATCAAAAAGAGCCACTCATCACACATGATGTTCCAGAAATCCTGTGGATGAAGGTTGGAGCAGACATCTTTGAGCTGAGTGGTCAGTCCTATCTTTTGCTAGTGGACTATTTGTCAAAATATCCAGAGGTGCTGAATTTACCAGACAAATCAGCCCACTCGGTAATACAAAAGATGAAATCAGTCTTTGCTAGACATGGTATCCCGAAAGAATTAGTGAGTGACAATGTACCATTTGCCAGCTATGAGATGAAGTCTTTTGCGGCATCGTGGGACTTTAAGCTCACTTTCTCCAGCCCAGGATACCCTCAGTCCAATGGACTTGCTGAAAGAGCAATAAAGACTGTAAAACATGCATTGAAGAAAGCGATGCAAACAGGCACAGATCCACATCTAGTGCTGCTGTCACTAAGGAATACACCAGTGACAGGCCTGAATGAATCTCCTGCACAAATGTTGATGGGCAGAGTCCTGCGGAGCACACTCCCATGCTCTAGTGCTGTGCTTCAACAGTCAACTCCACAACATATACACAAAAGACTGGAGGATTTGCAATCTCGAATGCGGCATCAGTACAACCGTAATGCCAAGACACTACCTGAGCTGGTTCCAGGATCCACAGTACATATGCAGACGAGACGTGGATGGGAGCCTGCAGTGGTGGTTCACAAGAGAGATGAACCTCGGTCCTATACAGTGCAAACGCCAGCAGGAAAGACATTCAGGAGAAATAGGAGGCACTTGAGAAAGATACATCGGAGTCTGTGCAGAGATGTTGATTGTGATGAGCATTTGGAGGAGACTTCCACGACTTCCACTTAAGGCACCCCGACCAGCAGACCAATCACCTGTGAATTTTCCGGTGAGAGTGCAAGGGCAGCCAACATGCCATACGAGAAGTGGTAGAGAAGTAAAACGGCCAACTAGATATAATGATTATGTTGTGGACATGTAAAAAAAAAAAAAAAAAAAAAAAAAAAAGAGAAACAGTGTGGTAACAGAAGACACAAAGTATTCTCAAAGTAATTGGATTGGACTATTGATGTTTACTGTGAATGTTTACAAGTAAATATGTGGTATGATGTTAGATTAGTTAAATTAGTCAAATGTTTTAAGTAAAGTTACTGTTTGATATTTCCACTCTGAATGTAAATATTACATTGTAGTTTTTGTTAAGAAAAAAGGATGTGGTGGATTTGGTTTGACACTCTCTGTGTCTGATTAAGTTGACTTATGTGTTAGACTGATCATCTGTTGATTGCTCAGGTCTGGGCCTGTAATGTGAGTTCAGTAAAGAAGGGATGCACGAAACTCAGTCTTGCTCTCATCGTGTTTATTGAATATAGTGAATAGACACAATTAAACATAAGAGGACACTAGAACACAACATTCCTGGTTCAATTAGGTACACTTTTAAGTAAGTAGCAGTGGCTGGGACAGATTTTAAGTATCACCTCCGCTGCAATCTAATCCTGTTTACATGGAAAAGGCCTGCTCCCGAGCAGGTTTGAGCTTGGACCTGTTGACAGCAACTCCATTGATGATCTTCGAAGTACCTAACATTCCTGGATAATGTCAAATTGTCAACAGTAAAATATAGATACATGAGTAAATCCATGTACAAAAAAACAAGAATGGAAACGAAACCAAAACAGAATGAGACAGTTACATGAAAAATGGTTTGATTTTCATTAACATTACCTTGTGCGTTTTTGCTGTTTCGTTAATTTTGTGTATCAAAACATGTATTAGAGATTAATTATGTCTCTTAATTGTATTTCAACAACAGTAGCTTGTCCAGGATCACCACATAAGAGAAACTTCTTCCCAAGGCCTAACTCAACTCCACTAGCCCGAACAGCAGCGAGTGTTTTACCCACAGCTTGCTCACTGCTGTAGTTGAGTGAAGGTTATTTGCCAGCTGAATGACCCCTCTTGTTTAGGTTTGATGGATGTTGTAGAAAGTGAACCCAGCAGGGGGTCTAAGAGGCAGAATGTGTGTTGGAGAGAGAGTGAGTGTAAGGAAAAGGATGCTCTATGATCTGTGAAGAACCAGAGCGAGAGAGAAAGAGAAAGAGAGTGTGCACCTGAGTGTTAGCATCAATGCTTATGAGGCTTATCCATCAAACTCAACTCACAGCTAAGCACGAATGAATAACCCTCGCCCTCTCTCCGCCTCAGGAGGAAAGGATAAAAAATCACACTGCCTTTGAGGTCACAGAAGTTGTTGGTGGAAAAGTTCAGTTACATGCATTTTAAAGGAAGCGCTCTTTCTCAAAACAGGTTACAGACCTCTGGAATGGACGGCAAAGAGAAGAAAAACCTCATGAAACAGAAGAATGAAAAATCACAGGACAAATCTGAGCATTCCGAACTCAAAATATAAGTTTCTCTAATAACAGAGAAGGTTGAAGTTGGATTGGGTTTGTCCATTTTTGACCCAAACATTAGTTGAAACAACTCAGCATTTTTTTAGAGTGAACAACATTTCTGTCTGAAAATTCAGAACATATTTACATAAGTTATCCCTGTATCAGATGGAAATGGGCGAATAACACTGATATAGAAGCACCTAACCTGGTTTCTAAGCCTAACTTGACATGTAAATTGTGTCCCTCAAATCTGATTGGTTGATTAGAAAATTGTTCCAGGATTAACACAGATGTTGGGAGGGGTTGACTTGTAATAATTCACAATTGCTGATGTGAAGTATTAAGTCCGCTAAAAGGAGTCTGACTGTTGATTGGCCAGGGATTGACCAGTCATGTTCATGAAGAATTGTATAGAGAGTTTTCAACAAAAACCAAAACCAAAAAATTCAGGAACCCTTTTGTCGCACCAGTAGGTGGCAACAAGGCATTGTCTTTATGAGTGAGTAATTTTTCATTCAAATTACAGTATTTGTTTATAATAAACGGATTCATTAAGCACTTTGTCGTTTTGATACAACAGTCGATTCTAGTGGCTTTGTTTTAGCGGGTTTTTGGACATTTTTTTAGATGTACAGGTTGGGGGACCAGTAAAATCAACTGAAGATCTTAGCCAGGCCTGAAGACCAGTTTAAACCAGTTAAAACTGGGCCTATATATATTTATTTATTTATTTATTTATTTTCACAATATGCCCTAAAATTGTGTAGGTGAAAACGGTAAAATCAGTAGCATGTCAGAATTCACAGTATTCATAAAACAGTTAAAACATTAAAACAATCTTTTACTGAGATTCTGAAGTGCACAACTAATACTACAATTATACAATAGAACCAGCTGAATGACCCCTCTTGTTAAGGTAACATTTATATACATATTATTTCCTCAGTATGCGATTTCGGACGAAGCTAATGTTATACATGCCATGCTGTTAGTCTAAATATCATCATGAAAATAAGTTAAATAGCACAGCACTTTTTCAGAAAAATACCACTCTGACATGTGTTATTGCTCAAATGACCCCTGTTGTGAAGCTGAGTGGCAGGATATATAAGAGAAAAGAAGGTTAACCTAACTGTTAGGTGCTTGGTGACTATTAAGATATGTTTGACAATATGTCAGGGAGCTTGTTTTTTTTTTTTTTAGAATAACCTATTCAGCTTTCCCTCACGTATTTGATAAAATTAAACTTGTTCATTTAGAGTGACATGTTAAAAAAAAGTTGAGTTTTCAGCTCTTCAGGGAATATCTTGTTCTGCATAATTACCCAAATTTGATTGGAACTGAACTTGACTTCTGGAGATGACTTTTAATGAATGTAAATCAGGCATCTCACATCCCCACGATTAATTTTGTCTGTAAAAAAAAAAAAAAAAAAATCTTGTTAGAAAACAGAAAAAAAAAGTGTTAAAGCGCTGACAGAGGAGTGCTGTCAGGCATTTTTCTGCTCTATCTCATCTCCATGACTGGCACTCTAGAGATATTTCCCCTCCCTCGCTTTGATCATGGAAGTGATGTTCTAGAAGAAGCTGTGAATTCCAATGTGAGGTGGGCATCTCTTTAGCATACCTAAATAAAATTGGGTGGTTCATTTTCATAGCCTTAGTTTCGTGTGCTTCATGTAAACACATGTTCTCTGACAACACATGTTATCATCCACGGTTCAAAACAAGGTCTCAGAGAAGAGTGAATGCATCAAATGTCAGGTTACGCCCACAGTAAGTAGGAAGGTCAGGTCACACGATAGTCTTTGATTGATTTCATGGATGCATGCTTCAGTAGATGTATGGCTATGTGAAGTAATTTAAAACGCAAGCATGAAAATTCATCAGATATGGATCTGTTTAAGAGAAAACGAAAGTGTTCTCTAGTAGCCAGTTATTGATGGAAAAGTATGGTAACTTCAATTATTGTGTAAATGAAATAAAATAAGATTCGTGTAATCCAGCTACACAATTTTATATTTAATCCAAGAAATAAATACATGTAAAAATAATAATAATAAAGATAAATAATGCTAAAAAATGAGTTAGAAAGCCAGAAATAAAATAATTGTAAAACAAAAAAGATTAATAATAACTCGTTTCATTTATTTAGGGCTTTTCTCTGCACTCAAAGCGCTTTACATATGGGGGGAATCTCCTCAACCACCAACAATGTGCAGCATCCACCTGGATGATGTGACGGAAGCCATAATTAATCATCATAATTTTGTAGAAAAGAAAAGTCTTCCAAAGATGTGCAGTAGGGTTGCACAATATATACTGCATGTAATATGCCAATATTTTTTTCCAAATATTTTAGCTACAATAAGATTTTCTACAATATGATTTTTGTATTTATTGGTTTATTTGTACATGCTCATTTCCCCTACTCTTAAATATAAGTGTGGTTATAGTGGTTATCAAACTTTTGCCCCACATTCTCCAAAACAATATTGAAAGGTGTGTCTTTGATACGTCTGCTGCAATTATGACCAGGCTGCTAGTTTTCAAAAGATTTTATTGAAATTTCCATTTTTATTGTTTTCACATATATTTTTTTTAATTACTACTTATTATTTTAATATATTACATTCATTATCCATGATTAATTTTGTAAATTTATGTCATGTATTCCAGAAAACAATAGTTATGGGAAAATAAAAAGAAATATGATTTCAGTTCACATTTTGATTTTTTTTTTAAAACAAAAAAAAACATCCATTTTCCTTACTATATTTTATAATGTTGCGATGTCTAAATTTACTTGTAGCATTTAAAATAACAGATTTTAGTTAATTAAATTAAATTAATTTTAATACTGGTGCTTTATTGTTATTGGACATATATGAAAAAAATTATCTTTCTTGTCATTTGTTGTGAATTGTGCTTCAAGGCAGTTTAAATATTTCATTTGAAGGTGAAGAATAGCTTTTTTTTTTTTGCGATGTGGTAAATTTACACAGTCAGATTTTCTCCTTTATCCTTGAAGCTAAGAACGAATCCATACATTCTAATCTAACGAAGGACACATTCAAAGCAGCTCCCCAAAACCCACATCCATCTTCAGGAAAACAGGACACTGGCATTCTGGCAGAGCTTGAGTTATGGCACCAAGCGTCAGTGGCTGCATCAAACTCCACTCTCTTCTGAAGGACCTTTGTGGAAATGGCATGATTAATCCATCAGGGGACGTGGCTATGCAGGGTGTATGCATGGCAGGGGGAATTAAATTACAGGGCTGTTGGAGAGACCATCCCAGCACAGTGCATTTGAAAGTGTGGCAGCTTTAGCTGATGGATGTCGCTGCTCTTAATAGGCTGGTGGTGTGTGAATTGAGGCATTGACTTCCTCCCACTCTGTGTCCTGTACATAGGTGTTAAGGTTGACATGGGAGATAAGAGGAAGTAAAACATGAATTCCAATGGATGTACGCAAACGTGAGAGGGAGATTTGACACAAGTGAACATCCACGAGGGCTCATGAGCATATGATGACGTTCTCATCACATATCAATGTAGCAGGTCTATTGGTTGAGAGAACAGCATCACTTAAACATGTCTTAGAGGAATCGATAAGCATGTTCTCCTATTTTAAATCATACACACATGGTTGTATATCTCTAAGTACTGTCTGTACAGTAGGTTACCAACCAGAATAATACTTTCAACGCCGCCGCTTTGCCGCGGCGGTGAAATTCGGGGTGTATTTGCTGCCTTTAACCGCTAAGAGGCGCTACAATCACAGACTTTGAAAAGTGTCCGTTTATTCTCTCTATTGCGTAATCTGCCGCTGCGTCGCGGCTCATTCAGAGCGATGGAAAGCTGGTAGCAGATGCATTTAAGTGAAATGTAGTTAAAATAATTCATCACAATACTTAAATTAAATTGAATAAATAATGAAAACATTTCAATATAAAACATTGCAATAGAAACATATTAGGCTACATCAAGGCTTTGGAAGAGTATAAGACGTTGACGTAAACGTTCAGGCGGTGGCTCTGTGGTTAACGCAACGACACGGAGATCCAAGAGGCCCGAGATCGAATCTCAATATAACAACATGTTGGCCGACAGCATTAATCTTTAACCGTTCTTGATGCTTAAATAGTTGACTGTTTATTTGCGAGTTTATTAACTGTTTATTTGTTTAAAGTCAAGCGTTTTTTTTATAATCAATGGCATATTACAACATTGCTACAGTAGAGCTGGGGGGTTGTAAGGGGGGGCTTCTTACATTCGCTTCATAAACACACGCACACTAGCACACACATGCTATCTTTTTTCTGCACCCGATGGAAAGACTCATAATTTTCAAGCTCCACTGCCCCCATCGCCCCAACACAATGCTAATGAAATACGCAACAAGCTTAAAATGTTCCAATTTATTGAAGTAACAAGTAGGCTAGTATCTAAATACAAACTAAACAAACAAAAACAAAAAATAGAGAAAATAAAAGTGCTGCTGTGTCAAAATGTTAAAAAAGAAAAGAAGAGAAATCCATTTGGCAAGACAAAAAAATTAAAAAATTCAAACAGACATAACATAGGCTAATGTGTTTGATATGGGATTAAAATTATGGGCAGTGCATGAGATATAAACTAATGATTAATTATGTCAAAATTCCTTTGTTCCGATCAGAGCATGTGAGCATTTCTGGATATTCCTCGGCTCGCTCATTCCGCTCAGGGTCGCGCGCTCAGGCTGTCTCCGACTAGTTTTTTTTCTAGTCAACTAGTAGCCTAGTTGTTTATTTAAGCCATCAGTGGACAAATCACCCCTTTATATTGATTTAATAACTTAAATAGGCTATACAGGGTAATGAGTGAGTGTTATAAAGCTGCACTCAAGCGCACGAGCCGGAGACAAAAATAGCAAGGAGACATTTCATTGTTTATTAATAAACTGGTGTTTTCTGCGTCGCTGCAAAGATGAAGATGCGATGTAGACTCGCCATGAACGAATAAAGATATAAAGGCATAAAAAGGAAAAGTTCCTCCCGTTGGCGCGCCCAACCTGTCACTTCTCTAGGCTATTTCCCACCCATAGAAGGGCGCGCCCCACACTTTGAGCGGCGACTACCATCTAGGGGGGATCTAGCCGGTGTTCTGTCTCTCCCTCTCTCTGCTCTCTGCCGTGCAAGCGGCCGCGCGCTACACAGTTTGAACCTACAGTCTATGGTTTGAACTTACATATTCACGTAGCCTTTCGAAAACAGGGACATTCATTGTCCCGGGAGAGTGCTTAAATTTCCCGGGACAGGTTATTAAAAAGAAGGACAATCCCGGTAAAACCGGGACCGGTGGCAACCTAACTTGCATTTAGACTTTATTTCCATGCAAAAAAGAAACACACAATCTTATTCTTGCTACATTTTAAATTTGTTTTGCCAAAGAAATTGCAGCTAAATTAAACGAAACGGTACAAATCGAAAATAGTCCAAAGCAACATAAATTAAAGACATGAGTTTTGCCTCTCTCGCGCTGGATCTCAGCAAGTTTATTTAGTCTCCCTTGCTCAAACATTCTTAAACTCTACAGAACCAGTTGAAACAACTGGATTGAACACTTCAATTTAAATTTGTGTGTGAAAACACTTTAAATAGGCTACAATAAATAAACAACAATATTTATAATTTAATCAAATATGGGGACACATCGAGAGATGTAGCCTATCCTTAAAATAATTTTGCCTTTGCCATCGGGCTGGCTATCCGACACTCTCCATATGAATGAGGAACATTAACACCTATTGTCTGTCCCTCCAAACCCCCCAGAGGCTCTCTGAGTCTGAGTCTGACTTAAAATAAAGAGAAGTCGCAATTCACACTTAAATCGCTCTTCTAGCATTATAGGCTATTAAAGTGTTGATAATGAAAGAATTAAATGATTTAAGCTACATGTGGTATTTCTGTCATAAAAGTTTATTACTAAATATTTCATTATTTAAATAATTTAAGAAATAAAACTGGTTTGGGCCAGCTTTTTCCAAGCAAAACTAAATATAGCCTAATCTTCAAACGCATGTTCATTTTGTTGTCATGAACAAAATGCTCAACTCAATATTAAATTCTACAGGGATCTTTGGGTCCAGGCATGCAAAATGTGAATTAGTTATTTTTTAAATTATTATTATTCAAATAAATATCGGTGCTTCGTGGTAGCCTACTGCTGATAAACTAAATAACATTTAGATAATAATTATGAACTTTAAATGAAACAATATAGCAACACTTCGACGAATAAATGATTTGATCTGTTTTTACATTTTAATTCAGGGCGATTTAGTCTCTACATTTAATTAAACGAGATTTTCACCTTGTCATTTTCTCATTGCGAGGCGCTCACAATCACATCATAAACATATTTGAGCAGATTCTCTGTACCTCTCGTTTTCATATGGATTACATAATCAGATAACATTTATTAACCTAAATATTTAGACATTTAAAGCTTTAGACATAGCCGATTTCCTATCTTGACTGAGCTGAGGCAAGTGGCTTTCGGTTAATTTTTGTGACGCGCAGTTCCCGGAGACCGAGAGAGACGACATATAAACTTTTGTCATTAGCCTAAAAAAAGTTTACAGTTTTGAACGATGTAGGCTACTGTACTCTTATCTGTATGACCAAAAAAAATCACGTAGGCCTATAGCCTATTAAGTTATTTTAGCTGTTATGAGAAAAATAAATCAAATGAACGCGCTGCCTCGTTTGTCGAAAACTTTACTTAAAACCATGTTTTTAAAAACTCTATGTAGGTTATAGGGAATAAAACAAATATAGATATATATAGGCCTATATATCTTTTTTTTTTATACAAAACTGCTTTTGAACAATTGGTATTATTAGCTACAGATCTAAAGTCGTTCTGTTGGATAGCCTATTTGTTCCTTAGTGTAAAATGGAAATGAATGGGAATATTATTTTATAAATATAAGCAAAAAAATATGTGGTGTAACAGAGGTTTAGAACTAAACAAATCTGCATTAATAGCCTAAAAATATATAGATTTTTTACAGAAGTCCATGTTTGTTCGGGATTTGAACGCAGGTCTGCCGATTGATGAACCGTCAGCTTTACCACTCGGCCATGTCGAAGCTCACTAAGAAAAGCCCAAACGTTTATACAGTGTGTGTTCGCTCAAATGAGTGAGAACGTTTTGTTGTTAGCCTACTGTGAGTGTAGCCTACTTTACATGAATAAAATAGACCTTTTACAGTTTTAAAATATGATATCCTATCTGTATGACCAAAAATAACGAAGTAGGCTATAGCCTATTAAGTTATTTTAGCAGAAAAATAAATTCAAGTGAACGCGCTGCTGCGTTTGTCGAACTTAATTCAGTGGCAGAAGAAAACCCCATTTTAGAATACGCACTAGGCGTGGTGTGTCAAAATACTTAATTATAAACTTCAATATTTCGTTCAAAACCACATCAAAACGCTTTGTGACATTTTAAAAAGCCGTAACTGGAACCAGGATCGTAACTGCAATGCGCTGCATGTTATCTCTCAATAGGCTACAGGAGCAGAAGCGCTGGTTCAGATTTTATTGTTTGTTGTTTAAACGTGCGTGTTTTAGGCTATATTTAAAAATATATATACTATATTTGATAAGGTCTATTTAGGGTAGGCCTATTCGCTATAGCCTACTGTGGAGGGGGGAAATCACCCACCGGCAAATCGCACCTTGCTTAACCATGTTTTTTTAAATTATTTCTGAAAGAATTCCAGTCCTGCTGTCTGCTGTCCTGTCCGTGAAGTTTTTTGTTTGTTTGTTTGTTTGTTTATTTTTTAACAGAACTGTTTTTGAAGACGTAAATTTAGTCAATCTGTTGGATGAGATTTGTTCCTTAGTGTAAAATGGAAATGCATGGTAATTATATAAAAAACATATTTATTCGGGTTTCGAACCCGTGTCTTTGTACTGCCTAAACCTTCAGCTCTACCACTCGACCACAAGTTCGGCTGTTTAAGCGTCAGTGTGCCCACAAACGACTGATGCACTCTTCAATCTTCTCATTCCTCAATAGTTTAGCATCATTGATTGCACCTAATTTATTTTCACTGACTGCGAGATATGCCTCTTTTAAATTGATTCATAAAATGTTCTGCTCTAAAAGTTTGCTATATTCTATTTAAAATGTAGGCTACTTTTACATACGTTTTGCTTTCGCTAAATGTCCCTTTGCGCCACCTGGCGGTCATTTCGCGAATGACTTAGAAATGCGACTGGGTTTTTTTTGCCGCGGTGAATTCACCGCGGCAGACGCCGCGGCGGCAATAGGCATTCTGGTTGGCTACCTACTGTAGTTGAACATATTGATCGCAATTGCGCAAAAGCATCGGATGTACATTATAACAAATGTTCTCTTTGCATTATAATAGAGGAGTGACAAATGTGCCCGATCGATGAAGAGAAGGTCAGGGAATGGACTCTGGCCGCAGCTCTAATAGAGAAGTCAATGAGGAACTGCTGTAATCACTGTAGTGAATTGAATAAAGGAACTGAGGGATGCAGGCAGTTTCTGACAATTACTTTAAAGTAACTAGAAAACATCAGTGTTAAATTCCTTATGAAATGCATAAACTTGAAGTGACCATTTATTTAAAAGCCATGGTTTTACTGTGAGTTAATGTTGGTAAATGCAAGGTTATAACACCAGCAAAAAGAACAGTTCATGATGTTCTGACAGATTGCAGTGGATATGAAAGCAGAAAGCAGAAGTGAACTCTTAAATGATAGACATATAAAATTGTTTAGTGCCCATCATATTGTAGCTATAAAACTTTATTGTAAAATAATTGTAAAAATATTAACAGATAACATTGTGCATTCCTATTGTCTTTTTCCATTGCTCGACTGGAGAACTGTGTTTACACTGTGAAATGTCACTAAACCCATTGCCAGACCGTAAGTGTCATTTAAATCGGGTATATAAGTGACTTCCAGCTGTATAGGGATATCATGATGCATATGAGAAGTGTATTATGATAACTATTAATGTCGCTGTGACTCAAGAGACACCATAAGTGTTTGTTCTGAGATTAGTGGTTGTAAATGTTGAGAACCATTACAACCCGTAGGATCTGCAGTCTGTAATGAACACTTTATGCTTTTGAAAATAACAAATAGTCGTTGACATTTCAGTTTAATTCTTTTCACTTCCTAAATCCTTCACAATAGATGGCATATAAGCTTTATATCCTGGCTCTGTGCATGCTTGACCTCACAATGTACCAAATAATTAGGAAATTATTCAGTCACACTTTATTTTATGTTACAGTGTAATTATATAATATCAATTAACTACATGTAATTATGCATAATAGTACATGTAACAAATGTAACAAGGACACTGTACAATTAAGAGTTACCAATTATTCCATTAGTTTTCTCCACTCTTACTTTAGAGTTGTTTTATTCTCTCTCAATGCTGACCAGTCATATGCTGATAATGTCCATATGGGGATAATGTATTATTGCTTAAATAATTTCTTATTCAGATTTTCAACGTGCTTTCTAAGGCATATCAGTTTTGTTAATACCATGTAATTAAAATATGTCAGTGCACTACAACGCTCAGGCTGTATTAATGACCGTGAAAATTGCTTTAATTAAATAGCCAATTATAGTAAAGCCCCAACCATGAGAATTGACATTTAAATAAGCTTTATTTAAATTGCTTTCAATATTGTTTCATCAGACTTTCTCACGCGGCGAATTAATCTCTTGCCCGTGTGCATGTACAAAGCGCCATTAACTATTGGAGTGCTGTTATTATTCATCGCATGAATTAATGCAATAGCATACGTCTGTCCTTTCATAATAAACTGTGACTATCAATAAACTGCGACAACTAGCATTACCGCACTTGTAACATAACTGAGGCATAGCTGTCAATGACTGCAAAAAAAAAAAAAAACAGAAAAAAAAAACATTTATAGTCTGCTCTGTTCGTTTGTTTATCATTTTAGTGAATAGATAAAGGATGACTTGTAGGCTAAACCATGCCCAACAAGAGTTCTTTTCAAGTTCAGATCTACCTGCTCTGAAAGAAAGGAACACACGTGCGCGCTGTGTCTCTTCCAAAACTCGCTTTGTTTCTTGGCTCCTCCTCCGGACCACAGTGTGACTGTGACAGATTCAACTCGTCCGAGCACCACTAGCGCAGCTCTTCACTTTTCCCCACTGTCACTATCACACTTTGATCGATGTCGTGACGCACAGACAATATCTCGTTTTCACCCCGTGCCAGGCTCATTTTACTTTTCAATCAGAACGGAATTGTTTTTTTTATGTTGTTTTACTAATTCTTCCGTGAGACATTACTTTTCCCAGAATACTTTGAAGACATTTATTTAGTGTTAAACATGGCCACCCCGGCTGCGCTTCTGCCCGCGACTCCGATGTCCCACGCGCCTCCAATGTCGATCGCCGCGGCTGTCAACTCCTCGAGCCCGTTGACCCTCTCGTCCTCACCGTCCGTCACCCCAGCCGGACAGAGCATCTTCAGATCTGAACTTCTCTCCTCCGCGAGCCCGGGCATCCCCATCGGTAGTCTCCCGCACAAACCCGTGTATTCCACTCCTTCTCCAGTGGAAAACACTCCTCAAAACAACGAGTGTAAAATGGTCGAGGTCCGAGGCGCAAAGCTCGCGTCCTTCACTGTCAACAACAACGAACTCATCTGCCTCCCGCAGGCATTTGACCTCTTTCTAAAGCACCTGGTCGGTGGACTGCACACGGTGTACACGAAACTCAAACGTCTAGAGATAACGCCTGTGGTGTGCAACGTGGAGCAGGTTCGCATCCTCCGTGGACTGGGCGCGATTCAGCCTGGAGTCAATCGCTGCAAACTTATATCGAGGAAAGACTTAGAGGTCCTGTATAACGACTGCACCAATGCAAGGTAAACCTATAGCCTTCTCACTCTGTTATGTCTGCACTCTTAAAAATAAAAGTTCCAAACGGGTTTTCGCAGCAGTGTCATAGAAGAACCCTTTTCTGCTATGAAAAGTTTGAAAGTTTCCATGGAACCAGCATGCCAATAAAGTTGTTTTTAAGAGTGTGTAAATGAAGTTCTAAAAGTATAGCACCAAACTAAAAATAATTAAACAATCGCACGTTGTAGCCTACTATGAGCCTTTATTGAGCTCATATCAGTACAGTATCTTGCGCAGACGTTTCACAAACTTTTCTTTTTTTTTGCTGAGCACAGCATATTTATCTGCTTATGATCCAGTTAGAACAGTTTGGCCTTTGATAATCATGCAGGTTACTTATACTGAAATGCATCATATTGAACATACAGCACACACACATCCAGACCTGGGACACCTTGCAGGAAAGGTGTCTTTCACAATCAATTAGGCAGTCAGAATAGGATTGAATGTAACTCTTTGTCTCTTTATAAAAAAAAGTATCATATGTAAACAAACACTTTTGGAGCCTGTAATGGAAAAGAGAGAGGGATAAAGAGATGGTATCAGTCTATGGTATGAATATTTAATGGGACTAGCCTGGTTTTGTTACAAGTTAAACTTACGGGTTAATCGCCAGTTGTCCCGTCGTGTCAGGTTCACTAATCGTAGCTACTCGTAGTTTGCTGTCTTTCGCTTTGAAAAGTGAAATTTGACATTCGAAAACCAATACATTTTCAGTGACTCACAAACGTGGCCTGAATTTATTAGCCCATGTCGTTATCAGTTCAGACGACTCTGTCATAAAAAGCTCTGATTAACTGTCATATTATTTGCAACCGTTGCCATCAAAGTTCGCGCGCTTTGAAAAAACAACGACCCTTTAGTAGCCTAATATAGCAAATTACGAAGTCTGACCTTTAGAATGATGGCAAGCTGATCCGTTTGCGCGCGAGTGCGCGCGAGAGCCATGCGAGCCTTGTTTAAAAGAACAATACGGGGTTGCTTATCTAAACCTCGGTGTATACGAGCAAATTTATGACACCAGCTCATAGCTGTTTGATTATTAAAGAGCGCATTTAGGCAGCCATCGGCACTGGCGAGGAGACGTTAAGCGCTTGCGACACAAGTTACTGTAACGAGATTGAAATCTCTGATTCCTGCCCGCGCGCTCGCTCGCTCTCCGCCGGTGTCTATATAGAAATTGATTCTCCGCAGAAATTAATTAATTTTTCATACTGCCTAGAGCGGCAGTTTTAAAAGGGCGCTCTCTAACAGTTCCCCCTCCCATTTGATCTCCACTTTGAATTATATTCTAATCGTATTAATACCTATTGCCTCAGGATTAATCTACAAATTTACCAATGTTTTTTGAAAATGGTTTTTATCAGGACACATGCACAAATTAGACCATTGTCCTGCCTTCTGATTTTCTCTTTTAGCTAGGACATGAGAATGTATTTGGCCATTTTTAACGTTTCTATCTTTGTATAATGACTATATTTAATCGATGTCTGGCCTCCTAATGTTTTAATTTTGGCAGAGATGAATGGAGATCAGATAGCAAGGGCAGACAGCGTGGGCTAAACTCTTGGACCTCTGTCCCTTCAATCCTCTAAACACCTAACTGAGAAGTTTGAATTGAGAAATAGGCCAACACACTAGTGGAAATTCGTAACTATTTTACATTTTTGTGAATTGGTGGCTAATTTGTATGAAATATTGTTAAAAAAAGTTGAATGTTTTTGTATTAAATCGTTCAAAGTTATATGAAATTGCCACCCCGTAAAATAGTTGCATTTTCTTATGAGATCGGGTTGGATAGGTTGCAAATGGTGGCTTTTTGATTCAGAAAGTTAGCCACTTTGACTCATCATGACCGGATAAAGGGAATCTGAGAGAGAATCTGGCATGTTATCATTTCCTTAAGGTTGTTAATGCAACATGAAAGAAGAAATGAAACAACAAAACCTCCACCCCATATTGTGAGACTCAAATAACTTTCTATGTCCTTTTGGAGCTATGCTGCTTTTAATTCATCAAATCTGATTACTTCCTCTGTGCTTCTCTGTGTTGAAAAGATGTCTTCTCTGACTGTCATCTAATCCATGAGCTTTTTTTTGGCAGACAGTAAAAAATGCCCCATAGGTGCTGACTTGGTCTGTCTGCTTTACAGAGTCATTCATCACTCCTAGCATTTCCTTTTATGACTAAATTCTACCTGTAATTGTTTGGAAGCAAAAAAGAAAAAAAGAAAATGCATCTTGGATCAGCATAAAAACTAATAGTTGATTTACTGCAGCCCTTCACAGTGCTCAACAAACAGAGCAATCAGATTATGTTGCACACAAACACAATGTTTTCCATTATTTAAAGGCTGATTCACTGACATGAAAGTTCTAAATGTCCATAAAAGGCACTTGGCTTGCTGTGTTTTTGTTGTGCTCGTAATAGTAAAAAAAATGCCTGTCTTCTTTTACAGTTAGCCTGCGCTTAGTCTGCCTTTATTTACTGAATTATTTATATTCGTAGAATCACATTCACTTCCAGAAAGTCTTAAAGGGACGTGATGTCTCACGACTCATTGGCTTTGTATTGTGACCTTTCTCTCGGAAACTCTGTGAAGTGGAGTTTATGCAGGCCTGGTGTGTGTAGTGTGTGCATTTGTTGAAGACCAAGCAAGAAAGTAAGATGACAGACATAGCTTAGCGCAAACCTTTTGCGAATACTCTGCAAAAATGGGTATTTGTGTCTTTGAAGATTTTCTTGTCGCAGTGTTCAAGTGCTCAGCGTGAGAGGAGTGTGTCTGTGTGTGTTCTCTTTCTCTGATCTTCAAATAGGAGACATTTTAAAGGCCATGGATTACAGTCAAAACAAATACTCAAACAAGCAGCACTGGCACCCTAGACAGCAAATTCTCCACAGACAATGAATTGATGTCAGTATGATTGCTTTCATTTCAAAATTCCCATTATCTTGCACTTACCCGCTGTTTTTTCCCTCTTTCTTATGTACATGCACGCATACACACTAACCTCAAACAGACGTCTCGGCACGTCTCTCTCTTCCCTTGACCTTCAGGTCCTATCCAGCAGTAACACAAGCCTATATCAGTCAGCAAGGTTTGATTCGGCCCTTCCACAGTGTATTAGTGCGGAGCGAGGGATTAGTGGAAGAAAAAAGACGAGTGTGTGAATGTGTGACATAGAACCAGATCTGTAATCCATCCACACAGTTTTTCTGCACTTGTATTATCACGAAAGGTTTCGATTGCCACACTTTCAAGCCTGCAGTATATTTTTAATCCTCTAATATCAATCATTACATACGGCTGTGGAGTTTATGGTCTGCTGTTGTACATGTGTGGTTGAAATGGATACCCTTTGTGTGAGTGTGTGTGTGTGTGTGTGTGTGTGTATGTGTACGTGTGTGTGTGTGTGTGTGTGTGTGTGTTGTGTGTGTGTGTGTGTGTGTGTGTGTGTGTGTGTGTGTGTTCAGGTCTCAAAGCTTTAGTGGCTCTATTGGAAACTGCAGATGCAGCTGCTCAGACAGCTGATAGCTTTGTTGTGGCATGCTGCGTATCATAAAAGAAATGTGTTAGCGAACAAGGGCTTAAAATACAGTTGATGTCTTTATGGTGCTATTGTGTTTGCGTGTCCATCTGCTGTTGTGTAAGTGTAAGACTGTGTGTACTTGACGATGAGTTGTATTGATGAGAGTTTGGACAATATCACCTTACACATGCACACTGTGTGGGTTTCTTTGTGTGTGGTGTTTGTAGATGCAGTCAAACAGAACGGTAGTAGAATGTTTAGCGAGATGTACAATTTCTAAGAATGTCACACAGAGTGAATAATTGCTTTCTTGTAAACCGCTAATATTTGCCAAGAACATAATTGTAAATGTAAAAAATATATAAGAGTGGTGAACATGTAATAGGGTCCATGATAAAGGACCTGTTAATTTAAAACAGGTGCAAACTTTCTAGAAATTGTACATGGGCAAACTTTAGTTAATATGCATCTTAAAGAAAACTTTAAATTGAATAAAAAATGTCAATGTGAAAGTACAATTATCTGATATTTTAATGCACTTTTATCCATATAGTCATGAGGGTCTGCAAGAGTGCTGATGATATAATTTCATGTTTTTTTGCATGTTGGTTAGAAAACATGACGTTTGTTGGTCATTATAAATGACTTTGATTTGGCAGACAAGCATTTGAGATTAATAAGCAGTGACGTTAAAAAAATAAATAAGTGTAGTTAAAAAAATTTACAATAACATGTACATCTAATTAAAAGATTTTATTTTCAAGAACGTTGTTATTATAAAGTTCCTTTTCTTTAAAGGGATACTCCACCCAAAAATGAAAATTGTGTCATCATTTACTCACCCTCAAGTTGTTGCAAACCTGTATGAGTTTCTTTCTTCTGCTGAACACAAAGCAAGATATTTTGAAGAACGATTGGAACCAAACAGTTGTTTGGCACCATTGACTTCCATAGTAGAAAAAAAATACAATGAAAGTCAATGGTGCCAAAGTTCCAATCGAAATATCTTCAAAAATATCTTGCTTTGTGTTCAGCAGAAGAAAGAAACTCATACAGGTTTGCAACAACAAGAGTATCCCTTTAGTTAAGTAAATGATGACAGAATTTTCATTTTTGGATGGAGTATCCCTTTAATTCTGATGACATTTTTTACTTCATGCCCTGTAAATTGATTTAAAATTGATTTAAAATTAAAAGAAATTCTTATGATAGAAATTGTGTGAGGTGTAAGTCACTGTATGTATAAATTAGAATTATGTTTTTTTTTTAATAAATGAATCTATATACTTTTAGATCATGTTATCAACCATAGACAATGATCTCACATGTGATATATATCTGAGATCTAAAGAGGAGATGATTAAGTGTAACTGTCTGCAGGGCTTGAGAAGGTATCTCTTTTATGGTAAACCGAGGTTTAAAGTTTATCTTGAAGTTGTTGTGGTCTGGTATTGGATGGATGAGTTACTTTCATATCAGCATTAAAGCACCTCTTTATTGGGCATAAAGTTCATCATGGGGTTTCAGCACTTTGTTCATAATTGTTCATTCTCTGTTTGATCTGTGGGAATCTCCAGCTGCTGTTTATCACACACACACACACACACACACACACACACACACACACACACACACACACACACACACACACACACACACACACACACACACACACACACACACACACACACACACAGGAGAGAGAGAGAGAGAGAGAGAGAGAGAGAGAGAGAGAGAGAGAGAGAGAGAGGAGAGAGAGAGAGAGAGAGAGAGAGAGAGAGAGAGAGGAGAGAGAGAGAGAAGAAAGAAATGTATAGTGTTGCCACTTGATCTCAGTGTTACTAGTGCACACACACACACACATCTTCATAGGTGCACGCCCACTCATGTTGGTCTTCAGAACATAACGGTGCTTAGTTCTTGTTTTCTTTTTTCTTTTTGCTGAGCAGGTAAAACACACTGTAAAACAAATGATGGATTACACTGATAACAGCTGTTCTCGCAATGTTGCGCACAAGTTAAATATGATGCTGTGGACTCAAGGGGCCTTATTCATAAAACACGAGCAGAACGGATATCTGTGTAAATCGTAAGTAAAGCCGTTTGTACACAAATTGTACCAGAGGCTTTATCCTTAATTGACAAAAAACTCATTTGGGTGCTCAAAAAGACATTTTTTGGATCCATTAGCTGTATGCATATGATGTGTTTTAGCATCTGATGGTTCTCTTGTGTATTCAGTGTAATGGTGGTGTAAGCAATGCTCTGAAAGTTCCCCTGTTGTTTACAGAATGTTACAGAGCTAATGAAACACAGGAGGACATTAGAGATAGAGTAAACATGTCTTTTCAAATGGAGTGTGTGTTTGTGTACACGGGTGCCGGTGTGTGCGGAGGGCGAGGAAAGAATGTGCATGTTTGTGTGTGTGTGTGTGTGCGCTGGCACTGATGGCCTCTGTGGGAAGGCGAGCCAGCATGGAAGAGAGGAGGACGTCAGGGGGAGATTTTAATTAAAGTATGAAATGAGAGGTCACGCGCTCTGACCCCCCCTCCACTCGCTACACACACAAGGACATGCTATCTCTTTCTTACTTTCTCTGTTCATTTCTCTCTCATACACACGCTAGCGGTCTCCTCATCCTCTCTCTCTCTTTCTCTCTCTCCCCTCTCTCTCTCTCTCTCTCTCTCTCTCTCTCTCTCTCTCTCAGCTTGATGAGTTTTCCATGAAAGGGTTTTTCATTAATTCCACCTCAGGGAGTCTCTCTGTTCCGGCTCCCTCTGAAGCACATGGAAATCTAAAGTGTGTGTGTGTGTGTGTTTTCTGTTTGTACGTGGCCACCATGATGTTTTGACTCGGTCTGATTATTAACACACTGTTCTGGCTGTTTGATCATCAAGACTCTCACACAGACACACATGGCCAAGGATCTTGTTGAGGAGAGAGGATGATGGACAGAACAGAAATGGTTCGTTAGTTTCCTGTGATTGCTTCATAATGGGACATTTTAAACAGTGAATTACAGGAGTTTTACGATAATTTAATTCTGAAAAACACCTGAGAATAAGTGGAAGTGAAAGAAATAGTATGAGCTGCGGTTCTTATTTTCATATTACTGAACATAGGCTCATTGGAATAACATGCTACCTACAATTTTACAAAACTTCAAAAACGTGCCTATACAAATGAACACTAG
This sequence comes from Chrosomus eos, assembly GCA_036326025.1. NCBI lineage: Eukaryota > Metazoa > Chordata > Actinopteri > Cypriniformes > Leuciscidae > Chrosomus > Chrosomus eos. The sequence goes on from CM070819.1 coordinate 23,169,148, forward strand.
AGGCGGTAAAAAAAAATCACTTTTATTTTTTATTTTTTTTACACAAATTGTGATTACAGTTGCAGATTATTGATTAATGAATACTAATTTGTATGCAATATTCCTTGCACAATACATATTATGACCAACACTATGACCATAATGCATGATTTGTAAACGAATACATTTTGATATGTGCATCACATGACCAGCTCCATGGCTTTTCTGACTTAGTAAACTTGCTTGGGAGCTCATCTGATACAGCATTGCACTTGTGATGCTGAGCACTCTGGTAAAAGTCCCATGAAACATTATTCATTATAAAAGAGACTTGTAGAAGCAAGCAAGCTAAAATAACGCAATTGCTTCTCCAAATGCGATAGGATTTAGTGTAGGTCAGAGGTCGCGCTAACCAAAAAAATTCCGTCATTGACTGGATTTTTTTTTGCAGTTCAGCCTCCAGAACAAAATTAAAACTTAAAAAATTAAGTCATCTGTCCTTGGCAAAGACGCAGATCAGTCTCCCTTGATGCATTTGATTATGCATAGGCGATCACCCAGTTTAAGTCCATGTTACAATAATAAAGTTATAGCATAATACAAACTTTATAATTTCATAATTATGTTTTTTCTCCAATTTTTTTTATTATTATTGTGGCTGTCATAAAAACCTGACTTGATTTTAATCAAAGATATATTAAATATTGAAGAACAGTATAAAAAATTGGTCAATGAATATGTAATATGGTGCATATGTTTAGCAAAATGCTGTTCTTTTTCTATTGACTATCGAGTTTATGTTCACTGAATGGCTTTTCTGAGGTAAATGTAATATTACATAACATATTGTTTAGCCAAGCCTACAAGCTTATTTATTGATGTATTTCCACAGTTGAAACACTAATTGGGCGATTACATGAGACATGATGATACTGATTTCAGTAAGTTGTATCTTTCAACTTTCTTCTGATGTTTGGTCATGCTTATTTCACGCTGGAACTAGTAAAGTGGAAGAGATGGTCCGTTAACGTGCGCTTTGCTTGATCTGAGGCGGTACGGTGATCTGTCACACCACATTTACAGCTAAAAATGTATTTATTGTTTGAATTTCGTGTATCTAGAAATCCATATTTTTACCTACTCCTTTAGTGTTGTTATATTTGCCTGTTCAGACACAAAGGTCGTGCTTTAGTGGGCTTTGCTGTCACTTTGTGTGGTGTTGAAAAGTACAAAAACAAAAGCTATTAAATGTCTTATCATTAAAATATGAAAATGAAACTGACGGGTAATAATAAATGACTGATTTTTATGACCCTGAATTTTTATGACACTGTCCGTCAAAATGACGTTCTAAAAAGGCGCTCTAATTAAAATAAGTTCAACTTTTAAAAGAAGCGCCTCGAGACCTTGTGGTTGTGAAGGGATGCTGGAAAACTGTCATAGAACAAAGGGAAGTCTGCTGTTGTTTACGGATATGCAGACACAGGAGAGGAAAATGGTTGGTGAAACGTGATATATTGATAAACAAAGGTGCAGGGATGAGGTGAGCAGTGGAGACCAAAGGGTGATCTTGGCAGAGACACAGAGGACTGGGAGATCGCTGGAGACAGGGGAAGAGTACACACACAACAAACAAGGTCGGACAAAGAGCTGGGGTGAGGTGAGTGCATATATAGTGGCAGTGGTGAGGGTGATGATGAGGTGCAGGTGTGTGTGATTAGAGATGACGTGCAGGTGGAAACCAAGGAGAGTGATGGGAAATGTAGTGAAGAGGATGGTGACTGAACTGTGACAGCTGTATATATTCCTCCTGATGCTAATTGAGTTGATTAACTGAATATGCTCTTCCCGTGTTCATTTGTTTAATTATCTGAACGTGCTACTCCCGAACTTTGTTAATAAAACGTAATTTTGTAACTTTTACATTTTGGCAAATTGGTGACAAATTTGTATTATCTTATTATGCTGTCATATGACCTGATCATGCACCATTGAGGTTTAGATTTTGGGATGCAACTTCATTAAGAATTGGTATGAAATTGCAACTTTGTAAAATATAGCCTATATGTTTTCTCACAAGATCTGGTTGTGTCCAAATTGTGCTGAACTAACATTGAGTGTGGCTTCTGTCATCAGTTCAGCAAATGAGCGTGGAGCTGGAAAAAAAAGGAAAAGCCAGAATGGTTACATGGAGTTGTTCCGCAACAAACAGCCAATCATAAACTGGTTACCTTATTAAAAATGAATGCGCTTTGTACAGTCTCAGAAACTTTGGGGTTAAACAGGTAATGTAAAGTAATGAAGAGATGTTATCCTTATTCGGTAACACTTTATAATAACTGCCCGCTATTAATCATTAGTTAAGCATTAGTAAACAGTTAATTCATAATTTATAAAGCATTTATAGAAAGTAATACGCAGTTTATAAACACTACTACAAATGCTTTAGTCAATTTATAATGTCTAAATAAAGTATTGCATTATTTACAAACCAGTTATTAAGGAGTTGTCAGTGGTTCATAAGATCACTTAGAAAGTGTAAGTGACTGATTAATAAACATTCATACATCTTATTATTTATATAGTATAGTAATAGTTACTTAATTTGTTAATACATGCTTTATTAACATGTATTTTCTACTTTAATTTATGATTAATTAAGGTAGTTATAAAGCATTTAGTAGTGGTCAGCTAACTGGTTTTGTGAGCTCATCTAAAGTGAGGACTAGTCAAGCCTTGTAAAGCATTTACAAAGGAGATTTAAAGACTCAGTTATCTTCTAAACAGAAAAAGGAAACAAACACAACACAGAGATACAGAACATAGAAATATTTAAGATGTATGAATGTACATTTAAATAGTTTATTAATCATTTACTTACACTTTCTAAGTGATCTTATGAATCACTGACAACTCCTAAACAACTGGTTTGTAAATAATGCAATACTTTATTTAGAAATTATAAATTGATCATTAATAAAGTATGAAAATACAATTATTAAACACATTATATATATGCTTATAAATTAAGAATAAAGCATTTATAGCTGTATTTTAAACTGCTATTAATGCCTATTAATGATTTATAAATTATGAATTAACTGTTTACTAATGCTTAACGTTATTATAAAGTGTTACCAACAGGGGTTAACAATTAGTATTAAAAATCCCATGTATGTTGTATAAATTCATCGTCTGGAAACACTAGCCAAACTTTTATATATGAGACTCTCATGTGGATTTTGAAGCAACAGGAGTGACATCAGAGACTACCATAATTTTCAGTCAGAAGACGATTAATCTTTGTGAACTGTTTATAACATGACAGAAATATGCCATGTCTTAAACCCATAAGTTCATCTTTGCAACACAAATTAAGGCATTTTTAATATTCTCATAGTTTTTGTCCATCAATTAAAAATCCACGAAACCAAAAGTTTTGCAAGTCAAAAGTACAAAAAATACATTGTGAAATTAATCTATGATTTAAACGGTTTAATCGTCTTCTGAAGATACACGGACATTTTATATGATAAAACAGTTTATTTTTTAAAACAAAACAAACCTCATTGGATTACAGTATATGATATATGATTATAAATTATCTATGTGGGATACTTTAAAAAATATATATAGTTCCCTTATCCTAGGGAACTCGAGCTGCGTCATCGCTGTGGGAACGCCCCTGCGTTGTGCGTCCTGAAGCACGTATCGAATCAGCCCAATGGAGAGATGGAACGTCATAGGCGGGTGACGTCATCGACCAGGAAACTATAAAGCACCCCAAACAACACAAGCACATCAGCTTCTGTGCCTTCAGTCGCGCTATATGTGAATCTGTCCCTGTGTGAATATTGTCTGTCCTTACATACTGTGCACCACACAAACAATTTATATATATATATATATATATATATATATATAATATAATATATATATATATATATATATATATATATATATATATATATATATATATATATATATATATGAGAGATATGGCGAACGAACAGCAGTTTAGGAAGTGTGTCCCTCCCTGCTCGCGTTATTTAACGAGTGGGGATACACACGATCTTTGTGTTGTTTGTTTGGGAGTGCAGCATGCCCAATCTTCTCTCGAGGGAGCTGATTGTGAGCATTGCGAGCGTTTGCCCATGAGAACGCTCCGCTCCCGCCGGGCACTCTTTGAGGAGAGTGGTTCGGTGCGCGCTCCCCGCGGTTCGGGTCCCGCTTTAGCCGAGGCTGGGCGGAAGCTCTTATCGTGGGGTTCGCAGATGGATCTCGCAGCGGGGTTAGAGACGGGCTCTGCCTTTTCTCTCCCTTCACCTGTGAGATCCAGTGTCTCAGTCCTGGGTTCGGAAGCACGCATTGCGGTTTCTTCCGCTCAGGCTGAGGCGCCAGTATTACATTTATCCAGCTCTGAGGAGCTGGATGTTGTTAGTATTGATATGGGAGATGTGGAGGATTCGCCACCTCGCACTCCCGAGAATGATGAGCTTATGGAGATTTTAACTAGAGCTGTAGAAAAACTCAGTATTGAATGGCCAGTGACTAGACAGGAGTCCGTTTCGAAATCGAAACTAGATGAGAGATTTTTGCCGTCACGAGTGCAGCCTCCTCGCCGGTGTCTGCCTTTCTTTCATGATCTCCACACTGAGGTGTCGAAATCATGGAAAAAGCCAGTGTCATATAGAGTGTTTAGTCCCCAGACTTCAACATATTTGAATATAGTGGGGGCTAAATTATGTGGTTATGGATCTATGCCTCGCGTCGAAGAGACGCTCGCGAGCCATCTCTCTTCCGAGGCTGCATCTTCCTTTAAAACACCGGTTTTACCCACCAAGCCTTTAAGAAATACCTCGGCTTTGGTGGGTAAAGCGTATTCGGCGGCAGTCAGGCTGCGTCATGTCTGCATACTATGTCTATATTGCAGGCATACCAGGCTGACCTGCTGAGGGACGTGAGTGAGAGTGAGGAGGTCGGTGCTGACGTAATTCGCGAACTGCGTCAGGCTGCTGATTTATCCCTGCGTGCCACCAGAGAATCGGCCAAACTAGTGGGTCGATCTATGGCAGCTCTGGTGGCCACAGAAAGACATCTTTGGTTAAATCAAACTAATATAAAAGAAAGAGAAAAAGCTTTCCTTTTAGACGCTCCTCTCTCTCCTCTGGGTTTATTTGGTGACGCTGTAAATTCTGTCATTGATAAATTCCAGGAAGAGAAAAAGCAAACAGCAGCTTTTAAAAAGTTTCTCTCCCTTTAAAAGTTCACGTCCCTGGGGCTGCTGGGCGGGAGCAGCCCCGGCCGAATACAAGCTCATCACATAGGGCGCAGCAGAAGCAGAGTGTCGCGTCTCGTGCTCCCCCTGCTGGACAGTGGGCTCAGCCGCGGCACTCTCAGCCGAAACCTTCTAGTAATAGACCTGATCTGAGGACAGTTATATTGGCTAAAAAGGCTTCGGCTAAGAAGAAGTCCTGACGCTGCAGCGTGCAGGACACTGAGGGTGGTCCCTGCCGAGGCGGGAAGGTGTTCACCTCTTTTTACGGTGCCCATTCTTCCTCGGTGCCCTCAGGGGCCCGTTCTGCCAACCCCGCCTTTGGCAGACGGTCCCAGCGAGCACTTTCCCGAGGGACGCTCGCTCCCTCTGAGGAGGGTTTCAGAGCAGTTAAGCCAGTTGTTCCCTGCCGGTGCGCCGTTACAGGGCGCTGCGTTTGCTGCTCAAATTACACCAGAGGCCGGTCTCGAGAGACTGGTACCCTTAGTAGAATTTCTGGCAGAGTGGAAAAGCCTTCCAAAAATATCTCAGTGGGTCCTGCACACAATAAAAAACGGTTATGCTATCCAATTCAGGTGTCGTCCACCAAAATTCAGAGGGGTTCTGCCCACAGTGGTGGGCCCCGAGCAGGCTCTGTTAATGGAACAGGAGGTGAAAACGCTCCTCCAAAAGGAGGCTATAGAACGGGTTCCTCCTCCCAGTCTGGAGTCAGGTTATTACAGCCGATATTTCATCGTTCCAAAGAGGGATGGGGGGTTGCATCCGATTTTAGACCTGCGCCTGTTGAATCGCTCGGTAGCAAAGCTAAAATTCAAGATGCTCACTATCAAGCAGATCGTGTCACAAATCAGATCCGAGGACTGGTTTGTCACGATAGATCTAAAAGACGCGTACTTCCACATTTCCATCCTTCCACAACACAGGAAGTTCCTGAGGTTCGCCTTCGGGGCGAGGCGTACCAGTACAGGGTTCTTCCATTTGGCCTAGCTTTATCTCCTCGCACTTTCACAAAATGCATGGATGCAGCCTTAGTGCCTCTGAGGCTTCAGGGCATTCGTATCCTCAATTACATCGACGATTGGTTGATTTTAGCTCAGTCAGAGCAGATGGCGGTTCGGCATCGAGATGTCGTTCTCGCTCATATCAGAAAGTTGGGGTTGAGGCTGAACGCGAAGAAGAGTGTTTTATCTCCTTCTCAGAAGACCACTTTTCTGGGGGTCGTTTGGGATTCGGTTTCGATGCGGGCGCGACTCTCTCCGTCCCGCATCGCTTCGATTCTCTCAGCTGTGAAACAAGTAAAGCTAGGCCAGCTGCTCACTGTAAAGCAGTTTCAAAGACTGTTGGGTCTGATGGCAGCAGCGTCCAACGTTATACCTTGCGGCCTGTTGTACATGAGACCGCTACAGTGGTGGCTCAGGACCAAGGGGTTCTCCCCGAGGGGCAATCCGCTCCGCACGATCAAAGTCACGCGGCGCTGCCTTCGTGCTCTGGTCATGTGGAAAGAAACTTGGTTCCTATCCAAAGGTCCTGTGTTGGGGGCTCTTTGTCGTCGCGTAACGCTAACGACGGATGCTTCCCTCACAGGGTGGGGGGCGGTCATGAGTGGTCGCCCAGCCCAAGGTCTGTGGCAGGACCATCATCTATCATGGCACATAAATTGTCTAGAGATGTTGGCCGTGTTTCAGGCTCTGAAACACTTCTTAGCAGACCTGAGAGGTCATCATGTGTTAGTTCAGTCAGACAACACGTCGGTGGTCTCTTATATAAATCATCAGGGGGGCCTGCGGCCAGGGGGGCCTTTACAAGTTGGCCCGTCAGATCCTCCTGTGGTCCCAAGGGAGGTTACTGTCACTCAGAGCAATGTATCTTCCTGGGTATTTGAATATGGTAGCGGACTCCCTGTCGAGGCAGGGGCCGAGGCCGGGGGAATGGAGACTCCACCCCGAGGTGGTGGAGCTCCTTTGGTTGAGTTTCGGTCGCGCCGAGGTGGACCTATTCGCTTCCAAGGAGACCACGCATTGTCATCTATGGTTCTCCATCAGTCATCCAGCCCCTCTGGGGTTGGACGCTATGGTGCAGCCGTGGCCGAGGTCACGTCTGTACGCCTTTCCCCCGATTGCTCTGCTACCGGGAGTTCTGGAGAGGGTTCGCCGGGACGGGTCAGTCTGCTACTAGTAGCCCCGTTCTGGCTGGCCCGAGTATGGTTTGCAGACCTGGTCTCTCTCCTGGACGGCTCTCCTTTGGAGCTCCCCGTCAGGAGGGACCTACTCTCTCAGGCGGGCGGCTCGATATTTCACCCCCGCCCAGAATTATGGAAGCTGTGGGCTTGGCCTCTGAGGGGGCCCAGCTCTTAGATGCCGGTCTCTCAACCGAGGTTGTTGAGACCATTCTTCACTCCAGAGCTCCATCCACGAGGAAGCTTTATGCCTTGAAGTGGAAGTTTTTCACTTCTTGGTGTGGAGAACACCTGCAGGACCCAGTCATCTGCCCAGTGGGTGCAGTGCTGGAATTCTTGCAGGAGCGCTTCTCCGCAGGGTTATCCCCCTCCACACTAAAGGTGTACGTGGCGGCACTAGCTGCTTACCATGTCCCTTTCAGTGGAGTTTCTCTTGGGAGACACCCGCTTATAACTCGTTTCCTTCGTGGCACTTTGAGGCTGAGGCCAGCAGTTCGCACGAGGGTGCCTTCCTGGGATCTGGCCATTGTATTAGAAGGTCTTTCCCTAGCTCCGTTTGAACCTATCGAAGAAGTTCCTGAGAAGTTTCTCACTCTTAAAACTGTCTTTCTTCTTGCTATCTCCTCCCTAAAGAGAATCGGAGATTTGCAGGCTCTGTCGGTTTCACCCTCGTGCCTGGAATTTTCGCCTGGTATGGTTAAGGCTTTTCTGTATCCTAGACCAGGTTACGTTCCCAAGGTCCCTACTAATGTTGTTAGACCTACAGTTCTGCAGGCTTTCTGTCCTCCTCCATTTCAGTCGTCAGACCAGGAGAAACTTAACTTACTCTGCCCTGTTAGGGCGTTAGACGCCTATGTCCACAGAGCTGCCCTGTGGAGAAAATCAGAACAACTATTTGTGTGTTTTGGGCCACCCAGGAAAGGGTGTCCCGCGTCTAAACAGAGAATGAGCAAGTGGGTGGTTGAGGCTATCTCACTTGCTTATGAGTCAGCTGGTCAGCCTTCACCTTTGGCTGTACGAGCGCACTCTACTAGGAGTATGGCTGCTTCTAAAGCTCTATTGTCAGGAGTTTCCCTAAGTGATGTTTGTGATGCGGCTGGATGGTCCTCACCACATACTTTTATTAAGTTCTACGATCTAGACTTAAGTTCTACCCCTGGGGCACAGGTGCTCTCGTCCTCTGTGCGCTAGTTCTCACATGACGGTCACTTGCTCCTATGGCGACGTGGGTATTCGCGTTCCCACAGCGATGACGCAGCTCGAGTTCCCTAGGATAAGGGAACGTCTCGGTTACGTATGTAACCCTAGTTCCCTGAGTAGGGAACGAGACGCTGCGTCGTTCTGCCATACTCCCGGCACTCCCGTTAGCGCTTCCTTCAGGCTTATCAGAAACTGATGTGCTTGTGTTGTTTGGGGTGCTTTATAGTTTCCTGGTCGATGACGTCACCCGCCTATGACGTTCCATCTCTCCATTGGGCTGATTCGATACGTGCTTCAGGACGCACAACGCAGGGGCGTTCCCACAGCGATGACGCAGCGTCTCGTTCCCTACTCAGGGAACTAGGGTTACATACGTAACCGAGACGTTTTTGATGCTTGAAAGTTTGGGATTTTCAATGGATGGGCAAAAATTATGCGAGAATAATAAAAAAATCTTCACTTTTGTTCCAAACATGGGCTTGGAAGAACATGAGGGTGAGTAAATGATGACAGAATTTTCACTTTTTGGGGAAATATCCCTTTGAGCAAAGAATAGCAGACAAAAAAACTCTTTAGACATATCCACAGCTATGGCTGATTTGTAATTAGAAGTTGTAACTGATTTCATCTTTCTTATTAACGTCAGGCTCACCTAATAAATCCTAAAATATTTGGAAAAACATTATGCGCCAGCTCAAACCCTCTTCTGGTGTTAAAAAACAAGTTTACTAAAAAAAAACAAGGATTTACTGAAGATGCAGTCGAAAATTAGTGCCGAAAAATCCCAGACAGTTTTTTTTGCGGGTGTCCTTATTGCATATGCATTTGTTGGAGTTTCCCTTTCAGACGCAAAATTAATGGGAGGACAGTATTTAAATGAATCATGCAACGCAATTTACTAAGGTTTGCACTAGTTAAACTGGTATTTGCGCCATTATTTAATGCCCAAAAAAGCATGTCTTAACCAGACACTAATTGCTTTGCTCTTGGTAGATTGTGTTGGTCAATATGGAAATGATCCGTCTGCGTCTGTGTTCTTTTGTTTGCTTGTCATCAGTAGATCACGTGCACAACTTTCCAGTCCCATCTGTGATTTTTAGGATTGCGCTCTCACGCTTGCCCTGTTTAGTAAATCTGGCCCTAAATGACATGTCCATGGTTAAATCTCAATGTTATCAGAGAAATTGTCATTCTTTTCCATACAGCTACTCTTGGTGAGTCTGCAAAGTGTTACAAAGCTTCACGATTAGGCAGTTTCACCCCTCTGGCTTTGAATCTAATGAGATTCTTCAGTCAAAAATGTCAAAAACTAATTGAGATGTCCAGACTCCAGACCATGGAGAGAACGTGGCACAGCTACGACTGTAGATTTGTCAATCACTGCTACGTTTAAAACCAGTCAAAACTCAACATCCAACACATTCTGGTGCCGGTGTTTGTGTGTGATGTATCTAGGAAACGTGGCATGTAGAATGCAGATGTTTGTGAAGTGCCTTGGTGGGTAGGAGGCAAATAGTTGTATGCTCATTAAACTACAGTGGGTTTGGGGGCCAGGAAAGTGTGGGGACGGCCGGAGACTCGAGTCAGAGAGAGAGAGAAAAAAGAGGGAAAACGCATGGCTTAAAGGAATATTCCAGGTTCAGTACAAGTTAAGCTCAATAAGTCAGCACGTGTGGCATAATGTTATCAAAAAAATGTTTTGACTTATCCCTCCTTTTCTTTAAAAACAAAATACAAAAATCTGGATCACTGTGAGGAAGTTATTGGGGCCAATCTGTAAACGTTTAAATGTTTCAAAAGTACAGCCACAAGATGTAAACAATATACATAATTTTACAGTAAAACACTTGCTGTGTAAATTATAATTTTAACAACTTTGCAGGGTTATTATAGTTAATAACTATATATACATATTTGGAAAACTAATAAAAAACTAATAAAAATGTCAAAAACACAACTAAAGTAATAAAATTGTCACTAAAATTAAATTGAAAATGGAACATTTATATATATATAACTTATTCCAAATATTTGTATATCAATGTTACTAAAATAACATTGCAAGATCATGGCTGAAGTGATTTAATGTATGAAAACCTACATAGATTGTAAAAAATACAAGAAAAAAAGTTTAAACTTAAAAAAGGGTTTTTAATAGATTATAAGCTTAACAATTATTTTAAGCTTGTTATAGAGTTTTTGTGGCAAATGCAACATAATGCTACAAATACTGACAAATGAGCTTAGCTTGTATTGAACCCAGAATAGTCTGTGCTGATGAAGGGGTGTATGCATTTGTGGGAAGAACTCAGTTAAAAAAAGCTGTGTAAACAAAGTGCATGGGAATGCTACGTTGTTGTAAACTTTTTTCATTCTTTTTCTGGCTCTTTTTCTATCCTCTTAAAGGTAATGCTTCTTTAAGTAGAACAGGATAATGTAGCAGTAACATATAAAGGTTTTGCCTAAAGCTTCCTTTACGCCTGTGACCTGATTAGTGCAGAGAGGACAGAGGAAAGAAATTTTGCATCTCCCCAAAATATAGAGAACAGACGGAAATAGAGATGGAGAGATCACAGTGCTAGAAAAAAGAGACAGAATGGATACAAACGAGGAAAAGATTAACCCGTGTAATGGTTGTGTCGATTTCACCTCATGTTTTTACACAACTGTTCTCAACTGAGGGTCTAAAGAAAGTGGCAGTACTTTCAAACAGTACCCGTGAGAAGGTACAGTTAACACACACACACACACACACACACACACACACACACACACCCGGCCCATATCTGCCAAAAGCTACTGAGAGGGAGAAAAGCGAGTGATTTATATGCCAGTGTGTGAAAATTACTATTTTTGTTGTGGACTTTTATTGTATGAAGGACAAAAGGATGAGAGGAGAGGCGGTGGGATGTTAAATGACCTACATATGCACAAGACACGGCTTAAATTATGTCCTATATAGAGGTGAGTATAGCTAATATTGTCCATAAATGGCAGATGTTATTGGCTTTGATTGCTCTTAATGCTCTACCATAAGTTTTTTCTGCAATGGAAACACACTCCTTTCAGAACTCCAATAAACCTCTTGCATTCTAATCTAATGCAATGGTTCTTGATATGCTTGTTTGACCTAAATATGAAGAAATACAAGTATCTACCTGACTGAAATTGCAATTTTTTTTCTGCAATTTCTTGTTCATGGTTTAAAATTTGTTAAATGTTGCGATTGTCTTTTTTTGCCTATTGTGATGTGTATATCCACGTGAAATGGCATCTTAAACAAGAAAAAGAATAAGGTGGACTTGATTTGTCCATCGGGAATTGATTGGATCATTGGACCATTGTGGTTTGCTGTATTGCTGCAGGCAGGGCCATACCTATTATTGAGGTCCCCAGTATTTTTTGCGGTGTATATAAAAAATGTTGTGAAATAATTGGCTAATATTAACTCTACTTTGGTGCTGCAAGGATATTGCTCAACAACAAGATAACCAAGAGCTGCCTCAGCAGTCTAACACCGTTTGTCAATGTCAAAATGTTTGAGATGGCCAATCAAATCAAAGTAGGCAGGCTTTATGTTCACAGAAGCTGCTGAGTGTGAATCCCAGCGCAAGGCTTCCTTTAAAGGGGTCATACATTGAGAAATCAACTTTTGACATAAGAGGTCATCAGAGAAAGACTCATTGTGGAATGTGCCTATGTAATAGATATGTTAAAAAGACGAGGCGGTCAGAAAAAATCAACGGCCACTTCATCATTGCAAATTTTTACATTTCACTGTAGATTATTTGGTAAATCAGTCGTAATTTCGGCGCAGGTTTTTCAAAAAGGCTTTTAAGATATGGACTCGACAATAATGCCACAACATGTAAGTAAATGTGTTATTCTAATGCCTGATCTGTGACCAGTGATTTCTGATATGATTCAATGTACAGTCAGATGTTCTTTGTCAGATGTTCACTGGTTTCAGTAAATCAAACCAGTGACTAAACGGTTAACTTCACATTGTTTCTCTTAGTATGAAGAAAAGAATCTGTTATTTAAACTGTGAATAAATTATATATAGAAATCGATCAAAGAACGCTCCCTTTACAATCGCTGGAGGTGTCAAACAAACAGTGCGAGTTTATCAGTGCGTGAGTTCTGGACTCTAGCCAAAACTCCCATTATAATTAACAAATCTCTTATTTACACTGTTTTTGTGTTTGCACTGTTAGTTATAATGAAAGCATTCATGAGTGTGCAGAAATTGAGTTGTAATGATGAGATCACTGCATTCACGCGCTCAACATGTCTGTGATCGGCTACAATGCTCATCACTGCAACCTGTCATGCCATGATCTAAATATAATGCTATAATCAACATTTTTAATGATTAGTAACCTTGAGAGCTGTAATAGTAAAAACTTGCTAAACGTTTTCGAGATAATTCCACATCTAATACTTAGCTATTTCATATACAAAGATGTTAGCCAATCACAGCAGTGGGCGTTTCCATTGAAGTCTCACAGCAGACAGGGGGCTTCAAACACAGCATTCAAATCAGAGGACTAAAATCAGGGTAGGAAAAATGCCTTTATTATAAGTACACCTCATGAAACATAAAACAATAAAACAATACAGTTCATGACCCTTTGATAAGATGTAGCCTAAGTAGTTAAACTAAACATTTCATATTTGACAGCTGTCGACAGAAATGTTAAATGGCCAACAGAAATATTTAGGGATGCAAACTAATAAACTTTTGTCTAATTTCACCATTTTAAATTGAAAATATATAATTTACGTGATTTATGTAATGTAACACGTTACTGTCAATGTGACGAGACAAGAATGCCCCCGAACCCCCTTAGCAAGCTCAGTTTTGGGACCTCTGTAATTATAAAAGCCTGCGTACGGCCTGATTACAGGTTGTCCAGCCCTTGTGCCGGTGAACACATCATAGAACAGAAGACATGTCATTGCAAGTGGGAGTTATTATAAGTTATGATATTATTTGATTAAGATTATGAGGGCACATTATTTAAAAATAATAGTAATGGTGTGCACGGATACATTTTGAACACAGCAGTATTCCATAAAAAAATAAGAATTGTCAATTTTGATTTTATGGTGACTTAAAAAAAAATAGCTTTTTAGACAACAAATACAACTTTTTGGTGTATTTCTCTTTCTGTGATTCTTGAGAGAGACAGGATGAGGTGTGTTACTTCACTGAGATTCACTGGCCTCTCTGCTTTTTTAGGGGGGGATATGCCTTTTTATCTCTGCTTGGTAAATCCTAAAGTTCTTAAAGCATTAACACGAAGGAAATACTGGCTTATATAGGTCTTAAAATTCCTCCATAATCCAGATGAGCAGCTTTATAACCCTCCCTCTGATGATAGGATGTCACCTGTCAGGTCCCTGTTGGGTTCTTCTGTAATGAGAGACAATAATAACAGCAAATTAAAGAGGAGCAAGAACCCGAACAGGCGAAATAGACTTTTACAATTAACCTTTTAACATCTGCCTGATATGAGATTGAAATGTTCCCTGGTTACAATATGATCAAATTGACCTGTGAACTTATTTAACTGAACTGAATTTTTGTAAAATAGAGAACAAGTACTTTAATTTATTCAGTTTGCTCATAAGCTAAACGCTTCATTGTTTTGTTAATAAAAAAAGGCATTCTCTTTCTTTGTAGGCTCGGTTTTGCTACTTGCCATAGAACAGAATAGAATAGAACAGAATAGAATAGAACAGAATAGAAAGCTTTTGTAACAATATACATTTCCTTACTGTCACATTTGATCAATTTGATGAATCCTTGCTGAATAAAAGTGTCAATTTCTTTCTAAAAACAAAACCAAAAAAATAATTCTTACTGACCCCAAACTTTTGAATGGTACAGTATAATGTTACAATAGCTTTCTATTTCAGATAAATACTGTTCTTTTGAACTTTCTATTCATTCTTGAGCAGCAAATCAGCATATTAGAATAATTTCTAAAGGATTATGAAGATTGGAGTAATGTTTCTGAAAATTCAGCTTTGGCATTACAATATACAGTATTCAAATAGAAAACAGTTGTTTGTTACTGTTTTTACTGTATTTACTGTTTTACTGTTTTTGCTTTTTTGGATCACATAAATGCAGCCTTGGTGAGCAGAACAGACTTCTTTTAAAAACATTTTTATAGGTCTTTCCGGTTTCAAACTTTCAAACTTTTTACCGTTTCAGGCCCTATACATTATTTGTGGAGAATGCCACGGTATTCATTGGGAAGTCTCTCAATACTAGTTGAACTTCAGCTTAGTCTGACATGTTTTTAAATGACCTCATGAAATGTCTTACAGAAAAGACATGATGGTGTAATAGTTCACTTCATACGGTACATATTTACTAACATACGAGTCAACAAGTCTACAAAATGAGTCCATTACATTCATCCTTTGCTCACCATTAGTTTCCCCACATGTGTGTCTGGCTAGTGGCTACACAATCTCACGTTTCCATTAAGTTCTGTTCATTATGTTTATTAGGTTTTTCATACATTTTTTTCAATGACTTTCTCATCAACACATTTAAGTGTGTTTACATGATCATCTGATTAGTAATATAAACTGATAGACTCTCAAGCTCTGGAGCTTTATAAATTAAATATAATTTCACCCATCATTTTTTGTTGTAATTGTGAGTATAGTCTGTTATGAGTATAAGTTTTTATTTATGATGTAAACAGGCTTGTAAAAGCAAGCTGGCTTGCTGATATGTCAAAGAGAATATTACTGTGTAACACACAGAATCTTAACTGACTCGCTGACTGATCTTCTTGAAGTATGTTGCTGTGGTTGTTTGTGTGTGAATGTGTATGTCTGTTTGAGGAAGCAGTCTGTTTGTAAAATGTTTACAGTACTGCTTTTTTCCATTCCTGTTATTTCCTGTGCATGTAGATATTTGTGTGTGTGCACGTATGCCTTGGGAACAAGAATGTTGAAGTGTGTGTGTGTGTGTGTGTGTGTGTGTGTGTGTGTGTGTGTGTGTGTGTGTGTGTGTGTGTGTGTGTGTGTGTGTGTGTGTGTGTGTGTGTGTGTGTGTGTGTGTGTGTGTGTGGGACAGATGTTAGGTCTCTGTCTGTCTTTTTCTCTCCCCTTCTTTCTTCATCCCCTGCAGGGGCCACAACACTTATTTACATTTCATTCATCACAGAGAGCCGCAGATTGAAACACAAACAGTGGACTATTTGGGTTCAGTCTTTCACTGCGATAAGAGCTCCGATTACGCCCCATCATGAAGGAACTTCCTGTTTGAGCCCAGAATAAAGGATGTTTGCTCTTATCCTTTCCGTTAGGCTTTTTTCATCAAAGAGCATTTCCATCTAAATGTTTTCCCATTTGTTTCAAGTTGTCTTCAATTCATATTAGCTCATATAAGGTGTAATTCGTGTCACATTTATATAATGCAGATTGTTTCAAAGCAGCTTCACAGCAATAAACCGAAAATTATTAAGCAAATTCAGCTTCAGCCATAAAGCACATCTACAGAAGACAACAGTTATTATTAACTTTGAGTCAGGCAATGTCGATTCAGTTCAGTTCAATACCTGTGTTAATCTTGCAAAGTTATATCAATTATGAGATGAATACAAAAATTCTATAGTGTCTTAATTTGGCTCAATTCAATTCAATAAATATTTCAATGTTGTAAACTTTCGAAGTCATCTCATCTCAGAACTGTGTCATTATCCAGTGTAATTACATTGAATGCAGTTAAAGATGTGTTCTCATCTGATAGAGTCAGTGCAGTCAAGTTATTAATATTACTGAATATAAATTGTCTTTTTATACCCCACCTGAGCAAGCCCAAGGCGACACTTATAAAACTAGTTAAACACCCTCCATAATGCAAAAGAAGTGTCTTAAACTCTTGATTTAATCTCTTGTCTTAAATTATTGATTAGGTTTTTAATGCTAAAACAGGATATCATGTAAACTTATTTGACAAATCGAATCTTTATAAATCTCCACCCGATAAAATTCACTTAATTCAGAAAGAGACCGTCTCTGCTAATGGGTGGACACACACACACACACACACACACACACACACACACACACACACACACACACACACACACACACACACACACACACACACACACACACACACACACACACACACACACACAACACACACACACACACACACACACACACACACACACACACACACACACCAGCCTTTTTCCTTTGCTTCATTAACCCAATATATATTAATATGGTTCTCATTCTTTTTTTATTTGTTGGTTTTCTCCAGCATATCTAGAGTGACAGCTTTATAGTAAAACGGGTAGTTATTATTGACAGAAAGGGCTAAGGTATCTGTTTCTTTTAGTTCCTTTTATTATGTTTCTGTAAGCTAAAGTAATTAGTTTCCTCTCAGAAATACTGTACCTCCTGCTTTGACCGCCCTCTCTTATCTTTTTGCGTTGTGGACACAGATCAGTCCCTATTTACAGCTTCAATTGGACATAATTGAAAAGTACATCTAAATGTTTGTCAGTGGAAAACAGGAGAATTAGATCCCTTTTCCTCTATCACCCCCCCCACCCCCCACCCCCCTTTTTGTTTGTGTGGCAATGGGCAGCCCAGAGGGGGTTGTGCCCCTTTCACACCCCAGTAATTGATGAATTGTATGTGGTATGCAAATAAGAATCCATAAATCTTATGAATGACAGCTTAATTTATGTGAGCCTTAATGAATGCAGGATTAGATTTTAATTAAATGTCCTCAAAGGCACCCTGAATTGTACGTTGCACTCTCTCTCTCTCTTCTCTCTCTCTCTCTCTCTCTCTCTCTCTCTCTCTCTCTCTCTCTCTCCTCTCTCTCTCTCCTCTCTCTCTCTCTCTCTCTCTCTCTCTCTCTCTCTCTCTCTGACTCACTCTTTCATAGACTACCATGTTAATCTTAAGTCTTGTTTCCTGTGCACATCTGTCCTCTCAAATGAAGTATCTAGAAAAATTGCAGTGATAAAAAAACTGTTCATTTTGCGAACGGAAGGGGGTCGTAGTTAATGAATCATACAGGGAAAGAGAGAGTTAAAATGGTGCCTTATCTTCTGATCTCTCTTTGAATTTCTTGAGTCATTTCCGCTGCACGGCTTAACCGCATTTAATCTGATTCCATCAGTATCAGTTTAATTAAAATATCGCCCCATTAGGAATTATTAAAAATGTCAGCCTGTTAGGCATTCAGCATGGCTGTTGGAAGAGAGAAGACAGTCCTTCACCAGAACTGCGTCATTAGCACTAACGTTCTAGCAAGTCTCTCAGAGTTTGCTGTTATTGTAAAAGGAATCAGAAGATGATTGTGTTTGCGCAGATAAGTGCATGTGTTTTTTGGTTGTGTTTGCATAAAATATGTGTGGGTTTCAACTGGTTGTTTGTAAAGAGGAAAACTAAGATCACAGAAGGAAAAGACCAGAAGGAAAATCCACCTGGCTCTCATATCTGGAATCATAGATGGGATGTGTTTGTATGTAAGTGTGTGAGAGTTCATGAGAGAAAGAAGTGCAATAGGATGAGCTGAAATAATATGCTGTTCATATCACGTTGTTGTCATTTGGGTCAAGGCAAATAATAGTGCCCATGATAAAGAAAAGGACAAATCTTGCTAAATTCTTTGAAATACTCAAGAAATACAATCATGTTATCACATATGGTTTAAAAAAATGTCAGTTGGTATACCAATACAAAAGGTTTTTTTTATTTTTTTATTAATACTTAAATATCATTACTTATATTGTGTACTTACATTTTTTCAAATACTAATAAGCAATGTAGCAGTTTATTAAAATGTTTTTTCCCCAATATATATATATATATATATTATATATATATATATATATATATTATATATATATATATATATATAATATATATATTTTTTTATTATTATAAAATGGCAATCTCTACTTAATACATATTTTCTTTCAAAAATTCTATTCTTTTAATAAGGCTTTTAGACAGTATCCCAGCAAACAATTATGCTCTAAGAATCTTTTGCCAATGTTCATATTAAATTATGAAAACATTATTTCTGAATGTTCTCTCTGAACGTCCAGTTTTTTTTTTCATGTTTTAAAAATGGTTCCCTATCAGTCGGTCACTCTCGGCGTACCTCGTGACTGACGAATAGGAATCTCTCTGGAGAGGCCAATCTACTATATATTTTCTCAATAAAATAGCAGTTTCTTCCATCTCTTCCAGCCTGGTTAGCGCTCCCCAGTCCGTCTCGCTGGCTCATTCATACCATCAGGTTTGGCTATGCGATTTTGTTCACCCGGTGTCCCCTCAATTTTCGGGCCATCAAATCAGCTACAGTGAGAGCAGCCGGTGCCCATGTCTTGCGGGCGGAGATTGCAGTCCTACTGGCGAAGGACGCGATAGAGCCGGTCCCTCCAGCCGATACAGTCCCTACTTCATTGTACCCAAGAAAGGCGGTGGGTTACGGCCGATCTTGGATCTGTGAGTTTTGAATCGGAGTCTCCACAAGCTACCTCAACTATCTCAACGGCTGGCTCATACTAGCACACTCTCGAGATCAGTTATGCGAACACAGAGACCTTGTGTTTAGGCACCTCAGTCAGTTGGGACTTCAGGTCAACTGGGAAAAGAGCAAACTATCCCCTGTGCAAAGGATCTCTTTTCTCGGTATGAAGTTGGATTTGGTCGCACAGACAGCGCGCCTCACAGAGGAACACACTCGGTCGGTGTTGAACTGCCTGAATGCGTTCAAAGGCGGGACAGCGGTCCCACTGAAATATTTTCAGAGGCTCCTGGGGCAATTGGCAGCAACAGCAGTAACACCGCTTGGGCTGCTCCATATGAGACCGCTTCAGCACTGGCTTCACGACCAAGTTCCGAGATGGGGGTGGCATCACGGCACTCACCGGGTGATCACACCGGCGTGCCGCCAGACCTTCAGCTCATGGTCAGACCCCTCATTCCTGCGGGCAGGAGTGCCCTTGGAACAGGTGTCCAGGCATGCTGTGGTGTTCACAGCGGGCAGGGACATGCTGGTCCGTACAGACAACAATGCAGCCATTACTTACATCAACCGACAAGGTGGTCTACGCTCTCGTCGCATGTCGCAAATCGCCCGCCATCTCCTCCTCTGGAGAAGCATCTGAGGTCGCTTGGAGCCATGTATGTCCCTGGTGTGCTCAGCTGTATGGCCGACGAGCTGTCACGAGCTGTGCTACCGTGAGAATGGCGACTCCACCCCCAGGTGGTCCAGCTAATCTGGAGAGAGTTCGGGGAGGCTCAGGTAGTACTGTTTGCCTCTTCAGAGACCTCCCTTGCCAGCTGTTTTACTCCCTGACCGAGGGAAAACTCGGCACGGACCCACTGGCACACAGCTGTGTGGCCTCCGCAAACATGTGTTTCTCCCAGTGAGCCTACTTGCACAGACCCTGTGCAAAGTCAGGGAGGACGAGGAGCAGGTCCTTCTGGTGGCTCTCTATTGGCCCACCCAGACCTGGTTCCCAGAACTCATGTTCCTCGTGATAGTCCCTCCCTGGCCCATTCCTCTGAGGAAGGACTTTCTGACTCAGAGAAGGGGCACCCCATGGCACCCGCGTCCAGACCTCTGGAAACTCCATGTGTGGTCCTTGGACGGGACGCAGAGGTTCTAGGTGACTTACCCCCAGAGGTACTTAACACCATCACTTCTGCGCGGGCACAGTCTATGAGACGTGCGTACGCCTTGAAGTGGAACCTGTTCGTAGAGTGGTGAAGATGTTCGATAGGGTCCGTGCTTTCCTTCTTGCAGCAAGGGTTGGAGCGAAGGCTGTCTCCCTCCACCCTCAAAGTACATGCTGCCGCTATTTCAGTATATCACGACCACATAAATGGCAAAACAGTAGGAAAGCACAACCTACTCGTCAGGTTCATTAGGGGGGCGAGACAGTTAAACCCTCCTCGTACCCCCTCCATACCCTCTTGGGACCTTTTCCTGGTGCTCTGAGCACTCCAGGATGCTCCCTTTGAGTCTTTGCAATCAGCAGACTTAAAGCTTCTCTCCATAAAGACTTTGCTGCTGCTTGCACTGGCCTCTATAAAGAGGGTAGGGGACCTTTAGGCATTTTTGGTCAATGAATAGTGCCTAGAGTTTGGGCTAGGTGACTACCATGTTGTATTGAGACCCGGTCCTGGCTATGTGCCCAAGGTACCTACAACTCTTTTCAGGGACCAGGTGGTGAACTTGCAAGGAGGCAGACCCAGCCCTGGCTTTGCTCTGTCCCGTTCGTGCTCTGCATCTGTACGTGGACAGAATTCAAAGTCTCAGGACCTCAGATAGCTCTTTGTCTGTTACGGAGGCCAGCAGAAGGGAAAGGCTGTCTATAAGCAGAGGATGGCCCACTGGATAGTGGATGCCATCGTTTTGGCTTACCAAGCACAAGGCATGCCCTGTCTGCTCAAGTTGCATGCTCCCTCCAGGAGAGGCGTTGCATTCTCCTGGGTGCTGGCACGTGTCTCCTCGCTAACAGATATCTGTAGAGCTGCGGGCTGGGCGACAACTAACATGTTTGCTAGATATTACAGTCTACGTGTAGAGCCGGTCTCCACCCGTGTTCTCACCCTAGACGGGTAGAAGCACTGAGAGGCCCGGCTCTGTCGGCTTGCTGCACCCTACTGTAAACCCTTATTTGCTCCAGAGTGAAAAACCTGGTGAGTCCTCCAAAACCCTCGGCCCGGACGTGGCGGAGCGTTTGGCACCAGGCCTTTATCCGTTGAATCCTTGAGAACCGGGCTGGGTCCCATATGTGTGACACCCATATGTGTATTTCTTCCATGGCTGCTCCTAAATGGAAGCCTGTGTCTTTCCCTTGGACTAAGTCACCCAGTTTTTCATATGCAGTACAACCTTCGGGTTAGTCCATATGTATTTCACCACATAACTCCTTGGGGGAAGAATGTTGGTTCCGCAGTGTTATCCTTCCTATTGGCCTCTCTAACGAGATTCGTATTCATCGGTCACGACGTACGTTTCCGTTCCCTCCTTCAGGTTTGAAGAAAACATTCCATTTATAGTGTTTTGAAAACATTATGGGAATGTTATGTGAGAATGAAACAAATAGTAACATTTAAAACATGTTTACATCCAACTAAAACGTTTGAGAAAAAAACATTCCATGCACAATGAGTAGACCAGATAACTTTGAACAAACATTCTATTAACATTACTGAATTAATGGTTGTCCATAACTTTGTGAAAACTTTGCCAGAACATTAGCCAAATTTCTGAGAACGTTCCCTGTCACAGGGCATTTTTTAACCCTGGCATTTTTTTACTTAAAGCTCCCTAAAGCTTTTTAAAAGCAATTTTTTTCAGAAATGCAAAACATTTCATTATAGATGAGGTGTAATCAAGTTATAATATGTGTGAATTTCATTTTAACCTAAATTAATTAATAGATCCAGACAAAAATGAGCATCATGTCAAACAAATCAAAAAAGAATGAGAACCATATTAATATTCAGGGTTAATGAAGCAAAAGAAAAAGACTGTGTGTGTGTGTGTTTGTGTGTGTGTGTGTGTGTGTGTGTGTGTGTGTGTGTGTGTGTGTGTGTGTGTGTGTGTGTGTGTGTGTGGACGGGGTGAGAAATAAACCTGTGATAATCCTCTCCCATTTCAAAGGTCAGGCGCTGTGATAAAATAGCTATTTTGTTCATTTATTTACTCTCTGCAGTGGACAGATAAAGAAACACTACAATTAGGGAGTTGAGAGTGGGAGATTTTAAAAGGGCAAACGGTGGGGACTTTAATATTTTATGAAGGATGATTGGCGCTCACAAGCATTGGGGGAGGTGTAAGCGGAGGCACTGTGTGAAATAGAGGATTTTTTTCTAGAATGCTCAGCTCTATGATAACGTTTTTTTTTTTTTTTTACAGTCTTTCCATTAAAGGTTTCCCTAAAATCTGACTCCTGCTGCAGGCGGTAAAGATAGAGAGGGTCAGAGCAATCAAAAGTGCACCGTCTTGAGTCAAACTAGTGAAAATCGCCCATAACCTACTTCCCATTTGGACTCAATTAGGTAAACCTGGTTGTCTATATAAACACCACAAGTTAAATCAGATGTTATTTGTGTGTGCTAGAGAGCCGTGGCTGATTTTAGCACATGTACTGTAAACTCAACAAATTTAAATTGCACATGAATGCACAAGACCAGGTAACAAGGTGTGCAGCATGCATTATACATGAGCAAAAAATCGGCTGATTATGGAAAAGGGAGATGAGTCTACTGTGTGATCTAATTAGAGAGAGAGAGAGAGAAGAGAAGGGAGGGGGTACAAGAGATGGTAGAAAAAAGACTGTCCTTGAGAGTATTTACTGACGCATGCTAGTATGCATAGTAGATTAGTTCAGCTGTGAACAGAAATGGATGTTTGAGTGTGTGCTAATCATACCTTTATTTTTTTATTTTTTAAGATATAGCTAGTTGTCACTTTTTACTTCAGTAACCATTTATAGCAGGTCAATTTGTGTACCGTATTTATAAACATACAGTATACCTTGGCTACAAGTCTTGGCTACAAAAAAGCTGTTATTCCATAATTGTTAGGGAGTAAAAATATAGTTAATTGAATAGAAGTTGATGTGTGACAGCATGCTCTATATGGATTGGAACAACCTATTATCAGCTTTTCAGCAGAATCTAAACAGGACAACTAGCAACTATCCTCAGACCTACTGGGTAGTTTCTAATCATTCTTTACCATGTCTACTCTTCAAGTGAGTGACATGATGCAATAAAACTACAGCATTCCCATTATAATCAACAAAACTGTCTACTCTGCAACTTGCAATGTCCAAGCAGTGCATTGGCTTCTAGATGGGTTGTTACATGTTACCAAAATAAAATGCTTGTCTGACATTGTGTGTTCATATTTCAGCTCCAGACCTGGCAGACCTCCTAAACGGACCCAGAGCGTGACATCGCCCGACAGCCCTCACGTCCTGCCCCACTCTGTCTCTGGACTCATGTCCTCAGGAATGATGTCTCACACTGGTAAGAAAATGAGGAAATGCTCCAATGTCACTGCCAGAACAAACAAATCTCATTCCTTCAAAAATGAGAATTTAAGACGATCAAATAAGGATTCATAATTAAAAGTGAAAGGAGAATAGCTAAATGAAGAAGTCAATAAATTGTTTAGATGAAGACTTACAACGTTTCCTAACCAGATGCAACACAGTCAAATTCCAGCAGCAAGCAATTTGTCTGTTGACAACCGACGTGAAAAGGCTACAAGACGCAACAAAATCAATCACAAATCCCAGCCAATCAGAAGAGCGCGTGGGCGGGCTCTCTTCACAAAAGCACACTGCTGTCTCGTACTTGCAACAAAATAATCAAATTAATAAACAAATGAGCCATGTTAACATTATTAAAAATACATAATTAGTGGTTGATACAATCCTTTTCATAGAATTCACTTGTTTGTTATTCACAAATAGTTCTCAGTTTGAACTTTATTGTTTCCTTTAAGTTATCTTCAAAATCTGAGGTTAATTATTAATTCTCTCTTTCCTTATGGCTAACTCATGTTAGACTATAATAGCCAGAATAGTCTAATTAAATTATTTTAATATTGTACAAAACATACCGTCAACCATGATCTTAAAAAAAAAAAAATTAGTCGTGTATTCTGCCCTACAAAGGCAAAAGACCTTAACTCACCAGAGTGTGAAACTAAGAAAAATGACTTTAAAGTTTTTTTGTTGTCCAGCCAATTGTATGATAGGTAGGACACTGAAAATTTGCAAAGTAGTTGTCATAATGAATATATTTATGTACATAAAAAAATTTGAGGTCAAACTTGACCTTTGACCCTTATTCGGAAGTTACTGTATTCTGCCTTTGCATTATCTGCAAAACAATAATGGGTCATACAAAGGCAAAATACCTTAACTTCTAATTTAATGACCATTTTGACTTTTATCACTCTATACAAACATTTCTATGATAACAATGATAGCCTTAAAATTACATTTAGTGAGTTCTGTCTAGTAAGGCTTAATATTACATCAATAGAATATTACAAAATAAAAAATAATGAGAAGGCTATTATCTGTACTGGATCATTTTAAAACGTTATCGCTGTACTTAATTTAAGTAAAATAACTCAAGAGGTACTGTTAAAGTAACCTTCCATAAATATTTCTTACATTTGAGATTTGGCTATGCCAGTAATATGTAGACGCTCTTTCTCAAATACCATTCACCCTTTTCTGACAAAACGTATAGGAATATGCTTATATCTAATGACATTGTGAGTATGTTTTCCAGAATCAATGAAAAAACTTTTCCTGGACAGAATTGATATAGTCAGTTTATGACAGTTTACTACGGTGGCCCAGTAGTGCACAACACAACGGAATTTAAAAAGCAAACATAAGTTCACAACACAGCGAAATTAAGCCACAACACAACGAAATTAAGCCACAACACAACGAAATTAAGCCACAACACAACGAAATTAAGCCACAACACAACGAAATTAAGCCACAACACAGCGAAATTAAGCCACAACACAACGGAAAACGTACAACACGACGGAAATAAGCCACAACACAACGGAAAATTTACAACA
The DNA here is from genome assembly GCA_036326025.1 of Chrosomus eos. NCBI lineage: Eukaryota > Metazoa > Chordata > Actinopteri > Cypriniformes > Leuciscidae > Chrosomus > Chrosomus eos. The sequence continues at coordinate 23,194,423 of CM070819.1, forward strand.
CAACGGAAATAAGCCACAACACAACGGAAAATTTACAACACAACGGAAATAAGCCACAACACAACGGAAAATGTACAACACAACGAAATAAAGCCGAAACACAACGGAAATGCTCCAGACCAAATGGGCTCTCGGAGCGCGATAAAGCTAGTTTTCCTTGCCATTGTTATAGAGTTAGCAGTCTTAATATATCAATACCATACTTAGTTTTAACAGTATGTAACCATTGTAAATCGACATAAAATATACTTCAAAATCACCTACATTATAAGCGTATTTATACTCGAGAATGCTTTGACGCGCTACACAGCGCATGGTCCCTAAGGGAACGTCTGGCAATTCTACCAAGTGGTTAAAACGTATAATTTATTATAATATAATTTGATGTATAAAAATATAAAACATTGGGTGAATTGCATAATTATAGGAAGGCATTGGCACAATTTCACCAGTAATAAGTCAGTCAGGTCACTAGGAACTTAACACAAACTTTGGGACATAGGCCTACAGTAGGCCTAATGTTTCTATAAAAAAAAAAACAAATTTGTGTACTGTGCATACAGGGAGCTATTGGCACAATTTCACCTGTTTTAAGTCAGTCTGGTTAATAGGAACTACAACCTTTGAAACCTGACATAAGAAAAAATAACTTTTACAGAAATTTCCTAAAAATCTATTTGTTTACTGTAGGCTGTATGAAGGGAGGTATTGAACAAAAAAGTCAGCTGTAGTAAGTCAGTCTACTACCAATACAATCAAGCTTTGGATTTTGAACATGTATCTTTTGAATGTTAAAAGTAATTTTAATTAAATTATACGTTTAAACAACCTTCAGGAATTGGCAGATGTTCCCTTAAAGTTACGCTGTGGTAGCGCGTCAAAGCATTATAGAGTATAAATATGCAGCTATAATGCACGTAGGTGATTTTGAATTAATAAATGTGGTTACATTGGTTAGCTATACTTTTAAAACTAATCGTGGTGTTGATATAGTTTTTAGACTGCTGACTCTAGAACAGTGGCAACTAACGCGCTCCGAGCCCTCTGCTGAGGAGCATTTCCGTTGTGTTGTGGCTTTATTTCGTTGTGTTGTACATTTTCCGCTGTGTTGTGGCTCATTTCCGTTGTGTTGCGGCTTTATTTCGTTGTGTTGTACATTTTCCGCTGTGTTGTGGCTCATTTCCGTTGTGTTGCGGCTTTATTTCGTACATTTTCCGTTGTGTTGTGGCTCATTTCCGTTGTGTTGTGGCTCATTTCTGTTGTGTTGTGGATTTATTTCGTTGTGTTGTGGCTTCATTTCGTTGTGTTGTGAACTTATGTTTGCTTTTTAAATTTCGTTGTGTTGTGCACTACTGGGCCACGGTAGTTTACAAAGAAGGGAGTCTAACAACAAACTAATTACATATAGGCATAACACCGTAACTTCAGCGCGGCAAACACATCGCTGGTGGGTAAAACAAAGGCATAGTGCCTTAACTCCACTGTAACTTAGGCATTCTAGAGTGCAGCGGAACAAAGCTAAAAGACTCTAACTGATGTTAAGGGCTTCTGCCTTTGCTTTCCCTCTGATTTTGGAAGTTATGGCAAAAACAACATCTTATTTTTAGCAGAAAAGAACAAAATTGACACAAGATATTTTTCCACATGATAAAACTGATGTCCATTGTTCCAAATATGGCAAAAACTCATTTTGACCAAAATTGAAGTTAAGGTCTTTTGCCTTTGCACGGCAGTATTGCTGCCACTGCTGGTTAGGACAAAAACTCTGATTAACAAGGAAAATATATATTTGATCGCATATTGTGTCGTCAATTCGCATGTAGTTTGGCTTTTGTGTCTGTTACAAGCATCTTTAGAGAGGCTGAAATAGAAAATATAGAGATTTATGTTTAGCTAGAGAATCAATCTACAAATGCCATACTTGTAGTTTTCTCGTCGTGTTAAACAGGGAGTGTTTTAAAATAAAGCTAACTTTAGTTCTCAGCCCTTTCTTTTATTTGCCTTTTTAATTCAGTTGCTTGATATTATGTTTATTGTTACAAACCAGTTGCAGCCTGTTATGCTTCTGTGTCATTCACTTTTAAACAGCACTTATCTGAAGTGACGCAAATAAACAATCTGACTCACGCTGTGCTTTGGAAAAGCCCAAAGCCAACAAAACACAGCTATTGTTTCCACACTCACAATGCAGGTTTGCCCGAGGTAGTATGTAACCTCATCTTGCCAACTCTAATTTGCCCTTTATTGTGTTGTGATATTATGATTAAAACCTATTAGATTTTGCCTGGAGATATGTTCACCTCTGCCTCTGTGGTGTCAGCTCTCCTCTTGTTCATGAGAGTGTCGTTTAAAGCATCACAAATTCTGTCCATTCTGCATGTGAAGCTAAATGAACAATTGCTGCCCGACTTCTAAGCCGCCCTTCTCTTTGAGTATGTGCGCGTACTCAGTCTGCTCATTACGACTTCTCAAAGAGAGCCCCAGAAAGGGCCGCACATTTGTACTCGTTTAGAAAGAGCAGGTGATGGAGAGAGAAAGAAAATGCTCAACAGCACAGGCCTCTTTTATCTTCGGCAGAGGTCACACTATCAATGTCAGCCACGGAGATGGAAACTCAAAGGCCACTAGGGAGATAGAGAAAGAGAGAGAGAGAGGACAGTTTTTTCCCTCTTTGAGTGAATTGCAGACCGAGAGTGGGGAATGCTTTGATATCGTCCTCTTCACAGGCTGAATAGGGACCTTGGCTTTCATGCTCTGATCTTGACATTTAGTGAAAGCATTTGGAGAGCAACTGAGAGAGTGAGAAAAAAAACACCCCACTCCTAAAGCTCACTGCCAGAGCTTGCCTCATATTTTCACATAACTGTTGTGCATTGCAGCCAAATGCCAGCTTGCCAAAGTTACATTTCAGAGCGGTTTGCCCAGACTAGAGCGCTGATTTTAAAAGGATAGATTTTAAACGTATCAGAATCGAATGGATACTTTTATTAGTGTACCAACAGTGTCAAGCCAACGTTATTTAATAAATGAATCGGACTATGACGGAGCACTTCATTTTACAGTCCTGTTCCGCATACACATACTTATTATAACAATTATAACTGGGTAATAATTAGGTAACTCTGAACCTACCCCTAAACCACCTCAACCCATGTAGTTACTTTATATTACTAGTACTTTCTTTGGGTAAGTACACTGTAAGTACACATACTGTACAATAAAGTGTAACCGAGCTAAGACACGTGTTCTTCTGTTTCCTTAATTAAACAAAAACAGCACATTTGGGTTGTGCTCAATACTAGAGGTAGCATTTCTGATACAAAACAGTGACTAGATCTTAAAAAAATGTAGATGGCAATACTTCACCTCCAAAACACAACATACATATGAATTTAGCAATTTAGATTTTCCAAATATTTCATTGAGTGCCCTATAAAGGGTTAATTAAGTATTGCTGTCGAATTTGTTATTATTTTATCACTTTGTTAGAGAGAACATATTCAAGAAAAAAATATAATACATATAATAAAAAAAGTTACAATACTTTGTTATATGATTATAATGCCCCAAATTCAATTTATTTTTAAATTGCATGGAAAAATTGAAATTCCTTTTTTTTTTATTTTTTTTTATATTAAACATAAGCCAACCACTCGAAACAATACCGGACCGGGTACGTCAACATTAATCCGGATACATTTGAAAACGGCGCTTTCACCTTACTGCGCATGCTAAAACCTAACAAAAGCACACTGAGATGGAAAAATACAGACAGAAAAATAAATGATAAAGTTATACCGCAATTCTTCTGACAGGATCAAGCAAAATATCTCACCGTTCACTGATGCGTCCAGGTCGCACTCAGTCACCATATGTTTGGTCTAAAACAAAACTGCTCTCATGTATTGCCGCAGGACAGCAAATGTGAGTACATTTTCAATCATCTTTGCAGGACTGTGATATAAATAGAGTATGCAAAGTAACATACTTTAGCAACAGTGTGAAAGTGAATAGCACATAACAGGCACAATACCATTATATACATGAAGGCTTGTTCAACTTCATGCAGTTCTGCGCAGCTCTGCGCAGACCGATTGGCGGCTGACTTGAAGCAGTGCATGCCGGTTAGAAAGTTTGTCCGACTTGAGACAGCGCCGAACCACGTGACTGTGACTTATGTCATCAACGAACGGCAAACGAAAACGTATTAGTGTGGACAGGTTAGGAACTTTAAAACACATGGTGATAAACTAAATAATTAACAGCTGTGATGATTAAATGAATACTGATTATGGCGTGAAAAAATGAGAACAAAAGAACACGTAAACAGGTGATTAAACAGACTGATAGAAAACTAAACCAACACACAGCATAACTGTGACATCAAGGGGGCTATATTAAAGTGATCTCAATCAAAAAAAAGTTTGACTTACTGAGATCTTTTTAAAGCTAGTGGAAGAGGAAAGAGCAGTGTTCGAACTATACTGTGTCCTTTGGGGGAGCCCACATTTTTTTATGGGGGGGGGGGGGGGGGGGGGTGTTGTGCACTTGCGTGTGCCGAGGATTGAAGCACCTTTCAGACAGAATGCGGAATGCGCGACGCTGCGCAGCGCTATGAAACCGATTCATTTCAAGGACTTCCAAAGATATAACAGCTACAAGTGTATGCAAGTAACACTATATACAGGATTCACCCTATTATATCGACAGAAATTGATAAGTCAAACAGCAAACAGCCATCCACAAATAGTCTATAAATAGGCTGTCTTTGAGTTCACTTGAACAAGGGTTAAATTACTCGTCAGGCTATAGAAGAATACCACAAATTCATCCGTTCAATTTGGCCTACGACATCGAGAGTCACACAGAGCTAACAACCCAGCCACAACACATAATTGGTAATAACATGCCTTACCTGAACACAGAATGGATTTCAAGGACTTTGCGCAGATCAATGGCCTCCAACATTTATATTTTATCTATGAATCTTTGAGTTAACATGTACAAAACGTGCACCGCAGCGCCACCACACCTTGATGCTCATGACAAGAATAGCATGTAAAGTTATCTTTATTGAAGTGAATTAGGTTTAAATCGCCGTCATGCATGAATAAATGATATTTTTGCTATTTTACATAATACTCCACAATGATCACATTACACAAAACTGAAATAGCGCATCAAAATAAAACATTGTCAATATTTTTTGAGACCCCCCAAAATTTTACGAATCACGTTTTCAGGGGAGCCCATGTCTTAAGGGGAGCCGAGCTCCCCCTAGCTCCCCCGTAGTTCGCACCCTGGGAAAGAGACGTAAAAGCAGCTCTCTGTGCAATGGAGGGAAGCTAATCTTCACATTTTAATTGAATTATAACATGTGTGCACTGGGGGCAAAGTAACACACACAGCTAACAAGGGGTATTTGAGACTTGTGACAATGGGCTGGTGCCAGCCAGCTTGAATTATCAGCGCATGACAGGGGAAGCAGATCTCCAACAGATCCAGGACCTGCTGTTCAAAGCTGGTGTCTGATGTTAGTTAGACAGAGGCTGACTGTAGAACAGTGGTGTGGTGTGATTGTAGCTTTGGGATGACGCTGTTGGTAATAATAGACCTGTTGTTATCATCTAATGTTACAGTGCCAGTGTATTCTTCTGTTAAATTCAATTATAGGATGTGAAATATTCATAATTGCTTTCACAAAAGCATTTGAATGAAGCACGCTTATGGAAAAGCAGTGAGGTGAATCTGTTAACAATTATTAATATTCACATATTCTCACAAGATTTAGGGAACTGAAGTGATAGAATTTTTTTTTTGGAAAAGGCTAAGAAAACTAAATGATTGTGAATTAACACGTTTTTTTTTTCTTTCCCTTTAATACTCTGACAGGCCTAACAGCTGCCACACTTGCTGAAGCCATGAAGAAGAAGATCAAATTGGAGGTGATGAATAGTTACCATGGCAATAATCACGGCGCCGATTCTGAGAATGGTGACATCACCTCCAGCATGGGTAAGTGTCAGTTCCCCTCTTAATGAGATGCTCACATGTCAAGCCATTCCAAATGTTCAGACCCTACAAAGTCTGGCCCAGTACTAAATGCGGAAAAAAATAATTTGTATCAGAGTTTTATTATTCAATCTTAAAGTAACACAATATCTGAAATGTTGTATTGCTGGTGCTTCTCATGTTGTTGCCTACTTAAGTTGAATTGCTTGTTGTATTCCTCATTTGTAAGTCGCTTTAGATAAATGGGTCTCAGCTAAACGAACACATGTAAGTGTAAATCAGGGTTGGAAATTTACTGCGGCTTTGGGAAAAAATTCCACCAAAATGAAATTAAATGCCACCACGACTCCAATATGTAGGTCCACCATGCACTGCTCCACTGTCCAGGCCCGCGAACAGGGAGAAGACCTGGATCATGGCCTGGATAGTGGAGCAGAGGCGGACCTGCATCATGGAGTCGTGGAGGACCTGGACTATGAAGCAGTGCCAGGCCAGGTCTGTGGAGTTGTGGAGGGCCAATTTGGCACAGAAGATGCCCTCATCCACTTTTATTTATCGAAATAAAACCAAAACTAGACACGACAGCTTCGGTGCCATCTTTGCAATGTGAAGATGCTTTTGTTTATGCTGATAAAAAAAAATGGTAACACGTTAGTATTGTTGGATTGATTGATCGATTTAATTGTTTCATTTAAATATCTGGCATTAAAAAAAGACATTTTTAATTATATAAATTGCCCCACAAAATCACTTGCTGGGGGGGCAAATAGGGAAAACGTTTCATTTTGTGTAAATGCAGCACAAAATTAAAATGTTGCTTGTTCACACCAAGAATGATTTCTTCCAAGGAAAACCCAAGGTGAATTTTTCCAGTATAATGAAAGTGAATAAGAATTGCATTGATGATAGTTCATAAGAGAAGTAAATATGTCATATCAGACATATCATTTTTTTTAGTCTGATCTTCTCAATGAATTCATAGAAATGGTCTGAATGGTTGATTTTAATCAGACTGACCCTGATCTCAAATGTAACCTACTTGGTCAATGATCCAATCGCAAAGGTTAACACAACCCACTAGAAGGAAAGATTTATCAGACCACAGCTTCAGTATGCTTGGATATACAGTAGCACAAATGGATTAGTTCTATGCTACATTTATCTTTCTTCCCTTTTTCTTTTTTTTCAAGCTTGAAATCTCCACTCCCCTGCTCATTGAAGTAAATGGAAAAGAATGACCAGTACATTATTAATATTTTTCTCATTTTGTGTTTCACAGAATAAAATACAGGTTTGTAATGCCATGTGGCTGAGAAAGTGATGATAAGTATTAGAGGTCTGTGTGAATTTAGTCTGTGTGATAAGTATAAAGGCCCTAATATACTTGTGGCAAACTTTTTCAGCAAAGTTCATTTACCAGCACAAATGTTTTTTTTTCAAAAAGTTGCTATTTTAAACTTTTAAAAAGATTTTGTTTAACATTATGGCTCATCAGTCGTTCACTGATTTTGCTAAGTATATCGGTGCAGTTTTCGTGCAACATTTGTTATTTCATATAAATTAAAGGAGATAATGTGTTTGTAATTTCTGCATCAAAAAAAGCAAACTGCCTCAGTAATGATTGTTTTCAGGGAGGCTTTCCAAACACTCCCCTTTCTGTCATTGGTTGGACCAACAAGTAGTCCCGCCCCAAACTCATTGTCATAGGTTGAGCTTGTAGCGCTATGTTGGGCCACTCAAACATACAGACCTACGTGAAAGAAGCTCAGGACCACAGTATTTACATTTTTAAAACCAACTTAGTAGTACACAATGCTTACATATAGCTCTGCACATTAAACATGGATTGGAAGTATTTAAAAGACAAAAAAAGACAAAAAAAAATATAGGCTATACATAATATATACACTGCTGTTCAAAAGTTTGGGGTTGGCAAGATTTTCTATGTTTTTAAAAGAAGTCTCTTCTGCTCACCAAGGCTGAATTTATTTGATTAAAAATACAAAACAAACCCAGTAATATTATGAAATATTATTTCAATGTAAATCAGCTGTTTTCTATGTGAATACATAGTAAAGTGTAATTTATTCCTGTGGTCAAAGCTGAATTTTCAGCATCATTACTCCAGTCTTCAGTGTCACATGATCCTTCAAAAATCATTCTAATATGATTATTTGATGCTCAAGAAACATTTTGATTATTATATCACAGTTGAAAACAGTTGTGCTGCTCATATTTTTGTGCAAACCGTGATAATTTTTTTTCAGGATTCTTTGAAAGTTCAAGAGAAAAGCATTTAATTAAAAAATAAATATTTTACATTAGTATAAATGTCTTTACTGTCACTTTTGATCAATTTAATGCTTCCTTTCTGAAGAAAAAAAAATCGCATTGACCCCAACCATTTGAACAATAGTGTGTATATATAGAAGCTTTAATAAAATAGAGTACTTGCCATTATTCTATGATGCAGTGCTTATTTTTCAGAAACTGTGCATTGTAAGCAGATTTAAGCGAGAAAATACCTTGAAAATGAGGTTGTGACCTTTCTGTGTGGAAAAAAAGTGAAAACAGAGGCCAGGATGTCACAGCGAGAGGGATAAGTGTGCATAAGATTAGCCAGGTTTTACCCACAAATGCTAATAAGGAAGGGCTTTTTTATCTTCAGCAATTTAGAGTGAGAATAACCTTGAGTGTGGACTCTTGGTGTGGAATATTAATATAGCTGAACTGAAGAGAGCTGAGTGGTGCAGAACCACTCTCTCTTTTCAACTCTATTTCCTTTAACATTCTAACCATCTTCGAAAGTTCTGTCTCTTCCCATCTACCAGGTTTTATGGGCTGTACTTTTAATACTGACACAAAGACAGCCTTATCTGGGGAACATATCTGAAAATTTCAGTTTCTCATGCCTGTTTTGAACCTGAAACCTCATCCACTGATCATATAATTATTTACATTTGACAAACACAATCTGTTCCCAGAATAGTACTCTCAGTCTGAGAAATGTGATACGTTTAAACCCCGAGGATTGACGAGATCTGAAGGGATGTGTGGCATGTATGAGTCTGGCCAGACAGATACGGCAGTGTTAGAGCGGAACTCCAGTGGCACTGATCCAGTTGGTGATTGGGTCACTGTTTTTAGCAGCTCCCCCTCTGCCCTGATTACCAGGATATGAGCTCATCTCTCGTTAAATAGAGGTTCTTATAACAGCTGTGCCCCCGAGCAGGAAGTGGAGGGCTCTGGATATAGTCACACCGTCCTGTCAAGGAGGAATTTGGAGAGGATGTGTCTTGTTGACATTAAACTGGTGAAAGATAACATGCAGCTAGTTAGACGTGTATAGTACACAATCATAAACTCACACACAAGAAGGGCTTTATTTTGAATTCGAAGCAGATTTTACATTGGACATTGAGTGGTGACCCAACACACTACCAAAATTGTTTAAAAGCAAAGATGTCCTTCAAGTCAAAACTGAAATTTATAATATATTTAAAATACCAATATTTATTAACCCTCTATGGCATGGTGTTGCCCTCAGGCAACAAACTACCTTTTTGGACCTCACACCGCCCCTTTAATTTTTTTATATATTTTTTCAAAATATATAATATCACCTGACATGTCTGTTCAATGAAATGAGGGGCTGAAGTGGTTGTGACCTTTTGTCTGGGGGTGAAGCAGTCCTTTAATGAAGCAAAGCCACATGGTACACGGTGCCACCAATTAGTAAGATAAAAATAATATTTTAACATGTTTAAGTTAAAATAACTTTATATTAAAAAATATATGCATGTGCATCAGTATGTAAAGAAGTATGTTTGATTGTTTAAATATTTATTTAATTTTTATTCATATACTAAAACTGTGTTTTTTTGTTCGTTGCCTCAGGGCAACACTGTGCAGTTAGACCACTTTTGTTCAGGCAATATCATAGGGTTAGGACCATATGGTGGTGCATTCAAGTTCTCTTGGGAAGTTTGTTTTTACAAATTCGGATAACTCTAAGAATATGCATTATATGTGTCATTTATGTTGTGTTGTTGTTATTATACATGTTGTGCATGTGCATGAGTATGTGTAGTGCACGCTCATGAGTATGATGAGCATGTGTAGTGCACGCGCATAAGTGTGTGTAGTGCACGTGTTTGTGTCGTGCACGCGCATGAGTATGTGTAGTGCACGCACATGAGTATGTGTCGTGCACGCGCATAAGTGTGTGTAGTGCACGCGCATGAGTATGTGTAGTGCACGCGCATGAGTATGTGTAGTGCACGCGCATGAGTATGTGTAGTGCATGCGCATGAGTATGTGTAGTGCACGCGTATGTGTAGTGCGTGAGCATGAGTATGTGTAGTGCACGCGCATGAGTATGTGTAGTGCACGCGCATGAGTATGTGTAGTGCACGCGCATGAGTATGTGTAGTGCACGCGCCGTGCATGAGTATGTGTAGTGCGTGCATGAGTATGTGTAGTGCGTGCATGAGTATGTGTAGTGCGCGCATGAGTATGTGTAGTGCGCGCATGAGTATGTGTAGTGCGTGCATGAGTATGTGTAGTGCACGCGTATGAGTATGTGTAGTGCACGAGTATGTGTAGTGCACGTGCATGAGTATGTGTAGTGCGTGCTTGAGTATGTGTAGTGCGCGCATGAGTATGTGTAGTGCGTGCATGAGTAGTGCACGCATTAGTATGTGTAGTGCGCGCATGAGTATGTGTAGTGCGCGCATGAGTATGTGTAGTGCTTGTTGTGTGTTAGTTGTAATTATTAGTAGTAGTTTTTTATTTATTGGTTGATTTTGGTGATTGGTTGAAACCATTTGTGATTGATGTTTGTCAAAATAAAACTTTTTCTAATGCACATACTGCTTATTTTCCCTATTCCACCTATGTATAAAACCTTTGAGTTTTTGTACCCTCGTAGCACATTGTTGCCCTGAGGCAACAAACCAATATCTGGTTATGGGGTGGGGGGGGGCTCACATTTTATGATGGATATATTATCAGGGACCCCCAAGCTCCCAAAAAATTGGGTGAAAGATTTTTTTCCCCAAAAAATAAAAAGTCATGCCATAGAGGGTTAATATTCAGTTATTAATGGTAATTTATTCATTCATTAAAATATGATTGTCTTCATAACTTGAGTGTTTTGTCTCTTGAGTTTTGATTTAATTTATTTTTAAATTTTCATTAGCCAATAATTCACCATGCAAAACGCATAATTATCACATAATGTAATGCATTCTTGGTCATATTTAAGGTTTTTTTTTTTTAAGAAGAAGAACAAGGATACGTCACGCAACCTGTCTTTAGCATCTGCCTAATTTGGCCACCTTCTACAATATGACAGCTGATTGTCATAATCAAAAAAGTGTCCTCCACCACTTTTAGGTTAGATAATAATACCCATCCATTCTTAAAACTGCTTGTTCTACAGGTGCTATGATGCTGGATCTGTCCCAGAGTTTTGTGCCATGGGCAAGGAAACACATTGGATACATGGCCTGTCCCTCACAGGGCAAACACAGACATTCACATTCACGCCTACAGACAATTTAATGTCAGTTTATCTTTTGCGCATGTCTTTGGATAGTGGGGTAAACCAGAGAACCCATACACATGGGAGAACATGCATACTCCACATAGAACAAATCCTGGATCAGCTGGATCGCAAATCAGGGACCTTCTTGCTGTGGGGCGACAATTCTACCCACTGAGCCACCTTGCCACCACTAAATAATAAATAAACCTAATAATTCTATGCATAATATTTACATATATATAGTTTATATCAGTTATTTACTGTCCTCAACCTGAAGAGAAGAGAAGAGATTGAAAAGAGAAGAGAAGAGAACGAGTATGTCATGTCTCCAGGGGTGCAATTCCACAAGCACATCCACATGTCCATTAGAGCCTGTCTCTCATTCTCATGGGATAGAGCTGACAGATAAGCCGAACTTCCCCAAAAATTGTAATAGAAAAGAAATGGGATTCCTGCGGAACATAATCAGGAAAGAATTGGATGATAAAAGAAGAGCAGTTAATGAAGTGGAACATTTTCTCCTTTTAATTCCTATAACATCATTTTAGAATCAGCATAAAAATGAAATATGAATAAAGAAATTTCTCAAAGGAGTCACTGAACAAAAGATGACATCACTGGAGTAGTGTGAACTTTCCTCTAAAACTCTCCACTGATATGAAGTCATTTTTATGTTGAGCCAAAATGGATGACTAGAAAAGATGACTGGGAGAACTGAGACAACCAGAAGTCAGAGGAATTCAGTAACAAATGTAGCATTGTATCTATAATTACACCAGTATTATAGAAAATAACCAATAGCGATCAAATAATTACATGAAGTGCATGAGGGTGCTCTATGAGATCAGGACCAAAGCCGTGTCTCATCTCCAACTGAGCTGTAGGGATAACAGGCCCATAGGTTCATATGTGTCACAAAAATGTTTTATCCATTGTCATTGTATTCACCATAGTCTTGACTCAAGAGTCATTGGGGATGTATTGTCAACTCTAATAAAACTTGTTTCTTTTTATTTTGAGCGCTTGAGGATGAAATTAGTGTTGCTTTTAAAATTAAGCTGTCGTATGGAATATAGTGACCTTTTGAAAAAAGGAGTGAAACATGAGACAAACACAATGTGAGAAGACTCTACTACTCTGAGTGAGCACTTTTTATAATTAGAGCCATAGACATTGGTGTGGGAGCAAAAGAGAGAGCCTTTTCATAGAGTTTGTTGAGTTGAATAAGTTGTTGGGCCACCTTAAAGAAATAAAACATTTGAAAGATTTGGTAAAATACAGAATGTTTGGTTCCTCACAAATTTAAAGGTGTGTGTAATTTCTGTGCAAAATCAGAGCTAGGGAGTCCTGCCACACACTTAGGCCATTGGTTGAGCTTATGTTGTTAGGTTCGTGACTAAGAGATCACTGCTTGACTTGACATGGCCCTGTTAGCTCTTGCTGGCAGATTTGTTTTCTGTTTAGATATCATATACTTCACCTTTCTTTTTTTTTGGCAATATTCCCACACACTGACATACGACTACATTGGAAATGCACTACAGATTCTTTAATGTGTGTGTGTGTGTGTGTGTGTGTGTTAGAGATGTGTTAGGGTTACAGTGGCGGACTCCGGATCAGGCGGGTGACGTGACGAAAAATAATATTTTAATTCAATTCGGGCGGGTGGCGGTTGAACCAATCAAATGAAAAAAAATATATACATTGTTAAAAATTGTTACCTACATCCAAAAAGTACATCCGTATTCTTTCTAGAACAGGCAAGAGCTTTCTAGTCTCGTGGCTCGCTTCAGCAGCGCCTTGCATCGCCCATAGACCTTAAAACAATCAGCGGATGGCGGCTTTGAAAATTGGTCAAAAAAACATATGTTCGGATGGATGGCGGACTGATGATGAGTTTTGTGATGCCGTTGCGGATGAAATAATTGTGTGTGTGTGTGTGTGTGTGTGTGTGTGTGTGTGTGTGGTGTGTGTGTGTGTGTGTGTGTGTGTGTGTGTGTATGTGTGTCTTTCTTTACTGTCACTTTGAACTAATGTAATGCATCCTTGCTGAATAAAAGTATTAATCTTTTTTTTTTTAAAAAGGAAAGACAAAGTCCTTGTCCATATTAACATTGACTCACATTAACATGTCTACATGTATGCTTTGGCAGTGTTTTTTATTTTTTTATTTTTAATAGTCTGTGTGTATTTGTTTTGGTGCACATGTGTTGTTAGGTTTTTTTTTCACAGACTCTAGGTGTGTATGTTTTGGATTACATGCAGCAGATGCCTGATGCTCATTGTAAACACAAGTAATCACAAGCAGCTGGTCAGGACGACTGCTTCTCTCTCTCGCTGTGTGTGTGTGTGTGTGTGTGTGTGTGTGTGTGTGTGTGTGTGTGTGTGTGTGTGTGTGTGTGTGTGTGTGTGTGTGTGTGTGTGTGTGTGTGTGTGTGTGTGTGTGTGTGTGTGTGTGTGTGTGTGTGTGTTGTTCTCTGTCTAGAGCACTGGAAGCTACTGTATGGAAGATGAAAGTGTGGGAGAACGTATAGTTCAACAAACTGCCAGTTTTGTTCCAAAAAATTTAATTTTGAGCTCAGATTTATTTCTTGTCTCAGCAATAGAAAAAAAAGATCATCTCTGTTTTTGCAGCCAAATACTGAAGATTACATCCCCCAAGATTTTTTCATCGCATCAGAATCAAAATATCTGCACCTTCATTAACTTTTCCTGAGACAGGCCCCAAATGTCATGGTTCTGCCTTTTTGCCTGTGTATTTTCTGAGTATTTTGGCAGGACCATGACAGATCCATGTTTTGTGTACAAGCGCATGGCCTGTTTGGGCCATGTGCTTGTGTTGTCTTGTCCTGTAACCCCGCCCCCTTGTTATCCTCGTCTCGTCATTAGTGTCTAGTTAGTTTCAACCTGTTATGTCTTGTTTAGTCTCCTATTTAATCCCCGTGTTCTCTCTGTCTTGTGTCGGTTCATTGCCTAATGTTACCTGTGAGTATCCTGTGAAGTCCTGTCATTGAAAGCTATTGTGTATCTAGTCATTGTTAGTGTCTCGAAGTGTTGTTTGTTTTCTAGTTATTTGTCAGTGTCGTTGTCTAGTTAGTCACCATAGTCCAGTCTTGTTTTGCCCCCTCGTGGGCTTTGTTTTCCCGTTTTTGTTGAATAAACCTTGTGTGATTGTATACTGTCTGCGTCTGGGTTCATCCGCCTCCATCCACATAACACCAAAACCCTTCACGGGCCTCACCATTGCTTGTTTTGTGATTATTTCCATAAGGGAAGTAACTCGACAGTAAGCACATGGAGGCAGGCATCATTAATTTAATTTTAAGGAGAAACGAGACTTCCGGTTTTCCATAATCCCCTCCCCCAACCCCTGCTGACGGGAATGTGGAAATTACTCCACGGTGTCTAACCACTACAAAGACCAGAGCTAAACGCACAGACTAAACACCTAGACCACAGCTGCTTACTGGCAGCCGCACCTTCGTCTGGGAAATATAAAGTTTGCCTATCGCTACTGTTTTATATCTGACTGTCAGGCTAGAACACGTTTAATGCCTTTATTGGGGAAAGAGAGAAAACAAATAGTCTTATCTTAGATTAATAATTCATTGGAGATGTTGTTGTGTGTGAGAAAAAGAAGTGTACACTGGGATTGGTGCTATCAGTATCAGGCCAACAAATGCTTCTCAGAAGTTGGCGTCTCTTCCTCTCTCACACACACACACCTGCCGGTGGTCTCTGTCTCAGCGGAGGTTGGCCTGAGGAAAAGGGAACTGCTGTGTTACCTGCAGGTGGTTACAGAACATGCCATGAGCAGAAACATTTATGACTGACATTAAAGTAGCAATACAGAGGAAGTGGTTTCCAGTAGCACTGGGAAAATCGGAAGCATCGTTTCTGTGTAGTTAACTTAACTTTTGAAAGTTGGTTTTTATCAATATTTTGCATAATTAAAAGCACCAATAATGTACATGGAAAAGGAGAGGATTGTAAGTAATTGTACTGGAATATAAAAATGCCTTGGTATAATTTGCCACTTTCTAATAAACGTGTAAAAAATAAGGCCAAAGCATTTTACATTTTAAAAATAATTGTTTTCTTTGTTAAAAAATATATGACCAAAAGAGGGTTGCGAATTTATCCTGAATTAACATGAACTCAAAAGGGGTTATCTAGTACCAAATGTTAGTTAGTTATTAATAAACTTATATTTACCATTGGAAGTTTGGTAATGTTTCTTTAACTTTTGGGTCACTGAGCTAAATGTTTAAGACTGATCAATTCAGTTCAAAACATAATTAAGATAAAAATAAGAAAATTTAGATTATTATGTTTGTGCCATAATGCCAACCCAAAATGTTTTATGGGTGTCACAATTAGGAATGTAACATTTTTATTTGTATTGGGTGAAAATCATGGCATGCAAAGTGTGGGATGCAGTTAAATATTACGTTTTTGCTATTTTTTTTATATTTAAGAGATACTACTTACTACAAGTTCAAAATGATGACATTGTTATACCATTCTGGACAAGACCAGACTCAGACTCATGTCTGCCTCAAGTCTGAGTCCAAGACCATATTTTCTGTGACTAGCCGAGACAACCTGGATTTGGACTCAAATTAGCTGGAGGCCAAATGCTCCTGAGACGCTCACTCGTGAGTACAATACTCACTTATGATGTAGTAAAGGCCAGAATAACTATTCATTTAACTCCCTGCTTTTCATGTAAGGTTGATTGTATAGTTTATTTAACATACTGTATCTGTTCAGTCTTACAACCCATAAAAAAACATGGTATTTTAAGTAACAAGTAAAAAGTAACAAGGACTCATGGACTGTGCCATTATCAAAAACATGTAAAGACATTGTTTAAGCAGATTCCTTATTCAGCTCAAACAATATCATGTGATAATCAGCATGTAAAAATCTTCACACTTCATTCTAGCAGCAGGCTACATTGTATATTTTTTGTTGCTGTTTCCAATTTGAATCCTTTCCAGGTGTTGTGTTCTTTTGTTGCTCTCCATGACATTTTTACGCAACAGTTTTGTGCCCAAATTTGTACCAAGATCCCTGTTGTGTTTGGATTTATCCAACAGAGTATTTGGCTCCTTCCCAGCCCTGTCATTAGACTTCTTTTGTTTCCTTTCCTCAGCGTTCAGCTTGTTTTGTTTCTCCTTTTTTATTAAACGCTAAATATTTATACAATTTGCAACTTCCTGTCAAAAGCATTTACACTCCCACAATAGCTCGGGCTCAAGCGCACAATGGTAACTGCTGCGGGGGGATATTTTAAAATGGCGCGTTTCCAATTTCTTTTAGCCCTGGGATCTTTTGTTTTAGGTAAATAAAGATTGAAAGCTCTTCGTGAGTGATATCGGCCACCATGTGTTTCAGAAACGGGCCTCAGCGGCACTGTGGTGTTACCAGACGCTAGCGGATCACATTGTTATTCTTTTTTGCAGCAGAAGCTGAGACGTAGGCCCCTTGAGATACGGATGAAGGGTGACGGATGTTGATGCATTTGGCTGAGTTCCAGTCTCATTCAAAAGTGTCTTTTTGGATGGGGAGGGGGTTTAGTGTTTCCTTGCCACTTTGGCCCTTTCCCGAATGTGCTTAGAAGGCCAGATATTGCTCCTATCAGCATTTTCTAGCATAATATGGCAGTTTAAATTCCACTTGAAAAGGCGAATGTGCGGATGGCACTGTCGTTTTATCTTTAAGAATATTAGTGATGGCCTACTGAGAAAGACGGAACAGCTTGCATGTTCTTGGCATGTGCTTCCGCTTGGCTCAGATCCCGCTTCCATCCATACATCAATCCCTTCAACACTCAATTCCTTTCTTTGATCTCCCTTTCACTTCCTTTCTGTCGCCCGATCGCCGTGACTGATCTGCGTGTCATCTGTTTCAGGAAAATCAGGGGCTTTTTTATGTTTTCTGTTCGCTCTTTGGCTAAAAATGTCACGGCGACAGGGAGGGGGACTCGGGTGGAACTTTCATTTGTAAGTCTCTGTGACTGAGAGGTGACCTCTGACCCCCAGAGCTGCCTGGTATTTGGCTGAAAAGCAGCGGGTTTTGAAAACTATCACCTCCAAAGGGCTCATCATCTCCTGGCCTTCCTTCTCATCATCTCCCGGCCACGGCTCCGCTACTACCGCGGGTATCAACCCAAGTGAATCCATTACCACAAGGCCAACACAGTTCAGGAGCGTCTCTTAAGGCGACTGATGGGAAATGAAAAAGTCTTTGAGAGAAACTGCCGAAATGTCCTCTCTCTCTCTCTTTCATCCTTCACTTTCAAAGTGGCGGTGGAGTACAGGCGGCCGTAGAGTGGCTGACTGTAACCTTATGCCCTGACCTGTTCAGTTGTGAGAGGATCCATTTCCTTTTTCTGCTGTTATTCCTCTCTGGAGAATATCCGCTCACATTCCTATAACGCATAACACTGTTAGAGTGCTGTGAGGGATTGGATCAGCACACTAAAACAAGCAAAACACCGGTCACACAGCAGGCGTATGTACTGAAGTCTTGCTGTCACGTAGCTTGTCGTGCTACAAATAGAGTGTGTGGTCTAATTTATCATGGGGTTGTTATGTATGAAGACTTTTGCAGCAGTCTGAGAAGCAGCTAATTGGTTTGAGGTGCAGACTCCAGCAGCTCTAGTTATACTTGTAGACATGCTGCGCCATAATGGCATGTCTTTAAAAAGAGCTCAAACAAAGCAGAAACTGATTTCATAACATGAAGCATCATAATTTGAAACTATTTACATCTTTTTCCATTTAATGTGATGAGTGTTTCTTAATATTCTCAAATTGTTGGTACAGCATGTGTTATTTTAATGAGCTTGCTTTTTTTAATGTAATTTTTTTTAAAGTTTTATTTGCAATAGAGCGTTTATGCCGAAATTGTCAGGGTTGAGTGAATGAGGACTCAAGTGCAGGACACAATAATGGGCTTTATTTAATAATAAAAACAAGATCACAGACACACAAGGTACATTTAACAACGATCCAGAACAGGACTGCAAACACAAGGAGAATAAATAGGGAGCAAACAAGGCAGGTAACGAGGGAGGACAGGTGGGGAAAATGAAATAATAATCAGGTATTAAGATGGGAGGGGGCTAGACAATCGACAGGAGAACACATGGCACAAGGAAACATACATCACCAGCCATGTGCTCACACAAAACATGACTAGAACACAAACAGCTTGTGGACAACACAAGACAAAACATGACATGAAAGCACACAGGCGATGTAAACACAAACCGCATGCTACACATAACACAACACATGTGGACAGAAGACAAACTCGAAACCGCACGTTCAAACGACAAGACAGAGCGCAGGAGAACGAACGTAAGCTCATCCTGTTCGCTCACAACAGAGGACAAACACGTGGAGCATGAATGTCCGAATCCCAACACAGAACCGAAACTAGATGTGCCGGGATCCAAACACCACGCCCCCCACATGTAACAAGGCATGTAGACAAGAGAGCGCACTTCTCGAGAACGCTCAAAGCCGCGCGCCCACAAAAAGACATGACAAAACAGGAGTGTCAGAGCTCTGTCACAAAACCAAGAAATAAACTAGACAAGTGGCAGAACCTCGCCAGAAATTTGTACTGTTTTGGGTGATTGAGCATTTCTTGTTATGTTTCTTTCCCGATTGAATGATTTTGTGTGTTTCAATGCTTTTCTGTACAGGTTTGGAACTGCCATTCATGATGATGCCACATCCCTTGATTCCAGTCAGTCTGCCTCCTGCCTCGGTCACCATGGCGATGAACCAGATGAACCATCTCAACACTATTGCCAATATGGCAGCTGCTGCTCAGGTCAAGTGTGTCCCGTCCAGAATGATGACGTCAGTTATAAAGGTACAAGGACACAAACTATATGGTTCCTAAGATGATTTTAAGAGATAGTTCGCCCAAAAATGAAAAGTTCTCATGCTCATGTCATTCCAAACCCATACGATTTTTGTTATAATCTTTGATAGACAAATGAAGGATATTTTTTCATGAAAGCTGAGCGATTCTGTCCCTTCATTGAAAGTACAATCCACTAAAATGTACAAGGTTCAACAATGTCATAAAGACATTTTAACAGTAATCCGTATGAAATAAATGTAATCTTGATTTAGTCTTCAGAAGAGACACGGTTGCTTTATATGATGAACAAATTTTTTTTTTTTTTTTATTCACAAATATACAATATATAGAGCACATCAAATATGATAAACAACACCTCAACCATACGTGCTTGATGACTAACCTCATTGGTTCTTGCTGAAATTCAAACATGCTTGCATGAAACACGAACAAACCATGCGCATACATTAGTTTTTTTCAAATATTTTTCATAATATTTAACTACTTTTGTGGCCGTTCTTGAGCTTATGTGTACAAATTGTATGAAAAAGATCTCCTAAAAAATATTTTGTTGTGTTCTGCTAAAAAATAACAGCATACTGGTTTGGACTGATGCTATTATCAGTGCTCGAATGGTCCGGCACGGTTCTATATTTTAAACTGTAGCGCACCCTAATTTTTTATTGCGTTCAGCCACTTCTCACAACGCGACCCTAACCCCCCCCCCCCCCCCCCCCCCCCCCCCCCCCCCCCACCCCACCCCACCCCAACCACACACATTAGTGTTAACACTATTATTACTGGCACTTTTTTCCCACTTAAGCACTGTTTGCTATGAATAAATAAAGACAGATTTTTCACGATTTGGGTGAATAATTCTATAAAAAAAATGTATCCCTTACACTGTAATATTTAATGTCACAACTGAGAAAGTTCTTCTGCAATGATTTAACATTTATCATGGTTTTATAAAATATTACAGATTATGGGACTAATGTGTGTGTTCACGATCAGGAGCGAGTTCCAGACAGCCCGTCACCCGTCCCCTCTGTGGATGATGGCCGCAGGTCAGTTAGCCACTTATCGTCCAGACAGAGCAGCAGCGTGTCCAGCTCTCCTGCCCACACAGAGAGCTCTTCTGACCGGCCACGTACGTCTGCCCCACCTCATATAAGTCTTTCTTTTCTTTTGTTGTTTTATCCCTGTGTCTTTTTCTAAAGTCTACATTGCATATAAACTCAAGATTTTAGTTGTCACCCTTACGTATACTTTTAGGTTTTTATTTCTCTCTGTATCCTGTCGTATGGCAAAAAACAAACATACTAATTTTGCAACACTGAGTTTGGTCCCTGAGCACTTAGCACTATGCTCTTACCATAATGTGAAACTGCACATATAACCTTACAAATGTGCTTTTAGAATTAAGAATAAGGTGATATCACAGAATCTACTAAAAGCAAAGCCATCAGAGTTGTTCATGTGCAATGCTTTAACCGGAACTAAAACTATGCAATTACAGATAATGCTCTCTTTTTCAGTCTATCATCAGACGCATTAAAAATCTTACCCAAGATATCAGATATCAGTGGTATGATATAATTTGGGACAGAATATGTGTTTTAAATCCTATTTTTGAAAAAACTGAGGTTCAACCCTTGTAATCATTTTTACGCTTTTGAAATTGCTTCTATAATATTATTTAGTTGCCTTCTTGTTACGAGTTTCTAAAGCTTGTTCAGTACAAGATATACTTAATGTTCACACCTTGGATATAAGTGAACCATACATTATTAAATTATGATGTTTCATACATTACATTTCGGGGTTGGTAAGATATTTTAATGGTTTTGAAAGAAATCGTATGCTGACTACGACTGCATTTATTTGACCAAAGATACAGTGAAAACTGTTTAATATATTTTTAAAAAGTAATTTATTCATGTGATGTCAATCATTACTCCAGTCTTCGGTGTCACATCATCCTTCAGAAATCATTCAGATATGCTGATTTGGTGCTCAGGAAACATTTATTATTATACATTTAGGAAAAAGTTTAATATTTTGAACATTAAAATGTCGTCACTGTTGATCAATGTAATGTGACCTTGCTGAATAAAAGTATTCATTTCTTTCTTTAAAAAATAAACAAATAAATTATATTTTATACCTACTATAAGAACACTGGGCTTCAAGGATCAGTCTTTGTATTTATGTCCTTTGTTTGTAAAAATCTGTTTATATGCCCCTCCTTTTCCTTTAGATTTACATCAGAATGGTTTTTCTCTTGGCCATGCCTTGTTAGGCCTGTCTCCAAGTGCACCACCAGGACCAAAAGAGGGGATCTGGCAACCCACGACACAGGCCATGAAATAAAGAGGGCGTCTACTGAAAAAGGTTAGATGCTAATATTGTATTCTGTGTTGAATAGCATTTGCCAGGGAAAGCTATTATACAAGATACTGTATCTAAAATACACTTAAGTGAAATAATATCAAGACGTAACTACACTTAGCCTACGTAGTTTCCAAGTTTTCAAACATTATATTTTGCCATTACAAATTAAACATAGTTAATGTGGCTTGTATAAGCTGTTTATTTTAAAAGTAAATGATTGATCCATATTTATGCATTAGTAAATAATTCCTCAAGTGCATTCTGTCTAATACTGGTGAACAACTTAGATTATCACATTGTTTAAACAGTAAAAAAGTGCTTATCTCAGATGAAAAAAACAAATTCATTACTGTGCAGTTCATCAAGGTCAAAAACTCTAGCAATGACTGCACTTTTACTATTCTCCTAATGCTATAAAAATACGTCTTGAATTACATAAAAAAGGGTCATGGCAGTGTCATAGCATTTTTCCTAAACATTTGAAATATTTTTCCTTCAGCTTAGCAGATCATTTATCAGCAATGGTTTAGATTGACTGCAGGAAATGATTGCTGATCCCGCTGATGTGTCACTTAATACTCAGCATATTTCCTTTCTGTTCATACATGAGTCTTGATGTGCGTATTCTGAGAAATCAATGAATACTCTCATTTACAATTCTGTGAAAATTATCCATAGAGGTAGAAATGGCACGGTAGTGGGGCTGCATTAGTTAGCGATTTGCAGACCGTGAAGAAATGAGCAAGACCCCCAACCCCCCCCCCCCCCCCCCCCTTTCTACCAACTCCCTTACTCTGGCCCTCCTGGAGGTGTAATTTTCCTAATAACCTCCCAGAATCCTTGTTTGGTTTCTGCGTTTGAAGGCTTTCATTAGGCTAATGAGGACTTTGCAAGGACGAGTAGTCAGCACAATTTCCTCATTGTACCGAGGAGAAAAAGACAGTGCACCCGAAATCGGAAAAGGGGGCTTTAGTGTGACTGAATACAGCCTGTCGGGATTTGATGAAATCGTGGAGATCACACAGGTGCTAAAACCTCAAATTTCAAAGGATTTTTACCACTGATACCACTACATCAAACGTGGTGACATTCATGATGAGGTATACTGTGACTGGAGAGGATTATATAGTTAATACTTTTATTCAGCAAGAATGCATTTATCAAAAGTGATAGTAAAGACTATAAAAATAGGAATAGACTGTTCAATTTAAAATAAATGCTGCTTTGTTTTGAACATTCTATTCACCAAAGAATATTATGGTTTCTACAAAAACTATTAAAGGGATAGTTCACCCAAAAATTTCATTTCTGTCATTAATTACTCACCCTTATGTCGTTCCAAACCTGTAAAACCTTTGTTCATCTTTGCAACACAAATGAAGATAATTTTAAAGAAATTCAAGAGCTTTCTGTCCCCCTTATAGACAGGAAGGTTATTACCAGAAACATAGTGAAGATAAAATAGTCCATGTCACTACAGTGGTTCAACCTTAATGTTATGAAGTGACGAGAATACTTTTTGTGTGCAAAAACAAAACAAAAATAATGACTTTATTCAGCAATTTCTTCTCTTCCATGTGAATCTCTGACTCTGTTCACGTCTCTTCATTCTCGTCTCTTCATAACATTAAGCTTGAACCACTGGAATCACATGGACTATTTTAATGATGTCTTTACTACCTTTCTGGGCCATGAAATTGTTTATAATGTTGCAGTTTATAGGGGGGTCAGAAAGCTCACGGATATCATTAAAAATATATTCATTTGTGTTCCAAAGATGAACTAAGGGTTTGGAACGACATGAGGTTGCGTAATTAATTACAGAAATTTAATTTTTGGGTGAACTAACCCTTTAAACAGCACCAAAACAGCATTTTAGAGTGATTGTGAAGGATCATGTGATTCTGAAGCATCAAAAGCAAGTTGCATTTACATTTTTTTAAAGTAAATAATGGCTACATTTAAAAGTTATTTTCATCAAATGTCAAGATAATGACTAAAGCAAAAAACGGTGTAATCAACACTAACCATTTGAATTGCCATGCATGTCAATATGTCAAAGACAGTTGTTTGACTGGCACAGGACTTGACAAAAAAATTAGTTTAATCTGAAATCTCTGAAATCGATTGTGCAGTTATGGCATCAAGCAGCAAGGTACAAGGGAGTTATGCTCAGCATGTAGCCAAATCATGAACTCTTTACCATGCCATTTTTTGTCTGAAAGCAGAATGTTAATTTGGTCTTGTTATTAGGAGAATGGACTGCATCAAAATGGCATCAAATCCGAGCATGGAATTAATGCAATCTGTCACAAAAGAATGAAGTGTGTCATTTTGGTTCAAGTTGGGTCAAATGCTTCTTGAAATGTACTTTTAACTGATATTCTGCATTTGTGTTTAAAAATAAATTTCACAGAAGGCTGCATAAATTTGAACAGTTAGTCCTTTAACTAGTTTTGATTTTGAAGTTAGCCCCATGGCACATTCCAGTCCTGCTGAGCTCTAGTGAAGTTTCGTCTCAATTTTTATGCATGCTTATTTTTTAAAACTTCAAAAATTAATGGCTCTCCCTTTGTAGAACGTCATTCTAGACTCCCAGTCACTGTCAGGACACCTTTACTAGTCACTAGATTGAAGGATAACTTCCACCTTCATGTTCCTGAAATTAATCTTTAGGGGCAGAGCTGAAAAGTGGGAAGATCAGAAGTTGTATCTCTTCTTTATGCCTTGTCAAAGACAGAAGAGTTCAAAGACGATTCCTTTATCCATCTCAGAGCTTTTCAACCTTCATTCACTCTCCGCTCGCTCTCTTATGCTGACTGTAGAGGACTGTTGCAGTGGACGTAGGGGTTCATTAGCCCAGGGAATCCACAACAAGAGGGGGAAAAAAGTGACCTTGGTTGAGGAGATGCATTTATGATCTAAGAGGCTGCCAGGATTTTTTTTTTTTTTTTTTGCTGGAAAGCAAGTACACAAACCATAATAATTCAATGGAGGATCAATCAGATTGGAAGGCACAGGGAGAGATGGAGAAGAGAAAAGAGAGTAGTGCTAACTCAGCACTGATTGTCCCTCCGGGGCACCGTAGTTCAGCGGCACGGACCAAGCTTCCTCCCGCTGAGTGCTCCAGCGGCCGACACTAATCACATTCCAGCAGACACCGTGCTTTTAGGAACCCTAGAGGAGAGGAGAAGGAGGGATCAAGACTGGCAAAGAGAAGTAGATCGGCAGTGAGGGGAGCTGACAGTGAGCGAGAGCCAGCGGAAGCTGGAGGCCGATTGTTTTTCCTCTTTGAAACACCTTGAATGTGACACAGGCATCTCTTTTTCTGCCAAGATGTGAAGATCAGATAGTGTGAGATTAAGATGCTTTGGTCAGCTAAGTGAATCCGCAGAGATAAGGGAGGGGTGAGTAAATCTAATCAGACCTTATCAGGCACAGGGGAAGGTGAGATTTTGAGCACCTACTTGTTTAAGTGGATCCTGAGTTATATATACTTTAAATACAGTATGGCCAAAGAGCTGTGCATAGCTTTTTAATGCATTTTTCAAAGCGAAGGTCATTCAAAAACAAGAAAAGAAGAGATGCTTTTTGGGGTTAAATTATGAAAATGGAGCATACAGAAAGAAATAGATACAGACAGAAGAATGGACTGAACCAAAGACTGAGAAAGGAATATGAATATGTTTGCTTAATATATCTGTGGCATAATCTAAAGCATGGCCGTGTATGACCTTACCACACCGGCTCAGTCAAATCAGACCCGAAAATGTAAATTGTTTCATGTTTAATGACATTAAAACGATTAAAGAAATTTAAGATATATGTTAAATTAAACAAAAGTGACTTTAAAAAAAAATCTATTTCAAATGAAATGATTCTATTAATTCTAATACTTTCTATTCAACAAGAAAAAAATCCTGGAAAGAAATCATAGTTTTTACAAAAATATTAAGCAGGATTGGCTGCATAAAATTAGCTTTGCCATTACAGGAATACATCTCTTTGCGAAATATAAATAGAAAAAAGTCTTTATAAATTGCAATAATATTGCACGATATTTCTTATTTTTACTGCATTTTTTTATCAAATAAATGTAGCATTGGTGAGCACAAGAGACTTCTTTTAAAAACATAAAAAAATCTTAAAAATCTTTAAAAAAAAAAAATCATAACCTATTTACTCTCACATCCAGCCCAATAGTCAGTTCACATGATAATGCCAAAGAATGGTGCAGTGAATAATTAAAGGGAGTATCCCTCTGGAGAAACCTGCAGTTAAGTGCTTTGGTCAAGGGAACAATGGCGATTACACGTGTCTTGCTCTTTGGTGGGATCATACCAGCAACCTTTCAACCTGAACATTAACACTTACAAGTTACAACACACCACAACAAATGTATTAAACAAAACCGTTTAGCATTACAGTGTACAATATCCAGCTGACTATGTAGTCAATCTGTAGTTAGGCAGCCCTAGTTATTTTAAAGGGGTCATATAACGCCATTTTCGTACAAGCTAATATAATTCTTTAGGGTCTAAATTAAAAGTTTGTAATATACTTTAATTAAAAATTCTCATTAGTATTGTAAGAAAACACTTATTTTACCTGGTCAAATACAGCTCTGTTTTCAGCACGCCGTTTCAGTGCATGTGCCTTTAAATGATAATGAGCTTTGCTGACTCCGCCCCTCTGTTCTGTGCGTACACCGTTTGTAACACAATAACCATAACCATAACGCGTTTTTCATTAAACACGTGGGATTATGAATTATATTCAGAACGTTGTAGAAAACCAGCTTTATACCTCCTCGAAAGCAGTCTGGTGTGAAATGATTCGCGCAAACATGAAAGCATTGACGTTTATCGTCATGGGGAATATTCCCTTAGAAAACAAACTCAGCCACTGCGTCTTCAGCGGTTCGGATTTAGGAATATTAAAATGACTGCTGTGTTCCTTATTGCACCAGAACACCACTTCGCTTAGACTCCATTCTGCTCGTGCTGCTCCAGCGTACTTTTCGGCACAACACCGCGGTCCGCGCGCACTATGATTGACAGCTCGCTCACGAGCGAGGGCGGGTCTGTGTTGAAACGCTGCTGTCAATCAACAATCGTGGGAGGGACGTGCGAGCTTGTGGCGTCACAAAATCGAACAGCTCAATTTGAGGCAGGGGAAAACATATAAGGAGATTAAAACAAAATCACTGGATGGATTTTTATCATTATATGATGGATGTGTACAGGCACTGTCAACACACATTTCAGTACAATCAACTTGTAAAAGTGCATGTACCATTATATGACCCCTTTAAGTTTTTTTTTCTTTTGATGCAGTCTTGATGATTATAAGACAATTGCTACAGTAATACAATCATTTTGAACTTCCATGCCCCTCTACAGTATATAATTGTAATGCCAACGCCATATGGCAGGTCAGTATTATGCTAATAGATCAGCTGTGTTAGAACAGAAAGTCACCTTTCTCTGGCTTCCCTGCTGACATTTTTTATTAGCATACACAGATTACCACCACAGAACTATGGATACCTACATAAACCCCATGCTTTAATACAGCCCTACAAAACGAACAGAGCCCATCTGGTCTCACTGTGCAAATGTATTAAAACAGCTTTGATAGGTACAATAGTGCCCTAGGCTGAAGGAATAGTCTAATAGTGTACTGGAGAAAACCTGCATAGGATATGAAAATTAAGAAATCTTGAATAGCTTATATATACACAGTATACATTGGTAATTATCATTGAACTAAAAAAATATTACCTTAAAATGGCATCTTAAGTAACTGGTTTTATTCAAGTAAAAAATATTATGTAACATCACTGAATCATCCTAAATACATTAATTTATACCAACAAAACTCATTTTTAATGGGTTAAATCAAGTAAAAAGAACTCTTTAATGTAACAGTTGCAGGTTACAGTGTGTGGACTGTACTGCCAGTTTAAAGTAAAATACGGGTAATACCACAGTTTTAATTTTTACCACTATTGTTTTTTCCATAATATTTAAGATTAAATATTCTATTAATGTTCTTTATTTAAAGCAATGATGTGCAGAGGTAGTGAACATAGGCAAGGTTGGCTATTTGCACAGTGTAAAAAATAGCCAACTATTAATACAGCAAAGTTCATGTAAATGATGTAGTACTGAATTTTAGACTGTAATTTTCCACTAAATTAAGATAAAAATCAAAAATTACAATATCAAATGGTGTGTTATTCATAAAGATTATACTAAGGCATATTAAAGATTAAGATCATATTGGTAAAGTGGCTGATATGAGAGGAGGAGTAAGATGAAATTGTCTGATCGAGACACTGGTGTTTCTGTTAGTTCTGGATAGCAGGAGGCCTAATACATTAGCAAACTCTTTGAAGTGAGTGACAATGACAAGATCAAGGCTTCGGCCCTGATCAAAAACATCATTTCTTGGTGCTCTGTATCTTAAAGCCTCTTCCTGTGCTTTAAGTGCTCTCAGATTTATCTTAGTTCTAAGCCTTCTGATGACATGGGATTGTTAGGTAAGGACCCATTGAGAAATTTTACAGAATTGTCAGGGATACATACAAAAGTTTGTATGCTAAATACACATTAATACATCATATGATAATCCTTTATAGTCCAAGGATCCGCCTTATGAATGTCATAATACAGCTGTGACTAAAACCTGAGAGCAGATGTAGAACTGTTGGATAGTGGGAGTATCTGCTGTGGCATTAGTTAACTTAGATTTACTTCCCCTTAGACCATAAAACTGAACCAGAACGTCTCGGTTACGTATGTAACCCTCGTTCCCTGAAGGAGGGAACAGAGACATAGTCGACGTGTCGACTGATTGGAATCATGCTTAGGGAGTCTGTCATCTTCGAGTACGTTAAAACGAGCCAATGCACATTGGCATGCAAGATTTCACACTCCGCCCCTGGTGCGGGTATAAATACGGAAGTGGATGCACGGACCAGATGTTTTTCGCTGAGGAGCCTAGCGGAGCCCGGAGTCAGTGGTGGTCCAGCAATAGTGGCAACGGGACTACGGGAAAAACGGGAAGCAACCGGCTCGACACTTAGGCTATAGAATCTAGTGAATGTGTTAGGTGTCACCCAGCCTGCAGCTCTACAAACATCTGTCAGCAAGGCACCCTGTGCCAACGCCCAGGAAGCAGCTACACTGGCGTATGAGTCCCAAAACAAGGTGCATCTTGGGACTCATACGCCAAGATGATGGCATCCACTATCCAGTGGGCCAACCTCTGCTTGGAGACAGCCTTTCCCTTCTGCTGGCCTCCGTAACAGACGAAAAGCATGTCTGAGGTCCTGAGGCTTTGCGTTCTGTCCACATATAACCGCAAGGAGCAGAGGGGACCGAGAAAAGCCAGGGCTGGGTCTGCCTCCTTCGGGGGCAACGCTTGTAGGTTCACCATCTGGTCCTGAAAGTTAGTAGTAGGTACCTTGGCCACATATCCAGGCTGGGGTCTCAGGATAACGTGAGAGTTAGCCGACCCGAATTCCAGGCACGATTCGTCGACCGAAAATGCGTGCAGGTCCCCTACCCTCTTGATGGAGGCATAAGCAAACAGGAGAACTGTTTTTAAAGATAGGATTTTTAACTCGGCTGCCTGCAGTGGGTCAAAGGGAGGCTTCTGTAGTGCGGTCAGCACCAGAGATAATTCCCAAGAGGGTAAAGAGGGAGCGTGTGGCGGATTCAGTCTCCTCGCTCCCCTCCGATCAGGTTGTGCTTTCCCACAGATCTCCCATCCACTGCATACACTTTGAATGTGGAGGGAGACAGCCCTTGCTCCAACCCAACTTGCAGGAAAGAAAGCACGGAACCGATCGAAGACCGGGGGTCTTCTCGGTGAGAAGAACAACACTCAACGAACAGGTTCCACTTCAGTGCGTAAGCATGCCTCGTAGAGGATGCTCTCGCAGAAGTGAATGTGTCTCTGACTGATCTATCTATGCCCCCGAAGTGGCCCCAGATCAGCTGGACCGCCTGAGGATGGAGTCTCCATTTTCCCTGGGCCACAGGCTGTTGTGAGAGCTCGTCTAGAATCACACCTGGCTGCCGGCTGTGACACGAGGGGGCTGAGGGGTGCAAGGCTTTACAGGGTCGCACACCACCAGTCTGACCCTCTTGGGACCCAGGAACGGAGGAATTTACTCTTTTGACAATTCGGGTACCGTTGGACTCCGGGGAGCCAGCGGAGGAACAGTAGCCATCTGAAGAGCTCGTGCCCCGGTGGGCCAAGTCGGTTGCGGTGTGGAGCTCACTCATGAGCGCACGGTCTAGGCTACCCTCGTGCATGTCCATGAGTGCCTTGGCCTGATAGACCTGTAGCAACGCCATGGCATGCAAAGAGGAAGCGGCTTGCCCACAGGCTTTGTAAGCTCTGCCCGTAAGAACGGACGAGAACTCACAGGCCTGAGAGGGGAGACGAGGATCCCCCGTCCAAGAGGCAGCTGCCGCCTGACACAGGTGTGCCACGACAGACCGCTTCACTGGAGGAATAGCCTCGTAACCTTTCACCAAGGGCAGTGAAAAGGTTTCTGCCAGTAAAAGGTGCCGTCCACGACCTAGTAAGCTCTCCATGTACTTCGGGAAAGAAAGGCACTGGGGCGGCGGCATCCAACCGAGACTGAGCGGGACACGGTGGAGGATTCCACTCAAGCCTGACAGCCTCGGCGGCCCTTTTCAGCATAGGTGACATTTCTGGATCTGGCTCGGGCAACGTTACACTCCCAGATGGAGATAACGCAGCCGAGTCGTCATCTCCAGAGGCCAGCTCACCCTCCGATGCTGCAATCGGCATCCTGTCCTCTGGATGTGCGAATGAAACGGCTATTACAGAGGGATCAGCGCATTCAAAGGGAGACTCCACCAGCTGTGGTGTGATGGAGGAGCCCACGGGGAATGGTTACCGGGCTGGTATTCCATCACTATCCTTCGCTCGCCCATCCCACACGGCACCCTAGGGTGGGGCATGGTAATGGGGACTCGATCTCGATCTCAACACCGAAACAGTCATATTCCTGCAATGGGAACATGAGCTATCCACAAAAGCTGCTTCAGCATGCTTTAAGTCCAAACACATGATGTAACAATTGTGACCGTCAGAGGGGGGCAGGGAACGACCCATCCAGAAACTCATGGGTGGAATGACATCTTGAAAAAGACGCAAACTCACCCGTGTTTTCTTTCAGGAATTGAAAACTCTCACCAGTGCCGGAGCACACAGGGGAATGATCGTGGCAAGACTGACAGGGATGGTGCAACCAGTACCAGTGAAGCACTCACTTTCTTCACCCTCCGTCAGACAAACAAACACAGAAATGTGATGCATATTAAAACAGCAGTTGTGAGCTCAGAAGGTTCGCAACCACCGTTGCACTCGCGCTGTAGAATCACCAGCACCGGGAGAGACTTCCTGAAGAAGTGCCGACACACTCGCTCGTTGTAATATAACAACACTCTTCAGAGACATCGACATGTAGACAGATCGGCTCCGAATCGAAAGACAACTGGTGCGTGCATTCACTTCCATATTTATATCCGCGCCGCGCCGTGGAGTTTGAGATGCAAATCTCGCACGCCAATGTGCATTGGCTCGTTTTATCAGTATTTGAAGATGATAGGCTCCCTAAGCGTGATACCAATCAGTCGACACGTTGACTACGTCGAACGTGAGCGACTGAAAGGGAACCAGTGTGTTCTGTGTTGTGTCTGTTGTGAAACTAAGTAGATTTAACTGAAGACATTGAATGGGCTGACATTTGCAGTGCATTAGAAACAAAGTAGCACTGATGTGTACTGACCTTGAATTATTATGACACTAGCATTTTGTCCTCAAGACTCATGGCTTTAACACTGAGCGCTGGATATGAAGATGTGTGGGGTATTTCACACTGTGATTTCGCAAAAGATGTAATGAGTCTAAAAACATGGCTAGAGTATGGAGGACTCTTTGTAAAGGTGTTTGAAAGAATCATAGTTTCCAAATATTGCTGCGGTCAGACAGAAAGCTGTATCTCCATATTTTGCGTCTTTTTTTGATTTTTTTTATAAATCATTACTATTGCTCTGTCTGTCTCTAGCTAGGGGGGCTGGATGTCTATCTCCACCCATTGGATCTGCAGTGAGCAGAAAAAAAGAGCTTGTAACTAAACCGTGTTTTGCCCACATAGCTACAGTAAACTTTATAACCTGTTAGTTGATGAAATTGTAATACAATGCACTTACTGCCTCAGTTGCGGCTGCACTAATGACTGACAAAACATATGTCAGAAATGCTCTGCTCAAAAACCTTGTATCTCCAGTTTAGCTTGATTTTGGTAAAATGTTAAAGGAACACTCCACCGTTTTTTCATATTAAACTATGTTATTCCGTTAACTAAGACGAGTTGATTCATACCTCTCTCGTCTCAGTGCGTGCACTCAATCGCTCTGGCGTTCATTCATTCATTAGGATCCAAACAGAGATGAAGTTAGAAGCGACCAAACACCTCCATGTTTTCCCTATTTAAATACAGTTACACAAGTAGTTACACGACCAAGTATGGTGACACAAAATAAAAGGTGGCGCTTTTCTAAGCGGGTAAAATGGATAACTATAATGTAGTTGACTATAGTTAACTATAGTTTTCAGGGATCTGTGAAAAAATCGAAATTGGACAAAGGTTACAAATTTTTGACGTTTGCTTACATAAAAAAAAAAAAATCCATTCATTTAAATGGCATGACACTTGATTACTAAGCGCACACTTACTATAGCTAGAATAAATAAAGAAAGAAATTGAAATTATGTATGATTTGTAGGCTATGTGTGAAATCTAGTGGCTTTTGTTAAAATGTCATTTTATTAAGTGTTAGTTGTCCAGGAGATCGCAGCAATCCTCCACTAGATTATGGCTCATTTTTCATGTTACCACCATGAATGAAACTAAGAATTGTACATCTTTACAGTGAATTTGACCTAATGTTGCTAGTAGGTCTAATAATGAAATCAAGGCAAATAATTAAAAAATGGTTAGACTAAAAACATTAATGAAGTGAGTAATATTACATGTTTTAAAAAAACATGATGTTACAAAATCACATTTTACTGTCTGGGAAAAGAAAATATATTTCCATATATATGAATGATAAATATATTAAATGGTTTAACAGTATATTTGAAAATATACAGAATATTGTGTTAATATATTGAATAATGCATAAGGAATTGCCACTTTTCGTATATTTAAAAATGTGAGACTATATTTACTAATATATCAATGTATGTATTTTTATATTCAGTAATACACTTCATAATATAGATGTATATGTGATCAGATATGGTACTCCATGTGTAATATATTGCAGATATATTTACTCATGCAGGATTAACACACATTAATAAATATATTATGTAATATATATTTTATTTTTTTATTTTTATTATTTACATTATAAATGTTTAATCTTTTCAAAGTAGTTCAAAACACAAGCACACCTGCATGTACTAAAGTGTTTAGCCAAAGACTATCACTGTGTCGACGAGTGCACAGCCATTACTTCAAAATATAATAATTATAGTCTTAATGGTATTCAGCCAATCGTCAACCTTACATATACATTCACATTTAATTGTGAACATGTATGTGCAAAATAACGTACACAAGAAAGGATAAAACTTTGTGAATATTATTATTTTTTTGTCTTCATTTATGAATATTTTATGAGCATAAATATATAGCCATACATGGTCAATGCATATATTGCAGTATATTGACAAATATAAGCACTAGTTTCCCATATTATGGAAATGTATTATGTAGAACTACATCACATAATATTTTGCAGTATATTCCTATGTATTTTTGGAGACCCTAAACAGCCCCAGTGTACACCTTAAATGAACAGCACACAATGGTTAGGCCGAAATAAAGATGTGAAATATATTAAAGTCTTTCTATCACTTTCTTTAGATCACGCGTAAAACCAACAATCCACCTCAAATGGCAGCCAATACATGTTCTTGTGCTGCTGGAAATCGTCCTGGTTGCATTACTTTACCAGACAGCACATATTAGGAACCAAAAATGTTCCAGCTGCCCTTGCTTGCACAAGCAAACAGCAGACCTGGCAAAGGCCCCGCACCAAGGTAAAAAGAAAAAAAGAGAAAGAAAGTTACAGAAAACAACTTCTTCAAACAGTTTTAATTTGCCAACAGTTAATAATAATAAATAAAAGTGCATGACGTGCAAATCAGATACCAATCAAGTGCAATATAAACATGTTTTGTCAGGGCATCACTACCGAACCGCATCGACACTCCATTTCAACATCTGCTTCCTCCTTCACACCACAGACACGTTTTTTTTTCCGTCTGTGTCTGGCATAATTTAACTTCTCACCAGTTGTTCCATGAAAACCTGCAAAACACGGCGTGCGGTGTATCTGCGACCAGACTCTCGTACACGGACGTCGTCCTCCGTGAAGTGCTTAGCACACAAAAAGTGCCCCTGTTCTCTTTGTATAGCCCAAATCCAAAGTTTTGAAACATAAAAAGGTACGCAACAGGACTGTTCGCTTTTAGTCTCCGCATTTGTTCTCCGACTGCTACTGCTAGCGCTTTCACCAGAAAAGTGTTTACCATACTTCCGGTCTCGGTGGCCATTTTTGTGAAATAGGTCTATTACTACTGTTTAAAACTTTGTGGGTGATGAGATTTTTCAGTGTTTTTTTGAAAAAGTCTTTATGCTCATCAAGGCTGCATTTATTTGATAAAAAATTAAATAGGCCTATAAACATGAAGGGATGCATAGCGATGCAAAACATATTACATGGAAGAAAAAAATCTTTGCATTCCCCCAAAAAACTCTGCATCCATTCACATTACCTTGTAAAACGTTTGCAATTGCTTGCAGAGAACGCAAAAGTTTTGTGAGCTAAAGCAGAGAGAATCTTTCCATCTCAGTTTTTTCCGCATCCCCATGTCCCTTTAGGGGCTCAATAAAACACTAATATTGTGAAATATTATTACAGTTTAAAATAACTGCTTTCTATTTTAATATATTTTAAAATGTAATATATTGTTGTGATGGCAAAGCTTTTTTTTCCCCAGCATCATTACTCCAGTCTTCAGTGTCACTTGAGCCTTCAGAAATTTGATGCTCAAGAAACATTTCTTATCAATGTCAAAAACAGCTGTGCTGCTTAATATGTTTGTGGAAACGGATTCTTTGAAAAGTAGAACGAAAGAAAAAAACATTTATGTGTAATACACATCATCATTATACTGTCACTTTTATGTCAGTTCATCCTTGCAGAGTAAAAATCTTAATTAAAAAAAATCTTACTGGCCCCAAACTTGAACAGTAGTGTATGTATTTAACAGTAAAAATGTATTTAAAGTTTTATTTTACTTTCTTTGTAATAAAAAGTTTTGGAAAGTTGTATTGCTAAAAGAAAATGGTTATTAATGTGCCGTGTTCTCTTGTTATAGAAGAGAATGTCCTTTGCACCCCCACGTCCCGAGACAGCTATGAGAGAGTGTCTCATTCTGGGCCAACATTACCCCCAGGATTCCCTGCTCCGCTGCTCTTTCCTGAGGGCCTGTCCTCTATAGAAACCCTCCTCACCAACATACAGGTATATAAAGCTATTATAAAAAGTATATATTTCAGTATATTTTGAACAAAATTAGAGAAAAGATTCACCCTGATAAATGTATAGCTCAAATTTTAAGCCTATTTCCTCTTTTCCAGGGTCTGTTAAAGGTGGCTATTGATAATGCACGGACGCAGGAGAAGCAGGTGCAGCTGGAGCGCACAGAGCTGAAGATGGAGCTGTACAGGGAGAGAGAACTACGTGAGACGCTGGAGAGGCAGCTCTGCGTCGAGCAGAAAAACAGAGGTGAATTGCTGATCTGAGACCAGTCTGCAGAAAATGCTCTGTTTAAGAAGTGGGTTTTTGTGTTGAATCCTGGTCAGTCTGTCACCTTTTTAAAACCTTTGCCCATCTACGATACAATGCTAAATGTCTAATAGGCTATATGCACGCATAAGTTCCGCATTTGACGCAAGGATGCTCTTCAGTTTCCGGTTGGGGAGATTAAAGCGGAGGAAAACCGAGGAAAATTGGATTATGGCAGAGTCTTCAAAATATACTGTCCTCCCGTCTTTGAAACAAAACTTTCATGTTTAGATGCAATTTTATATATAGTTATGTTTATTTAACATAATTTTAAAAAGAAGCATAAACACAACGATGGGTGTCTGTTTTGTCTGTTTTTGTGACTAACGTTTCTTTAGTATAACCATGGAGTATAAAATTCAATATAAATTCAGTATTACATTGGACTCTACGATCGGCGGAAGTTATCGAGCATCCTCAGACCTTCACCGGAAATACCGCCGTGCATAGAGCCCATTGCAGATGTTAGATGGACATTTGAAAGCTGTATCCTTGATGTTTAAAGGAATAGTGGTAACACTTTTCAATAAGGTTCATTAGTGTAGTGTATTGAGTAGAATGCACTTAGAGTAAACTCAGGAATAAGTACTGCTTGGCCACTCTAGGTTAACTCTGGTTTAGAATTGGTTGGCCAGTTAGTTGTCTAAAGGAAGACAGACACATGTGTTCATAGTTGATCATTCTGAGATTGCACAGTAAACAAAAGAAGAATTGCCCATCGTTGTCTTGACTCTGATTTATATGATATAAATAGACAAACACAATAGTTGGCGACGAGGATTTTTGGTTATCATATGGAAGCGCTGTCTCCTAGTTTTTTTTTTCGGATGGGCGTTTTTTTTTTCTGGGAGAAGTGATCAAAAGAGAAGAAACCCAGCCTCACGGAGATTGAGTGGGACAATTAGCGCAAAATAGTAAGTAAACTAAGAAAGATGGCAGGATATATCGGAAAGATTGATGCATTTGAAAATGCTACGGATGATTGGACTTTGTACTGTGAACGAATCGAACAGTATTTTTAAAGCTAATGACATTGATGATGAAAAGCGGGTGTCAGTGCTGTTGAGCGCGATAGGAGGGAAAGCTTATGCGCTGCTGAGAAGCCTCACTGCTCCCACAAAGCCTGCTGATCTTAGTTTTGACAACATCGTGAAGATAATGCAAGAGCATTTAGCGCCAAAACCGCTGCTCATTGCAGAACGATTCAGATTTCATAAACGGAATCAGAATGACGGAGAGTCAATTGCAGTTTATGTATCTGAATTAAAGAGATTGTCCGAACACTGTCAGTTTGGGGACGAACTAAATGACGCGCTGAGAGATCGTCTAGTTTGTGGCATTTCACAAGAGAGTATACAGAAGAGATTGCTCTCCGAGGCAGATAACATTCAAACGTGCAGTTGAAATTGCTGTCGCCATGGAAACGGCTGCCAGAGACGCAGTAGAGCTGAGATCTGGAGTGAAAATGTCTGTAAACAAGATGACCACTGCAGGTAAACCTAAAAGAACAATGCAAAAAGTTGAAATGTGTTACCGTTGTGACAGGGGTGGACACAAAGCAAATCAGTGCAGATTCAAAACTGAAATGTGCAGAAAATGCACACAAAGTTGGACACATACAAAGAGCATGTCGGTCTGATGTACCATACATTGAGAAAGAGAGACGGTTCAAGGCTCAGAAAAAGGGAAGTAGGAATGTGCATGTTGTTGCCCAAAACTCAGATGAAGAAAGTGACACAGGGTTGGCAAACTTAGAAATCTACAGTCTGAAAGGGGACTTAAAACAAGCAATCTGGCTTACACCTCAAGTGAACGGCCAGACAATCAGAATGGAATGGGATACAGGCTCCGCTGTATCAGTGATGTCACAGCACGAGTTTGAAAAACATTTCAAAACGACTAAATTAAAGCCATCGCCTGTTAAACTGAAAAAATATACTGGTGAGCCCATAATTCCTCTTGGAGTGATGCCTGTGACTGTAAAGTACAATGATCAACAGAGTGAATTAGATCTGTACATAGTACGAACAGAGGGACCAGCACTTTGGGGACGTGACTGGTTGAGGAAATTGCAGCTGGACTGGAAATCCATAAAAAGTCTGCAAGTCACAGTTCCTACATCGATGTGCACCCAAAAGAAACTGAAAGAAGTTCTGGATGGGGCTGTAGCTGTGTTTCATTCGGGAATAGGAACTCTGAAGCATATAAAAGGAAAGATAACCCTGAATGAGAACGCAGTACCCAAGTTTCACAAGGCGCGGCCTGTTCCTTACGCTATTCGCCAGAAAGTGGAACATGAGCTGGATCGGTTGGAAGCTGAAGGAATACTTTCAAAGGTTGACTGGAGTCCCTGGGCAACTCCAGTTGTTCCTGTTGCCAAGAAAGATGGAACTGTTAGACTTTGCGGGGATTTTAAAGTCTCAGTCAACCCTGAATTGCAGGCAGAACAATATCCACTACCAAGAATAGAGGATATTTTTGCTACACTTGCAGGTGGACAGCTCTTTAGTAAAATAGACTTGGCGGAAGCATATTTACAGATGTAAATGGAGGAGGACTCAAAAGTGTTCTTGACTATCAATACTCTCAAGGGCTTGTATCGCTATAACAGGCTTGTTTTCGGCGTCGCCTCAGCACCGGCCTTGTGGCAAAGGGCTATGGATCAGGTCCTTCAGGGTTGCCCTGGTACCCAATGTTACCTCGATGACATCATCGTTACAGGTGACAGTGACAGCAGTCACTTGGAGAACTTGGCACGGGTTTTAAAGAGATTGGAAGAGTATGGGCTGCGTGCAAGACGTGACAAATGTGAGTTTTTCAAGGACACGATCACGTATTGTGGACACAATATTGACGCGAATGGTCTGCACAAGTGTCACGACAAGCTAAGAGCTGTTGCAGAGGCTCCAGAACCGGAAGATGTCTCACAATTGAGGTCCTTCCTGGGATTTGTAAATTATTACAAGTTTTTGCCAAATCTGGCTACTGTTCTCCATCCTCTAAATGCCCTGTTACAAGCAGGAAAGAAATGGATGTGGACAAAGCAGTGCAGGGAAGCTTTTCAGGAAGCAAAGAGACTAGTGGTGTCAGATACAGTTCTGACTCACTATGACCCAAACAAGCCACTAAAGTTGGCATGCGGTGCCTCACCATACGGCATAGGGGCGGTGCTGTCACATGTGATGGGTGATGGAACGGAGCGCCCCATAGCTTTCGCATCACGCTCCCTCAGTGCTGCAGAGAAGAACTATGCACAGATTGATAGGGAAGCTTTGAGCCTGGTATGGGGCGTAAAACGATTCAATCAGTATCTGTATGGAAATAACTTTACCTTGGTTACGGACCATCAGCCGTTGGTTTCCATCTTTAATCCTCAGAAAGGAGTTCCACTGACAGCAGCAGCACGGATGCAAAGGTGGGCGTTGTTTCTTGGAGGACATAGATATCAGATTGAATTCAAAAGAACACACAGACATGCTAATGCTGATGGGCTATCACGTCTACCATTGGATGGGTGTGATTCAAAGACAGAGAACGTAAACACACCTTTGGACGTTTTTACAATGGCTCAGCTTGAGAGTTCTCCTGTTACAGACGAAATGATTCGGAGAGAGACCAGGAGAGATCCGGCATTGTCTCAGGTATATTTAGCTATACAGTCTGGCTGGAATGATGAGCAGAAGATTCGTTTCACACAATTTTATCAGCGCCGTGATGAACTAACTCTGGATGGTGGTTGCATCATGTGGGGATTAAGAGTTGTTGTACCTCCTAAGTTGCGAACTCGAGTTTTGGAGGAGCTTCATGTTGGGCATCTAGGAGTGGTGAAGATGAAATCACTTGCTAGAAGCTTTGTATGGTGGCCTGGAATAGATCAGCAGATCGAGCAGCTCGCCATGCATTGTTCAGGATGTCAACATGTGCAAAAGATGCCAAAGACTGCACCACTACATCCTTGGGAGTGGCCTGCATTACCGTGGCAAAGGATCCATGTTGACTTTGCGGGTCCCTTCATGGGCACCACATTTCTGGTTGTGGTCGACGCATGTTCAAAGTGGCCAGAAGTGTTCAGTATGACCTCCCCAACCGCTGGTGTACCAGAACAGCTGGTGAGTGACAATGGTCCCCAGTTTATATCTGAGGAGTTCCAGATCTTCTTAAAGAACAATGGAATCAAACATGTGACCTCAGCGCCCTACCACCCAGCTACAAATGGCTTAGCTGAGAGATTTGTGCAAAGCTTGAAAAATGCACTACGGGCCATGACATGTGAAAAGATCACACTGAACCAGAAGCTGCACAATTTCTTGTTTGCATATCGAAATGCAACTCATGTCACCACAAATCGAACACCTGCCATATTGTTCCTGGGTAGACCCTTACGTTCCAGATTGGATTTGCTGAAACCCAATTTGAGGAGGACTGTACACGACAGACAGATGAAGCAATCACAAGGAGGAGGAAAAACAAGAGAGTTGGAAATAGGAGATAGTGTGCTTGCTAGAAACTACAGAGGAGATCATAAATGGACACCTGCAAAAGTTAAAGAAAGAACAGGACCACTCTCATATACAGTTGAGATTGCACCAGATACTATCTGGAGACGACACATTGATCAGTTGAGAAGATCAAATGTTCCTCTGGAAAGTGTTCCTGCGAGTGTTCCATTCACCACGACTGATACTGTTTCCAGTGGAAGTGGTGCAACAACACTTCAAGATGGCACTGTATTTTCTAGTGAAGTGCCACAAGCACTAATTCCAACCTGTGAAGAGAAACGTTACCCTACCCGTATACGGAAACCTCCAAACCGTCTGGATTTGTGAAAAGGAACCTGGAGTGGGACTTTATAGTTATACAGTAGCATATGTTGTTCCTTTTTGGAAAAAAAAAATGTTTTGTTAAAAGAGAAATATTGTTTGTTTACGATTTTCTTATCTAAGGGGGGAGGAAGTGTAGTGTATTGAGTAGAATGCACTTAGAGTAAACTCAGGAATAAGTACTGCTTGGCCACTCTAGGTTAACTCTGGTTTAGAATTGGTTGGCCAGTTAGTTGTCTAAAGGAAGACAGACACATGTGTTCATAGTTGATCATTCTGAGATTGCACAGTAAACAAAAGAAGAATTGCCCATCGTTGTCTTGACTCTGATTTATATGATATAAATAGACAAACACAATAATTAGTTAACATTAGTTACTTCTACAGTAGGTAGTTACTGTAAGTTAATTACTTCTACAGCATTGATTAATCTTAGCTAATATTAATTTCAACATTTACTAATACATTATTAAAATCAAAGGTTGTATTAGTTAACATAAGTTAATGCACCGTGAACTAACATGAACAAACAATGAACAGCTGGATTTTTATTAATAAATACTGTAACAAATGCATTGTTCATTGTTAGTTCATGTTCGTTAACACATTAACTAATGTTAACTAATGAACCTTATAGTAAAGGAATAGTTCACCAAAATAACTTATACATAGTTTGTGTCATTTTGACAGTCATGGTCACTATGAACTGTTGTTGTACTGTATGCAAGAGCCATGTACAACATGAGGGTGAACAAATGATTCAGTTTTGAGAGAACTGTCCTATTTAAGGTTTGAAATATAGGTCGATGACATGTTGCAGATTTTTTTGGTCACACTTTATATTAGGTGTCTTTAACTACTAATCACTTACATTAAAAATGTAATGTTTTTATGTTGTATTGCAAAACACTGCTATTGAGGTCAGAATGTTCTGCATTTGTCATTGAGAGCATATGACGTAATTTAGATATATTTTTAAGATGGAAAAATGCGGTTATACAGATACTAGACACGTGACTTTCAAATGAAAGATCGGTAATAAAGAGCACACCCAGGTTCCTAACTGACGACGAAGACTTAACAGAGCAGCCATCAAGTGTTAGACAGTATTCTAGGTTATTACATGAGGACTTTTTTTTGTCCAATAATTAGAATCTCTGTTTTTTCATAATTAAGTAGTAGGAATTTAATAATAGGAAATTACTAGTCATCCAGTTTTTTATATCAGCTATGCATTCCGTTAATTTTATGAATTGGTAAGTTTCGTCAGGGCGTGAAGAAATATGAGTATACGAGCTGAGTATCGTCAGCATAACAGTGAAAACTAATGCCATGCTTCCTAATGATATCTCCTAAGGGTAGCATGTACAGAGTAGGGTGACCAGACGTCCCGAAAAATTTGGGACAGTCCCGCAATCTAAGCTGTTGTCCCGAATCCCGAATCCGGCCCTAATTGTCCCGAAAATTATACTAAAGTGAAATCTTGACTAGTTATAAAACATTAAAACTGTCTGTGGAGGTTGAGTCGTCCTGATTGGCTGAGTCGTCCTGGGGTGCGTTTCCTCGAAAGCATCGTTAGCCAACTATGGTCGCAAGTTGGTCGCAATTTCCATTGAACTCTATTGGTAACGACGGAACTTGCGACCATAGTTGGCTAACGATGCTTTCGGGAAACGCACCCCTGATTGGCTGCAGCATCTTTTTGTTTCTGTTTTTTTAAGTTCTACAAAGATACCATAGGCGCGAATTTAGATATGCATTGATAAGCTCATTTTCATTCATTGATTTGTTGACATGGCTGGTGTACCGGAACCCCAACACAACGCTAAAAAGCAAAAACGTCTCTGGGAGGAGTGGGTGGGGAAGTATCCATAGTAGCCCCCCACCCCGGTCATCCGTCCCGAATTTAAGCCAATCTCATCTGGTCACCCTAGTACAGAGTGAACAGCAGCGGTCCTAGTACTGAGACTTGTACTCCATTCTGAACTTGTGATCGATAAGACATCTCTTCATTTCTCTTCAAGATTGATATATTTCCTAAAATAGATCATTTGTGACCCTGGATCACAAAACCAGTCTTAAGTAGCACGGGTATATTTGTGGGAATAGCCAACAATACATTGTATGGGTCAAAATTATCAATTTTTCTTTTATGCCAAAAATCATTAGGATATTAAGTAAAGATCATGTTCCATGAAGATATTTTGTACATTTTCTTCCGTAAATATATAAAACATTTATTTTTGTGAGTGAATGCAGCACAATCGCCAACATAAATGGACAACTTTAAAAGTGATTTTCTCAATGTTTAGATTTTTTTGCACCCTCAGATTCCAGATTTTCAAATAGTCGTATCTCGGCCAAATATTGTCCTATCATAACAAACCATATATCAATGGAAAGCTTATTTATCCAGCTTTCATGTGATGTATAAATCTCAATTTCCAAAAAATGACCCATAAGACTGGTTTTGTCATCCAGGGTCACATTTAACAGATTATCAAATTAATAATGTAATAACTGATAAACTTTTATGACAAAGCAAAGTAAGTTTAGATATCCAATTGGGTGTTTCTCCCCAAAAATTTAATATTTATGAATTAATAATGGATGATATTTGATGGAAAAAAATACCTCGAAAAAAATATTTAAAATGTAAATAAAAATAGTTGTGAGCATTCACATCTATTCAGGGTGTAAGGAAATATGTTATAACTTTTTACTTTATGGTAATGCCAAATGTCCATAATTCAAACTTTTCTTCTTCGGTATAATAAATGCTTTCCAAACCCAGTGAAACATGGTGCAGAGAGTGCATTTAAAAAATAAAATAAAAACTTGGCACATGTTTTCTCCTTTTCTTTATCATGGTCCATGTTCGCTGGATGTTTGTGCAAAACAAAAATGCAGTGCCTTGGCAACATACTGTACATGTGCTATCAGAAAGTTCTCATGTGCATCATGCAAGATAAGCTCTTGTGAAGTTGAAGTGATTCCACTCAAAATAAGGATTTGATAGGAAAAGAGCTTTGTGCTTTCACAGTTGAAATCGTATGTGTATTATAAAAAGCTTATCTTCAGTTAAATCTAATGTTTTCTGCCCACATCACAAAAACAAGTAAAACAGGTTCTCACATTTAACTGTCCGGCATTTGATCTTTCAGGTTTACTAACAAATAAATTTACTCTCAATTTAATCTCTTAATCTTCTGTTCTCTAGAATGTACGAGTCGTTGTCTACATAAATCAGAAACCTCCGAGGCAGCCGTCATAAAACGGCGGAATCATTAAAGAAGGTGACAGGGCAACATGCACCATTAATGAATGTTGTTTAATTAGAGAGCCCCTCATCTCGTATTCTCCTGTCGCCCGCATTGTGCTCCAGCTAGTCATGTTACTGCAAATTCAGCACTTTCCTTCAGCCACACACACAAACACACACATATACAGACACAGAGAATTACCCTTTGTAATTACAAGTACATATTATGATATTAGTGTGAATGATTTATTATCAGCGTAAACAGAATTGCTGTGTTAATATTCACCGCAACACATTTGATGAGGATAATGAATCTCCTGCATAATTCATCAAATCATCCGGTTCTTCCATTAGTGAGAGATGTCTTTATACTCCAGCCAACTGAC
The DNA here is from genome assembly GCA_036326025.1 of Chrosomus eos. Lineage (NCBI taxonomy): Eukaryota > Metazoa > Chordata > Actinopteri > Cypriniformes > Leuciscidae > Chrosomus > Chrosomus eos. The sequence goes on from CM070819.1 coordinate 23,238,708, forward strand.
TTAGAGTCAGTTTCTGTGTTTTATACCCAGTGGTCAGAGGAAAGATTAAGAAGAAAAGGTTGGTCCTAGATCACTCAAAGAGGAAAGGCTCACAGCTATCGGACAGAAAGCAGGTTTTTTTTTCGTCTTTCTTTTTTTTCTGCTGACTATGCCGTCTGAATTAAGCTCTTACTGCAAACTGGAAAATTAACATGTTCCACAGGGCTCCAGCCTAGTTTCACATTAGATGTGCATTATATTAGACACAGTATTTAAGGATGAATAAGGGCATGTGGAACAGCTTTTCATGATTTGCTATAATTACTGTTTGCTGTGATGTGGGATTTGATGTAATAATTTTTCTATTATCCAGTGGCATAAAGTTTTTACAAAGTCATTTTTCAAAGTTTAATGTTTTACAGCAGGTATATACGATATCAGAGATATACTATGAAACACACTACCAAAAAAAAAACGTTTTTGGTGTTTTTTTTGTCACAAAAAATTATATTTCAAATGAATGATGTTCTTTTGAACTTTCTATTCTTCAAAGAATTATTAAGCAGCACAATTGTTTTCAACAAGAAATGTTTCTTCAGCTTCAAATCAGCATATTAGAATGATTTCTGAAAGATAACGTGACACTGAAGACTGTAATAATGGCTGCTGAAAATTCAGCTTTGTTATCACAGGAACAAAATACATTTTAAAATGTATTAAAATAAAAATACAGTTCTGTCATGACAACTCTCGGAGTGTTTTGTTTAGCATGGTAATGGATGACATTGGGAATATATTTGGTCTTGGCCGAATAGATCTGCTATGCTGCTGCTGTTGCTGCAGAGCAAGTACGGGATTTGCTATTGCCTATATACAGTATACATGACACGATGTTGTGAGCAAGACATGCTTCTGCTGTACAGTAGCATACATGAATTACCCCAGCAGATCTATACAGGTGGAGCTGGGGAAGGTGGAGGGTTTCTGAAAGCGTGCAGTAAATTGCTAAAGCAAAAGCTGACCCAGAGTCTTGCACACAGGCAGGTACTCAATGGGCGAACCACTAATATTTGATGTAATGAGTTGAATAATATTTACTTTGTCATTTGCGTTGCATGTACGGGTCGAGAATCAAAAGGCACGGGTGGACTGCGGGTCCAACAGGCAAGACTATTTTGACTCAGTTCGGTACCCACTGATATACAGCTGTTTTCAAACAGTCCCGTGGTTATTTGTGTTCAAGCACTGTAGTTTGAAGAACGTCAAAGTTTTCAACTTTTTGCAGTGTTCAGCATTGTAGCCAATCACGCTGCAACTGAAGTGATTGACAGCTTCAGTCATTATAAAGGGAGCGCTCTTTGCTTGCTTTCTGTATATAATCTATTCATATTTTCACGTTTTTTTTTTCATGCTGCTAAGACGACCAACGGCCATGTAGTTTACACTACCACATTTAAATGCAGAGTGAATGTGCTAAAATATTCCCGATATTATTATGACAGTAAAGGCTTGCTATATGTTCTTTTAATTTATGGAGACTTCTAAGTGTCTGTATAGCTTATGGTTTGATGTACTGTATGCACATTTGTTCAAAATATAATGTATGGACAAGCTGCTCACGTGATGTAGGCAAAGGCTTTGTATTGTTTACACGATGGATGCACATCTTTTTTTTCTGTTAATCGGTTGTATATTTTTCTTAAATTTATGAACTCAGGATGCCTAATGTTAGTTTGATTGCTTGTGTTACATGAGAAAATAAATACTTTTTATCTCCCTGATGCAGATTTAATGCGGGGGCAGTTTGGGTCGCCTTTATGCCAAACAGGTCGGGTCGGGTACAAAATTAAATTAGTGCTGCTGTCGGATAATTGGCCGGGTGTTCTGTTAAAGGATTTGTTCACTTTTTAAAAAACTTTTGCTGATAATTTACTCACCCCCATGTCATCCAAGATGTCCATGTCTTTCTTTCTTCAGTCGAAAAGAAATTAAGGTTTTTGATGAAAACATTCGAGGATTTTTCTCCATATAATGGACTTCACTGGGTACCATGCGGTTCAAGGTCCAAATGACAGTTTCAGTGCAGCTTCAAATGGCTTTAAACGACACCAGATGATGAATAAGTGTCTTATCTTGCGAAACGATCGGTCATTTCTAAAATAAATAAAAAACTTTAAGTTTTATGCCTTGCTCTGTTCCGTAATGCACGGTCGTGACTCTCCTGTTCGAACTCGTTCATCAAAATGAACGAATCTTTTTTCGAGTCATTTCATTTATTTTGTTTGTTGAATGAACGAAATGACTCGAAACTTAAAGTTTTTTATTTATTTTAGAAATGACCGATCGTTTCGCAAGATAAGACACTTATTCATCGTCTGGTGTCGTTTAAAGCCATTTGAAGCTGCACTGAAACTGTCATTTGGACCTTGAACCGCATGGTACCCAGTGAAGTCCATTATATGGAGAAAAATCCTGGAATGTTTTCATCAAAAACCTTAATTTCTTTTCGACTGAAGAAAGAAAGACATGGACATCTTGGATGACATGGGGGTGAGTAAATTATCAGCAAGTTTTTTTAAAAGTGAACTAATCCTTTAAGTACTGCGTGTGCGGGTTTACCAAACTGGACCTGTGCTGAACAAGTATTTGAAGGTTGAGCAGCAAGCTCATCGGCTACTGATACAGCAGGAACCAATCAGATGTGCCAAGTAGGTTGAGTTTAGAATCAGCCTGCGCCATCTAGAGTTTCATGACAGAACTTTGTATTTATTTTAAATTGCAATAATATTCACAGTATTACTTTATTTACTGCATTTTCGCTGAGCATAACGGCTTCTTTCAAAAACATTTACAAATGTTACCGATCCCAAACTTTTTAACAGTAGTGCATTCCTATCAGGAACTCTATTATTTAATTTCCCTCTGCTTTTCTTAGCACTGATCCAGAAGCGACTGAAGAAAGAGAAGAAGACCAAGAGAAAATTGCAGGAGGCTCTGGAGGTCGAGTCTAAGAGAAGAGACCAGGCCGAGCAGACGCTGCAGAGGACAGCCTCCAGTGAGAGATCACCTATTCAAAATGGTTAGAATGCTCATCTGCTAAAATGCTAATGCTTAAAGGAGAACTCCGGTCAATTTTAACATTGAGCTCATTTTTTTGTACATTTGGAGTGCTGTCAGTACAGACAAAAACGTTGGGATTTATTTGCCTACACCGTGTTATCCTCTTTTTAAAATTCACACCCTGTTGACTTCAATGGGGCAAGTTCTAAACCTGCTTTTAGCCTCTTAACATCCTTGATTTGTCATTATTTTCAGTCAAAGTCCACAGTAGTTAATTGTCGAGTTCACGTGCGCGCGATCATTGGTAACTAGATAACTAAGGATCGCGCGCGCGAACTCGACAATCGACTATGTGGACTTCGACCGAAAACAGGAAGAAAATACAGGTATGTGAGCTGGCTGAAATAACATCATTTTTATTCATATCTTTCACATCTTCTGCAGTCAGATTCACCGTGTTCACTCTTAATAACACCACTCACATGACTGTGCACTTGTAATGACAAATCAAGGATGTTAAGAGGCTAAAAGCAGGTTTAAAACTTGCCCCGTTTAAGTCAACAGGGTGTAAATTTTAAAAAGAGGATAACACGGTGTAGGAAACACCGATTTTTGTCGTTGTTCTCTGTACTGACAGCACTCCAAATTTACAAAAAAAATGAGCTCAATGTTAAAATTGACCGGAGTTCTCCTTTAAATCGATTTTGTACAGACAATTTTCTGCATGTTGAAATGAAATCTGCCACTTAAAAAGGTATTACCACACAACCAAGACTGGAGAGAATAAAGCCTAATTAGTTAGCCTCAAAAAACATGCAGATTGCCAAAAAGAAAAACTAAGTTAAGTGAAATAGCAATAGTACGTTGTACAGTTCTTTATAGCTACTCAGAATTTCAATTTTCGACAACTAAATTTAAAGTTTTTACTACTTTTGACTTTATTGGCCAATTTTATTTGTCTTGTGACAGTGGTAGCACAACAAAGACAGCAAATTGTTTTGTAACGGTCAGAGTCTTATTAAAATTCATTTAATTGTTACCCTGGTTGTGTTTTGCATGCTGAATGTTGATGTCTGTGTTTGACTGATGCAAGGTCAGTTGCAAGATATTGTCACAATTAAAGGGGGATTATATCAAACCAATTAAGGTTTGATGTTTCACAAGGTGTTTATGACAAAATTGCAATACAGTTTTAATAGATCATACTTTACATAAGTAGACTAGTTAATGATCTAGTTAGAAGTTAGGTCACCTTTTAAAAGCCTTTTTTTTTACTTCTTTTCCTTTAAAAAAATACAATTAACTGTGATTTTTGTGGCACCTCTGCATCAATTGTAAGGGAATGATAGTAATAATTATAGTTACAATTATTCCAGGTCTGCCCTATCTGCCACATTACCATGTCAAGTACAATTGCTGCTATGACAGCAGTATTGTAAACTTTAAAATGTTTTACTTGTGGCAAATAATTTGTAGCCACATTGATAACTTTTTTTCATGTTAACAGACCCTCCTCAACATGAAATGGAGACAAACCATAACAGCAGCAAAACAGACACTGACAGAACAATACAAGGTACAGATTTCTGAATGGACATTTAATCTGTCCATGTTCTGTTGCATTGTTTATGCATCTATATTTAAATGTATCTTTCTTCTGTAACGTTCTGTATTGAAAGAAACAGAACACAATGTCTCCTTTTATACATATACTGTGTGTGTGTGTGTGTGTGTGTGTGTATTATATATATATATATATATATATATATATATATATATATATATATATATATATATATATATATATATATATATATATATATATATATTATGTAGACAGAACAACAATGTATCACAAGCCTTTGTAGAATATTAAACATTTAAAATATTGACAGTGAAATGAAATGAAATGCCACTGACGCAAAAAGAAAAAAAGGAAAGAAAGAATAAAGACAAAAAGAGGAGCAGTAATTAATGGTCCCTTAATTGTCCTCATGAAATATTTGCATGGGCATAATTTACATAATCTACGTGTTGTAATTAATCTTTCAAAGGGTTTGCTTTCTCTTTTTGTCTAGGTTAAGAGGAATAGAAGGGAAGGGCTCTTTTTTGTTTTCTTTGACATTTATTCAAATACGGCATCTTCTCCTTTAACAATCCTTTCATCTCCCTCTCAGTCCGCACGTTAGAACATTATGGATTAGTCTGGTTATTATATGCTGCTTGCAACATCAGCCAAGCTTCATTCACACCATTTTTTTTTATTTTTTTTTGTCCACAGATGGAAGGCTCTTTCTAAAGTCCACAATGATGTACTGAAGAACGAAGACAAGGAGTAAATGCATTCATACTGTATAGAAGAGACTGTAGTCAATTGCCTGGTAAATAACGTCTGCAATTTTGCTGGAGGACTGATGGAAGACAATGAGGCAATATTATAGGCTGTTGTCAGTGTGTTGCAGCACAAGGACTTGACAAGATTATTATGGCCATCGAAAGTCAGCATTCAGTAGAATGAAGCGTGAGCCAAGCTAACATCATCACATGGCAGAGAAGAATTACCATGGAATTATCCAAGGATAACCATGTTTCTAAGGGACATTTCGCAAAACACTCAGAAATTAAAAACATTTTATAAAGCATTTAAATCAGCTTGACTACATTGACAGATTAAATATCCAAATCAAACTTTGCCATTTAATGCCCTTATATCATTTCACATTTTAAGTCAATTTCAAAACATCCTTTCCTCAAGGGAGGTGTCCGAAGAGAGATTTCAATTTATTTAGTTATTTATCAAATATAGACACTGCATTTAAATGCGTACTGTGTATCTGTCTGTTATTTCAAAAAGAAGGTATAGATGTCCAGATTTTTTTGTCATTGTTGTACATGGAATCATAGCAGAAAGTTCTCAGATCATCAAATATGTACATAAAAGTGTAGACATGCTACTGTGCATTGTACGCTGTAGAGTTATTTTTTGTTCAGTTGCCGTTTATTATCCTACCCGACATGGAGAGCATGCTGGCATGTCGTTACTTCTGTCCTGTCCATCTGGAATACAATAAAGATTTTTCCCACATGCTTTACAAGGGAGACGTTTCAAAACACAGAGTGACCGATTTGTGTGACTACAGCAACACAAAATCAAAGTAATCAAATGCAACCAGATTGAAGTCTACCCTACCACTCTTGTTTTTTTTTACCACTGTTTTTTTTTAAGGGATACTCCACCGTTTTTTCATATTAGACAATGTTATTCTCTTATCTAAGATGATTTGATACATGCCTCTCTCGTCTCAGTGCGTGCACTTAATCGCTCTGTCGGGCGGAGAACTTTGAGAGCAGTTAGCTTAGCCCCATTCATTGTATATGGGCCAAACAGAGATGAAGTTAGAAGCGACCAAACAAATCCACGTTTTCTCTATTTAAATATAGTTACACGAGTAGTTACACGACCAAGTATGGTGACTCTAAATAAAATGTGGCGCTTTTTATAAGCGGGTAAAATGGATAACTATAATGTATGGCGGAATAGCACTTATTGGGAGCACTTCGACTCGGCGCTGTAATATCTTCACTCGTGAAAAGTCCTCTCCCTCTCCCTGTCATTTCCGTCAATAGAACCAACGTGACTTTTGTGCTACTAGCAAACTGCAAGAGATCATTTACAATGGCGGACTATGTAGATAATTATGACTTGTTTGTAGCAGACCCAGAGCCATATCTGTTTGAAACCGAGTACACAGAGGAGGAACTTATGGAAGCTTGTTTCCGCCACAGAATGAAAAATAAAAAAGGTAATTGCGACTTTTTATCTCACAATTCTGACTTTTTTTCTCACAATTGCGAGATATAAAGTCGCAATGCGTGTTATAAAGTCAGAATTGTGTGATATAAAGTCAGAATTGCGTGATATAAAGTCACAATTGCGTGATATAAAGTCAGAATTGTGAGATATAAAGTCGCAATTGCGTGTTATAAAGTCAGAATTGTGAGAAACTATTCTGAGAGGAAAAAAAGTCCGTCTTTTTTCCCCCATATAATTGGACTTTATAACTCGTAATTGCGAGTTTATATCTCACAATTCTGACTATATCTCGCAATTCTGACTTTATCTCTCGCAATTCTGACTTTATATCTCGCAATTCTGACTTTATATCTCGCAATTCTGACTTTATAACACGCAATTGCGACTTTATATCTGCGACAATTACCTTTTTTATTTTTCATTCTGTGGCGGAAACAAGCTTCCATTAGTTCCTCCTCTGTGTACTCGGGCTTAAACAGATATGGCTCTGGGTCTGCTACAAACAAGTCATAATTATCTACATAGTCCGCCATTGTAAATGATCTCTTGCAGTTTGCTAGTAGCACAGGTAAAAGTCACGTTGGTTCTATTGACGGAAATGACAGGGAGAGGGAGAGGGGGGAGAGGACTTTTCACGAGTGAAGATATTACAGCGCCGAGTCGAAGTGCTCCCAATAAGTGCTATTCCGCCATACATTATAGTTATCCATTTTACCCGCTTATAAAAAGCGCCACATTTTATTTAGAGTCACCATACTTGGTCGTGTAACTACTCGTGTAACTATATTTAAATAGAGAAAACGTGGATTTGTTTGGTCGCTTCTAACTTCATCTCTGTTTGGCCCATATACAATGAATGGGGCTAAGCTAACTGCTCTCAAAGTTCTCCGCCCGACAGAGCGATTAAGTGCACGCACTGAGACGAGAGAGGCATGTATCAAATCATCTTAGATAAGAGAATAACATCGTCTAATTATGAAAAAACGGTGGAGTATCCCTTTAAATCTATTTTACTCTTGATATATTTTATTTTACTTCCAAGACATAAAGACACACTTGATCTTGTTTACCTCTGGTAAAATTTCACAATATATACACAATTTTTCACAATATTGTTTTTTTACTTGACTTTTTATTTATTTTACTTTAAGACATAAAGATACTCTTGTTTACCACTGTTAAAAGTTTGCGATGCTATTTTTTATTTTATTTTATTTTAAACTTCCAAGACAGAGTCATAGAGATAGACACTTTTACTTTTCTCAAGAGCACATGCACTAAATGTGTTGACGCAGCATTTAGCCAATCACTCAAGCTGTACTGTTTAGCGGTATGCTCTCTCTTTCTCCCTCTGAACATAATAAGAAGCCAGGAGAGATGAATAATTGACTGATTGTTGCATTATTCAGGCCCCTATTGTGGAAAAAAGCCCAGTCTCTGGCACTTTCCAGGTCTCTCTGGCATATTGAATATGAGGTTAAAGTTTCAATCAACCTTGAAAGGGAGAGGCATTTTTCATCGCCTAGCTAGTGTATCAAGTTGGTGCACTCAGAGTTACTGTACAGTTAATAATATGTCTGCTGTACACTATAGGCTATAGCCTATGTAAAGGATTACACTAGACCAAAGTTGCATCATCAACTCAATCTGACAGGATTGGTAAAATTATTATTTATTATGCAAGTTCAGTTATACTTATTGTGGTGATCCTTAACCCTGATTGTGGCAAGCTGGAATTAGCATACTTAAATTGCAGTCATACACAGTCAACACTGGGTGGTAGCTATTTTCCCCATCAGTGATCATTTTTATCTGTGGGTCCATTATGAACCAAAATGACTTTAACAAGACTGTTGAATGGTTCATCACAGTCTAGACATCCAGCCACGACGGAGTAGCACAAATGTATAATCTAATCAGAGAATGCCTATTAGCACAGACAGTGGTAGAGGTGCAGGACAAGTTATCCAAATGAGTGTTAGAGCAAGATGAGAGTCAGGCCGTGGACGGGTAATGAAAGGGCAAGAGAGTAGCGCTCAGCTTTTCAAACCTTTCACTGTCATTACTAATTCATGTTGCTCCTTCTCGCTCCTAATGAGAGAGAGAGTCGGGGGAAAGGGAGAATGGTGCAGGGATAATGTGCCGTGAAATTGACTCATTCTCGAGAAGAGGAAAGGGATAGGAGATCAACTTTTGATTTTAAACTACCCTCTGAGGAAATGATGGTGAATTTAGTGATCCTGACAAAAGAGGGGACTGTTTATTTAGTTCAGCTTTTCATGACAGAGAAAAAAGGAATTTAAGGACAGAAAAAAAGGAAGTTAACAGCGATGCAGCAGCCCCAAAAAAGCATGTGGACACTTAAGTCACACTTAAAACTTTATGAATGACTTTCATTTATCAAAATATCAAACAAGAAATACAGTACAATCACTTCACAAAAACAAGTGCATTATTTTCAAAAGATACATTGTTCAAAACGAAGACACAAAGTAGGACACTTTCTTGCTGTGAAATGTCAGTGTTAATGTGAAGAACTGCACCCGTGGTTACTCTGCTGACACCAGTGTGAACCTGAAGGTAAATGACTTCATTCATCCACTAAAAATGACATTAGGACCAGTCGGTGAAAGGTATTTTGGTAGCATTTTACAAAAAAGATTTCAATAACATTATGGACGAACAATGAACAACATGCATGTATTAAAGGCAGGGTAGGCATGTTTGTCATAAACACTATTTGTTATACTGGTTGAAACTCTCTTCACATTCTGATAGCAATAGCAATTAGTATTAAAAATATTAAATAATGTATTAAATAATCTTCTGTGGAAGTCTCAGGACCAAAATGTCCATCCAATCATTGCATTCGGTCCGAATGGATGGGTGGGATATTATGCTTTCAAAGCTAGCTTGCTGTTGCTTGCCTCACCGAAATTTTCTACCATACCTTTAATTGACAGTTTAAAATAAAATGAATCAATTATCAATTTAATAATTTTAAAATACAGATGGAGTATGGAGTACCATGCACGTTGACACAATGTCACTAAAGTGGTGCATTAAAAAGTGACGCAGAGGAGTCCTGACCAAGTGTCAATATGTGTTGAGAGTGAGAACTTGTTGCAATATAAAATAAAATTGATCTAAAAATTTGATCTCGGGTAACATACCAATTACACATTTATTTTTTATATAAGCCTAAGTACACATATCTGAAATCATATACACCATACAATATTATTAGTGAACGATACAAAACAGTGGTTCTCAACTAGGGGGGCAGAGCATATTAGGGGGTTCAACAAACTTTCAAGGGGGCCTTGAGATAACTGATTATATAAAATAAGACAAAATAATGATTAAAACCAGCTAAATCAAGATATTTCTTCTTTTAATTCACCTCCTCAACAGTTGTCGGGATTTATTTGAAAAACACCAGTTCCCTCTGTCTTGGAAAACGTCTTGGTTACTAATGTAACCTCGGTTCCCTGAGACAAGGGAACGGGTACGCTAACTATGGTGAAAACTCCTTTTCTCCAAAATACTGAAGCCTTTTATAAAATAACGCAGTGCTACTGCACAGCCATAATAGTGCTGAGGCTTACTCGCACAAACCAATGGCAGAGCGGCGTAACTGCGCAAACAAATCAATGCGAAGCCCGCCAAACTGAGGTGGGGCATTTGTCTATAAAAGACTGAAGGATTACAAATGTATTAAAAGGTTTAATTTAGCTTCTAATACCAGTATATAAACTGAGAAAGTTCTGTAGATTGGATTAGCATGTGATGTCACAAACCTGCCTGTTCCTGTCTGTTCAGAGCTCTCTATTGTAAGTTAAATGAGTCAGATTACTGAAACTCTCACCCTTGGTTCTAATGGCTCTCGGAGCCACTGTCCCAGTCATTGAATAGTCCTGCTGATGGGATTAGAATGTTTACATTTGAATCACCCTGTTATGCTGATGAAGATCAGGGTTGGGGAATTTCCTGTAAAGCTTCTGATTCCTATACTTACATTTACATGCTTTCTCCCCCCTCAATGTAAACTCCCCCCCCTCTAAAGGGTATATGAACTAAAATGTATACTGGCTTAGACAGATTTGGGTACGATCTTGGACGAAGCAGACTGCAGAAAATAAAAGAATCCTGCTTAAAAAGATACACCCGAGTCTCCTGGTCTTCGCATCTGAGTTCCTAAACTTTAGAAGAAAATAGTTCACAACAAGACGCTCGATTTTGCCATGTATTCAGATTTAATCGACTGTACCGACGAATTGCCAAGTCGTGTGCGTCATAGGCCGTATACGCAATACTTGTTCCATTATCTCAGGGAACCCAGGTTACGTCAGTAACCACGACATTCCATTTCGAACGGTCAGTCTATGGGGAACCAATCCAATTACGCCGTGCTATGATAAGCGCAACGACACGTACTGGACTCAAGTTGGACGCTCAAGGGTCCAAAGCAAGAGCTTATGACATGTCATTATAAACGGCTCCCTGAGGCCGGCCTCACTGACACAGAGGGACCTGCACCTGCAGTGCAGCGATTCCAAGTCATAAAGATGGACGGCTAAGGGCCTAGTTTAGTTACGAAGGGCCGGCCTCGCATAGAGGCCTCAATCACACAGAAAGGAATTGTGCCTGCAGTTATAAAATCTGGCAAATGTGGACGGCGAGGACCAGTCGGCCGCGCTACATATATCGCCAATAGAAACTCCACTGGACCATGCCCAGGAGGAGGCCATGCCTCTCGTGGAGTGAGCTCTAATGCCTGTGTATGCCAGAGCGATAGCCTCCATTAACCATCTGGACAATCTCTGATTCGTGACCGGAAGCCCTTTGGTGCGGCCACCGGAGCTCACAAAGAGCTGCTACAACTGTCTGTACTGGGCGGAGCACTCCACATCCTTCTCAGAGCCCGAACCGGGCAAAGGTGTAACTGCTGCTCGTCTTCCAATGCGGGAAGAGCAGAGAGCGTGATTTCTTGTGCGTTGAACGGGGTCAAAAGCACTTTGGCAACATAGCCATGTCTTGGTTTGAGGATGACTTTAGAGTCAGCCGAGCCGAACTCCAGACAGGAAGCCCTGACAGAGAGCGCTTTAAGGTCCCCCACTCGCTTAACTGATGCTAAAGCTAGCAGTAGTGCAGTTTTGAGCAAGTGCGGATTCAATTCGGCCATCAGTAGCGGCTCGATTGGAGGTCCCTTAAGGGCCCGGAGGACGATAGATAGATCCGGGAGGGCACCGTAGGACGTCATGGAGGGTTGAGCCTTCTAGCTCCTCTCAGGAAGTAGACAATCATGTAGCTCCTCCCAACCGACTGGCCAGCCACCGGCACATGAGAGACTGCGATGGCTGCCACATAGGGTTTGTACGGGTGCTTGAAATCCTTGAAAATGCTTGAATTTTGTTGTTGTGTTTTCTAGGTTTGAAAAGTGCTTAAATTTTGGATAAAATGCTTGAAAATGCTTGAAATTGTAACTGTATTTCTTTCACAACAAATACCTATCTGACTGAAAAGTTTGTTTATTAAATGGAGAAATAAAATGTAGCCCTTCAGATACAGAGCAATTTGCACTACGCTGGCCAGAACAAAAGTAGGTGGAGTTTTCATTTTGATTTCCGCGCTTGTTTGGATGCCCTGTTTTTATTGGCCGCGCAGGTAATCGTCACAGAGCGCAGCAGGCAAAAGTTGAACTTTTGCCTGCTGTGCTCTGTGACGATTACAACCCAAATGCCCACCAATACCGGGACGGTCTTGTTCCACAGGGTCCCTCTAGCCTCAAGCTCCGAGTTTCAGAATTTTTCTCCATTTCGTTCCTGAGATATAAGAGATATAAACCAACTTTCCATTCATTTAAACTGTATATATGTTGTAATTCCACTGTTGTCCGCAGCAGTATTAGACATTTTTAATCTTTTTTTATCAGCTTTTAGCAAAGGCTGACAAACAAATGCTTAAAGCTATTTTTTTATTAGTTTTATATTATTACATCACAAAGAAATATGTGAAATGCTTATAGACCATTAAAAGAGATGTTCACAATAACATATCACACAAGTGTGTGTGTGTGTCTGTGTGTGTGTGTGTGTGTGTGTGTGTGTGTGTGTGTGTGTGTGTGTGTGTGTGTGTGTGTGTGTGTGTGTGTGTGTGTGTGTGTGTGTGTGTGTGTGTGTGTGTGTGTGTGTGTGTGTGTGTGTGTGTGTGTGTGTGTGTGTGTGTACGCAAGCATGCATTATGGAGTTAACATGGAAAAACTGGTTTGCTTCAGTGCAGAATACTGGTGAAACCAAGTAGTTCAAAATGAAAGTGAGCCAATAAGTGGTCTTCTACTGCCCTCTGCTGGCCATTCTACTTATTAACAGTCTTTTTACATGTGCTTTTGCATTCATATATTTAAGACTCTTAAAAAATCCCTTATATAACAATTACTATTATAACACAATCATATTTTGTCAGAGTTTATCACTTCATTTGTTCTGATGCTTCACATAATTGGTACTAAGGGGTAAATCATGGTGAATACGCTAGAAACATGGTAAATCACAGTAAATAAGGTAAATCATGCTAGAATCCTGGTAAATCATTCTAGAATGTGCTATATCATGGTAAATCATCCTATAACATGGTATATCATGGTAAACTATGGTAAAGCATGCTAGATTCATGGTAAATCATGAAAAACCACACTAAAATGTGGTAGGCTATATCATGGTAAATCATGCTAAAAATGGTCTATTCCATCTATGATGTCAGTGGTTAAATGCTTGCTACATAAAACTCAATGTCTTTTGATGCTTTTGAGCTTAACTGCCTTAACTGCCTTGCTTGAACACCGCTAAATGCTGCTTGCAGCTTTAATTTTAAATGTATTTGCATGTATAATTTCAGACATAATGTTTTAGTTTTATCAAGGACGTAAATGCCAGCGCTGGCATTGAATTTGTAATTATGAACTAATTTTGTAAATGTATTTTCCATGTATACTTTGAGGTAATTTTTCAATTTGATCAAGAACGTAAACCAATGCCAACGCTGTTTGTTTATAGTAGCCAGTTAGTTCGATGCTATTTTGTGTGTATAATGGCGCTTTTCCACTTCATGGTACGCTCGGTTCGGTTCGGTACGGTACGATTCGGCGCGGAACGGTTCGGTTCGGCTTTGCTTTTCCACTGCGTGGTACGACTCGGCTCGGTACGGCACGGTTCGGTTCGCTAGCTTGGTTGCTTTTCCACTGCAGTTAGTACCCATTCAAAGTGGGTGGGACTGATCGTTACACTGTTTGTAGGTCCGGTGATAGCCGTGTGCGGCTAGCTGAGCTAGCTGCTACTTCTTGGAACACTTTTTCATTCTGTTTTGCCCCATCCAGCTCTCGCTGGACCCGCTCCTAGGCAACCAACTAGAGGAACGTCTGCACCTCGACCACGATTCAGCCATTTCCTTTTTAAAGTGTTGATCTCTTCTTTTTTTTTCAAGTAAGTAAAACACAGGTGCTACCGTGTTGGCTGTTGTCTACTGGTTATATGACTCTGTATAGCGGGTTTAGTGTCTCGTGTCGCAAATCCAATGATGCTGGTAGTGACGATTCTGTCTGTCTGACCAATCAGTGATCTGCAGTGTTTCACGTCACATTTTAGTACCGGTACGGAACCTTGGAACCTCAACAGACCAGGTACCATTTAAAGCGCGCCGAAGCGCGCCGAAGCGCGCCGTACCGTACCGTACCATGCAGTGGAAAAGCACCACAAGTGAGCCGTACCGAACCGAACTGTACCGTACCATGCAGTGGAAAAGCGCCAAAGCGTGCCGTACCGAACCGAACCGTACCGTACCATGCAGTGGAAAAGCGCCATAAGACAAACGTGTATAAAGTTAAAAAAAATTATATGTAATCGCAACAGCAAACTTCAGCTGAATAGACAAACGGTTGTTCATTATATTGATAAAACAATAACTTTAAAAAACAGTATTACTCAGTCATTTATTCAGTTAGCCTATATTAAATGTTTAATCAGGAGAAAACCGTATCTCAAAAGCTTACAAGCAGCAGTAGCATTTTCAAGTAACAGCATCTTGAAATTCTTATATAATAATAGTAAAATAGAATAGAATAGAATAGAATAGAATAGAATAGAATAGAATAGAATAATAAATAAAAATTACCATTCAGAAACGTTTTGTAAGAGCCGTGTTTGGGGAGGTTCTGCCAGATGAGATGACTGGAACGGAAAACCCCATAACTGTTAAAAGTACAAGATATCGCAGCGGACATTCAAACGGATCTTTATATTATGAATATAGGACTGACCCAAGCGGCAACCTCTCTTGAAACTTTTACAGTCATGCTTGAAACCAACACGGAAGTGAATTGAACTGCAATTCATCGACTGGCCGCTTGAGGCAGGCTGCAAAAGTGAGTCAAATCTTCCCCATGTTAAAATGCCCAACTTTACAGCAGAATTTTTTTTTTACAGCCTGGAGCAAGTGGTTTTGGTCTATATAGCTAATTTTGCCCTTCATGACAACTGTGAGGGGGATGAATTATTTTACAACTCATCCGTTTAAATTATATTAAGCTCTGCATAATTAAGGGCGTGGCCACTTGAGTGACTGTTGGATTGAGGCTGCTGTAACTGCCGTTTGTCTGGTGTCTGTTAAGGGGATAGTTCACCTAAAAATGAAAATTATTTCATCATTTACTCACCCTCAAGCTGTTCCAAACCTCTATGTGTTTATTTGTTCTGCTGAACACAAAGGAAGATATTTGGAAGAAAACAGATCTCAATCCCCATTGGCTTCCATAGTAGGAAAAAATACATACTATGTTAGTCAATGGGGATTGAGATCCGTTTTCTTCCAAATATCTTCCTTTGTGTTCAGCAGAACAAATAAACACATAGAGGTTTGGAACAACTTGAGGGTAAGTAAACGATGAGAGAATTTTCATTTTTGGGTGAACTATCCCTTTAGCAGCTGATGTAGGCTACTTGCCATCTCTGCCGTGTTTGTGCTTTTTTCAGTATTATTTGATACAATTTAATACACGCATTATACCTTTGCCCACTCCGTTGGGTTCCGTCGTTGTCGAGTATGGAGAGAACAAACAGCGCTGTATTTCCAGTTGTTTTTCTCACATGCACTAATTTTGTCTGACAATTTCGTTGCAGATTTAGAGTTTAGATTTAAAAACGTCTACAGATATACAGGCTACACCTGTTATGCGATGCCGTTGCTCTCACGGAATAGATATGCATATTTATTTAACTTTTTAGTGTTAAGTTAAATAAAAAGTACCGTCAGATGAAATCCTGCAGGTGTTAGGTAGGGGAACACTTATTAATGGTATTAACCCCAGTGACGGGTAGGTTTAGGGACGGGGTTGGGGTAGGTCCTATATTTATATATACAGTAATGTAACGTTAAGTCAACGGCGTTCATAAACACGCTGAAAAGTGATTATGCATGTTGATAGCACGCCAAAAATGGAAATACGAATTGGCGTGTTATACATACGCTATTTCATGAGATCAGTCTGGTTTGGATCAGGACATGGTGACCCTTTCGATGTAGCAGGAAGGTTTTTAGGGCCAGCAAAACCGCCAGCATTTCAAGGCAGGTGATATGCAGCCGTGCCTACGTGCTCGTCCAAGAGCCGGAGGCCGGATCGCCCTCGCACAGAGCACCCCATCCTGTGTTGGAGGCATCAGTGGTGACAACCAATCATATCGAGACCACCCCCAAGCTTACCCCAGACTCGAAGAGACTGGGACTCGACCAGGGGGCCAGGGCTCTGATACAGCCGTGGCCCACTATGACGTGAAGGCGGCCCGAGCGCCACGCTTGGGGGGCAACCTGTGGTTTCAGCCAGTTCTGCAAGGGGCACATTTGAAGCATACCCAGCGGAAGTTTTAATAATACAGAGACCATGAGGCCCCGCATCCTCTGAAAGGTTCTGAGGGGTCTATTGCTCCCCACCTTGATCGAGCCCGCGAGTTGCTGGATAGCCAGCGAGCGCTCGTCTGACAGCCCTGCCCTCATTTGGATCGAGTCTAAAACCGCATCTAGGAAGGAAATCCTTTTTTAGCGACGTTCGTCTGTTATAGGACAACTAGTTTGAATAAACAGACACTGATTAGCTACTTGCTCTAAGTTTATTTAAAATTGACAGCAAGACAACTAGAAGTGAATGTGCCTTCCATTAAATGAATGTTTTCCATCTCCTGCAGTAGCAGCCTCCGAAGCACCACTAACTCTGCCTCCGTTTCCCCCGTAAGCTGATATTAGTATTTAAACATTCTCTATGATAAAAAATGTTTGTAAAAAATATTAAAAACAGTACTAGTTAGTACTGGTGATGGCGCAGTAGATAAGACACATGCCTTTGGTGTGAGAGACCCGGGTTCGAATCCACTGTGTCACCAATGTGTCACTGAGAAAGACACTTAACCCCTAATTGCTCCAAAGGTGTGCGACCTCTAAAATTGTAATTGTAGTCGCTTGGATAAAATGTAATGTAAATGTACTGTATGTTCTACAGTACTGTAGTACTGTATGCTCTCTAGTACTGATAGGCCGTTCCGTTGAACGTGAACTTCAAGAATGGTCTGTGACGGGGAATTATTGGGATATGAAAGTAAGCATCTTTCAGATCCACTGAGAAAAACCAGTCCATCGGGCGAACATGCTCGAGGATCTGTTTTAGAGTTAACATCCTGAAAGGCCATTTGATAAGGGCTTTGTTCAGGTATTTGAGTTCTAGGATGGGCCTGAGGCCGCCGTCCTTTTTCGGAACAAGGAAATAGAGGCTGTAGAAGCCTGACTCGCTGTGGGCTGGTGGCACCGCCTCTATAGCCCCTTTTTCCAATAAGCTCATCACTTCGGCGCGGAGGTGCCCTTCACTGAAGTGTGGGTTATGCCCCCGAGGCGGGTTGGATTGCGAGCGAATTGGAGCGAGTAGCCCTGTTCTATTGTGTGTAAAACCCAACGTGACACACCAGGGATGGCTTTCCAAGCCTCGGCCCGGTTGGCTAGGGGTTTTATAGTGTCGAGTGGCGGCGCGCTGCTTTTAAGCAGGGAGCCGACCCTCGTGTGGTGTGGAAGAGGAAAAGTGCTCTTTAACCGAGTATTTTTTTTATTATTATGTTTGCTATAGCAGCGGTCGAGTCCAAGGTGCAACATTTACTCCATTGGCGCTGTGTGGGTCTGAGTAGCTGCAGGCGCTGGTTTTGTCTGCTGCTGAGCCGGCCTGGATTTATTGCGGCTAGAGGCTGCAGAGATGGAGCATTTGGACAGGAAGTGTCGCATAGCCTGCAATGCCTTCTGTGTCGTCGTGAAGCATTCAGCGAATCCATCTACTGTGGGGCTGAAGAGACCAGTGGAGGAGATTGGATAATCTAAGAAGGCAGTCCTGTCCCCGTCTTTGATCTCCGTCACCACCTCCAGCACCATTAGGCTGGCCATGGCTCTGCCAATAGCCTGGGCGGTGGCATTTGTGGCACGCAGGGCCAGGTCTGTGGCGCTGCGGAGGCCACGGAATGCATCTGGGTCGGGTCCAGTCTCGTCCATAGAGCGGAGGAGCTTAACTTGGAACACCTAGAGGACAGCCATCGAGTGGAGGGTGGAGCCTGCCTGGCCAGCGGACGCGTAGGCCCTACCCGCTAGGGCTGAGGTCGTCCTGCAGGGCTTAGAGGGATGGAAAACCATAGCTTTCCAGCCAATAGCCGAGGGTGGGCAGATGTGCCCAGCCACAGCTTCCTCTAGGGGGGCAGTTTCTCATAGCACTTTTCCTCGGCGCCGTCGATGGTCGAGAGCGCTGCAGAGGTTAACGGTCGCAGGCGGGCAGAGTAGGGGGCACACCCAGGATTTGGTTAGTTTTTCGTGGACTTCTAGAATGGGGCGACTCTCTGGCGAGGGGCCTGCTGGCGCCCCGGCAGAAACTACTCATCCAAGCAGCTGCGAGTAGGCTCCTCAGGCGAGGCCCAGTCGAGACCGAGCTCGCTGACAGCTCTGGTAAGGACACGGATGAGTTCTGCGTCGATACCGGTTCTGGAGTCGCTGCGCTGCTGAGACGGTAAGGGGGCAGGGTCATCTACGGAACCTGGCCATTCCTCCGTGTCTGAGGCCGCCAATGAAACTGAGTAATCGTGCGTGACCTCATGTGGATCTTCTTCCGATCTGCCAAACTAGACAAGACCACAGGCGTCAAGCAGGGGGTTGCTGGTCTGAGTGCGAGAACATCAAAAATGAGACATCTCTCTGTGGAGACTGTGAAGCATGCGGGGTCTGAGCCGCCGTGAGCTCACAAGTCTCTGTGTAAAAAGCCCTCTTACTCAGAGCCCAGAGAGGAGAGTGGCATACAGAGCAGCTGGACTCTGTTACCCATTTTCCACCAAGGCAGAGCTGGTGCTGGTTCGGAGCCAGAGCCTAGTTTCAATTCGGTTCTTTGCTTTTCCACACGCAAAGCACCAGCTCCGAACCAGGAAAAGTGGTTCTTAAGTAGCACCAAATCATTGCTGGTCTAGAACAGAGCCAAGTAACAACCGCTTGAGTCAGGGGCTGTGGGCGGGGTTACCGTGACCAACAAGACGAATAGAAACTTGTGACCGCCATTTTTAAATAGCAGCTAGTCGAGCTAATAGCAGCTTGATTATAATATCCGTCTATAAAAGTTACGGCGAGCTGCACAAACGCGTTGGATTCCGATGTATTTTTGCAAACCCATGAGCATCCATAGTAACGCAACGTCCGTTATTGTTGATGGCTTGTTCGAGATGCATCGGAACGGCGCGGACCGATCGGAGCTGCGGGAGTGTTTGGAGATCATACGACTCCTTGTGCTTTTGGATCGCTTTCGCAGTGATTTGATGTCATACGGCGATCGATCTGCGAGAAGCCGATGCATCTCGAACAAGCCTGGCGTGTTTGTGTTTGGCGCTACTGCACTAGCGTTGCTGGCCAACATGAGACGTATGCAGTGACGTAAGATCTGGCTCTGTTGTGGCTCTCTAGCCGGTGGAAAGGCAAACCGGTTCTTAGTAAGCTTGTCAGTGGAACCAACTCCGAACCAGCTCTGACTCTGGCTCTGAACCAGCACCCGGTTCTTGTTGGTGGAAAAGGGGTATGTGAGAGCGGCGTCCACGTGGGCCTTGCCTAGGCAGGCGACGCACTCACTGTGAGTGTCCTCATCATCCAGAGGGGCACTGCATTTTCCACAGTTGTGGTGCGGAATTTAAATCAACACCGCTGCTCTTTTATGAATGAGAAGAGTGAAAAGGATACACTGGAGCTCGCAGGGGAAACAACGCGACAGCTTGCTTCGAGATCGCTGGCGGGAGAGCGCGCTGGATCAGGCTGGCCATTGGCTCGCTTGCTGTTCTGCTACAGGCTCCTCTAGTCACGGTGAAGAAGGCGCAGGCTTCGTAGATCGTCAGTGAAGAATAAGATTCTTTGCGTAAGGAGATTAAATCTGAATCCATGGCAAAATCGAGCTTCTTTTATAGGCAGATTCCCCGCTCCTTCTGGCAGGCTTTGCAGGATTGGTTCGCGCAGTTACACCGCTCTGCCATTGGTTTGTGCAGTTCCCATTGACCAGCCAATAGCGTGCGAGTAAGCCTCAGCACTGTTATGGCTGTGCAGTAGCACTGCGTTATTTTATGAAAGGCTTCAGTATTTCGGAGAAAATGAGTTTTCCCCATAGCGCATAGCTACGCAATATGACTGACCGTTCGAAAGAGAACCTGGTTATATGAAGAAGCCTCATTTTAAGTGTGTGATTTTCTACTCCTGGAAAGGTCATGTAAATTAATAAAATCTTAAAACTTCATAGGCATTTTTATAATGAAAACACAATTTTGTTGCTGTAAAATATTTTGGCAGTTATATATTGTGACTAAAATTGCTATCCTTACTCCAGTATTTATGAAAAACTGAAAAGTTATGTAATTCATAAGTTAAAAAGAGTGGAAATTTTGGAATAGGCATTCGAGTATAATGTGGAAAATTAAAACATATACAGTAGGGGTTACCCTGACACTCAAAGTTTGATGCATTTTAAAAGTAGTCAACATTAAAGTAGTCAGAGGCCCAGGACCTTGGGCTTAAAGGCCTGTATTCACCTAAAACACAAAAACAAGGCACTGCCAAAGTCAAATTGATATTGAACAGTGCTTGAATGTGTTCCAGTTACTGTTGGCACAATGTGAAATAAATAAGGAAATGAGAAATGTTATTCATCCCAGTCCAGGAACCTCCTCATCATGAATAGTGGTATCTGAAATCATTATAACAGCTTTGACGTTGTACATGATTGTTGAAATGTGTTAAACACTTGTTCATTTTTGTAAGTGTGACTTCATTTCTCACATATGCTACTTGATTTCTTATATTTGTGACAATTTCTTGTATTTAGGACATTGCATCTTGCAATTAAAATACTGCAGGAAGATCATTTTGATATTTATCAGTCAAGTTACAAATGAGAGGCTAAATATCTTAGTAACAGTGGTTTTCATTACACATAGGAAAGTCATACAGGTTTGGAATGACATGAGGGTGAGTGAGTTTTGGTCGATCTATCCCTTTAATTTACCATTGCACCTAAGCAGGACAACAACTCACTGTAATACATCTTTTACAGTCTATCCTTTGCTGTAAATATTTCTGTATAATGAGAATATATTGTTTGTTTGTTTGTTTTGTCTGTTTTTGCCATTTCCTTGTCACAGATATGTGTGAGTGTGTGCATGCTCTCACTCAAGCTGCTTGACAGGGGCACTGGGTGCTTGAGAGGACTTATGTCCCTTTTCTGGACTTCTGACAGCTGGATTGGCTTGTTTTCCCTCCCTGTCCCTGGGGGCTTCGCTGTCAGCTCTATACTCAGGCAGATTGTGAAGAGAGAGATTAATGGACAATGAGGATGGCAGAAAGGGAGAGACACCGAGAGAGGGAGAAGAGAAAAAAGGATGAGAGGAGGCCAACTGCCATCTGCTCATTTCCTTTTAATGGACAAAGCAAACAGCAGGAGACAGTGCTGCCGACAAATCTGGATTTTCTTTATTACAAGAATACAGACTAATTTGTTGAGGTTGACAAAGACAGAAACATAACTACTTTTTCTTATATTCAGGTCTTTTACTCTCCATTCTTCTGTTCTTTTTTCATGTAAACAAGTGTGATTTGGTCATTATCTGTCTGGCTTTCAGACGAATCATTGGTTCTTTTCTATTTAGCTTCCATTTTTGAAAAATGCATGTTATATATGAAAAATAATGTACATCAGAAAAATAATGACTGTATTGGTTCAGTTTGAATTTGACATTGGATGTTATGTTATTGTAAAGAATCCGGCTCGGGTTTTGGGGAATGTGTATACAATACTAATTAAAATCACCAACTATTGCACACGGATGAACCAGATAACCATACATAAAAATCACCCAAAAAGGGATTATATAGTCCACGTGTCTGCTTCAGATGTACATAGATAATTAAAACATAATGAATTATAATTAATTAAGAATATACATCATATGCAGACGGGCTATATTGATTTTCAGAATACCTCAATAGAATTAAAACGCACTTCATCTAATCAGCTCGTCCGCCGAACTGCTTTGTATAATACTCTTTATCAATTCTCAAGGAGGTTTCTTCTTAGTTTAAACTTACTAATCAAATTAGTTTACTCAAGTCAACAATATCAGCTCGTAGCTAGAGATCGCACATGAAAGAGGCTTTGTTATGATCAACAAACAGAGACAATCAAGCATATAATGGAGTTTAATAAAATTAACTAGAAAATACAACTACATTTAACATAAAAGATATAATGAAAGTAAAAACAGGAAGAACGAGAAATGGAAACACGGGAAAACACAAATATCTCGTCTGAACCTAAGAGCCAACAAGGAAAATAGGCCTACACACTTTAAACGCATTTAAATTTAGAGGTAACAATACTTGCACCATGGACCTTTTTGTGTTGCTGGGCAAGACGAAGCGTGTGTGGATGGAGGTCTTGGCTCGTGAGATGGAGGCGGTCTTTTCGGTTCTTCCAGGGCGCGTTGTACTCGCGGGAAGTTCAAAAACGTCCTAAAGATACGTTATGGAAGGGAGTCCTTGAGTCCGGAGGTTCGAGGACTGATTAAAGCGTAAAGTAGGATACGTGGTTCGGTCCGGAGACAAGAGCACTAAGAAAAATTGACTGAGCTAAATGCAAAGTAAAACAAAAGACAAAATAAGACGAGAGAACAACAAACAATACCTAAGGTACCACTAACAGAAGAATGAAATGAAGAAGAGGATGACACGAAGAAGAGAGTGAGAGAGCAGTGTCCCGATCTTTTAAAGTGAAAGTTCACGCCTCTTCTTCAGTGAATAAAACCAATCGCACCTCACAGATTTTGAGCACGCAAAAGTTGTCTTTTGTTGATGACCTCATTTGCGTGTTTTATGAGATCGCCAGTTTGGTCATTTCAATTCAAAGATGGAAAAACATAGTGGACTATTTTTCACAATAACCGTTTACATATATTTGGCTCAGGCAAGTCATGCGATTTCTTTTGATACCAAACATATTCATGTTTGGCATGACTGATTTACACTCTTAGATTCTTTATAGAAACCGTTAAGAGTTTCACTACATAGTTAACAATCCTAGTTAGGCTTGATATAAAAGTATAAAACTCAAACATATAGAAAACGGGGTTTGGCGATAACGGTCTCCTTTTGATCGGACCTTACGAAGGGGATCAGGGTGACAGGAGGATCTCTGGTGAGAATCAGTTAGGCTGTAAAGGTGTCAACGTTAATTAAAACTCCAGACTTGCTGGCGCTAGCTGGTAAGTCAGATTTTGCCGGGTCATATGTTGTGGGCTTTATAGCCCATTTCACAAGAATGTGTGCGTGGCGTTTCAGAATTAGTGGATTCTTGATTCCTCGTTCATACTCTACATTATGTACAATTAGCTAGTCCAGTGAATAAACATGACTGTCACAAAATTCTGTGGTTTCTCATCTTTATGACTAACACCAGGCATTTCCCTTAACTTATCTGTTGGCTCCTATCACCACCATCTGTAAAAGCCTTACTTCCTTTTTAAATATCATTTTAATTATAGGTTCAAGAAAAGTCAAAATGGTTTTATTTAGCATTAGCTCTGAGATTACGTTCAAAGAGCAGTTTGTACTTGTACTACAAAGTAGTACAAGTCTATCCTTGCATGATAGACCCATGTAATTATGCTTGGTCATAGAAAAATAATTAGACTTATGTACTTTCCCATCATAATGGGAATCATCTCATTATGGGTTATATGTCCTGTCAAAATAATACAGTCCTGTCATTTGGTTAATGACATGATTAAAATGATGATAATGCAATGACAGGAAAAGACTGTATGCTGTGGATGTAAAGGTTTTATTTGC
Organism: Chrosomus eos; assembly: GCA_036326025.1. Lineage (NCBI taxonomy): Eukaryota > Metazoa > Chordata > Actinopteri > Cypriniformes > Leuciscidae > Chrosomus > Chrosomus eos. The sequence goes on from CM070819.1 coordinate 23,262,991, forward strand.
TAACAGCTAACAACAACAACAACAACAACAACAAAAATCTTCTGAAATGTTTTGCTAAAATTCCCATTAAATTATGCATACATTATTTCTAAATGATCTCTGAGCATGCAGTTGAAAACAAAAGTGTAAAAAATGTCTCAGGTTATGACTATAACCATTGCTCCCTGAGAAGGGAACGAGAGGCTGCATCAACGTAGTGATGCTAAGGGAATGCCTCTGCGTGATTGCATTGTGAAGCACATATAAAATCAGTCCAATGGGGTGATGGAACGTCAAAGGTGGGTGACGTCATGACCAGGAAGCTATAAATCAGTACGCCGTACTGACAAGTGCCTGTCTAGTGTAAAATCATAGTGAGCACAACTAAGACATCAGCACCTAGGACCTCATGTGTACAGAGTGAACCAGTCTGCCACATCACAAACATCCCATAATGCAGCTGCCATCAGACCTAACAGTCCTGAAACTGTTTGACAGTGAGTGACTGGCTTAGCTTTATCTTTTTCACGGCTGTGAGGATTGAATCAATACGGGTAAAAGAAAGATATGCCTGCATTGTCATAAAATCCCAAATCACGCCTAGAAAAGTGGTTCTCTGTAAGGGAGAAAGCACAGTTTTCTTTGCATTCAGCCTTAACCCCAATTCTTTCATGTATGAGGACGACATCTCTGCCATCTGCTCCAATTGAGCCCAAATCGACCAAACGTGACAAGTACGCCGTTACAAGGATGGGCCGAAAGAAAGAACCCAATACATTTACATTTATTCATTTAGCAGACGCTTTAATCCAAAGCGACTTACAAATGAGAACAATAGAAGTAGTGAAACTAACAATATGCAAGAGCTATGACCCTTCCCAGTTTAATATAACGCAGTAGTTTTTTTTCTTCTTTTTTTAAGATAATAGATATAGAATAGAAGATAAAGTGTTAGTATTAATGCATCAGGTGTTGCCAAAAAAAGATGTGTCTTCAGCAGTTTCTTGAAAATCAGCAGCTCGGATTGAGTTAGGCAGATCATTCCACCAGCAGGGAACAGACCAGGAAAAGGTCAGAGAAAAAGATTTTGTGCCTCTTTGAGATGTCATCACAAGACGGCGTACACTTGCAGAGCGCAGGTTTCTGGATGGCCCGTAAGTCTGAAGTAATGAGTTTAGGGAGCAGAGCCAGTGGTTGTTCTGTAGGCAAAAGTCATTGAATTTGATGGGAGCGGCAACTGGTAACCAGTGCACTTTTGTGAGGAGAGGAGTGACTTCGGCTTCTTAAAGACCACTCTAGCTGCAGCATTTTGGATCAGTTGCAGAGGTTTGACAGTGCAATAGTCCAGTCTGGATAGAACAAGTGCTTGGACAAGGAGTTGTGTAAATCTCAAATCTCCAGGACCATGCAGTTCTAGCAATGTGGTCTGTAAAGTTCAATTGATCATCAATCACAACTCCAAGGTTCCTGGCTGACCTTGATGGAGTTATGGATGACAAACCTAGCTGAATGGAGAAGTTGTGGTATATTGTTGGGTTGGCCGGGACCACAAGCAGCTCTGTCTTTGCAAGGTTTGGTTAGGTCCTTCATCTAGCCAGAAATGTCTGACAAGCAGGCTGAGATGCGAGCAGCAACCGTCGGATCATCACATCAATACCAGTAAGCTTTGTCCCCAAAAGCAAACCTGAGGGACTTCCTTAGTCGAGGAAGGATGGATATATGGAAGTATGCATCCTTAAGATCTATCGTGACAAACCAGTCCTCGGATCTGATTTGTGTCACGTTCCGCCTCAGAGTGCAGACCATTAATTGAATCCAGCTCTGCGAGTGTCGAGTACGACCGGTTACAAAAGGCTGAATGACAGAATCAGGTGTGTTAAATGAGGGAGACATACAAACTGTGCAGAGCTGTGGGTCCACAGGACCGGAATTGAGAAGCACTGCACTACACTATGTAGGCTACTTATAATAACTGTAAATTATGCATAATTACAAAAAAACCCTCTTAATTATATAGTAAGTACATGTTGTTAATTGATATTACTCAGACTTATTTGTATGATTACAATGTAACAAGTCACCTTGACCCAGAGCTATTTCTCACTCTCTTACACTTTTCAGACAATCCAAGCACCCCAGGAACCTAGTTGGCGATAGTTGGGACACAGAAGCCGATGTCTTTCTTATCTCCATTAGTCATGACTACTGTGTCCTATTTCATGATTATCTTATGAAAACCAATAACTCGCCCTAAGCATCGCCACCGCCAGCCTGCGCAACACGTCTAAAACACCCAACAGATGGTCATTACACAAACAGGCTAATTTATCTCAAAGCCAGCAGTGGGGAACAAACAAAAGTATTTTACTTAATGTAGCAGCTTGACGTTGACTTGCAGCTGAGCTTTCAAACCGGTTCAAATGAAAGATGTCTTGTTTTCATTAATTCTCCAGCAGAGAAAGCTCTTGTTTGTGAAATTGAAGTCAGACGATAGCACTGATCATTTATCAAAAGCCAAACGGCCCGTTTCATCATTGAAAACTGGTTAAAGCCATATTGTCTTAATTTATTGTGTATATGGTAGCAATATGTAACTTCATTCTTCCCTATTCATTTTATGTTTATATAATCGTAATCAATTTGGTTAATAAACTTAAACTTAATAAACTTAAGCATTTTGTATAAATCTTAATAACTGGGAATTAATAGAACTTTAAAAAGTACACAGATGTGCACTAATAAGTATAAATAACTCAATATTAGTTAGTCTTTTTGTTTTTTTTTACATATAACCAGGGCTGTACAATAATTTTTTTTTGCACATATTGTAGCACTGGTGCTATAGATGTTGAACGTTTTATTGCACATGCCACACAATTGTAGCATAAACATTTTTGTTACAATCTAAACACCCACAAGTACTGCAGTTCATCACATAAACAGGCATGTGACTGACAAAAAACATTAAAGGTACAATCTGTAATTTTTTCCCTGTCAGAGGTCGCATTTTCAAAACAATAACAAAGACGAAGCTTGATGATGCTATGAAGGAGTGTGGAACGATGGGAGACGTCGTTTTCACCATCCAGAGATGTGTGGAATTCACGAATCCTACATTATATCAGCTAATAAATTCGTTTTTGTATTACCTGAACGTTTGATCACACTATTTTATGTCATCGTATTGAATTATTGAAGGAACGTGAATGCTATTAGCCTGTTACTATATGACTATTGGTCAAATGATTTGGTGGGTTAATGCTGCACAGTTTAAAACAATCGTACTAAATTGTACTAAAAAGTGCATTTGAACAAACCCACAGTATTTGCAAGTAATGGCTAAATCTTTTTGTGCAAAACATAGGCTACTGTATTTAATTTCCCCCCCTAGCGGTCATTGATACCCCTCTTACCACAGGCCATGGCGTGGGCCAAAAAAATATCCCTTTTAGTTATGCTTTTAATATTAAACGCAGTGGCGTAACTTTGCTTTAAAAGGTGGGTGGGACAGGTGGGGGTGGGGTATATCACTATTTTAATCGATTTAAATAGTAGGCCTACATTGTGTTTAATTTGTCGTTTTATGAGATCTGCTTAATGAGATGTGTTGGTGGTGAGAATTTTCATGTGAAGAAATATCTGACTACTTTTTGTATGTATTTTAATGGTCCAGTGGCAGAACTTTTGCCAAGCGTGTCAGAGGTTCTGTTCTAATCTGCACTCGTGTAGTTTTTTTTTTTCTCATTAAAACCAATTATGTTTATCAGTGGTTGTATAGCGGCCCATTGATCGGCCGCTTGTGGGGTATATGGTTTCTACAAGCGGAAAACCAAGGACAGCGCGGATATTACGTAATTAATATGCGAGGGGACTATTTAATGACAAGGGACAAGCCATTATTTAAAACTGGCTAAAAATTTCCTTGGGAACTTTTGGTGTAGGCTACTAAGTAAGTAAGGTAGGTAAGTAAGTAAGGTAAGTAAGCTAGGTAAGTAGGCCTAGCTACACAAGTGCATGAAATATAGACTATCACACTGTGCAAGTGGTTTTTGAATATTTTATTACAAAAATCTAACATATGTAACTTTAATGTTCCATACAGGACACAGAAAATACAAACCTTAACAAGAAATGTTTTCATACAAATATTTTTTTTTTATTTGCCAAAAAATGGAGATGGTCCTCACTGCGGAACATGAAATCCATGGGGAGGAGTCGGATCCAGATCCGACTCCTCCCACCTTACATACACCTAAACCTACCCAACTCAGCCCCCTGATCCCTAAACCCACCCCTAATCCCTAAACCCAACCCTAATCCTACCCATCTCCACCCCTTGGATCTTGATCCGACTCCTCCCCGTGGATCTCATGTACTGCATTGAGGTGCTACTGGAGAAATGGCAGACAGCAGGAAAGTAACACCACTTGCTTAACATTAAGTCAATTTAGTTTATATAGCCCAATATCACTAATCACAATCCAAACAACATCCATCCATTTTGGTTGAGCACTTATAAAAATAGAGCTTCATTTTCAAATAAATCATAAGTATTAAAGTATGAAATTATTATGAAAAAAATTTATGACTTTAATTTATTAACTTCTGTCAGGAAATCTTATGCATCCACTGGGAGAATACAAGTCTCTTCTAAACACTGGAGAAATACTTATGGATTTGCTTACTTCAAATTTCTTTAGAGAGAAGTAGCCTATTATTTTTCCTATTTTAACCCAAAATAGGGTGTTGTGAGCATGACTCATGAGTAGGCTACGCGCATGTAATGTCTGTTTCTATGGCGTTCCGAACGGCTCTTTATTATAACTTTGCAACATACACTCGTCTCAGTGAACGTCTCACTCAACGTCTTAATTTTTTTTTTATTCTCCTATTCATTTCTATTAAATTTAAGACGCAGACGTGACGCAGACGTAACGCAAATCACACCTGGCAGTGAAGTGTCGAGTCCAGACGTCACGCGTCATTCACGTGTGGCAGTGAAGTTATTTATTGTTTTTTTCTCTAACACGCATTTAACACGCGATTCACAGTACAACACGGCTCAGTGCAGTGTGTCAGAGGCATTCTGATCGGCTCTTTAATATGACTTTGCAGCATGCACTCGTCTCAGTGAACGTGACGTCTGCGTCTGTGGTTTTTATATAGGATATGTGTGTGTGTTCTTGTTTAACACACATTTTGAGGGCCAAATGCCACCACAAAGATAGAATTATGAAGAAACAAAATTGATATAGGCCATTGCATTTTTATATTGTTGGGGTTGTTATTGTGTTTTAATTTTTTATAAATGTAAAAGGCCTAGGCTACAGCACTTTGGTAAACTAGAAAACTGTTTCTGTATATCCTTTAAATAGAAGAAAATAATTGAAAAAATATATTTTTATATATAGGCCTAAAACTATGATTACTAATTATTATTAAAACATCATGTCTAATATCCGAAAAATAATACAATTACAATCTGTCATTGTAAAAACATTTTGCCAAATGATGCAAATCTGAATTAATTGGGGAAACTAAATAAAATTTGCAGGTATGAGAAAAAAGTAGGCTAAGTTATAGTCTGAGACATGCAAGTTTGACTATAATAGCCTGGGCCGGGTTTCCCGATAACGATGTATATTCGCTCTTAAGAGCAATCTCTACGTGCAAGGTTACGAACGCTCTCTGCAATTCCAGGAGCGTTTCCCAAAAATGCACTTAACATGAACGCGCGAGAACGGAGACGTTATACGTGCTATTTTAAGAGTCGCTGTCCATTCGCGAAGTGCTGAAATAATGAAAACTATTTTGTAAATTAATTCAGTTTTACCATGATATAATCAGCTTTGCAACTTTGCATTTACACTTGCGACAACAGGCGATTAACTAAATAACGTCACTAGCTTGTAATTTATTGTAAAAAATCCCCATGTTTTCGGTGCTGGTGTTGTGGTGACGCGTTCATAATGTAAGGATGCCGCTGACAATAAAGCACCTAAATGTTGTCACAAAGAACCGGCAAAAGTAATGATTTTGAATATGTTGAATAGGCCTATAGCAAGGACACAATTTAATTGTTTATTAACATGTTTTCTGTGTCATTGTCGCCTGCAAAGATGAAGTTGACGATGCTGATCGTGGTCTTCGCAGTGAACGCGCCAGAGAGAAATGCACATTTCATACGGATTACATAAACAGAGAGCAGTCTGTTTTCTTTCGTTTTGAAATGTTCTTGGTTGATGAAACATTGATTAAAATTAAGATACAATTAAAACAAAACGAAATTCACTTTAAAGAAAGGCTTTGTGCTTTCTGTTCGAGGTCTCTGAAAGTTGTAAAGCAGTCTTTTAGTGCCGCTTTCAGAGCGATCACGTCCGTAACGGATTCCCCAATTTTAAATAATTTATCCTTAACTCGTTTTGTGGTGTAGTAGGTAGGTCTACGTATATTGTATAATGTTAACTTCAAATAATAGTAATTTAAGGGAGAGGCTTATTCCAACGTAAAACGCTGTATACATATAGTTTTAATCAAATAAGGTTGGATTATTTATATGTTGAGCTGCCTGTTCATGAAGCTGAAAGTGCACGTAATAAAATAATATAGCTACAATTGATGCAAACCAACAGGATTCCTTGCCTTTTCTGCTCTATTATGTTTTATGTGGGTACTGGGTAGGGCCCCATATTAGTTATTGAAACGGGCTACCAGATGCTTGGTCGCCACTGTTCAACGGCTTAGTGAAGGTGTAGAATCAGCGAGATAGTAGCATGTTATTTAGTGCAGGTTAATATAGTGTAAATGCAGAATTAAAAGATTTGAGAACAGATCAATTCACAGATGGGGAAAAAATAAAATAGCTTTATCTATAAATAATCTTATGCTTTTATGCACCAGCAAAGACATAGTCTAAATAATAATAATAATAATAGCCTAATAATAATAAACTGTGATCGCCTTTCTCTTTTGAGGTGTAACTGTTTTATATACTTCTGTTAACAGTCTTAATTATATTATACCAAGTTATATAATTTGTGTAAATTCATATTTACTATTTGGAATAAAAAGCTAGGCCTAGGCCTATATAAGCAAGGTAAAAATCACTTAATTGCTAATAAAATACAACTGAAGATCAGTGGGGGAAAATAATAAAGAATGAATAAATGTGTGAAATGTGCTGGAAACCCCTCTGCAGCAGACGCAGACGAGACGTTCCGCAGACGCAGACAAGACGTTCGGCACACGAGCGAGTGATGTGGCAGACGCAGACGAGACGTTCGGCAGACGCAGACGTCACGTTCTGCAGACGCAGACGTCACGTTCATTGAGACGAGTGCATGTTGCAAAGTCATATTAAAGAATCGTTCGGGACGCCATATGTTTCATTCACAGTCAAAGACGGAGGGCGTCCTCGCGCAGAAAGTCCACATGTGAGACTCATAGAAGTCATAAAACTTATGACGTTCCAGGAAATCCCGTATGGACAAAGGCAGTCAGAGATCGCTGAAGCAGAATAAAACGCAGATTGAAACGTTTTGACTGACGAAATATGAACAGTGTTCGGAGAAGAGCAAGCTGCCCTTGCGTTCGATCATTGCGAGCGCAAGCACTTTGAGTGGTTTTCCATTAAAGTGTGTCACTCTCATCTGGCATATTTTCAATAGCTCCCACATTAAGATCGTGGGGTTCGCGAGTCGATCCAGTAGAATTAATGACAGATTTTTTTTTTTTTTAAATGCACTGCATTATTCAAAGCAATGAAATATCTGTAAAAAAAAAAGTGCACAACGTTTAAAAACAAATGTTTATGAATCAAAGAGTACTTTTTGCGGATAAAGACATGAGCTGCAGTGAACTTCTTAACTTTAGATAGCTTTCTAAACATGCGAGAGTTGCTCTTGTGCGAGAGTGCAACGATCAAAGATGTCCGTCTTCATGTTTACCTAGAAAACGATGGAAAAGCAGTGCAGAAAATGCGTTCTGTGTGAACAAACAGCTTGGTAACGGTTTTGACGTTAACCAAGATCTTCGGCACATTTAGCTTCTCTATGTCTGCAATGTTTAGAATGAACAACGCAGCAGTGCCACATAGTTGGGTAAACCAGATGGTCTTATTATTGGAAGATTGGTCAAGGTCTCTGGTTGTCAGATGACAGTCAGAATGACATCTGACAGATGTGAATGCAATAACTCACTCTGTTGTTGCTGCAGCTAGAAAACAACAGAGATATTCAGCTCAGAGAAGAAAGTATGTGCATAATTTTCTAGGATCTGTGTGGTGCATTTTGATTAATAATCATTGATTAATAGTGTGCTTATAGTGTGAGTAAATAATGACTGAATTTTCATTTTTGCGTGAACTATTCCTTTAAGTAAACTCCCATATCACTGAACAAAACAACCTAATGAAGGTTAAGGAAAACCAATCAAACATCTCCAAACCACATACTACATGGATGAACTGACTGAACAATGGTAAGGGTGAAAACAAGTTTGTATTTTGATTAAATCTTTACATAGTGGTACTGTCAATTATTGAAGGAGACTCACCATGCAGGTTCTGAAAAACTCAAGACACACAGGAAGGCCAAGAAGAACAGTGGATTGGCCCACCGTATAGATGCTGTGAAATTCAAAAAGTGAATACCGTTGAGTGTGAAGAAGTTACTTGAACAAGCATGATTTTGAACATTTCAATTAAAATATATACACAAATAATGTGGTGTTCACATATCTTTAATGCAATCAGAATAGTAAAATATCAAAAACTAAATATTAAAAAGTCAGAATATCATAATAGAAAAAACAAATTGGATCAGCGATAATCCATGTTAAAGGGATAGTTCACCCAAAAATGAAAATTCAGTCAGTAATTACTCACCCTCATGTTGTTCCAACCCCGTAAGACCTTCGTTCATCTTCGGAACACAAATTAAGATATTTTTGATTAAATCTGAGAGCTGGATCACTCCTAGTTACGTAGTGTAATAGCATACTTCCGGTTTCTGGACTGGCTGCAGTAACACGTCTCTGTCCATGCGGGGGCGCTCGCGAGCGAGTGCAGAATGAATGGGAGTCTATGGGGTTTCACCCCCAGAAATCCACTTTTCTCAGGATGTAATTTTTTGTCAAGTAATTTGAAAGTTGCATTCAAAAGGGAGGGCAAAGATAATACACTCTGCTGAAAATTGCATTTTTAAGTTCAATTATCTGTTCTAAAAATCCGTTCAAACATGTGATGACGTCACAGTAGCAGAATGCTAGCGTGTTCCGGCCAACAACGGCCTAACCTGTAAGAAATCGAAAGGACATAAGTACTCGTTCATTCGATTTTTGGCCTATAATCTATATTGAACTTGCGGAATCAGCAATAAAATCTACGTTTATTCAACGACAAGCAGGAGAAAGAGACACATTTAGCCGTTTAGCTCCATAGACTCCCATTCATTCTGCGCTCGCTCGCGAATGGAACTGCAACCAAAGATGATACAACGGGGCTAATAGGAAGTGCTCAGGCTTTCCGTAGACGGGCTTTGGTACAACACAGAACCACTACGCTATTACACTACGTGAACTGACTCGAGGCCCACAGAGAAGGAAATTAATAGTTGAAATAAAGTTATTATTTTTGTTTGTTTTTTGCGCACAAAAAGAATTCTTGTCGGTTGATAAACTTAGATTGAGCCACTGTACTCACTTGGACTTTCGGGGCCGGCAAGTTTAACATATACAAAAATATCTTAATTTGTGTTTCAGAACTTTCATTTTTGGGTGAACTATCCCTTTAAATATTTTAAAGTATTTACCATTCATTGATGTGGCTCTGTTGAAAGGATTCTCCCTAAAACTAAACTGAAAGACATTAAGAACACAGTGAAACTGTATTTCCACAGTGGGTCATTTCATCAAGTCATAAAACTACTTGTTTTGTAAAAAATGTTTTAAAGATCTGGGCCCGTATTCCTAAAGAATCTTAATGCAAAAAGTAGCTCCTAGTGACACAATTCTAAGAAAATTCTTAGAAATGTGGGCGTTTACTCTTAAAATTAAAGAAAAAATCCTAGTAAAGAAAAAAGTAATTCAGAAAGCATCTTAACCCTTAAAAGAGGTCTTAAGGTCAAAATTGTTAGGAGCACGGACGAGGACTTTTAAGAGGCTTAAGAGTTTCTTTAGCAGAGGAGAAAATGGCAGAAAGACGAAGAGGGAGAAGAAATGTGTTGCAGACAATAGATGACAGTGAGTTTGGTACACTAAAACCAACATTCAAACCACCAGACACCACATAGACACGCCAGTAATCAGTGTAATTGGAAAGAGTGGAACAATTGTTATCATTATAAGCCAAACAAATACCTTATAGGAAATAAACAGCATTGTAAATAAAAAAAGGATTTATATACACATATGAATGAGGCATTTATATGAATGAATGAGGCATTTATATAGCGCTTTCATATGTACTTCTGTACACCCAAAGCGCTTTACAATCATATCAGGGGTTCTCTCCTCAACCAGCACCAGGAGAGAAATAATATATACTATGTGTGTGTGTGTGTGTGTGTGTGTGTGTGTGTGTGTGTGTGTGTGTGTGTGTGTGTGTGTGTGTGTGTGTGTGTGTGTGTGTGTGTGTGTGTGTGTGTGTGTGTGTGTGTGTGTGTGTGGAAAATGGTCAAATAGGAAAAATTATGCATGTGTTTTCAAAGTGAAGGCTTAAAATAGACCTACAGGTGAAACTGGAAAAATTAGAATATCGTGCAAAAGTTATTATTTTGATGATTAACTACAGCTTATGAAAACCCCAACTTTCAAAATCTCAGAAAATTAGAATGTTACATGAAATAATAAAAATGTAAAATAATTTTAAACATTCCACATCTTTGGAATTCTCTCCCACCTCACATTTGTCACCTAGACTCTCTTCTTCAATTCAAATCTCAACTTAAAACTCATCTGTTTAGATGCTTATTCAACATAGATTTTAATCGGGATTTCATTTTACTTAAATTTTTTGATTGTACTTATTAATTTGATTTTACAAATGATATTATTGTTGGGCTAGTATTAATGTTCTGTTTTAAATTTGCTCTGTAAGGCGTCCTTGGGTGTCTTGAAAGGCGCCGTGAAATAAAATGTATTATTATTATTATTAAACACAGAAATGTCAGTCCTCTGAAAAGTATAATCATGCATATGTTTATAGTTAGATATACTAAATATATTAGTTTCATCTTTTAATTTTAATTACTGAAATACATGAGGTTTTGCACGATATTCTAATTTTTCCAGTTTCACCTGAATACTTAAATCACTATTTATTTCCTTCTCGGACAACCAACCAATCACAGTCTTCAAAAGATTGTGTCATACATAGCAACGGGGTCAACCCCGCCTCCTCACTAAAATAAAAGTTTTTGTCTTTTCCTTACTCAGAGTTGCTCTCAGATCGATCCTGAATCGCTCTTAAGCTAAGACTCCTACGTAAAAGTTTTTAAGCTAAATTAAGAGTTTTCTAAACGGATTCTTAGATTCTTTAGGAATACGGGCCCTGGTCAATATTGCTCCAAAGATCATTAAGACATGTCATTAAAAATATGCAAGGTAAATAGGCCTATAACTATACATTTTATGAGGAGAATGAACTTTAAAAACGCAGTAAACAACATGATTCATAACTGTAAAGCAATGCAGTCTTTTAAATGACAAAGCAAGTATATTTACTTTGGAATTAAATAAAATAATTTCATCCTTTGACAAATATAGCTAATTTGAATGGATTTAATTTAAACTTTTTTTTTTTTTGAGTGATATGCAAAGTTGCATAGTTTGCATAGTTTATGGACAGAAAATGCATGCTTTGTAAGTGATAGATAACAACTTTGGTTTAACCCTGGTTTAATCAATCTTGTTTTTGGTAATTGTCACTATATGACTAGTCAATCAAACCGGCAGTTTGCGCTGCCACCGTGTGGTCATTAAGCCACAGTGAAGTAGACTAGAATCTGTAGGACAAACACAATTCCCAAATGTAGAATTTTAAAGGTAAATGCAAACTGTAAAATCTGGGACTTCAAAAAAATAGCTGAAAAAAAATCAGAAAAGCAGATCCAGTGTTTCATTACGCTTTATTTCACATCTCATTAAGTAATGTGCATATAGTAAAAATAAATAAAGATGACATGATACTATACTACTACTACTACTACTACTAGTAGTAGTACTGAGGATAAATAAACAAACAAATAAATGAATCATTTTTTTGTCTTATTATAATGCGCAATAAATTATTGGGCAGAAATGAAATAATTTTTTTTTTTTTTTTTTTTTTTTTACATTTTTGTTGGTTTGCGATGTTTTTTGGTACATTATTCCCATTTTTAACTGCTACAAATTAAAGAAAGTTCATATCCAGAAACTGTGTACATTGTACATTGATGTCAAATGCAAAGGCTGCTGTTACAACCTATGCTTGGACAGGGACATCATTTTCATTTTGTGAATTAATTTATTGTGGTAATTAAATTTACTTGTTCAAAATAAATTGTGCCATCCCCCATCACCAACAAATGTAAACAAAAAGTAGGCCTAAAGAAAAAAAATTAATTCAAAAATAAAAAATAGAATAAAGAATATATTACAAATGCATAAACACAGAGCACATAAAAACATTGCACATTTTCCCACTAAAACAGGTGTTTCTGTTTTTTTTAGCTTGTTAAAGTGTGTTTTTGAATGAAATTACCTTATTACAATTGAGTTGTTATAAAGTTAGGCTTATAGTAATCTGGATTTTCACTCTTAAAAACAGTTAGGCTATAGCTAATGTAAGCAGCAACTGTGTGTGCTAGGCCTAGCCTATTTATGACCATTGTAATCAGACAAAACCATGGATGACTAAAAACATGGACAATCACTCATTTCCTTAGATCAGTTTCTGTACGACAAATACAATTGCTATGAAACACAGTTGACTAAAACTATGGAAGGAAGCCCATTTCTGCCACATCACATGAGAAAAAAAACATGCTTAGGAAATTTCGCTAGTAGGCTAGGCCTAGCCTAATTTGTTTTTAGAGTTGTTAAATTTCCGACGTAGCCTAAAAACGTATTTATGTGAAATGTTACAATTATGACACATATATAAATATAGCCATATTATAAGTCAAACTTATTAATTGACATAAAAGTCGAAACAACCCTCACCTGCTGTGTGGTAAAGTCACTAACTCACGGCCTCTAGTGGCTCATAACAGAAAACGCTTATTTCGTAGGAGTGACGCGGATGAAGTGTGTCTCCTGCGAGGCACCATCCTTGATACCCTTTCCCCTTTCCCTCTCTCATAGCGAGATTTCCATTTAACTTCTAAGGTTTTTACGTTGTAAATTCAGTGCCTTTAAAACGTAATCTTTTTTAGTCATCTTAGTTATATTTGGCGTAAGTGGCATGATGTTTACGTCCACCGGTTCGTGGGGATTGTGTAAGTATAGCTCAAAATCATCATGTCATGAAGATCATATCCTGCTGTCATTCATTCAGAATCAGATTAAAGCTCAGACGTCATGACCTTTAATCGATTATGATCACACTTCACACATCATCCTTACCTTCAAATAATTTTGCTTTGACTCATGATTTAAGACAGGAAGTGTTGCTATCGTTTAAAAAGTTAGGGGTGAAACCAGGCGCTGCTCTCGGAAATGCGACATGACAGAATGATGTGTTATTACATTATTGTGTTAACTAAGTCTTTAATATGAGAGCTAGACATAGACTGAATGAACTCTTCTTAAAATCACCATAGCCAACACCTTGAAAAACGCCAGCAAAGAGCCTCAGTTCACATTATTACTGATGTAGCCTTATAATTAAAATTAATTTACCTCTTCTTAAGCTGTTCTTAGCCTGTGTGACTATTTCTTCTGTGAAATACAAAATAATTATATCTTTAGATTTTAAATTTGGTTTACATTTTTTAAAAATGCCATTGACCAAAAAACATAAACTAATATTGATAGTTTGAATACATTTCAAATTCATTCAAATAAAGTAAGTTTTATAGATTAAAGTGATACATGTCATGAATTTATTTAAATTTTAAAAAATAATATTGAAAGGAAAAAAATCATGTCATTGACCTATATTATACAAAACAAAAAAATGAAAACAGAAAATATTAAAATGAAAACTAATTTAAAATATAAATAAAAACTTGTATAGTATTTCAACGATACTAAAATAACACCGACATACCAGTGTGTCTGACTGCCGTCTATGCTGGCTGCACTTGGTGAACTCACATATTTACCAAAAGGACCTACTGTATAGGTCCCCCATTTGGAAAATAAACGTTCATCCTTTGACATGACAAAGGATTTAACAATACAACTTCTCTGCTCTCCTACAGATAAAGCACCCCTGTCCAAGAGCTTACTGCTGCTTCCTACAGTCCTCTCTGTACTGCTGACTGTGCTTTTGCCTCAGTACCAGGATATGTTCATATACAACCTCCAGGCTGTCAGGCAGGGCAAACAGGTGAGATAATACACCAATCTACTTGATTTTACTTATCTACTTGAGTAATTCAGTGCACTATATAAAATGTGCACTATATAAAATGTACACTTTTAAAGTCAGCATGAAACTGAAGGTGTGGTATTCTTTTCTTCGCTGTTGCAACGTAAATTGTTAGACGGGACATGATTTTGTCCATCAGGAATTGATTGGATTGTTTTGTTTTGCAATAGCTGTGTGATCTTATGTGAGTGACAAATTGTCCTGCCCTTTTGCCGAAAACACGTCACCTGACCAGAGAAGAGAAGAGATGTTGTTGCAAGAGGAAGTTATTTTGATGAAAGATTACAAGGGCACACGAATAATAATACAAAAATAGTGTGTGAAATTGTGTACATTTAATACATACTTCAGTATTCCATTAAAAATAATTAAAATTGTCCATTTTGATTTTGTGTTGACTTAAACACTGTAAATTGCTCAAAAATGTTTTTGTGATAAAATAATTAAGCTATTGTGTCAAAAGCAAGAAATAAAAAAAATGGTTTTGCATATTGGTTATAAGATACTTTGGTTTAACCAAAGGAGTAGGCCTAGTTAGTTCATTTCAGAATAAAATTTCCTGATAATTTACTCACCTCCTTGTCATCCAAGATGTTCATGACTTTCTTTCTTCAGTTGAAAAGAAATAAAAAAATTTGAGGAAAACATTCCATGATTTTTCACCATATAGTGGACTTCAACGGGTTGAAGGTCCAAATTTGGCATTTCAAACGTTTTTCTCCTCCAACTTCAAATTCATCCGACATTGTTGGTTTACCTTTTATTTATTGAATTTTTTTGTAAAGGGCATTTGACTTATTCTTTGCACTTTCGCGTTGTAAACACTAGGTCGGTACTTTCGCCTACGTCACGCTTGACCTTTCAACGTGATTACGTAATGCGTGGCGCATCACAGCTAGTGCAAGACGAGCATTTGTGGTTAAAATGTATGTAAATGGTAATCTTTTAAAGAAAATGCTGGATCGTTTGGCTAGATAAGACCCTTAATCCTCGGCTGGGATCGTGAAGAGCCCTTTGAAGCTGAGCCCTTTGAATTCTGAAGTGAGCTAACGTTAATCCTTTAAAAATAATCTTTCATACTGGTCATAAAAGGTGTGTTATCAGTCATTCAGCCTTTTGTTGCTATTAATTTTCAGATATAATCGATACATTTTATTGGATTGTCTATAATATTTTTTATTTATTTCTAATATTGTGCGTGTTTTCCATGTCTCTCTTGTAGTTATGGAGGCTGGTGAGTGGACGGCTCATCTGCCTGGATCTGAAAGACACTTTCTGCAGCAGTTTGCTTATCTACAATTTTCGCATATTTGAGAGGAGGTTTGGCAGCCACAAATTTGCTGTAAGTCTCAGGTGTGAATAATACACTCGTTAAAGGGATACTCCACTTTTTTTTGGAAATAGGCTCATTTTACAACTCCCCCAGAGTTAAACAGTTTTACCGTTTTCGAATCCATTTTACCGTTTTCGAATCCATTCAGCCGATTTTCTGATATTTAGAAGAATATCAGTAAGCAGACAGTTTCTGGTCTCATTGACTCCCATAGTATATTTTTTTCCTACTATGGAAGTCAATGAGACCAGAAACTGTCTGCTTACTGATATTCTTCTAAATATCAGAAAATCGGCTGAATGGATTTAAACCTCAACTGTTTAACTCAGGGGGATTGTAAAATGAGCCTATTTCCAAAAAAAGTGGAGTATCCCTTTAAGTCTGACGTCACGTTTCACTGCTTTCTGGTCCAAACGCTTAAGAAAAAGAAAACAAGGAACGGTGCTACACTCACAGTGTGTAATACTACTTAAAATATTTTATAAATCATTCAAATACTGGTCTCCGGGATGTCGTGAGCACGGAGAGACTGTAGTGTACACCATAAGTTGTTAAAAGCTAATCTTAAATGTGTAATATGAACGAATAGTGCTCATAAATGGCTGTTGAGATAGTATTGTCAAGAGAAACGAGTTGAGGCTTGGACCTGAAAATGGCATTCATTACATTGCAACTTAAAGGAGAACTCCGGGCAATTTTTCAGTTAATCTTGATCGTTATACCTTTGTGAGTACTGTCTATAGAAAAAAAAAAGCGAACTGGATCGGTGCTTGCAACACGGAGCTGTTACAGCAAATGCCCAGAGCTCCCACTCAGCTAAAACGGCAGTTATGGGGGCATATACATAAAGAGCGTTTTTGTGCCTCTTAACAGACACAAAATGCAATTAAAATGTCTGTCCAACATGAACAGATGTTCCGTTTAGCAACTTAGCCAATAAATTCACCTAAATATTGTTTTAGACGGCAAGCTGTTGTCTCGCGCTGAAGTCCCGTGGGAACTCCGGAAAAGATAAATAGTGTCCAGGTGGGAGGAGCGTAGTGTGTGAAGAGTGATGATCGGAGTTATATAAGTGCATTCCTGGAACTGGGCGTCTTTACACTACATCCTTATGCATCGCTTTCTGCCAGGATTTTGGCTTTTCCCAAATCACGGAAGTGACGTCAACGTCCGGGTTAGCGGTAGCAAAAGCCATTAGGCAAGAGTTATTTAGATAACCTCCTGATGTACTTACAAACTTTCCAATGCCTTGTTTTATGAGTACAAAATCCTTTCAAGAGTGCCTTTGCTCAGAGCTATTCCATGCCGTTCAGCTTATAATACAAGAATTTCATCATTAATAGCTAAAACATTTAAAATGCAATGTGCATTTAATGCAAATGCAACATTTCTGGTGCATTTAAAATGCACCAGAAATGTTGTTTGAATGGTATTTTAAATGATTGGGAAACGGTGCTAGTTCTGCTGCAGAACAGTTGCAACAGGAGGTTGTGATCGGGCAGCAGTTTTCATTAAACCGCAAATATAGCCTAATCCTGTAAAAATTATCGTATATTTCAATAAATGACACGCGTGACAAATTTAACTAGAGATCCTCTTTTGTATCAGAATCAGAAAGAGCTTTATTGCCAAGTATGTTTTTGCACACACAAGGAATTTGATTTGATGGCAGAATAAGCTTCCAGTACACTGAGACAACAACAGTGGCAATAAAAAATAAAGAATGAAGATTAATAAGATACACATATGTATAGCTATATAATAGGCTAAATGGACAAAAATAGACAAATGTGTATGAACAGGTGTGCTAGGCTATACAACAGAATAGTATTGCACTTATCATTGCCCATGGAGGCATTTAAATGTAAGTGCCTTACTCTCTCTCTCTCTCTATATATATATATATATATTTAAAGGGATACTCCACTTTTTTTGGAAATAGGCTCATTTTACAACTCCCCAGAGTTAAACAGTTGGGTTTTACCGTTTTCGAATCCATTCAGCCGATTTTCTGATATTTAGAAGAATATCAGTAACCAGACAGTTTCTGGTCTCATTGACTTCCATAGTAGGAAAAAAATATACTATGGGAGTCAATGAGACCAGAAACTGTCTGCTTACTGATATTCTTCTAAATATCAGAAAATCGGCTGAATGGATTCGAAAACGGTAAAACTCAACTGTTTAACTCTGGGGGAGTTGTAAAATGAGCCTATTTCCAAAAAAAGTGGAGTATCCCTTTAAAAGCACAAAGAACGATGACATTAGACAATGTTTGTAGCTGAGATATAATGAAATGCAATTATATTACTTTGTTAGAATTTGTAACAGATTTAAGATGCATCAATTAATTTATTATTTCAAATATTATCAAAACCAAAAAAAAAAAAAAAAAATCTTAAATGAAATCTTGCATTACACCATATTATGATGTGTCATTTTGGAAATATGATCCCCAGAACAGCGCCACTCTTAGTTAACTTTATGTACCGGCAGTGTCATTACTTTAGGATTTCATAAGTTCTCAAAAAATCGAGAACGTAGAGGGTTAGATACATTCGTTCTCTAACGAAATAGTGCATTGCAACATATTCTTCCAGTGTTCTTATACTATTTCCATAATGACACATCAGAATATGTTCAATGAAAGCTGCCACGTCTGTTTTTTTTTCTGCGCCAAAATTATTGTTTAAAATCCTTTCAAGAGTGCCTTTGCTCAGAGCTAATCCATGCCATTCATTTTATAAGGCAATAATCTAATCAGCTAATAGCTAAAACCATGTTTAAAATACTCGTTAATGTGTTCACAATTCATCCTGTGTCGGGTCTCATCAGATCAATGAGCAGCAAGTCATAATTTCAACTTAGTTATGTCATAGTTTCGATTTTTAAAGTCATAATTTAGATTTTTTTATCTCATAATTTTGACATAGTACGTTATAATTTCGATCTTGTATCTATTGTATCTTTTAATCTCGTAATTATGATTTAAGTATGTCATAAATGCAGGAATGGGCTTTTCCATACAAAGGTGCCATTAATATGATTGCAAACTCTTAACAACCAGTAGATTGCGGTCATAATGAGTGAATCATTCAGTCATTCCTTCAACCGATTCATTTCAAACGACAGAGTCATTCAGGAATGAAGCAAGTGACCATTTTAATGAATAGGTCACCGAATTAGTGGCTCACTTGATTTGTTAAAACCACGGATTCATTCAGTAATGAAACACCGCTGTGTTGCTTAGAGACGCACATTAGTTCTTCTGTGACTTTGAAACCGTTTTCATTGGTGAAATTGAGCAAAAACAGACAATATTGACAATATTGTGTCTAAAATGTAACACAACATTAACTTCTTTATTTGTTGTATAAAATCAATATCACATTTGCAATCGTAGGCCTACAGATATTTAGGAGAACAGCACTTCTTGTTGTTAAAATGTCATTATGCTTTTGGAGAACACTGTAAAAACCTAAAACATTGTCATATTTTTGACCATGATGTTTAGTCCTTCCTTTTTGGAGCCTGGATTCTCTCTGCTTTTGTGGACTTGCTGCTGACAGAGGCTCTTCGCTTCTTGTTTGAACTTCAGGTGGATGTTCTTCCAGCTGGACTGTGAGTAACATGACTTTTTGTACCATGTTTAGCTCTTTACAAACTATCAGGCATTTTCAACATTTTTGTCATGTGCATTTACTGTATACTGCAACAAGCACAGAATGTATTATCAAAGAATGGCATCAAATTCCAGCAACGATGTCTGTATGTCAAAGTGCAGTTCATGTGTGTACTGTGAAACAAACATCAACTTCCCTTTTAAACATTGTCATTTGGATTAACTTTCTTGTCTCATTGTATTGTTGTGAAAGTATTCTTTACTTCACCAATATATGAAATAAATGTTGAAATGACAAGGTCTTATGACTACAACAGTAACAGTATGTTGTGAAAATCAAGTACACTCTTTTTTTCCCAAGTTATTTCCTTTGTACTACTTGCTCTCAGACAATTCTTTATAAGATACTTTAGAGTGGTCTTAACACTAATCTAAGATGGTGTCGTGCTCCAGTCAATCAAAAACATTTAGAAATTTCATATCTTATGAAATCCACAAAGTACATGTTTCAGGTGTCATCATCTCTCAGCTTGACTTGTGACATCTTGGTTGATTCATCCACACTCACTTTTTCACAATTAAAAAGCTTTTTGATACAATTTAACTGCTGTATTTTGCAATTTTCAAACGTATGTATGTGAAAACCATTATCTGTTCTTCATTAAAGGGATAGTTCTCCCAAAAAATGGCCAAAACTTTTTGACTTTGTCTTCTTTTGACACAAAAAAAATTATATTTTGAAGAATGATAATAACCAAACAGTCTTTTATGTTCCATAGAAGAAAGTCATGCCGTTTTGAAACTGGTTATTAAATATTGACCGAATTTTCTTTTTTTTGTGTCAAAAAACATTTTATTTTCTCAACTTGGATGGCAGTGCTTGCCTAGCGTCCACCTGTTTCATGAAGTGTGTGCTGTTTAAAATGTGGAGGGACGCATTTGGTGTGACCATTTAAGCCATTTGTGGTATCAGTTAGCCTTGTTAGTGGCTTTTAACCCTCAATAATTTTTTTCCCACATGCAAGTTTGTTGTGACGTTTCATCACTTTATGTCGGCTTTTGTCGGTAACAGTTTTACTGATCTTCTCTAATAGAGTTCATAGGTATTGTGTTGTTTTTGCGGCGTGTGCCGTGCACATCACCTGTGCCTGAACTTTCAGGCGAGGCTCTTCCAACACTGGAGAAGTGGGTGCCAACCTGCAACTTCATCATCCTCATCACTTTCTGCTTATAGCCTTTACACGCAAAGAAGTAAACAAAGGGATCCAGGCATGAATTCAGGTTCATAAGACACACTGTAATATGCAGGGATATCTGAAAGGACTGAAGCTCCATGCAGTCTGGTTCATAGAGAAGTTTCCGAATCATGTATTGCAGGAGGTCTAGATGGTATGGGCTGAAACACACCACAAATACAAAAACCACCCCTGCGATAACTCCTCTTGCTTTTTTGGTCCTTCCAGAACGTTCCGTTAGCCGATTCGACTTTGCTGCTAGACATAATTTATGGGTCAGTATGGAATAGCAAGCGATAATTATCGCAACCGGGGCGACAAAGCCTAGAATTACTCCTATGATCAGCATGTAGGGCAGCCCTTTGAAAACTCCCTCAAAATTGGGGTATTCCATACAGGAGATATTGCCATCAAACTCCTTTTTGGTCAAGTTAATGGTCAGGAGAGGCAATGTCTGGGCCAACACCAGCAGCCATATGGCCAGACACACAAATTTTGCGTTTTTTGCCTTTCTCAATTTCACCAGCCTCAGAGGAAACACCACCGCCACAAAGCGATCGACTGCCAGACAGGTCATGAAGTTAACTCCGGCATAGCAGTTTAAATAGAAGAGCAGTGCTGTGGCTTTACAGAGTCCTTCCCCAAAGGGCCAGTTGAAGCCAAGGCCGTAGTAAACCGCTCGTAAGGGAAGCGACAGGCAGAATAGGATATCAGACACAGCCAGGTTGGCAGAATAAAGAGTGGTTGAGTTAACTTTGGTGATTTTGGAGATCACCACATGAAGAGCCAGGGCATTTCCAAAAATTCCCACTGGACATATGATGGAGTAGATCAGAGGTATGAGAACTTGCGCCACTGGACGATGGTCATACAAGTTGGTGCAGTTTGGGCCGGAATCTTGATTCGTCATAGTTATACACGGGAGAGTTCACTGAAAAGAGAGAGGCAACTGGTATTATATATTATATATATATACACACTAACACTCAAAAGCTTGGGGTCGGTACAATTTTTTGAAATGTTTTTGAAAAAAGTATCTTAAACTCCCCAAGGCTGCTTTTATTTGATCAAAAATAAAGTTTAAACAGTAATATTGTGAATTATTATTATTATTATTACAATTTAAAATAAATGTTTTCTATTTTAATGCAATTTACTCCTATTCTGGCGAAGCAGCATCCTTCATAAATCATTAAAATATGCTGATTTGGTGATCAAGTAACATTTCTTATAATTATCAATGTTGCTTAATGTTAATATCTGCTTAATATTTTTGTTAAAACTAATTGCAAACACGGTCACCATAAAATTCTATAAAATCTTTTCTAGAACATTTTTCTTTCCATGACGTACATACTTTTATCTTCTCTGCCCTTTTTATCTATAATTTAATGGAATGATATACTCACCAGAAGGCATAGAGACGATCTTTATTCAGACATTTGTGCTACTCTCTATATCTATATCTAATCTCACTTTTAAAATGTAGCAGTATAAAAGTGAGCAAAAGTGAAAGTTTAGCATCTCTTCCTGCCTCTTTCTAACTGTCTGTTACTCTGTTCCTCTCTTTCCTCTTACCTCTCTCTTTCTAGCAGTGTGGGGAGGCTGCTTAAGTTTATATGGGGAAGTGAACAATCGTGTGGCTTTCACTGAGTGAGACATCAAGTCATTTTTACGTCAGACAACCATTGCTGTTGATTTGTATTGAATCCCCATTGAGAAATACATTTAGTTTCCTACATCACTACAAATTACATTTTAAAACTAGGTGAGCTAGTTAAATCTTTTTTTTTTTTTAAATGGTTTATGAAACCATATTCTGAATTTTGCAATCATTGTTGCTTCATTGTACATTGTACTGAGAATTTGACGTTTATGTTATTGGCTCATCTGCTTTCCTCCATGTTAAAACTACTTGGAAACTACTCACCACAGAGCTTATCTATCATCTTTGGGGACATAAATTCTAACAAATATTATGCTTATGTCAGTGAAATATGTATGCATTTTGACGTACTGTATGGCACTTCTCTGTTTTATCATTTATTTGTATTTTCTTTTATTTCCCCAAACTACATTGTTGATCTTTTAGGATCTTACATATCAGGTAGAAAATTAAGATCAACAAACCAACTTTTGCTGACTGTCCCTTATTCTAAAAAGAAGTCAAAGGGTGACCAAGCTTTTTCAGTTGCGGAACAGTCTTCCCCTTCATATCCGGCTAGCTCAAACAATAGAATTTTTAAGTCTATATTTTAACTTAGCTTTTAGTTAAGGGTATTGTACATTGTATTTATAAGTTATTTTTGTCTCGTTTTATTACAGTTGTGTGAGGGGTATGTCTAAATATGTTTTTATACATGTATGTTTTTAGTTAACTGTGAAGCCCTTTGGGCAACAACGTTATTAAATGTGCTATATAAATAAATAAATAAATAAAAGTTGAAGTTGAGGTTGGAAGGAAACACTTATTTCAACTAAAAGAGGACATATGCTTTTTTACATTTTCAACTTCCTTTAGTGTGTAATGTGCTGTTTCAACGTGAAAAAGTTCTGCAAAGTTACAAAGCATAATCTCTCCAAAATATCAGTATGCAAACTCCCTGAAACTCTTCAAATGTAGTCTTGAGTTTTCTTCTGGGAACATGCACATAAAAATGTTTCTCATTTGAATAATTACCGCCCAAGGCATTCCCAAAAAAAGGGGGCGTGGTCTCTCGTTGAGTTGTGTTTGTAGTTTGTTGAAACTTGTGGTTATTGTAAGGGGTATGACATTTCCTAAACATGCTCAAATCGGTTGACCAATCACAACACACAGGTTCAGCTAATCAATCAGAGCACATTGTGCTTTTTGGAAGGAGGGGGTTCATGGAGACCGGAACTAAACAGAGCATTACTGACAGACTGAGAAGAGAGGTTCAGCGATGTGATGATAATTATTTATTTTTTTAATTCTAGCATCAAAACCTAATCTAGTAGACCTCAAAAACATGTCACTAAATGTAAACATTTCTTGAAAATACTTTTTGCATATATTCTTGTATATTTTATACTGTCTTTTTAAAACCATATGAAAATAAGACAAGGATTATATTTCTAAGAACTTTTTTTAAACTAGATTTTAAGATGTTCTCTTTAGACACTATCATATGTCACTATCAACACGGTTGAGGATTGACTTTCAATGATTTTCCCTGTTTCCTTTTTTTCTTTCTCTCTCTTTCTCAGGCTGGGCCCAGTGTTTGCTCTCTTTGTGCCTTTCTACAACTCCATCCCACGAGTTCAGGTCACTCAGCTGCTTGGCCATGTCTCAATCACAAACAAGTCTCTGACATACATTGTGGGTGCACAGGTGAGCTCAGACTGCAATTGACCCTTCGCGTGGAGCTTGATTGACAGGTGTTCTAACCAATCATACTTCGCCATCCGCCATTTTGTCCGAAAAAGCAGCCAGTAGAGTTAGGAGGATTTTAACTTGGTAAAATGAATATACTGACGCCTTTCCGCGGTTAAAACAACATTACTTCTTATGTTCGTTCATGTTTATTTGATGCTATAAATGAACTAGAAGGAAGAGATGATCGGATCACGAGCAGCTTTAACTGATGCTCTACAGCGATCTGTCACGGCACATTAAAGAGCCCCAAAACGGTATTTATTGTTTAAATTTCTTTCAAAAAATGACCATATTTGAAAGCTGAGACTTTGTTTAATATGTTTAATATCAAAAGTAACCGAAAAGTAACCTGGTCTGTCCTGTCTGTCCGCGTGTTGTCAGTCTCCTCTCTGCTCCGCAATGTATTTTTCACTGCGTGAGAACATGGTGAGAGCATGAGAGCAGCATAGCTTGTCGGAACATAGCGACAGTAACTAAGGAGGGCGGTTCTTTGCGAAGGGTCAATTAACAAATCCATTTTTTTATTTAAGATTTCCATATACAAGCTATATAAAAAGTTAAAAGCCACTGCTGCATGAGATCTCAAGATAATAAGTGACATTTACTGGCAGTCATACTCTTCCTTCACAAGCAAGTGAGGTTTAAATGGCTAAAACACCATTTTGCAAGAGCAGAAACCACAAATAAAATGTCTGTAAGATAACAGAGGCAAGGCACATGAGAAATCCTGTAGTACCTGAGAACATATTCATTGTGGTTTGTGCTGTTTTTTTCGGGGCTGTTTTTTGATATTAAAGATAACAGATGAAGTTGCACATTTACTCAGTAGAAAAACAGACAAGAAGTAGATGGCATTTGAACATTTAAAGATGCATCACCATTTACAGTCCTGCATACACAAACATGGCTTTAACATACCCACCTTACAACTAACCAACGTATTTTAATCTTGTAATATTAGATGATTTGGTTTCATTAAGTTAATGTTTGAGTTTTTTTAAAGTTCTGAATTTCTTCTGTTGTCTGTTCTTTTATCTTGTCATCAGCTCCTGACGTCAAGTGCCTACATGTGGATTGTTGCTTGTAGTGGACTGGTAAGAAGAACGGCTCACGTAGATTTGCATCATTACATTTCTGTGTTTGCTTGTTTTGATCTGAAATGGTCTTTAGTAAGTTTGATTACAAGTGCATAGTTAATTTCAATATGACATACAATCATAAAGCGAGATCCACTGGTCTGAGAAGTCGTTGTTACCATATAAATAAAGTTGTAGTGGAGATTTTTGGAGGGTAGTGGAAATTAGCTAGGTAACATTAAATGGGTACCTTCCTATTGCTACTATAGGATGATTTACCATCAGAGCTTACAGTGATGGTGTTTTCTTGGAAGGAAATACATTAAAAAGATGAAAAACTCCCTGTACCCTCTTTCATATTTTGAAGAATGTTTTTGTTTTTGCCAGTATAATGAAAGTCAATGGGGTCCGAAGAAACATTAGACTCCATTGACTTTAATTGTATAGATAAGAAAAAAAGCACACAATTCAAAATGTATTATTTTTTGTTCAACTGAAAAAAGAAATTCAAACTGGTTTGCAATGACATGTCCAGGTGGGACTTATATTAATTTACTAGTGCCATATAGTAATACAAGTTGAACTGTCTTGAGCATTGTCAAATGCTAGCACTGTCAGTGCGTGGATGAGGAAAATATTTGTCAACTTTTAGAAGTACATTACCATACATTAGATCTAATAGAAATGAGCTAAAAGCAACTAAACTCTTTTGATTTGATGGTTTCATTATTGTGGCTCATTGTAGATTTGTTTGAAATATTTTTTTGAAAGGTTCTAGAAAAACAATAATTGCTTTATTTTATTTTATTTAACTTCTGAAACCTCATTTATTAGCCTCCTGCGCTCTATAATACTTACAACTTGTCTGTGGCACAGCGTGAGGTTGTCTACACTGTTCCTAATCCCTTAGTCTTGTTGTCGGAAGTAGCACTTGGAGTGTGTGGAATGGGGCATCGGTTTACTCTCTGGGATTTTATTACAACATCATTGATTAAATAGGCACTATTGTCTTTTGTTGTTATTGCGTTACTGTCATGTTTGTATGGTAAGCGTTTACAATCACTCTTTTCCAGATCGCAGGCATGTTTTATTACAGTAATAAGTTGGCTGTCCAGAAGTTCTTGCGTGTGCCAGAATGGGTGGCACGATGTGGTTCTGTGCTCCTAGAGCCAGTCTTCTCAGATTCCGAGCCCACTGCAGAGGCTCCTCTGGGGATGGGTGCTACTTTGGACATCCAGAGACAGCAGAGGATGGATATGCTGGACCAGCAACTGCTCCTGAATCAGCTGGCACACCTCAGGAGAAATGCACAGCAACAGCAGGCTCAGGTACTTCTACAGTACTTTTATTACAGGGACAGTCCCTCTGGAAATTCCTGGGGTCAAGTGACTTACCTATAGTGTTTTTGTTATCAGTACAGAGCTTTAACCTCAAGGCTATTCCACCACCCCCTCACATGACAAAGAAGTACTAGTCTTAAGAACTAGGAGATAGTTGAAGGTCAGCTGAATTTTTTTTTTTTTACTTTTACAAGAGATAAGGGCATCTCATATCTCACTTACAGCCTTGATTTAGAACTTTTTTTAAATCAGAAGCAATTATTGAGGGGAGAAAATAAAATAATTATGATTTCTTTTATGGGGTTTTTTTGCAGTATGTGTTCACACCATAGACTGTAAAAAATATGGACAAAGCGTCTGTGACGTCACCCATAGACTCTCCGATAAACGGTTCTGAAGCCGTTTATGGGGGGCATGGGCGGCGCCATCTTTGAAAATCTTGGGAAAGCCTAACCCCGCCCACCTTCTGGCCAATCCATACATGGGTAAAAGGGCAGGCTTTGTGTGAGACTGAGCCGGCCGGTGGACGCGCCTGTTCAGTCAAGCAGCTATCTGTAACATTACTATTGCGAGTGTACACACAAATATAAGTAAACACTTTGCAGATTATCAGCTGTCAATCACGCTGTCAATCAAAGTTAACCACGCCCTTATTTGTCATACATTTTATATCTAAATACGATCTAAACTAACGAGTTACAAAAAAATTCACCGCCCTCACAGTTGTCAGGCACTCGGAACCTATCGAATAATACAATAAAAGTCCATGGGACCAACCTGTAAAAACATGAATTTATGCTGTGAAAACGGACATTTTAACATGGGGTCTATGGACATTTGCTCCCTTTTGGGACCTGCCCCTAGCGGATTTTCTATGTATTGCAGTATTTCGCACTTCCGGGTAGGCTTCATTTATCAGATTAGAATGTTGCCGCTTGGTTCACACTTGTAGTTCGGTTTGCTTGGTTCGTTTGGTCCGGACCAAAAAAAAACAACATTTAATCTTAGCGTTCACATTGGCATTTTTAACACCAAACCTAAAGATACCGACTCTAAAGTCATAGGGATATTTTCACTTTTATGACGTGTACTTTGTGACGCAACTTAACGAACTACAAAACTATCCTGTGTGCTGGTCTAAATGCATTCTTTGTATGTGCATTGCCTACTGTACCTGATGGTATTTTGATCTGCTGCAAGGAGACGCGGTTCTGATGCCTGTACTGAACTTGTGATGGGCAACTATGCAACTAAAAAAAAAAGTATGCTTGAGCATTCTGTAATTTTTAGGGTCGCATCTTTGTGACATCATGTCCTGTTTTTGGTTTGTTTACATGTCTTTGGTCTGTGTTGCTTTTATATTTCATTGGAATTGCATCAGAATTTGTTTGGAAGTGGACCAAGACCCATCTTTTCAGCTGTCTCGGTCCGCTTGTTTGGTGCGCACCAGAGTTCAGATGGCAGCGTTCTCACTTAATCAAATTAATCACACTGACAGAGCAATCGCACCAGGGTTCCTTTTAATCAAACCAAACATGCCAAGTGTGAACACACCCTTACCTTTGAGTAGTGATTCATGATTCTGGATAAGTTTAAAATAGGGATCACGATTATGAATAGCCAACTAAACAAAAAACATGAGCTTGACAAAATGGTAATTGCTAAAAATTTACTTGTGATTAATTCAAATTAATTAAATATTTACAAAAGTGATTCACTGATTCAGGTCCCTGTTCTGTGTCCTATGGTTTTGGATTGGATATGTAAATTAGGTGAATTTGTGTCATAATTATTGTTTTAGGTGTTTTTGTTGTATTAGCTATAATTTTACCTGATTGATAGTGAGTGTCAACCTAATTAAGATCTGCTTTTTCAAAAGTGCAGCATGTGCAATCAATGTGAAATCATTTGTATAAATGGAATTTTATTTTATTTTCCTTTGTGTTGGAAGAAGTTTTTTGTTTTCAAAAGTATTTCTTCAGTGTATGGTCACATATTATTAAAACCATGAAACCATGCTGTTAGTAGGGTGTAATGTTTTCCAAAAATCAGTAATGTTTTCCTTATCATAGGAGTAGAAACCAAAACTCTTGCACAAGTTATATTTCCATATTTCTGTCACTCAGATCAGACAAGATATTAGGCAGTAATTCTTTTTTTCTTTTTTCCATTTGTTCAAAAACAAAGAAAATAAGAGGAAGTTGATGGTTTCCTGTGAGCAAATGTACTCTGTTACTAACGTAACCTCGGTTTCCTGAGAGTAAGTGAACTAGTATAGTGTAGCTAATACTCAGTGAGAGAAACTACTTTTTCTCAAGATATTGAAGCAATAATTTAAAACGCAGTGCAGCTGCACAGCGAACACAGCAGAGCGTCTAGCACGCTCATTGGCTGTGCTGCGGCAACTGCACATCCAATGGCCGAGCGCCTCAGTCGCGAAACCCAATTAACCTACTTAGCGAGTATGTCAGAGCGCGCCTTTCAGGCAACCGAGGTTACGTTATTAACCGAGTACGTTCCCTTTCGAGAATGGTCACTTCGTATTGCATAGCTAATACACAGTGGGGACGCAATGTAAAATGCCGCACATTAGCAACTGGCTGAATCCAACTGGTGCCTTGGGAAACCCCCCAAGGCTCAACAGAACAAGCCATAATAAGCCTACCAGTATAAGTGGCACTAACCAGACAGAGTCGGGTTTCATGAATAAAAACTGGGGCTCATTAACAGTCCTAGGACTACCTGTACTTATGGACAGTAACATATTAGACAGATAAAACCTCCTGGCTCCTTTTGCGAAAACGAACGATAAGGTCGTTTCTCCCCAGCGACTGGCCAGCCACAGGAGCATGGTAAGCTGCCATGGCTGCCACATACACTTTGAGCGTGGATGGGGAGCGACCCGCATCCAAGCTCTTGTAAGAAGGAGAGTACCACTGATACTTTGCATGAGTGGGGCTCGAGGTCTCTGGCTTAGCACCAGTCAGCGAATACTGACAACTTCAGAGCATAGAGGCACCTTGTAGACTTTTTTGTATTTAAGACTTTTTCTGGGAGGTCCCCGGATACCCATTAGCCGCGTTTCCACTGCCGGGCCAGGGCCGAGCCGTGCTGGTGCGTGCCAGGGCCAGTCGCGTTTCCACTGTCACTTCCGGGGCTTCCTCGGGGCCAACGGCCAGGATTTCTAGCCCGTCGAATACCTTGCGCCAAAGCGGGCCAGCTCGGGCTAGAGGCGTGCTCAAGGTAAAAGGTGGAGTTTATCAGTGTTATAGAACGTTATGATCTGAAGCAAGATGCACATTTCACTGTTTTATATCGCGAAAAATAATCGCTGCTCGAAATGGAGAATCGCCTGTACTGGTCTGTGGAAGATACCAAAGCTCTTCTGAGCATTTGGGCAGAAGAATGACGGCGTGTGAAGAAACGAGGACGTTATAAAATGCATCGATGCTGAACTTTTTAAGCTAAGCATTCAGCGAGCAACGCTTCAAGTTCAGGAAAAATAAACAAGTCGCGGGCGCAGTATATTGTACAAGGCGATTAAAACGCACAATGGACAAAGCGAAGCTCAGAGAAGGGACTTTCCATGGTTCGACTTGATGTACGGTGACCCAGCACCGTCCACTCGCGAGACAATCGCGAGACAATCGGGACACTATTGCAGCCACGGCCGGTGAGTTAATATACACGCTATCTTCCTATTATAAATACATTCATAATACCCACTGAAATGGGTTGGGTTGTATATGACGTTTGATCCAGAAAGGCGTGTTGGGGCGGGGTTTAGGGCAGCGCAGCAGGGCTACTGGCCCGGCAGTGGAAACGCGAGCCCGGTGCTTGAGGCCTGAGGCCACGGGCTCGGCTCGGCTCGGCTCGCTGTTAGCTCTGGCCCGGCCCTGGCCCGGCAGTGGAAACGCGGCTATTGAGGGGCCATACATGGAGGGCACATAAGTCGGGGCGAGGGTGCCAGATCGTCCCGTTCGCCTGTGTGAGGAATTCCTTCCTCATTGGCACTGGCCAGGTAACAGTGTCCATCATCTGTGCCAGTTCTGGAAACCACGCTTGGGTTTTCCAGAGGGGGGCTACTTGGAGGACTGAGCATCCGCTCTCCTTGATCCATCTGACGACCTGAGGGATCATAGAGATCGGCGGGAACACATACAGAGGGTGTCTGGGCCAGGGATTGGCCAGCGCGTCCCTGTTCTTCGAAAAGTGTTGTTTTTCGAGGCGAAGAGGTTGACCTCTGCCTTGCCGAATACAATCCATATCAGACAAACCGTCTGTGGGTTGAGAGACTACTCGCCTAGGGGAGTGTTGTCTCGAGATAGCATGTCAGCGCCCAATTTTTGGATTCCCGGGAAACGAGCAGCTCAACCTTGGTTGGAGGCATCTGTGAAAATTACCTTCCTCCTGGAGGCCACACCCATAATCACGCCCGAATGGTACCAGTTCTGGGCTTTCCAGGAAACCAGAGCTCTGATGCAGCGCTGGTTCCCCCATAATTTGCAGGCATCTTGACCGCCAAGCATGGGCTGGCACATGATGCTTTAGCCAGTGCTGAAGGGGGAGCATATGCAGTAATCCTAGCTGGAGTACTGACGATGCAGCAGCCATGAGACCGAGAAGCCTCTGAAACTTCCCGAGGGGCATGCGCATACCTACCCTGAAGGAGGCTATCAGCTGTTGGATAGAGTCATTAGAGGTCGATAACTGTGCCCAGAAAGATTACGTTCTGGCTGGGTAACAGTTTGCTTTTGGAAAAATTTATCCTGAGCCCCAGGCATTCCAAGTGGACTTATTCTATCGCCCTCTTTGCCAGTAGATTTTGTACTTCGGTGCGAAGTACGTAAGCCATGTTGCCTCTCACCGAGGTCTCTACGACCGCCTGAAACCACGGGGGTCTACGAGCGAATTGGAGCGAATATCCTCACTTTATAGTGTTCATAACCCAGACTGACACTTCGGGGATGGCTTGCCAGGGCTCGGCCCTTGTGGCTAGGGTTTGAATGATAACTGGGGAGGGCCGCCTAATACCCTTGTGCTGTGATTTGTGCACATATTCTCTTTCAGAGGAGCGTGTCTTATGAAGGGCTTGGACTGGTTTGTGAACACTCGCTCTATCAGAGCTGCTGTTGAAGCGGTGACTATCTGTCGTGGCGCACGCTTCGTAGCAGGCGCGCTGACTGCAGTGATAGTGTGCGGTATCAGTGGCGCGTGCTTTATAACGGGCTTGGTCACTGGTTTGAGAACATTCCCAGCCACCCGTGAGCGGACGAGACGAAGGGCGTGTTCAAAGGAGGGGCATGCGTAACCGGGCGCTAGGGTGGGGTAGCTCACTGACATAAAGGAAGCTAGCCGCGAGCACTGAGAGAATGGTGAGAGAGAGCAGTTTCAGTGTGGTTTGATTTCGCATGAAAACGCACCTGTTGTGTCTTAATCACGGAGCGGGCTCTGCATGACATGCAGAACGGGAAGTCGTGATAGCTCTCTTGTGACGTAAAGAGAGAGAGCCACGTGCACATCTACCGCGCGCTTCTTCCGTCGCAGCTCAATGAAGCGGGGGAACGCGAGAGAGCAGTTTCAGCGCATGCTTTACAGTGGGACCTGGTATAAAAGGTCTCTTTATATAGAATCTGAGTCACGCCGGGCGGGGCTGGCATAGGCTCACTTTCTTTTGAACGCTCATTGATACTGACTGTCGCAGAGCGAACACAACACTAGCAGAAAAAGGATATAGTGTTTATTTTTCTTGCCGGATGGCCACAGGAGAGCAGCGACAGAAGAGGAGCGGCTCCGGGCGAGTTGAAAGGTGCTGTCCGCTGTTTGCAAGTCTCGATCTAGCTGATATGGATTGTTTCGATGGCGAAAGGCATCAGGAGGACTCAGAGACGTGAATATATCTGATATATTGGCCGAAATGAGCGATATTTATAGGCTTAGGTCAAGTCCATTTAGGTGCGCTATGACATACTCGGCGCCGAGTTAGTTGATTGCGTCGGCAGTCTAGGATGCTCTGCTGTGTTCGCTGTGCAGCTGCATTACGTTTTAAATTATTGCTTCAATATTTTGAGGAAAAGGAGTTTCCCCCACTGCGTATTAGCTACGCAATACGAAGTGACCGTTCTCGAAAGGGAACTCAGACAGATACCCACATGTTTTCATCACAGATGATACAACATACAAGATAATTGTGTTCCTTATTAATGAGAAAAGCATAGAGTGGACGGGACATTTCTGAGTCCCACTGTATGTACAGTACTTATTAGGCCTAGAGTCTGCTTATGCTATAACTGGTAGATATAAAAATGTTGTTGGGATCATGCTGACAGGTTGCTCAGTATTTCTTTTATGGGAGGTTTTGAATGTGGAGAGAAAGAAATCACTAATGTAAAAAAAAAATACCTCTATTACTGAACTCTTGTAACAACTATACTGTCTTTAAAGTTAGCATGAAACAAAAATATCAATTGAATTTTCTACCTTATGGTGGCTAGGGTTAGGAATCGAAATCCGGTTCCATTTTAGAACTGGATCCAAATTTCCAAGAAATGGGGATTTGATGACATGTGAATTATTGTTGTTACGCGTCTACATTTAAAATAATGATCTTGAGCACACAAAAGAGAAAAGACGTGCTGTGAATTACCCCTAATAGCCTCTAATATAATGAGTGAATACTTAATTGAGTGTTCATTTACGTCGTCTTGTTTTGAACAGACACATATACACAAATTATGTCAAAATATCCTTGTAAACAGTAGGTTTTATATGTGTAACAGTATATTGGATTTTTGGATTCGGTCTTAAAGTGACAGCAGCCTATTTTAATTTGAGTTATTATTGATTAATTTGTAATAAACACTGCGATATTCCATAAAAAATTGGAATTTTTGATTTCATGGTGACTTTAAAATGTTATTTAATAATTTAGAATTTAATTCCTGTCATTAATGGATGTCCACAGCAGACAGGTCTCCTGAATTGGAACAGATTCTTCCCCACTTTACGGCACAGAGGACAGAACCGGCACCAAGAGGGACCTCAGCCACAACAGCCCCCCTTTACCCACCCGCCGGATAACACAGATGTGGTCGAAGAACAGGTGATGCTCTTTTCATTTGTATCACACCTTATTAATTACACCATCTATCAGGAAGATTTGTTTAGCCTCATGGGTTGCCAGATTCAACAATTTTTTCAACAATTCAACAATTTTTATTTTATACTATTTTTTTATTTTTTTAGGTTGCAAGATTAATGGAGATGGGTTTCTCAAGGATGGATGCCCAAGAAGCTCTCAGAGCATCTAATAATGACATTAACATGGCAACAAACTTTTTGCTTCAGCACTAAAACAAAATAAACTGAAGATGACTAAGAGGACTAGGGAAACAAGCTGAAAAGTACTCAAGAACACAACTCTGGTGTCATAACTACACCTGTTGGAAGAAGTTAACAGTCGACTTTGGTAATCAACTCACAGGAGCTGATGATGTCACTTTCTTTCTGGCTGCTTTTTGAATGGGCAGTGTGGCGCACCTGCTGTTGTGTATTGCTACTAGGAATTGACTTGCAATTGCAGCCCAATCAACAGGACATAGCCAACATGGTCGATCATCAAACATTGTGTCTCAGGGCTTGTGTCATTTGGCGTTGTCCTTGAACCTATATCTTCTAATAATTAAAAAATCCTATAATATATTGTTGAATTATCAAACCACATGCTGTTTTGCTATAAATAAACGGAAGTCTAATGGTATAGTTCACCGAAAAATGGACTCGGCCTGATGTTCCAAAGCTGGAATGACATGAGGGTGAGGAAGTGATGACAGAATTATATTTTTTTTTAGGTCAAGTCATAAAGGGCTAGTTGTATGTCAGTGTATTTAAAGTACACCTGGACGTATTGCCACTGACAAGCCAGAATCAATCTGGAATTTAATCTAGAACTGATTAATCAAAGTTTGGAAAACTACTACAAAATGTGTGAAAGCATGAAATCGAATAATCTCTAAAAGCATCGAAATAGTTTTTTTTTTGTTTTTTTTTTACAGAAAGACCAATTGTATCATTGTAATTGTGACTTTGGTGTATATTAAGAGCATATCTGAGAGTGGGACAAAGTTTGTTTTAACAGTCATATAAAAATACAAGGTAAAATATTAACAACTCCTTGAAGCGAGTATTGATACCCATAACCAGCATTAAAATCATGTCTTTAAAGAACTTAGCCTTTTAAATAATATACATTTTTGAGATTATGATGTTTTATGCTGATAAGACTGTTCATGTGAATGTTATTTTTTTATTATGCTACACAGTGTTTGATTTTGTCTAATCAAGGGGTGTTCAAACTTTTTTTAAAAAAGTTTAGATATAGATATATTGTTTTTACTCTGCCAGAAAAACTCCCAAAAGGAAATCATGCAATGTTCTGTGTTAAATTGCTCAAATAGTAAGATTTGTTTCTTTTGAAAAGTTAACACTGTAAAATGGGCTTTAAATATTAATAGACTAAACACCAGATAAGACTTTTAACAGTCAATTAATCCAATTGTCTTGAGTGTGTGGCAACAGATTTTAGAGAATATAATACAATGTACATGCCTAGACACAAATCTGTACCCAAAAGCTACCTCTTTTATATTTGCTGTGCTAAACACTCATCACTTAAATCCGTCACAATTTTTTTACTTTAAACAATATGATGTTGTAGCTACTCTTAAATAATGGATAAATATCTTTAACAGTGAAAGCAAATAAATAATTATCATTCTGTGTAAAACTTTTTGTGTACAATGCAAGTAAAATTGGCCTCTCTGAACCATACACACTTGTCAAGCCATAGATGGCAGTGTTTCACTGAGCCAGAAGTAGAATGAGACCGACTATGGCCCATAGACAGTATAAGAAGTGGACAGAGCCATCTCATTGGAACTTAGTTGAGACAGTTGAAGCCCATTTTTAGCAATTTTTGAGCACTTCCGTTCCTGACGCGCAGACTCAAACCGACTCAAACTAAGCTTGATGACGTGAGCAACCCGTCTGACAGACGTACATCTTCTAGTAGATGTGCGTGAAAACTGCCCACGTAAATCTTGCAGAGACGGGGAACTTGAGCAAAGAGTTCTCATACCGAATTATTTCCAATTCCCCAAAAAAATGTTGAAATATTTTGTCCCGTTGCTTTTATGGACTCATTATCTATGGGCTTCTCCCTTGACGGGACGTCCCCCCGATTGCCTGCGAGCTTCTCCTCCTGTACGGTAATTTCTGTACAGCGCAACAGAGAGTCGAGTGGTTATGACGCAATCGTTAGCCTATTTTTACAAAAACTGTTTCTACGGGGCCATAATGTAACATATAAGGTAATGGAGCCCTTTATACATTGTCGTGTTTCGTTAGAAATAATAATGGACAAATGGAGTCTTTAAACGCCTCAGATGTAAAGTTATTCGCTGTCAAAGTGACGCCAAAATGAATGGGAGTCAATGGAAATGCTAACGCAAATGAAGTTCTGCTACAAGATGGCGGCACCCGGCCAGCTTCAACTTCCGGTCGATGGATTACCCCCTTGGCTATGGCCAGACATTCTCTGCTATGGCACACTTCATATGGACTTTTGGTCTTGTGGACTTACAATGGCTGCCGCGTGCGCGTGTCCGTTAAGTCCGTGAGACCATAGTGTCCCCTCTGCGGTCGATTTGGGCCCTCGATGCGCACTTTTGCCTAGCCCGCACTGATGTGAGCTCCACAGCAGTCTTCTTCCCGACAGTCAAAGCGGCGTTACGTCACGAAAGTGCGGGCTCAGAGGAAGACCGCATGCTTAGGGTGCCATTTGGGACAGTGCCAAATTGATTGGACTACTATTTGATCAAAAAGACATAGCATGTTTTTTTTAAATGATTCTTTTC
Organism: Chrosomus eos; assembly: GCA_036326025.1. Classification (NCBI taxonomy): domain Eukaryota; kingdom Metazoa; phylum Chordata; class Actinopteri; order Cypriniformes; family Leuciscidae; genus Chrosomus; species Chrosomus eos. The sequence continues at coordinate 23,299,462 of CM070819.1, forward strand.
AAGTAGCCTACAGGCATGCACATAAACTCCATTCGCTTGGAAAATTGAGCTATTTAGTATAATTTGATTTAAATAAATCAGGAATAAGAAACTGAAGATATTTTGGAAAATAATATAATGAAGTTAAATCAGAAGTGTCCAGGTGGATGAATAGCACTGTAACAGACAGGGTATGATTGTTTATACAAAAAATTGTATTCAATTTAAAAAAAAAAAAAAGATCATCTCTATATTGCTTTTGACAGTTCTTTCCAAATTAGTTTTACAAAGATATGTGCCTTACAAAAACCTAATCCAAATGCGACAGGAAAAACTCTGAGATGTTTAATCTGACAATTCTCAAGAGAGACTAAAGAAAACATTTGAATTGCACATTTTATTTTCATACAATAGCTTTTATTCTTTTTAACTAAAGCTGTATTATCTACTAAAGTTAAGTATTGTTCTTTGGGCAAATTCTTGTATGTAGATTTAAATATAGTTGTTTTCTTAGTCTGGTGCAGTAATCATAACAGACAGTAAAGCTTTTGATTATGGGTCTGTCAGTCCTGAGTCATTCTTGGATTCAGTGGTCAGAATTTATCTGTGGCACGGATTCAGTGGCCAGGCGGTGTTTATGTGTCACCAGTTAATGTTTCGGCTGAAATGTGGTTGAGTCAATGTCATGGTTCAGTAAATGTCAAAGGATTTATGAAATGACACCGGTCAGTAGCCAGGAATTGTTGGAGAATGAACTCTGGAAAAGCAGCTTAAAGGATGGGGTAAAATTTAAAGCAAATTGTACTGTATAATATCTGAATCTTATGGATCTGTTGCTTTTAAATTGTTGCACTTCTTCATCATCATAAATTTGTAGTGGTGCTGTTCAGCAGTTTCATTTGCATTAATTGGCATAAATAACTCAGTGGCATTATAACGTTTCAGGTTTTGTAACCTACTTCAGTACGCAGGTTACTTAAGTTAAGATTTGGAGGAATTTTACTAGGTCCTAGACTGCTACACCGAGGTAGTAAGTTCGTATTCATTAAATTATTTTCCCCACAAGCACTTTGGTGCAGCTTACAATCTTTTCAGAAGTCTCATGTTGTATAACTAACAAATCAGCAGAATCAAGAGAATCTAACACCTGCTGCATCCGAAAAGTTAGGCAGCTGAATTGTTGCCTCACTGCCTTATAGCCAATGACTCTGCATGCAACGTTTCCGCAAGAATGTACCTAACGAATTTCGGACAGACTTCTGTGTAACAGTTTAATAATCTACAGCAAAATAGAGCGAGCCTTGGTGAGAACAGAAATAATTATTAAAGCAGTAATTTCTTGCTAGAAATTACATCAGAAGTGGAAAACGTTGGTCAAAAACATACATTTACACACAAACTGACCAGCAACCGCAACTTTCAGATGCCATCTTTTTCTAGGTCAACTGTCTAAAAGCACAGGATTTTGGGATATCAAAGGCAGCGAAGGATACATCCATGCTGCCTTCAAAACTCAATCAAATGAACCAGATGAACTCAAACCAGATCTCAGGAGATAGGAAGTGAAGCTAGCATTGGGTTTGGACGTGCCTTGATGCCTTCCTACCTTGGAATGCGTCCTCCGAAGGCAGCATTTTTAAGTTTTCTACAGGTGTGAGCCGTTAAGAAGGCTGAATCATTGGCACCATCTGGTGGCCTTATATTATCCATTTACTGCCAGAACCTTCCAGATGTCACATATACCCACTGACCTCCAATCTTTGGGTGGTGATGTCGCCTCAACCGCCGGGACTCTTGTCAAGAGACAACATTAGCATGATTGTCAGATACCAGGCTTGTGATTTCAGAGTTCAATTGCTGAAGTTTAAGAACCATGGTCACCCTTGCATTGATCACTTTGGATACAAACCAAGAAAAGTCAAGAAACTGATATTAACCAGTCATTTTTCCAGTGACCATTTTAAATGCCAGATCATTTTGTGTGGTTCAGTAATGTTGGGCAACTTTTTTCTACTTAAAAAAAAAAAGCTCTTTACCAGCATTTGGAATTCACAAGCATACTGTACATTGTCCATCAATCTCTGGAAGGTTGAAGGTCATCCATGCAGTCCCATTGGGAGTCCAGTGTCCACAAGGATTAGAGAAGGCGGTGTTTTCCTTGGATTCTGGAGATCAGTGTTTAGTGTTTAATCCGTCCCAAAGCCAGGATACTTCTCAAATATCCTGGGTCCTATTAAGGTTGCATAGGTAGCACACTCTAATTTAGAGCCAATGGGGCAGATTTCTGCTCCACTTATTTTTACGTTACCAAACGTAAACCTCGCTACAGACCAAGATGGTATCAATCCGCTTCAGCTATGAGGTCAGTAACTAGCTGGCATGTTTGTTCTTCCTATGTGGAGTAGCGTATCAAATTAATGAAAGTATAAATCCTTTAGTTTCAACATGATCAAATGAATTGCCTTATATAATTATGTTGTGTTTGTTTTGAGAATATACATGACATTCTTTTCTTCACCAGAATTCCTACAACTTGTAATATTCTAAAACAACGTTAAACTTGTTACTAAATACTACATTAAAGCAATTCTAAGATAGCATTTGAATGCATGTGTCATGTGTTTTCAATCAACACCAGAGTGCCCCCCTTAGGCTGAATAACGCAAGGACACTAGACCTCTGCCAAAAGTGAGTCTGCATGTGTTCAGCGATTAGAATATAAAGTTTAGTATACAAAATGTTTAACATAAACTATAGCACCAAGACTGCCCTACCTAAATTTATGGTCAATAAACTTCCCTTGCACACTTGACGAAGCTGAACACACTTCAAAATGGCTGCGGTGACTCCACCAAGGGGAAGTGCTTAGGAAAGTTTGTGAGTTTATGTCTAAAAGTGGAATTAAACACAGCCCCAGGGTGCTTTTCAATTTTTATTTGTGCATTCTCGTTTCTTTTCCTCGCTTCCTTTCCTCGGAATAGGAATAGGACGGAGGAATCGAAGGAAAGCTTATTTGTATATTGGAATATTTTTGATCACTCGAGCGCCACTTCACATCGTCATCAGCAGCGCTGAAAAGATCTGCCTATAGGTTGTTGAAGTTTGGTTATTTTAGAAATTCATAATAAATAAAAATAAAGCAAGATACCCTGTTGAAATATGTAAGATGTGTGGTTTATATAAACTGCAAAGGTAAAGTATAAATTAAAATGATTGTGACCGATGTGAGGGGTGAGGAGGAATTTATACGTGTGTCACCTTTAGTCGATAAAACTCTTCCGCAAAGGATACACCCGTGGACCCTCGCTCATGACTCCTCAGGAAGCTTACTCGATCCTCGCCTCCTCGCGGTGCAATTAGAGAATTGAGATGTCCTTCAAGATGGCTGAGCTCGATCGGTTTCTGGGTCATAGGATAGAGGATGGATATTGAGAAGCTGCACCCCCAGTGTATCTTACACATCCTCCAATTGCCCACAATCCTTTACACACATTCCAATTCACAAAAAAGAAGCAGCGGAAAATTAATCTGCACTGATCTTGTCCAATTTCAATGCCAGACAGCAACAACAACAAAATATTTTCAGAGAATTAAAGATACAGTATGTAACTTTTTTGGCCACAAGAGGGCGCAGTTTCCAACAATAACAAAGGCGTATGTTTATGACGCAGTGTCGAGCTGAATGACGGGACTTGCTGTCCATAGATATGTCTATAGCCCCTTTCACACAGCACTTTGAACCCGGCAAATTGCCGGCAAATTGCCAGAGTGCCTTCTGTGTGAACGCAAACACGACCCGTGATTGATGACGGGATCGATCCCGGGTAGGGGACCTAGTAACATTGCCGTGTTCAGACCCGGAACGCGCGCTGTGTGAACAAAAGCCAGAACCAATGCCGTAAGGGGTGTGTAATAGTGATGACGCATGTGCCATCGCGCGACTCTGTTGCTCTTATGGTGTGTTCACACCGAACGCGAATTTAATCGTTTGCGCGAGTAGATTACATACAAAGTCAATGCAAAGACGCGAATAGACGCATCATTCGCGCCGGGCGTTGCGAATGACGCGAATTGGGCGACGCGTTTTGCCGCGAACGTCTTCCGCGCAAGTTGAAAAATTTGAACTCGAGCGGAAGATTCGCATGACGCTTTGTTGCGCCAGCCAATCAACGAAGAGCATCCGAGAAATCCTGTCAGTGACCCTAGCTAGCAGGTTATCAAACTACTGGGCACCCGTCATTCTCAAATAGCGCTGGAAGCGGCTGTCATCCAGGCTCAGTTCCTGAAGAAGACTGTGAAATTCACAGAGTTGAGTTCGCCTCTGGATTGTGCTGTGAACACAGACACGTCGGCGTTTGGCTTTCCTCCGTATTTGGGACTTCCACAACAAGTAGCCTACAGAGCAGCAATATCTTTTATTTCAGACATGACGGAAAGGTATGCCAGAAAAAAATTGTGCTGTTGTTTTTTTTATTCGCGAGTGACACGGACGCGCGAATGGGTTCAAAATGTTCAAGCGTCTAACTAGACGCGATAGACGCGTATTTGACGCTCTATTCGCGTTCGGTGTGAACACACCATTAGAAGAAAGTTTGTGTTCGTCATCAACAAAGAAAGAATGAAAAAATGTCTGCAAACTGGAATGAAGCAGAGACAGGAGCTCCTCACAATCCGCGCTGAAGCTGCGATCGTTCGCCAGCTCTGTGGAAAGGTGCGCGCGTGCACATGTTTTCGACGCGTACGTTACACGTCTCATCCTGACGTCCGGCGGCTTTCCGGGACGTTAACGGGTTGTGTGTGAACGCACTCACAGATCCCGGCAATCACTGGCAGTGTGAATGAACCGAAATCAAACAATCCCGGGACAAATGCCGGGTCACATTATCCGTGTATTTTCCGGAATCTCTGTGTGAAAGGGGCTTATGCTTGCTGTCAAGCTGATGGATCCAGTGTTGCCAGGTCCGTATGCCTGCATTGTTTCCTCGGGTTGTTTGTGTAGTGCACGGGTTGACGCGATTGTTTTTCCCACTGGAACATGATTGTTATCGGGGAAACACCCGGGAACACTATTTGACTATTTTTGGCCGTGATTGGGTTAGTTTTGATGAGCAATTGATCTGCTTTTGTTGTGCAGACCTGGCAACCCTGGATGGATCTAGCCTAATAATGTTTAGGGATGAGTGAAAACACTCATGTTTTTTAACATTACAGTGGTGTGAAGCAGGTCGCGATTGCTAAAGTATATCACACGCGAGTCTCGCGGATATAAAGTATATCACGCGTGAGTCCCACGGATATAAAGTATATCACACGCGAGTCTCGCGGATATAAAGGAATAAGGACATTTAATTCTACAGAACTACACGCAAGTGCTGGATTACTCACACAGGTCAGTTTATTAGACGAATTAAACTTGTGAGGTAACGCAGTGCTGTTTCACTTGGTCTAACGTTACACTATCACACTAAACACGGCATTTAAATGTTGAAAGTTATAATGTTATTCTACGTGTTAGTTCGTTTTCTATAGCCTACGAAACATAGCAGCTAACGTTAGATCAAGATTAGAAAAACGTACTGACCATATTCTAACATGTCATCATGTTGAGCTAACGTTAACATTGATTTGTTTTATGTACATTTGCTCACCTGTCTAATAAAGCTGTCCTGACTCGTGAAGCTCTGTCGAGTCCAAGTTAGTCGCGGACGTGGAGCTCTCAGCATCTCAAAAACGCCACGCTGATATTGATCCTCATTTTAGTATTCCTTGTTTGTCCCAAAGTCTGCTTGCCATGGTTTATGTTTGAACGAAACAAGAACTTTGTGCCGCTAAACGTCACGCATTACGCAGTAGTCCATGTCTGTCGCCATGGTTACATCATGGCTATGGAAGTTCGAGCGGAAACCGAGGATAGCGCGGATATTGCGTCATTGACAGGCGACATTTGTTGGCCGGGACCGCCACTTATTTAAAATTGGAATTTCTCTGAAATAAAAAATCTTTGGAGACTTTTGGGATATTGTAAGTACACAACTGCAGGAAATATATCACACTGTGCAAGTTATTTTTGGATATTTTATTACAAAATTCCTACATATTGGACCTTTAAGTGGCATTATGTTTTCTTGTAAATGAATCACACAATGCTAAACTATCCATGATGTAAAGCACTGGGAGATCACAGACGATTGTCATTTAATAGAAAGTCAGATAAAGATTTTTAAAATTATGTATTTTATTAATGAATTTTAATATAATGTTTGTTCAGTGAGCACGGGGGCGGAAACATTTATGCATTGCACTTACTAGACTAGTCATTGCACTTGCTGAGGACTCAGAAGGACAAGCCTCAGAAGGACTTAAAGAAGGATGTTCACCTGGTAGTCAAAACACTTTCCCAGGTAAATATGGATTCTATGGCTTATTAAGGTGGATTTGCCTGAAGAGTGCAGAAGTCTCTGATGACTCTGGCAAAATTCTGTGGGTAAAGAGCGATGCACTTCACAGTATAGCCATTTCATAGTTGGGATGGTAGTTGGTATTCTTAAATCCAGTTTGTACACTGATTTATATGACCCACCCTGTCTGTTATCTCAGCTACCACCAGTACAGTTACTATGAGTACATATAAGCAAAAGGGTTTGAGCAGGGAAAAGCTATGAGCTGCAGATGTGAAACAAGCCTGTAACCTGAGACGTTCCCATTTGAGTGGAACTCAGCGCTGGGGCATAGATGCTATGGGAATACCACACCACTGGACAGTGCCTGCTCACAAGGCTATGTTTCTGCACAGACAATTGTGAGTGCTGGCTATGACTGATTAACCCTGAAGGACCTGAGACTGAACCTGATGAATGTGTGCAGAGAGAACCATAAACATCTTGCCATGATGCACCCCTAGCAAGAGCTCTGGAAGACGTGCCACTCCTAGTGGACCCTAACCCCTAGAGGTGAAGCCATTCCACATGCCTCATAGGAACAAGTTGCTTAGTGACCGCATTACCTCTATTGTGGCCACCAAAACAGATAAGAAGCTGAGAGGATTTACAGCACTGACTTGAGTGGTAGACATATATACTTAAAGCATGGACCGGACATAACAAATGCAGACTTTCTTGCTATTGCGTCTCATGAGGCAGAGGGAACAAAGCCTACAAAACCACTGGCTAACCAGCCATGGATGGAACTTTTGGAATATAATCGGTCTAGGGTGCAGTGTAGATTTGACATCACCTGGAGCAAAGGCTAGGCAGGAGGAGGCAATGGTAATAAGAGAACCAACTTGAGAAGCATTTTCTCTGAAACTGACTCAAATGGAGCTTCTGCTACCACTCAAAAGGACCAATGATAACAGAACTCCCAACATAAACCCCTTTTAGATATACTGTATGTGGCTAGCTGAGATGCCGGTCATATAGACCTTTAGTGTAGATGGGGTCAACCCCGTTGACAAACTTTCTTGAAGGGACTCTAGCACTTAACCGACTGGGCAGTTGACTGGTTTCATGTGGCGCTGCTCGCACCGTTATACTAAATGTCGCCATTCTAGAGCATAAAGCTTTCTGGAGGATGGGGTCTTAAACTTAAAATCGTCTCAACAACCTCAGTAGAGAGACTTGGACTCTATGAGCTGAGACCCTTCAGGGGCCAGAAACAAAGTTTCCAGATCTCAGGCCTGGGATGGTAGATCGTTCCTTGCTCTAGAGATAGAATATCTTTCCAAACCGGAATCTTCCATGGAATGCCGTCCAAGAGAGATATTAGGTCTGAGAACCATACTCGGGCCAACCAGAACGGAGCCACTAGGAGAAGGTGGACTTGGTCCTGGCACACCCTCGCTAAAATCCCGAGGAGCAGAGCTATTAGAAGCAAGCCGTACAGATACAGCCTCAGCTACATCTGTACCATGGCAGCCAGCTCCTTAGCTGGAAGAGTGAGTGCGAACCAGAGGGAACAGTGAGTCGTCTCTTCGGAGGCGAACGGCTCCACTTCGGCTCAGCCATAAGTCTATCTGCCTGGATATATGCCCCCAAAATGACATGCCCTTTGATGTAAACTGCTCTTAGTAACTTGCACTTCTCCTCTGCCTGGATCAGAATCTGCTGTGCCTGCCTGAAAAGGGGATGCGAATGCAGAACGCCCTAGTGATTTATGTAAGAGACTACCAATGTGTTGTCAGTGTGGACTAACTAGGAAACTAGGAGACTAGGAGAATTTATGTCCTATTAAAGATGAAGGTCCCCCAAAGCTCACTGGCTGGTTGGCCATTGAGAACCTAGGGGTGACCCTCAGGGGCCGGGGGCCAGGATTGACAGTTTCTTTCCTTTGCCATTCCAGAGGAGATCTGTGATCCTCTCTCCCAAGGGATGGCTGTGCCTGACCACTCTTCCCGGACCCCTTATCGCCTGTCTCCTGTTTCTTATCTGCCAAATCTACCTGCACACTCTATGATTGAAGTTCGCAGAGCCACCTCGCGACTGTGGTGCCCCCGGGGCTTGACTCTCAAAGAGAGCCAGGTGGGATCGGAGCTTGCAGAGAGTTAACCCTTTAGGCGCCAGAGGTTTTTTCCTAAAATGTTCGATTTTGACATCTTAATTTCAAAAGACTATATCTCAAAAGTGAAACAAGATAGATACTTTCTGTAAATTAGAGAAATATTAAGGATGACCCAAAGTTTATGTAGGGATTAAATGTCCACATCTAATTTGCATATTATGACGTCATATGGTGGCAGCAATCTTGGATTATAGAATTTTCATGAAAAGTCACATGTTTAAATGATAAAATGCAGCACTTCTTTCCCCCCAAAATGTCCATCACCTTCTGTATGCTATATTGCACAATACTGAATGCTCAGGTATATAGTAAGTGGTAAACAAACTGTGTAAATCATTACTAATAAATGGTAGAACAAACCATATGCATGTAGTGGTTGGCCTTTTGCTGTAGAGATTTCCATTTACTACATAGAGTAGGCACTCTGATTCCATGTATGGGGCATATATTATTCATATGACACACAAACACAAGTAGACAAGACCTGTTTAGTTCAAAAGATCACTCGTTACGGCAAAGCACAGATCATAAGTGATGATACAAGCAGCGTGAACGCGGCCACATCTGCCTCGCGTGCGCGCCGAGTATGCACACTATTGCGACTCCCCACCCTGCCTTCACGTTATCCCCTATCTGTACTATGAATACTTCAAACTCGTCTAACATACCCAGTGATAATAGACAAAGTCTCCACCACAATACTGTCGCCGCGATTGCGGAGAGGCTCTGATGAAATGGCTCACTCTCACACTAGCTCCGCTTTTGATCGCACTGATTCAATGCGCTGTAACTCGAACATTTTGTCTAGAAACATGACGTTTTTTTGAGTCGGGGATGAAGTATGACATGTCTGCCATCCAGTGGAGGGGATGTCGAACGAAATTTTACACCCAATTTGACAAAATCGGCCGTTTTATTCAGTGACGCATCTTGTCGAGTAAACTCGACCGTGGCGCCTAGAGGGTTAATTTCTAACAATGAGCACAGTCAGCCCCCTCAAGGACTGATCTTCCTTGCCCATACAAATCACACATGTCATGAGTGTCGTTGGCCATAATAAATCACAGGCAAGGCGTTACACACCTCCTAAACTTTTTTCCTGACATGTTGGAAACAAACTCTTTGTTCAACCCCCACATACAGGTAAGGCAAAATACTTCTGAAAACAAATAAGCTGACGACACACTGGTGTGGCATCTTTTTAGATTTTTTTATTGATACACTATGCTACGTCACTACACCATCATGTTCAACCAATCCTAGGTTGGCGTGAGTAAACGCATTGTAGCATTCCCGGCTGAACAGATGCAGTTTACTCTCTCAAGGACTGATGTTTAAAGAATTTTATTCCCAGAAACACCGTAAGAGCTAAAAGAAAGCAAACAGACAAATATTAGTCATCTCACTATACATTATATATGTCCATAACAAACACATGAGAATGCACATATACAATCTGTATACAATTGGCTTTAGTAAATAGTCTGACAACTCAAGTTTTTAGTGAGCAGGCTAATGTAATAACCTGCCTTATTTTACTGTAGTAAACATGAATTATACATTGTTTTAATTACAACAATCGCCTTTTAGAGTGCTAAATGAACTAAATGACAACTGAATTAACTGAATTATTTTGTACAGCTGACGATCTCCATTCAGAGAGAAAACTAAAATGTATGAAATGACCAAATAAGGGCCTAATTTCCTGCAAACAATCTATAGACGTTCAAATCATGAAAAACGAAGCAATAATAGAGAGTTTTGCATGTAACTAACAGTAACAATCAATTACGCACACATTACATAACATATCACATCACTGATTTACACCTTTGCATAGCTTAACGTTATATGCTACTAACGACCCACTAACAGCTTCAAAGGAGAACGAAACAACACTTTAGTCTCTCAGAATTTAGCATACAACATAAATGAACACGGTACCTTGTGCCCTTCATCAGCCAGGAGCTAAGAGGTAGAAAGAAACCCTTTTTAAAGCTATATTTTTACGGCTTGAAAACTCTCGTGTCACTTATCTGGTAGCTTTGATCAGAATGACGCGTCACATAGAAAATGCGCTAAAATACACACAGCGCGCGCCACTGCGCTTCCTTTACCGGACTTCAAAATAAAAGTATGAGAAGTAAGTGGCAAGCGCTCTTGTAAAACAAAATAAACATTACAATGACAACATTGTGTATTCAGCGAAAAACATTATTAAACCAAAAACATTAAACAAATAAAGAGTATTTCAGCTCAGGTTTAGTAAGAGTCCCTTTCTTTCTGAAAACCTTTCTTAAGTATTCCGTTACCACATCACCCCTCTATGGCTGGAGGTAAAAGTGATGGCCCATTTTAGAGATAGGGAGATTTAATGGTCCTTTACACGCATGCTTCAGACACCGGGTCACACGAAGCATCCCCATAGCGTCAAACCATGACGCAGCATTGAGTTCCACTTGAAAGGGAAATTGACTTTAGTTTATCTTGTTTATAAATTGCAATATTAATATATACAATCACACCTTAATTTAAGCACAGATATATAATAAAATTGTTGAAAAATTTAAAGATTTCACATAAAATTGAGTTTTATTTTTTATAGAAAATGAATTTGTTAGAGAATGAGTATTAATTTCTATTTTTAGTTCCTCGTCCTACTTAGCTGATTATTCAGACTGATCTCATGAAACTGCGTATGTATGACACGCCAATTCGTATTTCCATTTTTGGCGTGCTATCAACACGCATAATCGCTTTTCAGCGTGTTTATGAACGCCGTTGACTTAACGTTACATTACTGTATATATAAATAGGCCTATATGACCTACCCCAACCCCGTCCCTAAACCTACCCGTCACTGGTTTAAAACCATTTATGAGTCTTTCCCTACCATCCTAGTAAGAAAAATATCGCTCCCCCAGATGTATATCAAAATTTGGCTTTATTTCGCTCGGATTTTTAACAGCGTGTACATACACGCGGAATCACTCGGACATAACGGCGTAGATATACACGCGTACACGCGGATAGCTCAAAATGCGTATAAATAACACGCCACTTGACTTGAAAGTGGCGTGTATGTTTACGCAAAAGTCATGATGTCATGTTGGATTATTAAAAATAATCGCTTATTAATCTATTGTAGCTAACGTGAAAACATATTAAATACACTTTACATAGACAATGTTTTTAAGTACTGTATGTATGGAGATTATATTGTTTGCTAACACTGTTTTATTGTTTGATAACACAGTATTCTTCATTAGAGTGTTATTTACTACTGTAACATAAAGTAAGATCATGTCTTTTATTTACAGGCTTAAGTCTACCCACTATATGTACAGGTGCAGGTTTCCTACCTTTTTATTTTTGTCTCATTATAGTTTACACAAACTTGAGGAGTACTTTTCAGAGAACATTCTGTCATTAAAGCAAAAGCGATAAATAGCCTAGTATTTCTGAATTATATAGGCCTACAAGACATTTTTAAAATCATGTTATTTTTTTATTTTTTTTATTTTAACTGTTCACTTAACTTGTTATACTGATCATTTGTAATGTCGTTTTGATTTTGAAGTAAATAAAATAAACACCACTAGGGGGCAAAAGGTGTCAAGGGTACAATTTATTCAATTTTACTTTAAATTTAAAGCAGCACTATGCAGGATTTTTAGCTTAACAGAACAGCTTCAGAGTTATTGCAATGGTTATATGACTATTTTGGGATTTAATGGTGGGCGTCTCAGTTTATGATATTTAGGATATGTTTAGGATATTTAGGATATTTGAGTCAATGTTAGATGCATCTCAGTTTTCCCCCCACAGTGAAAATATGTGCAACATAATTCACAATGTTACTGTATTTGATTTGATTTTTGATGAATAAATTATACATTGGTATATGGAAGAATTCATTTCTTTCCAATTTGTAACAGTGTTTTAGTGATTCCAAACTTTTAAATGGTAGCGTACAATAAGTTTGTTGTTGTGATTTATAATGACAATGATCTTTCTCTTTCTTTCTTTTTCTTTCTTTCTTTCTTTCTTCTTTTCTTTCTTTCTTTCTTTCTTTCTTTCTTTCGAAAATAGCTATTGAAAATTGAAAATAACTATTGAAAATGTGTATGTAATGTGATTTGAGTTTATTTCTGAGGTGTAACTGCTGGTGACCACTGGAATGACTTTTGTAGCCACATTCCTTAAACCCTTTAAGCAGATTTGATATTGGGGTATTTTTGTTATTTTCCAAAGGCCACCCTCCATTTCAACATTTACTTAGACAATAAGTAGTTTATTCTTTAAAGACCCTTTTTTTATTTTTATATTTCTCTTAATTTTTGTTGCAGAAACTGAACAAAATGTATAGGCCCTGTGTCCCAATGGCATTGTAGCAAATCTGAAGTGTTGGTGAGAGAAAGCTGCCAAATGTGTTGAAGTTTGCCTCTGCTTTTGTTAATTTCCTTGACCACAAATGTGTTTAGCAGCCATTGAAACACTACAAAAACGTTCATGTGATTTCAGTATATTACTGTCTTCTAGTTTCTATACATTTACAGTGATTTGTAAAGTAGCTGTTATTGTTACAATTAAATTATAGATGTATAGTGTTTAGGGAACAGGATTAAAATATGACTATAATATTCCAGTTTTGTGGTTTACAAACACAGTGATTAAATACAGTGTTAATTAATTAATACTATAATCACTTTGATTAATGCTTAATGATTAATGCTTCCATTGCTCCAATTTTGTAATTCTTTTTTTGAATAAGTTGATGCATAATTGTTTAATTGTTGTTTTGTTTTAATCGATAGTCATATTGAATGCAAGAGTAAGTTGTTAGCCTATAATTTGATACTAAGAGCTTACACCATTATATCAGCTATCACAATAATGGACTTAAACCGAAACAACTATATATTATTATATTAAATCCACCACAATATGATTTTTTTTTTTTTTGCATCATTGCAGTAATCTGTAAAGACAAAAAAATGACCCAATCAATTTCAAATACAAATCTACAGGCAGGTCTATTAAAAGAGATTAAATCAAACAAAAGCATTCTGGTTCATTCCATTGCTTTAGCTAAGAGTTTCAGTTTCATCTATAGTAAAATAGGGGAGGGGCTATGAAGTAAACCATGGTCAAGAAGGACAATAGTTCTGATTGGACAGAGTCCATGTACCATCGGGAAGACAGCCACTCCTCTCACTACCGCGAAACGACGCGAAAATCTTATTAAGCACGTGAATATTTCAGAGAACAAGTTCTCTCCACGCTTTTCAGTTACCCGCATTCATGAGAAATGGTTTTATTTTTTTTATGAAGGGATGCAATTTGGATATTTCCGCCGGGTGGTGCATTTCACGGATTTCCAGCAGAAATAATTTTCTGTAATATCTTGGCGAATTTATTTGAAAGACCTCACGGGACGAAACGGTATGTTTATGCATTTTCCAAGTTGGTGCAACATCTGAGTATGTTTCTACGAGGTGGATTGTGATTAGGGTCAATGGGGTTGAAGAAAAGAGATGATAATATAGTTCAGGGTGAGGGGTGTGTGATTACATGGATCCTTTCGGTCAAGCTCGCTTATAAATGAGAATTCAGTTTAATTTCGCCTATTCAACAGGCTGTCGATATAAGTCACCAAAGTCCTTAAATAACCAACATTTAAGGTCCAGTTTAATGTAAAGACGTCCAGATGAGACCGTTTTAAGTGTGAAGGAACAGTTTTTGTTTAGGTTGGCACCCTTGTTTATTTATTTGCGCCTGCTTTCCTCAAAATTATACAGTTCAGTAGACTATGGAGATTGTCATTTTTGTAACCTTTTCTAAATTTGGTAAACAGAACTCTCATATATTTTTTTTTAATTATTATTTGAGCTAGACGTGTATGAGCTAGACGTGTATAGCTGTTATAAACCATTTCGACGTTGGGAAATATAGCCATGTAAGCCTTTTCACGATTTGTAAGTTGTCTGTGCCCATGTTTTCTCAGGGAATAGCACAGTTGGGCGTTCAAGATTTCCCAAAACCCAAGGTAAGTTTTTCTTCTGTTGACAGGGTTGCCTTGTCGGTCCCACTGAGCTTTTAGAGTTGTTTGAATCGTGTGGGCCTAGTCGCACTTGTTTATATCCAAAGTTTTTATTATGTAACTGGAAATGTTGTTTTCGGTGACTGTTTTGCTCAGTTGATCAAACAATGTGAAAATACACTTTTTTGTTTTAATTTAGGGAAAATAATATAGCCTAATAATCAGTAGCCTATTTACGAATTAGTATAATACATCTACAGACAAAATATATGTGTTAAAAAATAACTCGGGGCTTGACAAAGGTTGTTAAAATGCCACAAAGTCAAACTTCCTGTTTGGGTCGAGTGCCTTTTGTCCATTGTGTCAGCACCCATGTACACAAACACACATAGGCCTACTACACCATGGCTGTGAGGGAACCAGGTCTGAACTTAATGTTGTGAGGATTGCGTATTCGAGTTCGTAGTCTATAGCAGATATTTAGTTAGCCTACTTAACTTCTCTGTTTTATTTGTATTTACGTATTTCGTCTGGTTAGTTAGATTTACAGCAGATGCCTGCTGGCTTTAAATGTTCCATCACAATGATAGGTTTTTAAAGTTTGTTATTATTATTAATGATTCATATGTGCATTATCTATGTTTGTTTATAAAGGCACTGCCCTGTTTATCTACTGTTGTTAAAGGTGTAGACAAATCAAATATAGCCTACAAGACTTAGGCTGCTTGGTGCGGGCCTGCTTGTTTTTCTACAAGACTTTATTCACTACAATAGTCATTCTTTTAAAATGATTATCATTGTGATTTAAAAAAAAAATGGTGTAAAAGAGATTGAGTTTACCATTAATGCAAATCATTTGTTCAAACGCATGTATGCTTGAATAGCAAAGGTCACTTAACTACATAGAACTCAACCACGTGACCAGCTTTACATTCCTTCTATGCTGCCACCCTGCAGTAGTTTTTAGCATAATTGCAGATGCCTTTTTCTATACTTTACAGAAAAAAAAAGTAGCAGGGAAAACCCATTCTCTAACTCTGGTGGGGACCAAATGTAAAATTTATAAATCACAAAAACCCATACAAAATTTACCAAAATTCAAAATCATTTTGTGGAGCTTCATTTCTTTTTTTAGTCAGTCTAAAGTGAAAAACCCAAATAAACAGAACAGGCTGATCAAAATGTGTTTGCAAGTAGGCCTACTTATGTGTACAGTAACTTGCCACGTTTTCGTTCTAAATTAAAGCATTTCGTAAGTATGAGAAGGAATTATTAGATTTTATAAGTAATTTATAAGAATAGTTGGGTTTTTTTTTTGCCAACACCGGGGCACCAAGAACAACATCATGTAAGTATTACTATTATTAATAGAGATTCCCTGTTGTCTTCGCACAAAGAGAGGTGGGATGTGGGGCAAAGAACATAATTAGAGTCCACTGAAATGGTACTTGGCATTAACATTTGTATAATTATTATATTTTTCAACTTTGTATATACATGTGTGGTCCACTTTTAGTTGCAGTGATGTGGCTGCTTTTAAGTAAATTCAGCTATATTTTATACGCACATAATACAAACTTATTATTATACCTTTTATTAGACACTACATGCATATTGGCATCTTTGTGGTTTGTGGCAAGGGATTTTGTGTTTTTTGTTTGTTTTTGTTTTTCAAAAACAGTATGTAACTCAATGTTTTGAGAGTAAAATATTAAACTTCAAACAAATCAAAACTCAAGTTTAAATCAACAACATTTTTTTTTTATATTTGTCAATATTCGTTTAATTACTGAGGGTCCAGTCAGTTTTTCAAATGATACTATTTAAATGATACTTATTTTATTACTATAATTATTCTATTACAAAACAGAGATAAAATGTTAAACTATAAAGCTATAATAATATAAATAAACTATATCAATTTTTGGTTTTAAATTTTTGATTACAAACATTTTCAGTTTCTCAAATGTTCAAACCAGTGTTTGTATTTGAAGTTCTATCAACTGTTGATTTATAACTTATATGTTTAAATTGTTGCTAGCACTTCAAAATAACGTCTCATTTGTTAACATTAGTTGATTCATTTGTTAACATGAACTAACCATGAGCAATATATTTTTACAGCATCCAAAATCTTTTTTTCCTTTTATTTAATAAAAATACAATCGTTCATTGTCAGTTCACAGTGCATTAATGTTTACAAATACAACTTTTGATTTTAATAATGTATTATTAGATTAAGATTAATAAATGTTGTCGAGGTATTGTTTATAGTTAGTTCATGTCAACTAAAGTCACCAAATAAAACCTTGGTTTATAGTGTTACTAAATTGTGGTTTGTCTAAATATGCACAATACATTTGAAAATGTGGCATTTGCTGCAATAATTTAATTGTGGTGTCTTAAAACATACTAGATCAAATTCAAAATCACCCAAGTCTGATTTGTAGAATCATCATCATGTGTTTATAAATAGGAAACTCATGATAAAACATTTTATCAACAGCTTTGAGAGTCAGTGTCAGCAACATTAGACAGAATCAGTCCATTTTAAATTTAATTTAATAAATAAGAATATTTGATAAATAAAATAAGAATTAAGGGTACAGAACATTAAAATGTGCAGTTCTAAATTATAATTTAAATTCCATACAAATGTAATGATTATTAAAGGTTGATAACAACACAATATGTACTTTAGGGTAGTCTTTGTTGTTTTGTGAAGCTGTTTATGATTGTTATGAGAAAAATTTATTATAGGTCTCAATTTCCAAACAATTTTGGATAAATTGTTGTGTTTTTTTTGGACCAAGTTGAAAAAAAAACTCTGACCAAATCTTAAAATACTGCCATTATTTCATAAAGAATTAAAGCTGTCACACTCTAAAACAGGTGTTTCTGAGTAGAGCGGCAGTTTTCTGTTTGTGTTAGGGCTAAAGTGCATTTTCGGTATTACTTCATTGAAAATTCATAGAGAGATACGGTATGGAGAAAGCGCTACTACAGTCAGTGGAAGTGGGCCAAGCCACCCGACTTGTGTGGTGTGTGTGTGTGTGTGTGTGTGTGTGTGTGTGTGTGTGTGTGTGTGTGTGTGTGTGTGTGTGTGTGAGTGTGAGTAACCAGAGCTGAGCAGATCGGATGCCGCACTATGAACAGGACTTCAGTTCTGTCACCCTGTGTCATCTGATGCACAGGAATCCTGTCACAGAACACATGTTGAATGTAGGTATCATGATTAGAACAGCAGATGAGTGTAAGAAACATAGAGTAATTTTATATTGGTAACATGAAATAACTGTTATATATGACAGTGTTATTTTATATTGGTAACATGATCATAATACATAAACTAAAACAATTACCATCCCATATATTATAACAGTTACTTCATCACTGGATGATACTTTTTTTAAAAAGTTTTTTTAAAAGTTTTAATTGTGGTTTTAAAGTCAACATGAAACACTTTCTATTGTCTTAATTCATGTTCATTGTCTTATTGTGCCCGATATCATGTTTTGGGTTACATTATTTTACAGTGTCCTCCTTAGCCTTATTCAGACGGGACTAGTTTTCCTACGTCGTGTTTCACAGACGTAATTTGTGATGAGAGATGTACAAATAACCGTTCCTCAACAGCCTGATGAATCATATTTGATATTCACATTTTAACATATTTTTTCTTAAACATGATGTATGGATAGTCAAGTAATCCAAAGTTGCTTCATTCCAGTAAGTAAGTATCTATTTGTAACTATTACTACTAACATTATAAAAAAATTACGTTTACTTTTTTACGTAAAATTACGTTTAATTAATTATTACGTTTACTTTCTAAAAATAGTAGAGATTTCAGAGCGAAAAGAGATGTGTACAATAACTTATAGGTGTCACTTGCATGTGGGTGTAATAAAGTGCACAAAGAAGGAGTTGAGAAACAAAAAAAGTCTTTAATAAATCCAAAACAGAAAACTCAGAAAATTGCAGGAGAATAACTTAACACAACCATTGTTGATACCGGAGAAAGAAAGTTCATGAACAGAGGGTTTAAATACACAGAGATAATTAATGTAACCTAGGAGACCATCAAAAACCATGGAGACAAACTATGGGAACACAGGCAAACAGGAACAGAACAGAGTAAAAACGAAACCAAAACTAAACAAACACATTACAAACGGGGAATGTTTTTAGAATTATACTTTTCACAATTCACTTACTAACAAAGGTATAAACTACAGATGTCAAAATGCATGTAATAGATTGTGCACAACAAGTTTTTCAGCAAAGTGTTATTTGGGTTAAACATTTTTTCTTGAATATCCTGTTGAATATCCTGTTTAATTAATAAATATGTCATAACAATAAAGTTAAATGGCAGTTGAAGGTGAGCGGTGTTCTTGCATTGCCAGTACTTGTGATATGCCTGGATTCGGAAGACACTATGAGCTTTGTTACACCAGTAGAAGGAGTGCGGGGGTATTTAGAGATTTAGAGATTAAACGAATAACCCATCTCCAGTCATCCTTTCACTGTCTCTGTCCTTCTCGTTGCGCGAATCCATTAACAGCACTTGTGTCTGTTTTTAGATGTTCGGCATGGTGTTGATAGTCCATTGGTGTTCACAGTCTCTGTTTCTGTATCCGCGTCTCTTTCATTTGAAACTCACATTGACTTGATCACTTTAAAGCCTTTGCCCCATACCTATGCTGAGTCAATGCTGATGACTTGGGGATGGTGCAGGAGTTGCTATGGTAACCCTATAGCTGGAGAGTGTAGAGGTATAGGCGGTCGGTTGGGCTTTTGTTATGGATGGAGTGTGTGAGTGAATGTAAAGCAACACAATAGCCCACTGAGACCAGCAGGAGAGGGAATTTACTGGGAAATTTTACTGTGATCTATAAGTACTGTGAGAAAGGTTGGGAAGCACAAATAAAGCCGTGCTGTGTAAGTGTAGAGAGGAACACTCCCTGTTTGCTTATAGGTGTTGGCTGATCAACAGGTTTGGTAGCATGTTTAAGGCACACATAGAAGAGTTGATTATTAAGCTTTATACAAACGAAATAATCTATATAGTAAATTGAAAACTTGATCATTTATTGTATGCATTAATGTGAAATCTTCTTATGAATTTAAATAAGAATATAGGCTAATAATAAATATATCCTGCTGTTACTGTCAAATTGTGGCCACGGGGCGCATAAAGTGTATTAAGCTTCATAACTATTATGTTTAATTTAATGTAATTTAATTCCTTCCGTCCTACATGAGTCATCAATGTTCACGAATCTGACTACACAGAGTGATAGTCTGAATCACAATAGTCTGAATTTTTTTCCAAATTCCATTTTATCAATTTAATTTGTTCACAGAAATTTGTTATCATTTTACTGGATTTTGTTGTTTGTGGTTTAATTACATTTGTTACCAGAAATGATGTCAAATCAACTAAATAAAAATAAAAAAACACTTTAAAAATGTAATAATTTAATAACATTTTAACAAAAACATTGAATTTTTTTTTTTTCAGACATTCTGTGTTGTCTTTTTTTCTGGATTCTGTTAATGATTTGATTTAATACAAATGCATTATCAAAAGTGATTGTAAACAAAAGGAATGTACAAAACAATTTAATCATTTGTTTTTCAAATTAAATTGAACAATTCCTTAAATTTTTGGAAAACAGTGCTGCACAAAAGAAGTTTACTCAGCATAAAATAACACATGGATGTAATATTGTGTGAAATACCTTTTAAAATGTTTAAAATGTATGTTATGATTATTGTTGTAATTATTACTTTATAAGTATGACTGGATTCCGCAATTACGTCTGCGTTTTTGAAATTACTCTTATAAGCTCAAGATATCATTTGAAAAATCTTAACAAATTCTTTACTAAACAAACTCTCTGAACACAGCGAATTAACATCTGACTCTTACTGAACTTTAGGTCTTCGCTTTCAGTCATGTCCTACTCAAAACTGGGCAAGTTCTGTTTTTTGCCACAAAAGACACCATCATTGACTGCGTTTTGCTGTTCTTATGACATTAAAACACTAAATGATACATCAGAAATGTCAAACATATCAAAATTAAATGATTACACCGCGCACACACACTAGATCAGCTCTTTAGGTGCTGAGCTACTGGATATGGACACACACACACACACACACACACACACTGGGTCAGAGGATGAGGATCAGGTTGTGATGAAGATAATGCTTCTTCAGCCTCTTGTGAATCACGTGATAGTCAGTGATCTGATGACCAGGTTAGATCTATATCCGATACTGATGATATTAAAACACATGAGCGGATTTTTAATTAGTCTCCATTGCGGTGCATACTGACATACAAATGGAGAAATCATCACAGATTGTTTTTCTCCATCAAAAGCAAAAATGTGTGTGTGCATTTGACATTGTCTACAGGATGGTGTACGTGCTGGATTGTCTCTTTTTAACCCCTTCAGGAGGATTGTAGTGAGCTGAGTATAGGTATGTGTGTGTGCATATGTTTGGGGGGCAGGGTCTGTAACCACACTTAATAGAGGCCTTGCCTGTGTCCAATAATCCCAGAGTCCTCAGATTAAAGGATGACGTGTCTGCTGGTAGAGCGCTACATGGCTCAGACTCTGGCCACGTTGTGTCTTGCTGAGGGATTCCACCATCATGAATTGCTTGAGTACGTGGGCTTTGATGAGGCAAGAATGTGGAACGCAGAGCGTTGACATCACAAACTGTGGAACTCCGTCTTTTTCACATTTAAGGAGGAATCTTGGTGGTTCGGTAGCAATGAATGGGATGCTCTGGACCAAATCTGTGATTCCTGTAGCGATGAAGATCTAGAACTCAGTGCCACCTCTTATGTGGTTCAAAGCCAGTACTAACTGACTTAGAAAAGACAAGGAGAGTTGTTGGGTAAACACTTCTCTTATATGACAACATTATCTAAAAAGTTTTCGTCCTGTCACCCTGTCTTCATGATCACTGGACCAGCAGCACCAAGTTGGAAAAAGGTATTTTATACACTACCGTTCATAGTTTAATGTTTTTGAAAGAAGTCTCTTGTGCTCAAGTATATTTCATCAAAAATGCAGTAATAATACTGTGACATATTATTACAATTTAAACTGTTGTGGATTTTAATATAAAATGTCATTTATTCCTATGATGGCAAAACTGATTTTTCAGCATCATTACTCCAATATGTAGTGTCACATGATCCTTCGGAAATCCTTCTCATATGCCAGTTTGACGCTCAAGAAACATTTCTTAGCTGATCAATGTTGAAAACAGTTTTTCTGCTTAATTGTTTTTGTGGGAACCATGACACACTACTATTCAAAGGTTTGGGGTAAGTAAGGCTTTAAAATTTATTCATCAGGGATGCATTAAATTGATCAAAAGTGAGAGTAAAGACTTTCATAATGTTATAAAAAAAGATATCTATTTAAAAAAAATACTGTTCTTTTGAAATTTTTATTAATCAAAGAATGTATCACATTTTTCATTAAAATATTAAGCAGTTCTCAACATTGATAATAATAAGAAATATTTATTGAGCACCAAATAAGCATATTAGAATGTCACATGAACCTTAAAAAATCAGTGAAGACTGGAGTAAAGATGCTGAAAATTCGGCTTTGACATCACAGGAATAATTTTTTTTTTTTTTTTTTTTTAAAATATACAGTATTTTAAAATAGAAAACAGTTGTTTTAAATTGTAACAATATTGTAGACTATTTCAGTTTTCCTGTATTCTGGTCAAATATGCAACATTTGTGAGCTTAAGAAACTTTTTTGGAAAACATAAAAAAAATTCCTGATGATTCCAAACTTTTGACACAGTCTAGTGTGTTTTAGAGTTTCTGTCTTCACTGTCTTGTTTTTTAATGAGGATGCGGAATGGGAGACTCATACATATGCAAATCAGGCATACTGAGTATATTTATGCAGAAAGTATGCCTCTCACATGTTGAAATATGGACGTGTATACATATGGAAAAAATATACATTTTTAATGTGTTCCAAGTGGGATATAATTGGCAGTGCATCCGGAGGGGATATGACATTAAAGTAACACAATGTAGTTTTTCAACCTTCATAATTTATTTCCAAGACCCTTGTGATGGTACATCGACTTAAAATAAGTTAAATGACACTTCTGCCATCGCCTGACGGGTCTGTATCGCTTTTACTGGCACTATGTAACTTCGGGGTTCGGGTAGGAACCCGTGCACAAAAAGAACTACAAAACTCGACTGCTTTACGTCAAGCGCTACAATAGTCATTATTTAGTTTTTCTTTGTTTCTGATGTCGCAATACATCATCCTTTCATGAAATCATGTAACATACTCTATCTTGTCTGTGGACATCGTTCATTCTGAAGCCGGTGCTGGATAAACAGCGAGCGTCCGTGCGACGGTAGGCTAAATTATTTACAACAGCGGCACTGGACAATTTCGTTTCCAACCAGTAGGGCGACCGAAGAGGAAAATTTACTTGGTGTTACTTTAAAGTTGTAGCTGAAATTCTAGTGTCTACAAAGGGGGTCTCTTCCAAGTAGCCTTTTACAAAAATCAAGTTGAAGGATTTGTTATCTTTGTGATTTTGTCTTTGTCTTTATCTGCAGAATGATACACCTATTAGTCCTAAGCATTTTTATTGTCAGAGAACATATTTAAAGGTGTTTTTTTTTTTTTGGCATGAGGCAGTGGGCAGTGATTAGAGCCTCCGCTATAACTCCTTTGTTTTCTGTGTATCTCTGTGCAAGTCTTAGAGGATTGATACATTGATGTTTTAGTATTCCCCTGTTACCTGCTCTTATTGATATCTGTCAGATTTATCCTAAAAATGCAGAATGTTACACAACCCTTCATCCATTATTTACATTGTTTACAGTACACAAGTTAAGACTGTGATTACAGACTTGCATATCTACTACCATTTGAAATGCACAAGGTTTGTTCACATCAATTAGACACTTACATGTATGCACTTTGCAGACACTTTTATCCAAAGCAACTTTTGCATTCAAGGTATACAATGATCCAGTTCATACTAGTATTGTCACAAAATTGGAATTTCGATACGATACCTTGAATAAAAACTGCCATATAGATATTTTTTTCTTTTTGTCCATCCATTGAAATTCTAGGCAATCAGTATTTTCAAGCTTCTAAAAGTGCATGACACAATTGTAACAGTAATCCATATGAATCATGTGGTTTAATTGAAGTCTTCTGAAGAGACAAGATCGCTTTATATGATGAACAGATTTTAATTTAGGCTTTTATTCAGATATAAAAATCAATTACCATTAGAATTATCTCACCTAAATGTTTGCTCACTCTTTGTATTTGTGTTTTTACAAAGGGGCGATTGTGTTGTGCAGTAGCTTACACACAGCACAAGGAAGCTTGATTTCAAACATTGAATTGAATAAAAAAGCAATAAAACAATTTATAAAATAAGAACAAATAAACAAATTACAAACAATTACACAAATAAATACAATAGAATAAGAATACAAATTAAATAAACAGTACTTTAAATTTTTCATGTAGGTCTTACGGTACAGCAATAATACAGAAATCGGACAAAGTAATCAAATGTAAAATAACACTGGATAGTCTTCATTGTAAAAATTAATTACACAATAAACCTTACAATTAAAGTTACAAAAGTTATTCAGTCAAGAGCAGTGAGTTGCTGCATCCCAATTCGCATACTATCCATCCTAAATAGTATTTGAAATTAGAATTGGTGTGTCACAAATCGTAGTATGTTGAAATAAGTATTCCAAAGAGACCCAGATGGTCTACTTTTTCCGGTTACAATCCAAAGTGCAGATCGATGCACACTCGAACAGCTAATATTGCCCACAACCCATTGCACTGTGGAAAAGGATTTGATTAGAACTACAAACATGAATAAAAAGTGTTAAAATGATTGGCTGGGCGACTGTCACTATCCCTCGCTACCATGGCTACCACCCCTGCTGCTACAGAAGCTGCCTACATGCGCGCACCCGGCTGACTCGCTCATTTCGAAAGAGGAGAGGCACGTACCGGCCGGAAGCTAGGAAGTCTCACAATTATGGCAGAGAAAGAGCTGTCAAAATTCCCAGTACCACCTGTACCTGCATATACAGTCAGCACAAGCAAACAAGGCAAAAAAGGTGATGTCACTCCATGCACTGCGCTCCTCTCCGCTCGGCGCTACTTACAATGTTTAATAGGAAGCCAATGCAGTGTTTACAGAACCAGGCTAATATGGTCATACTTCCTGGTTCTGGTAAGAACTCTAGCGGCTGCGTTTTGGACCAGCTGTAGTTTGTTTATTATGCGTGCAGGGCAACCACCCAGTAGAGCATTACAATAATCTAGCCTTGAGGTCATGAATGAACATGAACTTACTGTTCCGCATTTTTCATTGAAAGCATATGACATAATTTAGATATATTTTTAAGATGGAAGAATGCGGTTTTACAGATGCTAGAAACGTGGCTTTCAAATGAAATATTGGTATTAAAGAGCACACCCAGATTCCTAACCGACGACGAAGACTTGACAGAGCAGCCATCAATTGTTAGTCAGTAGGCTATTCTAGGTTATTACTTGCAGAGGTTTTTGGTCCAATCATTAGAAACTGTTTTTTTCAGAATTAAGTAATAGGGAATTACTAGTCATAAACAGTGACAGGGGGTTGCATGTTACTAAAGCAACAAAGCGTCCGTTAAAGAGGCTATTATGACGAAGTGGTAGGCTATGTCCCAAAGCTTGCTATGTCTTCTGCTTCACACTCAAAAGTATGTACTTTTTCTTCTCAGAAACACTACATACTTTCAGGACATAGTATAAATAGGCGAATTGAGATGTAGCAAGTGATTTCTCTCTTTCTTTTAGTTTTTTTATTAACATTAATGACACAAACAGCAGCAGGTTTATTAGGCTGCTTTCACTTTAAGAGCATATACATGGATCCAATGTACTGTTACACTGTTCTTTCCCAACTGTTTACGTTCACTTTAGACCAGAGCAGGAGGTGTTAACTCGATGTCTGACAGAGGAGAGGGCAAGAAAGCATAGCTGGTATCGATACTTCGGAAAATTCGTATTTTTGACAACACTGGTTTAAACTGTACATTCCCTGGAATTCACACCCATAAACTTTGCATTGTTATGCTCTACTGTTTGTGCTACAGGAACGTTCAGAAAATCTTTTATATATTATAATTTATATAGATTAAAGGTTTTAAAGCAAACTTGTGAATAAATCATTGAGCCACAGGACCTTGATTATATTCAGAATATTGGTGTAAAGAAAATGACATTTGCTTGGCAGTAAGTCTTTTAATATTGGCAGAATGGTATTATTCCCCCAACAGTTCTCATTTCCTGTTCTAATTTTTCCTGAATGTCATTATTGTACTCTGAATCTTCCCATTGTGTGTTAAAAACATCTACACTTTGCTACAATAAGTAGGCTATTATCCTTCCAACTAATCAGTGGCCGACCTGGTCATAAGTGACATAGTGGTGGTATTGTTATTTGGCATGGAACGCGGCTCCGCACACTGCTGTCACAGATGGATGCACTTTCTAAAAGTTGATGCTAGAGACATGTCCCCACTGACTCTACATGTGTTTCACACACTGAAGTAACAAACGTCACATTCAATTGTTGGATTAGTATGTTAAAGCTACTAGTGTTTGTGGGGGCAGTGTGATAATGGCAGTTGTGTTTCACAACATTGTAATTCCAACATCAATCCCTTAGAACATACAAAATGTTTACGTTTATATAGAGGCAATGTGAACCAGGATTTAGATTAAAAGAACAGTTCGTCTAAACATTCGGTTACTTACTCCCCTTATGTTGTTCCAAACCTGAATGACTTTCTTTGTTTTGTGGAACACAAAATATATATATATTTTTTAAATGTTGGCAACCAAATAGTTTGATTACCATTGACGTCCATTAAATGGACAAAAAAATGAATGGTAAACAGTAACAAGAAAACATGTCTCAAAATATGTTCTTTCACTGTATGTTCCACATAAGAAAGAGAAAAAGAGAAAGAAATAAAACATTCTTAAAAATAAAGGTTCTTTATTGGCATTAATGGTTCTATGGAGTATGGAGAACCTTTAACATCCACGGTACATTTCCCATGCACAAAAGGTTTTTTACTCTGGAAAAAGATTCTTAGATTATAAACTGTTCTACAAACTAAGAAAAAACAAATGGATCTTTTAAGAACTGTTTACTGAAAGGTTTTTTGGGGAACCACAAATGGTTCTTCAATGTCATCACTGCAACAAGATCCTTTTCAAACCTTTTTAAGAGTGAGTTTAGAAATAGTATAGTCTACAATAGAACACCCGCACAATCTCATTTCTAAATGACAACGAATCGGCCATGTAATAATGCTTTGACAAAATCACACCGGAACATTCAAATCTGCGTTTGTGCGACTGCTGACTCAGAGAAAACAGTTGGGCTGTCAAGGTATAAAAAGCTTTGCAAGACAAAACAGTCTTTTCAACCACACAGTATCGTAATTTACATGTCATAAATATTCAAAAAAAATGATAATGGACTTACTGGAATAAAAAAACTTTGGATATAAAGACTCAAAAGGTGATTTGATCATGTCCGTAGATAAAGTAACTTGGCTCTTTAAATAATGATTGTATAGACTTATATTTATATTCTAGCTTGTGCAAGATGGCGCCAGTAAGTAAGTAAGTAAGTAAAATTTATTTGTATAGCACTTTTCTCAGATGAAGATCACAAAGTGCTTCACAACAAAAGGAAGCATTAGCAGCTCTCATAAATACATTTCAGTCACAGAAAAAATAAAAAATAAAATATAAATAAAATAAGCAACACTCATACACATACACATTAGACCAGCCTCGACCATCCTCCAGAGTCCAGACTAATCAAAAGCCTCTTTAAAAAGCAAAGTTTTCAGCTGACTTTTAAATTTTTCCACACAATCCAAGCAGCGTATGGAAGGAGGCAAAGCGTTCCACAACCTGGGTGCAACAACTTGGAAAGAACGGTCCCCCCTAGTTTTAAAATGTGCAAAGGGGGCAACTAATAGTCTCTGACCTGTTGATCTCAGACTACGTGAGGATGTACGCAGCTGTATCAGGTCAGAGATATATGAGGGTGCCTGTCCTTGTAGGGCTCTAAAAGTTAGGACCAAAATTTTGAAGTGCATTCTGAATAGCACTGGTAACCAATGGAGTGAAGCTAAAACTGGAGTAATATGTGCCCTTTTACTCGTGTGGGTTAAAAGCCTAGCAGCAGAATTTTGGACAGTCTGAAGACGACCAAGATCCTTCTTATTAAGGCAAATAAAAAGACTATTACAATAGTCCAAGCGAGACGAGATAAAAGCATGAATGATCATCTCTAGCTCGGCTTTTGACACCAAGGCTCTTATCTTAGAAATGTTCCTTAACTGAAAAAAACAGTTTTTAATAAGATGTTTCGAATGTTTCTCCAGAGACATGGCCGCATCAAAAACAACTCCCAGACTCCTGAGACTGGGCTGGACAGACGAACCTAAGTCACAAATGTGTTTCTTTATCTGAGGGATGCTCTGCTCAGGGGCAATGATTAAAGTTTCAGTCTTAGCTGAATTCAACATTAAAAAGTTGTCATTTAGCCACTGCTTAATCCTACTCAGACAGTTCATTAAAGATGACAATTTAAATAACTCAGTGGGCTTAAAGGAGCAATATAACTGAATATCATCTGCATACAGGTGATAAGAGACATCTCGAAACTGGCTTATAATCTGTCCTAAAGGAAGCATATACAGAAGGAAAAGAATCGGTCCCAGGACAGAACCCTGCGGAACACCACTCAATAAACCTGCAGTATCTGACATGTTCTGATTTATATAAACACTAAAACTTCTACCAGTAAGGTAAGATGAAAACCATTTCAGAGCTGATCCAGATATTCCTAATAGAGCCTGTAGTCTATTAAGCATAATATTGTGGTCAATAGTGTCAAAGGCAGATGTAAGATCCAGCAAAACTAACACTGTATGCTTCCCAGAGTCAGCAGACATCAAGATATCGCTTGAAACTTTCACCAGTGCAGTTTCCGTAGAATGTTTTTTACGAAAACCTGACTGATATTTATCAAAAATATCATTATTCTCTAAGAAGGTAGTAAGCTGCTCTGCTACCACTTTCTCTAAAATCTTAGCCATAAAAGGGAGTTTAGATATCGGCCTGTAATTCGAGGGTTGCAATGGATCCAAACTGGGCTTTTTAAGAACTGGTTCAACAATCGCATGTTTAAAAAAGTCAGGAACCACCCCAGTGAAAAGTGAAGCATTAATCATTTCTACAACGCAGGGGCCAATACTGTCAAAAACCTGCTTAAACAGCATAGTTGGAAGAACATCACTCTGGCCATAAGATGGTTTCAGCTTATCTAATAGAGTAGAGACATCGAATAATGACACAAGTTTAAAAGAGAAACACGGATAGTAAAGACCCAAAGTACAGGCCTTGTGTGCAGGCGGGGGTAAAATGGTAGCTCTGATATCCTTAATTTTCTCAACAAAGAAGTTAAGAAATACATTGCTATTTGTCAAAGAGAGCACCGTAGTTGGAGAGATAGATGGAGAAACAATAGAATTAATGGTATCAAATAAAAATGTAGGGTTTTTCTTGTTAGAAGATATTAGCTGAGAGAAGTAGTTGGTTCTAGCATTCTTCAGGTATTCATTTAGAGAAGTGGTTAATTCCCTAAGATAGAGCCTGTAAACTTCAAGTTTAGTTGTTTTCCATAAACGTTCTATTTTCCGACGTTTACTTCTAAGGCTCTGAATAGATTAATTAATCCATGGGCAGGGCTTTTTAACTGACACAATGTTTGATTTCATAGGAGCCACTTCATCTAGAATTTTGGAACATTGGCTGTTAAAAGATTCCACATACACATTTACATCACTACAACATCTTAGCTGGCATGGATCAAACATAGTAGAAAACCTCCCAGCGACATCCTGGTTAAAAACTCTCCTCT
Source organism: Chrosomus eos (assembly GCA_036326025.1). Taxonomy (NCBI): domain Eukaryota; kingdom Metazoa; phylum Chordata; class Actinopteri; order Cypriniformes; family Leuciscidae; genus Chrosomus; species Chrosomus eos. The sequence goes on from CM070819.1 coordinate 23,329,109, forward strand.
GAGCCTTAATTCTCAGAGGCGGGGGGTCCCGTGGTAGATTTAAGCTAAAGAAAACACAACTATGGTCACTCACATGGACATCCTCCACACTCACATTTACTATCTCAAGCCCTAATGAGAAAACAAGGTCCAGGGTGTGCCCCTTTAAGTGAGTAGGACCTGAGACATATTGCGTAAAGTTAAAAGAGTCAGTGATAGATAGGAGATCTGAAGCAGCAATACATGACATATCATCAATGTGAAGATTAAAATCTCCAATTATTAAAACTTTCTCCAGCTTAATTATAGAGGTTAACAAATCAGTAAAATCAGTAAGGAAGATACCTGCAGGGCCAGGAGGACGGTAAATTAACACACAGTGAAATATGTTTACAGCACCGACCTTAATCATCTGTGATTCAAACGAGGAAAATGATTCACAGTGGATTCCTCTGCATAGAAGATAGTCTCGATACACAACAGCGAGGCCACCACCTCGGCGACCCGTTCGAGGTGTCCCAATCACTGAGCAACCTGTAGGGCAGAGCTCATTTAAGTGTACGGCCTCCTTATCCTTTTGCCATGTTTCTGTGAGGAACATAAAATCCATCTTTTCCATGAAGATAAGATCGTTGATGACATGCGCCTTGTTTGTGATGGAACGAGCATTTAGCAGCGCTAAACGGAGCGATGATGGCAATCCAGTCTCCTTAGTAGCAGGTTGTAGCGGTCGCAAACACCTAGTACAGTCACGTGATTTCCAGCGGTGTCGTGGGTCCAATCGCTGGTCAGGCAGGTCAGACACAAACTGCAGTTTCCCAACTGCAAGTCCATCTCCGCCCCACGGTGACCAAAGGGGATCACGTCCAGCAGGCAGGACGAGCCGCAGGCTACCCTGCGCCAGAGCGCCCCCGGCACCTATGTCCCGAGGAAAAACCGGCAGAAGCCACCGCGGCCGCCGCCCGCAGAGAAGCCCGGGCACCTCTATCGCCGAAGACAGCCTCATCGCGACCCGAACGCCAGCTCTGCAACCCCTTTTCCTTCGTCTCTTCTTTGGGTTTCCACGACCCTGAAGTAAAAAACGGCAATCAAATAGGCTGGGTGTGCACACCAGCGGGGGTGGAAAAGTTTGACTGTAACTCTCCCAGCTGTTACTGAGTCCTTCCATATATACTCCAATGTTCATTAGGGTATCACGATCGTATGTCAGAACCGCGGTGACACAGTGATAAAATGGCAGGGTTAATGTGACCATAAAAAAGACATACACAAACAAGTAAGAACGACATAGATGAGACGCAGCAACGGCCATGCCAAACAAAGGCGCCATCTTGGATCTGTGTTGGCTTGCCGTCGCTCCACCTCTAGGATGTCTGTTTTTTGTTTGTTTGTATTACTTTTATGTTTTATCAATCATTTGGATTGCTCACAATTGATCTATGATCGCCTTTCGTTGTTAAGCCTTCGATCTACTGCTTTGGATATGTGCAGCCGTGATTTGAATTTAGACTTGTTCGCTGAACAGCCATGCATGTTCCAGCCGCCGATGAAAGTCTGTCAGGTAACGGAATGCGCGCGCTGGAAGAGGAGACGCCGCAGGAGACGAGGCATACGGGCTGGAGTCCTGGTGAAACTTAAGAAACTGAGGATCGCAAACAGTGGAGTTAGACTAATGGCGGAGTCGCGGCTTTCCCATTTGATATCTGTTCTCCCTGCCACATCAACACCATTGCGTTGGACTACACGGAGAGAGATGAGGCGAGGAGGCATAGTGCATTCAAATTTGCGGTTTGTGAGACGAGCTGGTGTAACGAAGCTAAGTGCTGTTTCTTCTTCTAATCGGTCTGTTGAGTTGACCACAGTGCAAATGGCTTTGATTAATGCACGCTCAGTTGTCAACAAAACATTCATCCTAAATGACTATTATGTAACATCCGGGCTGGATTTTTTTTTTATCACTGAAACTTGGTTAAATGACGCTGATACGAGCCCTCTTGCTGAGCTTTTACCAAGGGGATGTAGTTACTTAAGTACTTCTAGAGGTAACCGTCGAGGTGGAGGCGTGGCTGTTATTTTCAATAACACGATGAAGTGCAAGTTACTGCCTGTTGAAACTTTCAAGAGTTTTGAAGTACAATTAGTGAAGATTGACTTGCCCTCGCCAGTGATTTGTGCCTTGATATATAGGCCTCCTGGTTATAATAAGAATTTTTTTGATGATTTTTATGAGTTTTTATCTGTGGTTATTCCATCTGCTGACAGGATTTTGATTATGGGTGATTTTAATATTCATGTTTGTTGTCCTGGTAAACCCATGACCAAGGAATTTTTAAATTTAGCTGATTCATTTAACTTATCCCAATGTGTCTCCGGACCAACACACGATCATGAGCACACACTTGATTTGGTGTTTTCTTTGGGGATAACAATAGAAAATATTTGTGTTGAAGAAATGGCCATCTCGGACCACATGCCTATTAGGTTTAATTTTAATTCTGCAACAAATGGACACTGTTGTCAGCCTTCATCATTCTTGTCCAGGGTTATCACTACTTCTACACCTAGTGCGTTCTCAACTGCTTTTACTGAACTAGCCCTCCACACTGAGCCTACAGCATTGCCCGCTGTGGGACCTGATGAATTGGTAGCCTCTTTCAATCATGTTTGCTCTGAGATCTTGGATAATGTTGCGCCATTTAAAATGAGATGTCATAAAATTAAAAAACAACCGTGGTTAAATGATGTAACACGAAATCTGAGGCGGGTTTGTCGGCATGCAGAGCGTAAGTGGCTGAAAGATAAATTGCAAGTATCTTATGATATTCTTAGAGAATCTCTACTGAATTATCAAAATGCTGTTAGAGCCGCTAGAATTTCATATTTTTCGCGAATTATATCACATAATGCAAATAACCCGAAGATATTATTCTCAACCATAGATAAGGTACTGAAGCCGTCTATTAATTATTTTCCTAACCCGTCTACGGATCTGTGTGAGAGTTTTTTAAAATATTTTATTGATAAGGTTGCTCTTATTCAGTCGAATATCGTGCCTGTAGGCAATCTTGTAGTCGATTTAATAAATCCGTTTCAGTGTTTAAGTCAATTTGAATCGATTACATTAGCTCAGTTGGAAAACATAATAGTGCATTTAAAACCGACTACCTCACTCTATGACGTTCTCCCATCTCGATTGTTTAAAGAGGTTGTAGACACTATTGGTCCTAGTATACTATTGATTATCAATAGTAGTTTATTTTATGGAACTGTACCATCAGTGTTTAAGCATGCTATTATTGAGCCAGTTTTAAAAAAAATGAATTTGGATTCAAACGATTTAAAAAATTTCAGACCTATTTCGAAATTGCCTTTTATGAGTAAGATCTTAGAGAAAGTTGTCCATAATCAACTTACAGACTTTTTGATTGTAAATAACATAATGGATATTTTTCAGTCTGGATTTAGGACTAAACATAGCGCAGAATCAGCATTATTAAAGGTTACAAATGACATTCTGTTAAGTATTGATTCCGGGAAAAGTGATTCCATTTAAAAAGCAATTTTAATAAAACGCCTCAGAGATTATGTAGGGATAAATGGGGTAGCCCTTAAGTGGCTCTCCTCTTATTTGCATGACCGGACATGCTCTGTTAAAATTGGAAACTATGTCTCTGCACCCGCGACACTTTCCTGGGGGGTTCCTCAGGGATCAATCCTAGGTCCGACTCTATTCTCATTGTACATGCTACCCTTGGAGTCCATTTTTAAGCGGCATAATATTAATTATCACTTGTATGCTGATGATCTACAACTGTACTTTCCTCTGGAGTGTGATGGCTGTACTTCTTTTACTAATTTTTATAAGTGCTTGACTGAGGTAAAGGGATGGCTAGCAAATAATTTTCTACAATTAAATGAGGAGAAGACTGAGTTTATTATGTTTGGGAACAAGGAGCTTGGGAATGGTCTGGCTGGGAATTATGGACTATTATCCAACAATATGTGTAGTTTTGTGAAGAACCTTGGAGTATTTTTCGATTCTGAAATGCGCTTTGATCGTCAAGTTAACAGCGTTGTGAAATCCTCCTTTTTTTAGTTAAGGAAATTGTCGAAGCTGAAACCAATCCTTTCATATAAGGACTTGGAGATTGTGCTACATGCTTTTGTCTCAACCCGGTTAGATTATTGTAATGCTCTATATCTAGGCATAAATGAAGCCAGAGTCCTGCAACGGGTCGGGTACCCGCGGATACCCGCGGGTACCCGCATAAAAGTGTCTAAAACGGGTGGATTGTAATCATTCCTAAAATTCACGGGCGGGGATGCGGGCGGATAATGAACTCCTTGCGGGCGGGTAGCAGCGGATGAAAAATATATGCAATATTTGTGTCTAAATTGCCATTACACATACGCAACAACGTTATGACCTTTGGACCCATCACGTCACCACCACTGCGTCAGTGCGACTTTCGTTTATGCTTGCGTTGCATGAGTAGCCATAGGGAGTAGCTATTGATGATTTAAAAGTAAAGTTGGCGAGTGGAGTACGGTATATAAAAGTGTTAAGAACGAGCATACAAAAACATTTCCCAACCTGATTGCACGGAATGTTCTCTCCATCCCAGCATCGAGCGCTGCGAGTGAGAGAGAGACTTTTCCAGCTGGATTTGTAATTCAAGAACGGAGAACGCAACTTAAACCATGTGGACGATATCCTTTTCCTGCACAGTATAACTTAAGGCAAAGTAAATGCATAGGATACTGTTTGTGAGCGACAGGCTCAGATAGGTTGTATTTTTTTCTTGTTCTTTTTTTCTTTTCATTAATAGCCAGATGTTTGCATTATCAGGTTTCAGCCTATTTAGGTGCCGATGTAGGCTACTTGAATGGCGCAAAACAAAGCACACTTTAGCCTGTTTCATGAGGCTATTGTGATGTTGAGAGAGGTGCGAGATAAAAAAAATAAAGGACTTTAATTGGAATGATTTTAGCGTGTGTGATTTATCACGGGTCGGGTAACGGGCCAAATATTAACGGGTCTGGGCGGGTGCGGATTTAATTTTGATATTATCACGGGTGACGGGTCGGATCTGGTGCTGAACTTTGCGGGTACGGGCGGGCGCGGGTCTCCAAAAATGGACCCGTGCAGGACTCTGAATGAAGCACTTGTTACTCGTCTTCAGCGTGTCCAAAATGCTGCAGCGAGATTTTTAACAAACACCAGAAAACGGGATCATATAACACCTGTTTTGATATCCCTTCACTGGCTACCTGTTAAATACCAAATACATTATAAGGTGTTAATGTTTGTTTTTAAAGCACTGCATGACCAAGCTCCGAAATATATAAAAGACATGTTAATCCCTTATCAGTCCCAACGTCACCTACGCTCCTCTCAGAACATGCTCTTAACTATCCCACGGTCTCGCTTGAGGCGTAGTGGAGATCGCGCCTTCGCTGTGGCAGCTCCTGCCCTTTGGAATGTGTTGCCATTATCTTTAAAATCCTCGGCAAGCATGGATATTTTTAAAAAAGACTTGAAGACTTATTTATTTCATCAAGCTTTTGGCATTTGATTAGGTCTGAGAACTGTGAGTGCTTTGTTTCTTGCTTTTTCTCGGTGTGAGCAACTGAGTGCAGGGGCGCCGCCACGAATTTTGGGCCCCATGACAAAAAAATCACATTGGGCCCCCTCTACGCAGCTGTTGTCACCATATCTCTAGGACCTAACTGTCCCATCAAAAGCTTTACATAACTCTAATCAAAGGCTTGCAACTGTCTTGCTTCTTGTAGTTCAATAGTACTAGCACAATATTTACTGCTGGTGATTTATAAATGCAAGTCTGCATACAGTATGCATTTCAATATTTTTTTTGCCAGACACCAATAAATAACACTAACACTACAGAACATTGACACAAATACATTTTGTGTCATGTATTTAATAAATACATTAGTATGTATAGATATATGTATCTGTATAGATGTCATTTACGGCCAAAATTCAGTCTAAATGAACTGATCAAACTGGATTATTTTAATACTGTCTGTAACTTACTTGCAGGTTGAGGTAAGATACTTATTGTTTCTAACTGCATCTACTGTACAGACAGGAGATTATTTTTTTTAATTGTCATAATGGGCAAAAATATTTTTTGTTGATGTCAAAAAAAAATTTATGGTAAAAAAGAGCAAGAGAGACAGAGAACCCCACACAGACTCCCTGGAATGATGCTAAGTCATTAACACAATGTTGCTCACCTTCTTCACTGGGACAGGGACAGGGAGGGGTGCAGTTAGTATGGGGAGACTGGGGTGCTGCTGACCCATCTGTTGTTGTTGTTGTTGTTAAGTCTGCTAAAAGGGGCATGGATGATTCAATATGAATATATTGCTAAACGTTTCCCTGCACTTATTAAATGTTGATGAAATGTAGGCTAACATTAGCCTGCAGCTAGCTAGCTTATTTCACTATGGACAACAGGTTACCACTCACAGACTAAAGGCTACCCACCTTTCTTTGTGAAAAACTGGTATACAGAACGACAGCCTTTCCTCTCTCTCTTTCCTTTTCTGGAAACCAGATTTTATCTTACTATTCGACATTATGGTCTCTCTGTATTTCTAGCACGCCGGCGCCTTCGATGTGCGATTGACTGTCTGCTAAACACCGTCACCGATGCGCGTGCTTAGGCAGGACCAAACCATTTCATGCAGATACATGGGGGTGGTCGGTCAATATGGATATTTACTTTTTAGTCAATGGGATATTTAACTTTTATTGCCAAAATAAGTCAAATAAAAGACATAATTCAATTTATTATTATTTGAAATATACTCAATGATGATGTTTTATATATTTTTTTTTTCAAAAAGTTTTGACCTATTTGCTGGGCCCCCTGTCAGTCAGGGGCCCTTGGAATTGTCCTAACTTTTCCCCCCTATACGGCGCCCCTGACTGAGTGATTTATGGTCTGATTCTCTGAGAGTCATGTCTTGATGTAATTTTATGTTCTGTGTTTTTTATAGATATTTATTACCTGTGGACAGCACTTTGGTCCATTTTAATGGTTTTGAAAGTGCTTTACAAATAAAAGTTGAGTTGAGTTGACACTACATTGTTATGCTACTAGGTGACGACAAGTGACTGTTTAAAACGTTTGTCATTTGAATCATTAATTCAAGAGATTCATTCAGAAAATTTCATCCAGTAATGAAACGACTGAGTTATTTAGTGAGAATCTTGAGAGAATCGTGATCTCTATTTAAAGGGTGATGAATTGAGAAATCAAATTTTCCTTGAGCTTTTGACATCTGAGAGGTCATCATATTATAAGAATATCCTGTAAGTTTCAGAACTGAAAACGCCCTTGTTAGTCCAATAAATGCTTTTATTGACACCAGCCTCAGCAAACAACTCGTTTTTCAAAGTGGGGAACTATGACGTCAAAGAGGATAAAAACACCACCCCCGCAGTAGAAGATCAACGCTACTCCAACACGGCCGGTTTAACCCTGCCCACCGATTCACGCATACATGCATAGCTAAATAACAATAGGCCTACCTCGTGATGACAAACCGGATCGAGCTACCAAGCAATACAAGATATTGTGCAGTCCCTGGTTGTGGAAGAAGACAGTCGCTGCATAAGCTTCCTCTGGATTCCTCTGGAGTGCATGGATAAACGTTATTTTTAATGACGTTCCACTCCAGCTGATGAGGTAAAACATTGTCCGTCTGTTCGCTTCATTTCACTGAGGATTGTTTTGTAAACAAGACTGTATTTGCAGACCGATTAAGAGTAAAGAACGGTGCTGTGCCGTCTATATTGGATCTGACAGGAATTGTGCAACACACGGACTCTGGGTCGAACATGTATGGGCGAATCATTCCGGTTGCCACTTTACAACATTGGACGTTTTCAAAACAATTTCCCCCCCAAGTGCATCGACGGGTGAGTTATTTTACAACCCATTATAATGCAAAACGGTTATCCACTCACAGCAGTGGGCGTTTACTTCCAAGTCTTCAATGCGAGACGCCCATAAAAACCGAGCGTTTTTCAGCTAGGCTCAAAACTAGGGTAGAAAATAGCCTATTACTTATTCATTTTGATGTTTTTGAATGTAAAAACCAAGCGAACGTCATAAGTTTACCTCAGACAACAATATAATAAGATTTAAAAAGCCAGTTCATGACCCCTTTAAAACAAAACAATCATTATATCAATTCAACCAGAATCTTGCAGGTTTACAAAATAATATAATCTAAGAATTTCTCACTACAAATGAATTGCAGCACCTGCTATTTGTCTCAGCTAGCCAAAAATCCTGCTGTGTTGTGTTTTAGAAATAGCTAATGCATTGCGTGTACTCACTTTGTCAAGAATGCTAATTAATGCTGTTTACTCTTAAACACTAATTCCTACTGTAGAGGACATCAGAATGCTAATACACACAGCACAACTCATAAATAATTGACCGAGCTATGCAGAATGCTAATTGATTAGCCACTGGGGGCAGGATGCTGCTGTGTTAAAATAGCGCATGTTGAATGTTAATGTGGCTAGCAATGTCCAGGTGTACCTCTGGAATGTGAAGAGAGGAAGAGTGGTTCTATTTCTGGCTCTTTCATATTCAATAAAGACACACCACCAGGGTTTCAGAATTAAAACCATGTCGACAGTAAATGATGGTATAAAGGCAATAATGCCAAAACACCAGTCTGCTTGACACATGCAGACACTGGTGAAATCTTAAGTGGATCCAGGCAGCTTTTTTTACCCTTTCTTTTTTGCATAATTAGACTAGCTCTGTTAGAAAAACCTATTGTGCAGCATCTCTACCTACTGACTTTTAGGAAGGCATCCTAACCAACATGTAACTTCATAAGTTTGTTTTCTGGAATTCTCTACATGAGCAGAAGCTCCAAACAGGAAAAGTTAGCATGTTTAGTAATTACACTGACTGAACTACTTTTCAGTACAGAATGAAATCTAAGGTTATTTAATAAAGACATTTCTCTCGCTTTGTTCGCCATCTCGAATATATTTTTTAACCCAGCTTGGTGCAGTGCAGAGTGCACATCTACTTTTTCTGCAAATTATACATGCAATGATGCCTGAAGGCTGATTTATACTTCTGCGTCGAACCTACGCCATAGCTAGATCGTTGGCTGTTTGTAGCACGTGTAGCCTATGGCGTAGCGTAGCCTGACTTGCAACTCTCCAAAAATGTTACAATGCATCAATTCCGTTTGATATTTAACAACTCAAGCTGCAACAAGAGTCGCTGTCTATTTGCTGCCATCACTGCTGCTGCTTCCCCGACAACATGCACAACAAGCTGCTTTTTCTTCGGCTTTTGCCTTGATACTGTGGGTTACACCATCAACATGCCTTTGGACAATAACACAGAATTATAAATGAAAACCGACATGTAGCCTACGGCGTAGGCTGGAGGGTTATTTCATGTATGTTATATGTGCAGCAGCAGCATGTCTTACATGCACACAGCAATATAGCTGTGGGCGATCTTCCCAAAATTTCATATCACAATCTTATAACAAACAACCGCAGACTGGACGCTTCATTATGTAGTCGTGTTCTCAAGTTGAAGGCTGAAGTCATAAACAGTGAATCTAATCACTAAAAAACTATATTTTATATGAAGCACAGACTTCATTCAAGGCACAAAACTAAAAAAAACTGCACAATACAGCCTTGGGTGAAGACACTACATTCCAACATTTGTACCAAATCATTGGTAATGTAATTTAATGGAAAACTATGTGAGTGGCATGGCAGGATTTTGAACAGCCTCTGGTGTTGTAGGAGGGCGTCGGCAACAGAAGCAGAGTGGAGCTAAATAAAATTATGTATCCAAATTTTAAAGGCATGACGCTTCTAGTCCAATGTGTGCCTTGTTTTGCAAATGTTGGAGCCTCCTTTTAGGAGGACATAGTTTATTAATCATAACCCACCAATTTGGCTAGTGATGAAAAACATAATGGATGCGTTACCTGCCTTGGTTAATTTTCACCCACATTTGGCGGGTGTAAATTTCAAACCCTGAACATGCATTTAGAAAACAGATAGGGTTACATTTCAAATGTTGTTTCTCTGGGCAGCTCAGTAGGTTTTTTAAACCGAGCATGCATGCACAGTATTAATTAGGTAACATTAGAAGTACTAACACAATATTTCTGATGTCTAAAGCAAATCTTCCCAAGACCTTCAAGTGGTTGGTTCACACAGTGACATTTAAGTTCAGGCTTGACTAGTATAGATCCATCTAATGAGCCGAGGTGAAGGTTCACATGGATCACTCAATGCATTAAGGGGTCAGTAGTGCATTAGTGTTTATCCCAATGGCAGTAGCTCTGACTGAGATTGGCAATAGGACAGAATTGACCCTGTTCACTTCAGGGGGTTCCACACAGAGCCGACCGTGAGCTGATCGAGACCGTCAGATGTGATTCTGCTAGTCTGAATGGCTAGATACTGCAGATCTGATTAGGTGAGGCATAATTTGCTGAGGAGATAACATTATTTTTCTACACCACAAAGCACTGAGGGAGATTATGCACAGTGCTTGGCTAGAGACCTTTCAATATAAAATCTTAATTCACTTGGTGTACAGTTGTAGTCCAAAATTGAGACTTCTATCTTTCAGTCATTCTATCATTTAGCTAATATTTCTTATCTTCTTTCCATATCTTTCGTGCCAGTGGAAAGTGCACTTGTTCTCTTGTTATGGCTCTGACACTTTGGACACTTTCAGGACGCTTAGCCTTTGTGCTTAAGTGATTAAGAGACGAAGTGGGAAATCGGGTTAATTCAGCTTAGAAGTGTCTTTAAACGTGCAGGAACCACTGCCACTTCAGGGTCCCGGGGCCTCAAACATATCCTACTACTGCAGGAGTTCAGCAGCTTCTAGACTCATTGTTTTGCTTATTTTGAAATGGTTATTCCAAAGTTTTTTTTAGATGCAAGCGTTCGAGGCTGTTAAAACAGCCTGATGATTAGCATTGTTAATTTCGGGGGTTTCCTGAACCTGAAGCTTGTTAACCGATCATTAAACTTTAACCGACAAGATTGTTAAATTAGCATTGAATTAAATTAGAATGAATAAGTGTCAGTGACCCATTAAAATAACAAAATCTGTTTTCCAGGGGTCTAGTTTTACATGCGCTAATAGCAGCATAAACAGAATGAGGATTTTCACACATTGTCACATCACACATCTGCAGCGTTTCTATGAATGGAGATAAACAGATTAAAATTATATAAACGGAATAAATATGCGAAATATATATAATTTAAATAATTAACAGATTATCAAAATAAAAGAAAAAAACTGTGCAACAAGTAGTAGCCTATATGCTTATACGTTTGTTTTCTTGATTTTACAGAAGCACAATGTTTTGTTTTTATTGTAAGTGTATACAAATAATAGTAAACTCTTTACATTTTAAAAAATTATGTATTACTCTTATCTAACCATAAATTAGTATTTTAAGTGGTTTCCGCTGTTATCACGCAGATCGCCCTCAGTTCTAGCATTGCTAACTTGACATGGCAGCCTGTTCATTTCAAAATAAAGTTACGCTGCTCAATTTACAAAGCAGTTTACATAATAAATAATGGTTAGCATTGAGAAACATCGCGAATATGGAAACATTTGGATTCATGCAGAATGAGCAAGGTTGTGAGCCATATGCTCTTAAATTTCTTAGCACAGTTAATTATGAACATCTCTACCCAGCAAGCAGTAGCGGTCATTTCACTGTCTCGGTTAATAGACTCGATATAGTCCTCCTATGAGTAATCCACTTCTAGTCAAAATAACCTTGCATTTGTTACATGTCGTTTTGCCAAAATAACTTGCGAGATTGTATGATATTCCATCATGTAAGAAAAGTCAACAGTGATTACAAGGTGTTTGGTTTCATTTCTTTGACATGTTATCTTATTGATGACTAGTCTATTATTGGGCTGGTTTAGGCATCTATTAAATTCCCTGACAGCCCAAATTTTGCCTTGTTTTAGCATAGACGTCAGGGCTGTGTTTGATCGGCTATTAAACGCAAAATTGCTTGCTGGGTACTGATGATCATTTAGTCCCTGAGGTCCAGATCACTATGTATCAAATGAACTGGGTCTGTGTGTTTCTTGTAGCCTTTGTCTTGATGCATTTGGATTAGCATTGATGATCTCAGGTCACAAGTGGCGTGTCATGTACATGGATGTTTTGATTCATTAGAGTTTCAGAAAATAATTATTGACGATCTGTAGGCACAAATTATCATCGTTTGGTGTAAGGGCCTTTTGTCCCACTGCCCCAACTCTCTGGAATTATATTCCACAACACATCCGTGACCTTTCTTCCCTGACCCCTGACTCTGATGATCTGATATTTATGTATGTACACCTCTATCTATTATGTTATCCATCTCAGTTTATTTGTATCGTTTCTGTCATATTTATTTGTACTTTATTGTAAAGAAACCTTGAGTTTTCTGAAAGGCGCTATATAAAATAAACTTATTATAATAATAATAATTATTATTATTATTATTATTATTATTATTATTATACAGTTGCTTTCTTGCCTTTTCTCTTGTCATGGCCCTGATGTGCTTTGACAATGCTTGTGCAACTGTTAGGCTTACCCGTGACTCATTACAATAGATCAAGTTTTCCTGGCTTCTCACAAACATGGGTGGAGAGCCATCCTGGCACCTGTCTGGTCCTGAACCCTCTATTGTATGATTAACGTTAATCAGTGACACCAATACGACGTGGCTGGTGGAACAACTCTTATGGCACATTGGTGTCTCTTGCCAATCTCTTGTCTTGTCTCGTGTCAGAGGTGGTGTCTGGATAGTCACATTGTTACATTCTGTGAGTGTGTCACCTCTTACATTCACTGTAAAGAGGTGTGTCGCTGGTGCGTATTTAAAGTGGTGGAATTTGACAGGAGTCTCAGCATGTCTGCCGAACTGGAAGAGCAAGGTTTTGTGTAAATATGATCTCTGGCAGCGCTGGCATGTTTAGTTAGTAAAGTTAATGTTTGCATCCGTCTCAGTAAATGTGTGGACAAAGTAAGGTAAATGACTTCATCTTTCAATATCTAAGACAGTTAACAGTCATACTCAAATTAAATATTTATAAGTAAATATTAATAAACAAAGAAAATGTTCAACCTTGTCAGTTAAGTGATTAGTGAAGGGAGAAATTTTGGACAGAAATATATTACTAATTTTAAATATTAATTACAACAACTACAACAAAAATGATATATTATTATAAAAAAATGTGAATGGAAAGTGGATTTTAAACATTTATTGTTTTAATATTATAAAGTTGCTATGACTTATTCTGACCAAAAACAAACCTTTAATTAAGTCAGTCAAAATGTAATGATCATGTCAGTCCTATGCAGTTTTGTATTGTGTATGAAAAGGGTGTATTATGGCTTAAGGGAGACAACTACAAATTTAAACAAAAACATTTTATAATAACCTAAAAAAATGAAGTGGCATTCAAAGCTTTCGGGTCTGTAAGATTATTTTAAAAACTTTCACCAAAAGCTGCATTTATTTGACCAAAAATATAGCAAAAACTAATACTGTGGAATATTATTACAATTTAATAATAATAATAGTTTCTTGTTTTCCATTTTAATGTCATTTAAAATATAATTTGTTCCTGTGACGGGCAAAGCTGAATTTCGAGAAGCGTTACTCCAGTCTTCAGTGTCACATGTTCCTTCAGAAATCATTCTAAAATGCTGATTTAGTGCAAGAAATAGGCTACTTATTTTTGGTGTCAGTGTTGAAAACCGCTTAATATTTTGTGGAACATGTGATAAATATATAAAAAAATATATATATATATATATATATATATATATAATCTTTTCAAAAGAACATTTATAGAGGAAACTGATTCTTAAATTTCTCAAAGCTATTGCACGTTACCACATTTTACAGTTTGATTTGTGATGATGTGACCCAAACAAAGTGATGTCAGAACAGTAACTGACACTCATCTGACCCCTTTAGTTGAGGTGATGTAGCCCTAGTGATCTTCTTATAGCTGGTGATGTAATTTGGCCTGCAAGTACCGTTATGTCACCCTGTTACAGTCACTGGTGATTGATAGTGAGTCTTGTTGTTTATTCCTATGACCCTGCTTCAACTGATTGGCACACACACACACACACACCTACTTTAAACAAGCCTGTGTGAATGTGTGGCTTGGCTCATCCCTATTGATTGAAGGGAATCTCACTTTATGTCCAGGCTTTTAATGAAGCTGTCAGTTGTTGCCCTTATTGCCTAGTGTTAATTCAGACTGCAGAAAAAAAGGCAGCTGGTTATACCTTGTAGTGTATCAATACCCCTGCTCACGTATGTTTCATGTTGGCATTATTTTCTTTAGAGTGTTCATCTGTTGGAAATGTAGAGTGAAATGCACTGGATTAAGCATTAAGATGGCTCGTTAAATTAAAAGTACTCCAACTTTTAAAAACGCATCTTGAGACATCAATCTTTTTCTATTCTGTTTATTACCCATTCTGTGCTTCTCAGTAATGATGATGCGTGTCCACTGCAGCGAGGGAACTCTGCTCAATGACACTCAAAATATTAGATGATAGATCTTCTCCACTTTTGGGGTGTGAATGTGTTTGAATTCAGTAACCACAGCCAATATAAATATTATATACACACAAGTACAATTAAAACGATGCAAGCTTTACTATTGAATACCAAAGTTAGGGGTGGGATTTCAGGATGTATGCTTTCATTACCAAAGAAATCAAAATATACTGTCCATAGCCTTAAAAAAACGATTTTCGCCTTTTATTTTTATTAAAATGTCACATAATTCAGTCCAGAAATGATTTATTAACAAATCCCTTTGAAAATGTCTTCAGAGTACTGCTAAGTGTATAACTGGAAAGTTTGGTGTACATATGTGCTACATAGGCTGAGATGTTTGTACTGGAGAATGACAAAAAAAATCATTTTCAGAAAAAGGCATTTAAAGATTTAAATGGAGGAATTTAATACATCTCTATTGGAAAAAAAATTCTCAAAACCAGAATAAATGCTCAGGCCCTTAGTAATAATAATATATAAATTTTTTCAAGCAAATGAAACCTGATTATTTAATAACATGGCAGGCATATAAGGCCTACAACTGCAGTAACTCAATTAAAGTCCCTGTAAAGGCAATTTAAAATAATAAAAAAATTCTAAACACATTATAAATGTTAGAAATGTATTGCTAAAACATATTACAAAGACTGGAACTGTGAAGTACTGAATTGTGGAGTAAACAGTTTTTCACCATTGCTATTTTCCGGATTTTCTGGGCGGGCTAAAACGGGGCTCTGACGCACTGGAGCCCCTGAGCTCCTGGACACGCCCCTACTTGATGACGCACTGGAGCCCCTGAGCTCCTGGACACGCCCCTACTTGATGACGCACTGGAGCCCCTGAGCTCCTGGACACGCCCCTACTTGATGATGCACTGGAGCCCCTGAGCTCCTGGACACGCCCCTACTTGATGACGCACTGGAGCCCCTGAGCTCCTGACACGCCCCTACTTGATGACACACTGGAGCCCCTGAGCTCCTGGACAAGCCCCTACTTGATGACGCACTGGAGCCCCTGAGCTCCTGGACACGCCCCTACTTGATGACGCACTGGAGCCCCTGAGCTCCTGGACACGCCCCTACTTGATGAAGCACTGGAGCCCCTGAGCTCCTGGACACGCCCCTACTCGATGACGCACTGGAGCCCCTGAGCTCCTGGACACGCCCCTACTTGATGACGCACTGGAGCCCCTGAGCTCCTGGACACGCCCCTGCTTGATGACGCACTGGAGCCCCTGAGCTCCTGGACAACGCCCCTAACTTGATGATGCACTGGAGCCCCTGAGCTTCTGGACACGCCCCTACTTGATGATGCACTGGAGCCCCTGAGCTCCTGGACACGCCCCTACTTGATGACCACTGGAGCCCCTGAACTCCTGGACACGCCCCTACTTGATAACGCACTGGAGCCCCTGAGCTCCTGGACAGCCCCTACTTGATGATGCACTGGAGCCCCGAGCTCCTGGACACGCCCCTACTTGATGACGCACTGGAGCCCCTGAGCTCCTGACACGCCCCTACTTGATGATGCACTGGAGCCCCGAGCTCCTGGACACGCCCCTACTTGATGAACGCACTGGAGCCCCTGAGCTCCTGGACACGCCCCTACTTGATAACGCACTGGAGCCCCTGAGCTCCTGGACACGCCCCTACTTGATGACCACTGGAGCCCCTGAGCTCCTGGACCCAGACCCCTCACTTGAAGTGAAGCACTGGAGCCCCTGAGCTCCTGGACACGCCCCTACTTGATACACGCACTGGAGCCCCCTGAGCTCCTGGACACGCCCCTACTTGATGACGCACTGGAGCCCCTGAGCTCCTGGACACGCCCCTACTTGATAACCACTGAAAATGGAGCCCCTAGCTCCTGGAACGCCCACTTGATGAGCACTGATAATCTGAACCCTACCTGATAAGTGAGCTGTATTGAAAAACGCCTACTGTGAACTGAGTGACTTGCACAGCATCCCCATCTGCCGCATTTACGACTGGAGCCCTGAGCCCTACACGCCCCTCTTATGACGCACTGGAGCCCCTGAGCCTGGACACGCCCCTACTTGATGACGCACTGGAGCCCCTGAGCTCTGGACAGCCCCTACTTGATGACGCATGGAGCCCCTGACTCCTGGACACGCCCCTACTTGATGACCACTGGAGCCCCTGACTCCTGGACACGCCCCTACTTAGAATGATGACCCACTGGAGGCCCCTGAGCTCTGGACACGCCCCTACTTGATGATGCACTGAGCCCCGACTCCTGACACGCCCCTACTTGATGACGCACTGGAGCCCTGAGCTCCTGACACGCCCCTACTTGATGACGCACTGGACCCCTGAGCTCCTGGCACACGCCCCTACTTGATGATCACTGGAGCCCAGCTCCTGGACACCCCCTACTGATGACGCACTGGGCCCCGACTCCTGGACACCCCTACTGATAGCACTGGAGCCCTGACTCCTGGACACCCCCTACTGATGTGCACTGGAGCCCCTGAGCTCCTGACACGCCCTACTTGATGACGACTGGAGCCCCTGACTCTGACACGCCCTACTTGATACGCACTGAGCCCGAGCCCTGGACAGCCCTACTTGATGACGCACTGGAGCCCCTGACTCCTGGACACGCCCCTACTGATACACTGGAGCCCCTGAGCTTGACACCCCACTTGATGACATGGAGCCCCGACTCTGACACCCTACTGAACCACTGGCCCCTGAGCTCTGACACGCCCCTACTGATGAGCCTGGCCCCACTCCGGACACGCCCTACTATACGCACTGAGCCTGACTCGACACCCCCTACTTGATACACACCCTGACTCCGGAACCCCTACTTGAACATGAGCCCGCTCCTGACCGCCCCTACTGTACACTGAGCCCCTGACCTGACACCCCCTACTTGATGACCACTGAGCCCCGACTCCTGACACGCCCCTACTTGATACCACTGAGCCCCTGACTCCTGACACGCCCTCTTATGACACTGGACCCTGAGCTCCTGACACGCCTACTGAGACACTGAGCCCCGACTCTGGACACCCCTCTTGATGAACTGAGCCCTGAGCTCTGACACGCCCTACTGATAGCACTGGAGCCCGAGCTCTGACACCCCCACTGATAGCACTGACCCTGACTCCGACACGCCCTACTTAACATGGAGCCCGAGCTCCTGGACACCCCCTACTGATACGCACTGGAGCCCTGACTCCTGACACCCCCTACTTGATAGACTGAGCCCCGACTCTGGACACCCCCTACTTGATAGCACTGGAGCCCCGAGCCCTGACACGCCTACTTGATAGCACTGAGCCCGAGCTCCTGACACGCCCTACTTGATACACTGAGCCCGAGCTCCTGACACGCCCCTACTTGATAGCACTGGACCCCTGAGCTCCTGGACACGCCCCTACTGATACGCATGGAGCCCCGACTCCTGGACACGCCCCTACTGATGACACTGAGCCCCGACTCTGGACACCCCCTACTTGATGAGACTGAGCCCAGCCCTGGACACGCCCCTACTGATAGCACGGAGCCCCT
Organism: Chrosomus eos; assembly: GCA_036326025.1. Classification (NCBI taxonomy): domain Eukaryota; kingdom Metazoa; phylum Chordata; class Actinopteri; order Cypriniformes; family Leuciscidae; genus Chrosomus; species Chrosomus eos. Next base: position 23,347,294 of record CM070819.1, read on the forward strand.
GAGCTCTGACACCCCACTGATACCACTGCCCCTGACTCTGACACGCCCCTACTTGATGACACTGAGCCCTGACTCCTGACACCCCCTACTTGATAGCATGAGCCCTGACTCTGGACACCCCCTACTGATGAGACTGAGCCCCTGACTCTGGACACGCCCCTACTGATAGCACTGGAGCCCTGACTCTGACACGCCCCTACTTAGACGCACTGGACCCCTGAGCTCCTGACACCCCCTACTTGATGACATGGAGCCCCTGACTCTGACCGCCCCTACTGATAGCACTGGAGCCCCTGACCTGGACACGCCCCTACTTGATAGCACTGAGCCCGACTCCTGGACACGCCCCTACTTGATACGCACTGGAGCCCCTGAGCTCTGGACAGCCCCTACTTGATAGCACTGGAGCCCCGAGCTCCTGACACCCCCTACTTGATGACCACTGGAGCCCCTGAGCTCCTGGACACGCCCCACTTGATGAGCACTGGAGCCCCTGAGCTCCTGGACACGCCCCTACTTATGACAACGGAGCCCCTGAGCTCCTGGACACGCCCCTACTTGATAGCACTGGAGCCCGCCCCTGAGCCCTGTGCACGGCCCCTGACCTGACACGCCCCTACTTGATAGCACTGGAGCCCTGAGGTCCTGGACACGCCCCTACTTGATGTCGCACTCGAGCCCCTGAGCTCCTGGAGGCGCCCCTACTTGATGACGCACTGGAGCCCCTGAGCTTCTGGACATGCCACTACATAACGCACTGGAGCCCCTGAGCTCCTGGACACGCCCCTACTTGATGATGCACTGGAGCCCCTGAGCTCCTGGACACGCCCCTACTTGATGATGCACTGGAGCCCCTGAGCTCCTGGACACGCCCCTACTTGATGATGCACTGGAGCCCCTGAGCTCCTGGACACGCCCCTACTTGATGACGCACTGGAGCCCCTGAGCTCCTGGACACGCCCCTACTTGATGATGCACTGGAGCCCCTGAGCTCCTGGACACGCCCCTACTTGATGATGCACTGGAGCCCCTGAGCTCCTGGACACCCCCCTACTTGATGACGCACTGGAGCCCCTGAGCTCCTGGACACACCCCTACTTGATGATGCACTGGAGCCCCTGAGCTCCTGGACACGCCCCTACTTGATGACGGACTGGAGCCCCTGAGCTTCTGGACACGCCACTACATGATGACGCACTGAAGCCCCTGAGCTCCTGGACATGCCCCTACTTGATGACGCACTGGAGCCCCTGAGCTCCTGGACAAGCACCGACATGATGACGCACTGGAGCCCCTGAGCTCCTGGACACGCCCCTACTTGATGCACTGGAGCCCCTGAACTCCTGGACACGCCCCTACTTGATGACGCACTGGAGCCCCTGAGCTTCTGGACACACCCCTACATGATGACGCACTCGAGCCCCTGAGCTCCTGGACACGCCCCTACATGATGACGCACTGGAGCCCCTGAGGCTGGCCGCTCCTAAGAATATTGTAGAGCATGTTCACATCAGTTTGGCGCTCAATCGCGAGTTACTGTCAGTACTTTTATTAGTAACAGCCTACAGATTGCTAGCTAGCTATGCCTTCGTCACGGAAATGCCTACTACCTGGATGCGATCACCGGATCACGTACAAAACAGATTGGTGTCCTTATTTAAATTTCCGAAAAACGATTACATCAAGAAGAAGTGGATTAATTTTGTGAAGAGCCACCTTGATGGAGAGCTGAGGATCACCACCAAAACCCGCCTCTGTAGTGATAATTTTACACGGGATAGTTTTATAAACTTTCGTCAGAGACAAATGGGATTCACTTATAATCCGCTGTTACTGGTGAATGGAGCCGCACCGACTATCTCCCGCCTCGGCCTTCCTCCTCCCGTCGCGCCAACTGGTGTCATCATCGGCAGTACGTGCCCACAGTGCGAGCATCCAGTCCGGCTGTAGAGTTGAGTGTGGCGACCATAGACTGGCGACGGCAGCTTCCCGTGAGTGGGCGTGGTTTCAGCGCAGCCAGTGGACACGCCCCCAGCGTTTGAGAGCAGAGAATACTGCTCATTTTTTCAAGATTTTGATAGCTTATTTTATGTACTTGCTGGCTTTTTTTATCATTCAAATTTTGCTGGGTGGCTAATAACACATTTTTCTGTGGTGTGACAAACTCAGAACACATACTTAATTTTGACTTTACAGGGACTTTAATTAACATTGGCGTATCATGCACAAAGTTGCCGACAAAACCCACGCTAGACAGTTGTATGGACACAGAACAAGACCAACAGTAGCTGTCACAACTTTCTAAAGTCTAATTATCCATTCCAGCACCATATGTAGGTCCCTCTGACATCTCTTGCTGGTGCCTTTTTTTCACTTTCTTGTCTGAAAGTGTCAGAGTACACCACATGATGCGTCTGAGCGAATCACGTTAGCAGAATAAGGAGTAGCCAATGAGATTTCGTCGTTAGCTTTATATCCCCCTTTGGCCATTCACGATTGGTTACTGATAGAAAGGAAATGCCCAGATTTGGGTTACATAGCGTTGTGCAGGAGACTCTACAATGATACCGGTCATGAAAGACTTCAGTAAACAGACGGAACCCGGCATGTCGCGCTGGAATGCTAACAACTTGGTAAATTGGGGAGAAACTTACTGCCGCAAGTAAACAAAATGTAATAAAATAAACATCTTGTATATTTGTATAATGTATATTTTCAACGTTTTCTTTATAGCAGCTTGAAAGAACACATATTGAAGGAGTAAACTAGCCCAAAATCTCAAAACTGACCACTGCATTAAAAATCGATGTTTTTGCCTGCAGTGTCTCACCTTAATTAAAAACAAACCTATTACAAACATTTCAGTGTGTAGCTAGCAGTTTTCAATCACTTTTGTCAATCACTTCAGCACTAGTTAGTTACCCCAGGCAGTCAGAGACCCCTGGAAAACATCCCCATTGGCCCAGTTCATAATCCTTCCTTGCAATGTATACTAACTGAATTGATGTACAGTATACTATCAGCATCTGAGGGTGTGGGTGTGTGCTATGAGAAGCTGGTCACATGCCAGACTGCTGGCGGTCTTGGTCATGATGTACTGTATATGAAGTTGTCGTTTGTGGATAAAAAGTCCTAAAGTCATGAAAAGGCATGTCACACCCAATCAGGCACGTCACTTAGCTGATGTTGCATTTGTAGCATTACGATTGTGAATAAATGGACATCAGCTGAGAATGTTTGCTCCGGGACTTTTTCCTGACCGAACACTTGGCCTCAAACAATAGTAACTGTGTTCCTAGCAGCTGATAAAAGTGTGTGTGTGTGTGTGTGTGTGTGTGTGTGTGTGTGTGTGTGTGTGTGTGTGTGTGTGTGTGTGTGTGTGTGTGTGTGTGTGTGTGTGTGTTGGACCAGTTGCCCACACACACACGTATGTAACAACTGAGACAAACCAGACACAATTATTTGGTATATTTAACAAATAATCTTTAAAACTCACTCTATAACTCACTTAACTTTAGGGATGGGACGGTATGAAAATTTCATATCACGATTATAGTGACCAAAGTTATCACGATTATCAATATTATCACGGTTTATCAATATTATCACGGTTTTGTTAAAATGAGATGGAAATGTTAAAAAAGAACTGATGCTCACACTGAAAACATTTCAACAAGTTTAAAATTTGAAAATCAACAAACAAAAAATAAAATTAGCAGCTATATGCACTTTTTTTAAGCATAAACATTATATTAACATTAACATGGAGCCCTGAGAGTGAGAGGTATAAGTTTTCCTAGTGCAGGTTTTAATGAACCCGTCATTAAACCCTATCATTAATAATGATAATAATATTCACTCACTTATGGATGTGTGTATGACTGAGTATTATAATTATTAATATTAATAAATAATAAATCACTTTCTCTCTCACACACGAACCGCACGCACGCACGCACGCACACAAACACACACACACACACACACACACACACACACACACACACACACACACACACACACACACACACTTTAAATGAACAAAATATATTGGTTGGGTCAGGGTGACTAAACTACTGGAATACTTATAATGACTGTTGTCAATAGCAATGCATTATAACAAGACGCACATCCATGTATCGGATCACCGCGGACGCGATCTCTGGTTTCATTGATTTAATTTTCAATACAATCAAAACTGAGACGCAAGACATAGGCTACACATTTCAGAGTAATTTAGTATTAATACTACTACATATTGTTGTAGTGATCTCATTTTCTTTACGATTGATTTGGACACTGTAACTTGTATAATGGAATTATAAACCGGTAAGATTTAAAAACATTAAGTTAATCGATATTTCATGTCCCTGAAATTATTTCTCTGGTAAAAAATAAAACTGTGTAATAAGTTTACTTTGAATGAATAGAATACATTATCCCTTAAATGTCCCCCTTAATAGTTTGAATATGTTCGTTCGTCTTGGCTCAAACCCACTTGCTGTAAAACTTTTCTCTTCGCGGAAGCTTTGCAATAATTACAAGTGAGATAATGAAATAATTCATCTCCAATCAATATTTTTTTGTCTAATTATTTGCCCAAGTTAGTTGTGGTATTAAGGTAAAAGTTAACTCAGTGGGTGGTTGTCACGTAACGTTAGATGACTTAGCAGATTTGACGTTTTTCCCCCTTTTGCAGCGACTTTCCTCTTGCAAGATTTGCAGACAGAGTGCCCATCCTCGATTAAATTGCCCTTGGGACTCTTGTAATAGCCAAAATAGACAATACTTCTGATTTTGTCCTCTTGGATGGCTGAAAAATCTCCCGTGCGCTGTCACTGCCTTCCTTCCGCAATGTCTTCTCGCACAAAAAACGGCATTGCATGCGCGCGCCTGTGTCAGACTGATTCTGGCAGGATTTACCGCGAGTTTTCAAAATCACGATAATCAAACACGGTTTTTATGATAATTAAATTTTAAACGATAATACTAACCGCCAGACATTTTATCGTGGTTTATTGTGAAACCGGTAATCGTCCCATCCCTACTTAACTTATTTTAAATCGATGTACCATCACAAGGTCTTGTAAATATATTATGAAGGTTGAAAAACTACATAGTGTTACTTTAAAACAGCTATTAGTTCATCTATAAATTAACATACACCTCAGGACACTGTGAGAATGATTTACTGTCTTGTGTCTCTTGAGACTAGCCTATATGTATTTTATGAGAGAAGTATGGGGGTAAATGTAACCCCACCTATATTGTGTCTCCTATCTAATTAATCCTCATTTTATGACTCGTACTTTAGTGTGTATCGCCTTCTCATAGAATGCAGTGTGTTTGTGATATCTGAGTATAAATGGGCACAAATGGCCAGGCCCACACTTGAGACAGAGTCATAAATCTTCCCAACAGACCTTCTCTGTACGTTCGGGTTGCTGTCCTGCGGGGCCGCACCAGACTCCAGGGCAGTAGGACTTGACTCACAACCAGCCATGTGCTCATTCAGGAGAGAGAGGACTCTCTCAACCACAACCGAATCAAAGACAACATCAGGAGTTTGGCACAACTTCTTCATTCAATGCAGAAGTAGTCCATTGCAACTCCAACCATCAACTCTCCTCCCTTCTCCTGGTTGCTCTGCGTGGCCTCTTCGGCCCAGGGCCGGCAAGCCACCATCTGCGCTCTAGCCATGTGCTCATGGAGAGAGAGAAAACCTTCAACCAGAACAGTCAAACAAACCATTCAAGTTCACCATTCTACATTTCTTCAATCTAAGCCAAAGAAATCGATTAAGACTCATTGAACCATCAAAATCCTTATTCAGGAACTTCACGAACTGTTTTCACTGCAAAGGCCATGCACGTATACATTTAATGAGGTGCTCTGAAAATGATAAGCAGATGGTTCTTTTCATAGTTAAATGGATCTTCTCCATAGTTCAATTTCCTGCTTCTGGTTTCATTCGGTCACTTATCATTTTACCCAAGTATGTGTGATTGTATGTTGTGTGTTTAGATATAGTTATGTTTGTGATTTAGTGAATAAAACTTGTGCACAATACGTATTTGGTTCTGATTCTTGCAACAAAGTTTACTTTACGATTTAGATTTTGACTACAGGCTCTTAGAAAGAAAGAAAGAAAGAAAGAAAGAAAGAAAGAAAGAAAGAAAGAGAAAGAAAGAAAGAGAAAGAAAGAAAGAAAGAAAGAAAGAAAGAAAGAAAGAAAGAAAGAAAGAAAGAAAGAAAGAAAGAAGAAAAGAAAGACATTTCCCGGGACAAACAGGTTGATTGATTGATTGTACTATTAATTTTACCACATTAAATTAATTAAAATATCCAAATATTCATAATTATTACAAGTTATGATTGATTATTAATATTTATTTGAGCTAATTTGCTACAGCATTAGCTAATTTAATTTTTTTTAAAGTTGTTCCACATCTGTGAACGTGGGGATTTTCTCCCTGTGGGATAATAGGTTAATGTATCTGTTTGTATTTAAATGGCAGTATAGTCACAATGAATAAATCAAAAATCATCAGAGTTTAGGTGGCAGTTATGGTTTTGAGGGTCTCCTGTGCATTGTTTTATGTATCTTATATATATATATATATATGTGTGTGTGGTGGAAGAAATGTTTTGGGGTTTGGATGATTTCTGGTCTCCGGGGATCTTATTTTATTTTAAGGCTGGGCGATAAATTGTATCATATTGAGATTGTGGTCAAATTTACATCAATAAAAATGATAAGCACTGGACATTTTTACTCGATATGGATTAATCTAACAGCCTATCACACAGCAGAAATAAACGTGACAACAACCAGTCTAGTGCATGTTGCTAATAAGTGATTTCTTTGTGTCTCTGTGTGAAAGAAAGGTGCGGTTACGTCTCAAACGCATGTGGCGCTCAGTGTTTTCAGTGTCTGCCGTCTCAATATATGAGGACATGAGCACATGAACTTCATCTCCAGAGCTACTTTGAGAGTCACTTCACAAACTGTTTCATAAAAAAAAAAAAAAAAAAAAACTACAGTCAAATACACTGAAACAGTAAGATCTTCACGACAAACCGTCAAAATAAAAGTCAGTTTTAACATTAAGAAATTTACAGAATATATATTACTACTGTAGCCTATACTAAAATGTACTTCTCAAATTGATAATAATAATATTATTATTTCTGAGAAATGTCACACAACCAAGATAGTTTTGTATCCAGTTTAAATTTCTGTTGTGCAGCATCTTATTTAACAAAAAAATAAAAATACAATGTTTTGTTGTAAATTGTTATATTTTCATTTGATTCCATTGTAAAAGCTAATTTGAATTGTTAAAGTTTATATAAATTTGTATTAAATCATGAAAAACACAATCCCCAAAACAGAATTTAAGAAAATATAAAGTGGATTTCATGGGGCCCTAAATTAAAGGTTGCTCTGTGGGGTTTAATTGTGAACAAACAAGTTTACATGTTTGCATTCATTCTCAAGGTCTAACAAATATGTGGAAAGCATTTCTTTCCCCATTAATGGTAGGTAAATGGATATAGTGATTAAAATCGATATCGTATGATATGGAAAAAAATATCATGCTAATATTTTTGTCTGTATAGTCCAGCCCTATTTTGGAGCTTTGATCTCAGGGAGGTCTGTCTAATGGGTGGGTATGTGTGTGTTGCGGGTTGTCTGATTTACTATTTCCTGTCATAGGGAGACAGACTGGCGCTCAGTAATTGTACCAGCATTTGTAGTGAGGTTGTGCACCATTCAGAGTTGAACTGAAATGCTAATCATTTCGAGTTCATTTCCTGAATTTGTTTTGATGTAGTGTAAAGGATGTAGAATTGTATTTTGAGTTTGAGAAAATACCATTTATATTAAATGACGTAATCTTAATTTCATTATCATTATATATATATATTATGTTACATTATGTAAATTACACATAAAAAAGTTATGTTACATTATGTAAATTACACATAAAAAGTTATCACACAGCTTAAATAATTAAAATAAGTCTCAAATACAATGTTGTATTTCATACACAGTTCAAAAGTTTTTTTGTTTTTTTTTTAAAGAGAAATTAATACTTTTATTCAGCAAGGAAGCACAAAATGGATCAAATGTGAAAGTAAAGTCATTCATAATGTGACAAAAGATTTATATTTTAAGAAATTCATGTTAACCAGCACAACTGAGTAAGACTAAAGACTGGAGTAATAACTGCTGAAAATGCAGCTTTTGACTTCACAAAAATACATAACTGCTTACTGTTTTTACTGTATCAAATTAATGCAGCTTGGTGAGTATAAGAGACTTCTTTTGAAAAATATTATAAATCTTACTGACCCCAACCTTTTGAACAGTAGTGCATTTCATTATATCCTATTAATTAATTTATCACAGGCCTAAATCAAAATAAATTGTACAGTATGCATCACAATGGAGGATTTTTTTTTAGAATGCTCCAATTTACTTAATATATCAGTTTAGATTCTGTATTTTATAATGAATATCTATTATTTTTGTTTTTATAAATATCTGAAAACAATGTGATGGACATTGAGCTCTATCTGTGCTAATTTGACAGTATGGGCTCTATGCACGGCGGTATTTCCGGTGAAGGTCTGAGGATGCTCGATAACTTCCGCCGATCGTAGAGTCCAGTGCAATACCAAGCATTTATATTGAATTTTATACTCCATGGTTATACTAAAGAAACGTTAGTCACAAAAACAGACAAAACAGACACCCCTCGTTGCGTTTATGCTTCTTTTTAAAATTATATTAAATAAACATAACTATACATAAAATTACATTTAAACATATACAGGTTTGGTTTCAAAGACGGGAGGACAGTACATTTTGAAGACTCTGCCATAATCCCGTTTTCCTCGGTTTTCCTCCGCTTTAATCTCCCCAACCGGAAACGGATGAGCATCCTTGCGTCAAATGCGGAACTTATGCGTGCATATAGCCTAAGCAGTTTAGAGAAATACTGTATGTCTAATCAAACAATGTATTCTACATATAAGGGAATAAGTAGGCATAATTAGTCAAAATTATTGGTGCAATTGAATATTTTGTTGCAACAGACCATTTAAGGCCAAAGTATGGGGTGGGTGATTTGATCAAATTCTTCTTATTATTTGATCTTTGTTATTAAAAATAAGAAGTTACAAATTACAAATAATATGACAAATACAATATAAGATACAAATAACAGTAGCTTTCAAGTAAGAAAATGAATAAACAAATAAAAGTATTACTACACTACACTCCACTACACTTCACTGTATGAATTAAATATTCACTGATTCTTAAAGCTACTGAAGTTTTGAAGCGCGCGTTATTCGCCGACGTTTAACGCCTCGTGACTAAACAAAGGGCGCCAATGTGAGTGTTCACACCAACGCGTAAAACGCCACGCGTAAAAGCGTCATTTTTAAAAAAAACGCCTCGGGTTCGTTTTTTCAGTTTGACGCGCCGCGTCAAAAACTATCCGACCAATGAGATTGGCGCTTTTGCTCACGTGTCTGGAGCTTCTGAAGTTACAGTAAAACACAACTTGGGGGCGCTCAAACACAAAACGTTCTTGCCGAGCACACATACGTAATGGCGAAGAAGATACACAGCGTCCGTCTACAACGCTCTGCCGGGAAGAAATAAGACGAGGAAGATGCAAGGCCAGATAAATGTAGAGCTGCTGATCTTGTTGGTGTCTATATAAAGAGACACAAATGAGAATAAAGAACTGTATGACAAACGCGACAAACTTGCTTTCTTCTTCTGAGTGACAAGTGAGTGTCAGAAGCACTTTGTGGACCGGGGTATTTCTGTACATTAAGCGCCATCTAATGTCAGGGAATGAATTTGCATGTTCACTCGGCTCATCGTCAGCGAAAAACGCTTGGGTGTGAACACAAAAAACGCGTTGAAAAACGCTGGACGCGAGCCGATATTCGTCCCGGTGTGTACGAGCCTTTAGCGCAATAAGACGCGAAAGAGAACTTAGTTCAGTACTCACTGTACTCACTCACTTGTACAGAATGTTGGGACGGCAGAGGTGTCCAAAGTATTCACATTCATTACCCGGGTAGAAGTATAGATACTAGGGTTTAAAAAGACTTCTGTAGAAGTTGAAGTATCAACTTAAGCTTTTTACTCAAGTAAAAGTACTGGTTTCAAAACTACTTGAAGTATAAAAATAAAAGTAATGTAAGGGAAAACATGCAATTAAAGGAGAACTCTGGTCAATTTTAACATTTAGCTAATTTTTTTGTACATTCGGAGTGCTGTCAGTACAGAGAACAACGACAAAACCTCACATACCTGTATTTTCTTCCTGTTTTCGGTCGAAGTCCACAGTAGTCAATTTTGGAGTTTGCGCGCGCGATGATCAACAAGATAACAATCCTTACTTCGACCGAAAACAGGAAGGAAATACAGGTTTGTGAGCTGGCTGAATAAACATAATTTTTATTCATATCTTTCACATCTACTGCAGTCAGATTCACCGTGTTTACTCTTAATAACACCACTCACATGGCTGTGCACTTGTAATGACACATCAAGGATGTTAAGAGGCTAAAAGCAGGTTTAAAACTTGCCCCGTTTAAGTCAACAGGGTGTAAATTTTAAAAAGAGGATAACACGGTGTAGGCAACACCGATTTTTGTCGTTGTTCTCTGTACTGACAGCACTCCAAATGTACAAAAAAATGAGCTCAATGTTAAAATTGACCGGAGTTCTCCTTTAAGGACAAAAGCTTAGTCTGCGCCACAGGCGCCTATAGTGCACTACCACCACCTCCTCAAAAAAAAAAAAAAAAAACATTTTTCTAAAGGCCCTAATGACTATAATGTTATATTAAAATGTTAATGTTGAAAAAATTGGGATGCACCATATATACCTGTTTGTTTCAGACGCATATATTGTAGATACACAAAATTTCTACTTAACTAAAGCCTAGTTCACACTACATGATTTTAAGCCCGATTTAAGCCCGATTTGCAAATCGTTGAGTCGCCGACAAGTCAGGGTGTTATCGCGTGCAAATCGCGGGCGATTAGCGGAAGATTAACGCTCGCCAATCTGTTAGTGTGAAAGAGCCAACAACGCATCAAAGACGCTCACAAACACCTCGCAGACGCGTCGCCGAGCCCAGAAAAATATCTAGCATGCTAGATATCCAGAGCTGTCGCGCGACTCAATCTCAGTGATGTCATGAGCTAGAGCCAATCAGAGCAAGGCATGGGTTGAGGTCACCGGGTAAATAGCATGGTAAATACCGGTAAATACGCGAAATGCGCGATTTTCAAACAAACACGACCAAGACGAGTTTACAGAAAGATGAGCAACATGTCGTCAAGAAAGCAATGGACGCAACAGCAAATTTTAGGAGCAAAGTTTAATCGAACTGTGGAAGGAGCATGAATGCCTTTATGATGTTGGACATGAGATGTGAGAAAGAGAAAAGGTGGATGGAAATTACAAACGCCCTCAAACACCCAGGTAAAGCAAAATGTTATAGGTTGAAATGTACATTAAATCTTACTGTAATTCTGTTTATTGTCATTTCCGGTTCGTTTTATCGCGTGATTTTTCGTGACAAAACGTGGTTTGTAGACGAGATAGAATCGTTGGGTGACAGAGTTGTTGTCAAATCCTGTAGTGCGTCAGCTCCAGTTGCAGATCAATCACGATGTGTCGTTTGGTGTGAACGGCTCAACAACTTGAACACTCCTGATTTCACAGAGAGCAAGTCATGTAGTGTGAACTGCACAGTTCAGCCCTACGTTTTAAAATCATGTAGTGTGAACTAGGCTTAAGGTAACAAAGTATTTGTACTTCGTTACTTGACACCTCTGGTACCAAATCTGTAATTGATAGAATGTGCATTGTAGCACGATACTATGATCTTTCTTCAAAGGCAGATTGTGGAGACCTTTTAATCATTCACAATCTAAAACCGGGATATCTCACACCCCTAGCCAGTGTAACCAATGCTTTATGTTCCTTATTGTGTCTGTTATTTGGGGTCTGTGTAAAGTATGTCATGTCTAGTGATTAATCTCTCTCTTTCTCTCTCCTTTATCTCCAGGGCTGTTGAGAATTTGACAGGCCACCGTTTTGAGAATCACTCTTTCAGTGTGTCGTACATACTGGACGAGGAGGCAGGAAGGGACGGGGGTGGAAGACCCCAGGTCCCGCGAGGGGCATCTAAAATGGGGACAGGAAGTCGGGAGCAGGAGTTTGGTCAGCCAGGGGCGATGGGAGGCCCCCAGGGGTCGAGGCAGCGTCAGCAAGAACTGCCTCTAAGAATCCTAGTACCCACTCAGTTTGTGGGAGCCATCATTGGAAAAGAGGGACTCACCATAAAGAACATCACAAAGCAGACACAGTCCAAGTAAGAAGTCTTGATATTTTTTTTAATTTAGTAATGTGTTAAATTTAATTGATCATAATTTAAAGATGTAATAGCTATTATAGTTTAATGTCACAATACACTGACATGACATTTCTGTGCCGAATGTACAGAAATAAATGTACTTGATGATAGATTTAAAAACGTGGAATTTGGATTTTGTAATAGTGGTTAAACCACTATATCATCAATGTTAGTCGGACCGACACACACGACCAAACAACAACGTACGTGTGTAGCCAATGTAAATTAGAGAGAAGAGGGAGATTTGAAGAAAAAGACTGCAGAAATAGAGTTGAGACACAATACAAAAGAGAAAAGCTCAGAAGGAATCACTGGAAAATTAAAGGTTATGACCGGGCAAGAGCTTTAGGACCCGTGTTAATATTAGAAAAGCTTTCCAGCGCAGGAGAGAGCTAAGCGGGAAAGCCTGAAAACAGGAGGTTGCTTTGATTCGGCTCCACACATGACTAACACTGAGTTTGAGTGTCATTGTGTGTCTGGAGATGCTGTGCTTTTGAATGGCAACTAACAACCAACACTTGTTTGTAATTACTACTGTGTACTGTACGTTTATTTTTGGCGCTTCCTTTTCATTTGTTCATCATCTGCGCTTTATTTTTCGTGAAACATTATTTTGTTGCACTTCTGCTATGATAAACAAACCAGAGATGGGGGACTCAAGTCACATGACTTGACTCGAGTCGCAAATTTAAGGACTTGAGACTTGCTTTATTTATGGTGTTGTAATTGCTGACTCAGAGCAGGGTGGTTAGGATTGGAGAATGACTTTTGGAGGTGGAGCATTGAAGAGAGGGGTGTGTTTGTTTGGGTTGATTTAAAATATCAATAATGTCCAACAGCTTTTTTGAAATTCCGCTTGCCCCACCATTAATTATCGAAGGTGTCCGATAAGTCTATGAAGGAGGACTGAGAACCCTGCACCTGAACTCAGACTATCTTTGTTTAATAGTTGTTTTGAATATTTAAAAGGCAAGTGCTTAATAACGTCTTAAAATTTAAATTAAGCCTTTTAATATGTAAAGAACATTAAATGCCATAAACCTCACAAACTGTGGCATATCTAGCTGTTAGATCTTCAAGTGTGCATACTCTGTATAAAGGTGCATATGCACTGCAAGGATGGTCCGTCATGCACAAAGGATCTAAGCTGTGTGAGTTAGATGCGGACAGTAGAATGCGGCTGCCACTTGACATGCATGAGCGAGCAACTTTAAATCCTTAATTTTAAACAATGTTTTCCTCTATTCGGTTTGCTGCTACGCATGTCATATTCACTGTGTGCATGTTTAAAATTAGCTTTACCTAGTCCTTATTGGAGAAAATATGAATGCCAGTGTGCACAAACTTACCAGATTGCTGAGCTGGTTGGCTTCCGTGTTTTTCTTTTTTTCTTTTTTTTTTGTGTGAAAAATACTATAATAGTATTGCAGAATTAAAGGTGCTTTAAGCGATGTCATGCGTTTTTTAGGTCAAAACATTTTTTGTCACATACAGCAAACATCTCCTCACTATCCGCTAGCTGCCTGTCCCCTGAACACACTGTAAAAAAACGCGGTCTCTGCGGACACCCCAGGCTCCACAAACGGCAACTAAAGCAAACTGTAGCAAACTGTGCCACGAAACATAACAAACTGTTCCAGCCAATAACCGACAAGAAGGATTTGGGGGTGGGTTTGGGGGGTTAGTGCACGGATGAGGAGGAGCGAGGGTCTCGCTAGCCTCCGTTTTGTTTGACAATACTTTAAAGGGATCATATAATGGTACATGCACTTTTTCAAGTTGATTGTACTGAAATGTGTGTTGGCAGTGCCTGTACACAACCATTGTTGAGTAAGTTACTCTAAAAAAGTAATTAATTACTAGTTACTAATTACCTCTTCAACAGTGTAATTAGATTACTGTACTAATTACTCTCTAAAAAGCATTTAATTACTTTTAATTACTAATTACTTTCTAAATCCCATATCAACCTCAACCAGCTGAATTATACAAGGATAGACATGAAACTGTTTTAATTTTCAAATAAATACTATAAAATTACATAAATTATCCTTAAACTGACCAAACCATTTAAAGGGAGAAGGTTACATTATAAACATACCTTTTAACATCAGACAATACATTTTGATGTTAAACCCACTATTGTTTTATATAGAATTGTTCTAGTTAATACCAGTCTGATCTCATGACATTTCATACTTATTTTACAAGATGGCTAATTCGTACGAATTTGTACGAGTGAGGTCGTACGATTTAGACACCTCATAAAATGCAGACTAATCGCCGTGAGATCAGATTGATCTATACACAGTATTTAGCTCAATTACTTCAGAAGTAACTAATTAAATTACAGAAAAATGAAGAGTAATCCCTTACTTTACTTTTTCAAGAAAAAAAGTTATTAAATTACAGTAACTAATTACTTAGTAATTAGTTACACCCAACACTGTGCACAACCATCTTATAATGCTAAAAATCTATCCAATGATTTTGTTTTAATCTCCTTATATGTTTTCCCCTGCCTCAAATCGAGCCGTTCGACCGTGTGATGTCACACGGTCGGACACCCCTCCCACGATTGTTGATTGACAGCAGCATTTCAACACAGACCCGCCCTGAGCGAGCTGTCCTCATAGTCCGTCATTGTTGTTTTCCCCTGCCTCAAATCGAGCCGTTTCTCACCAGACTGCTTTATAAACGAGGATCAGTACGAGCTGGTTTTGCTAAGAAGCTGCTCCTGAAAAAAGAATCGGTACCAACTATTCATGTCCCTGCTGCACCTCCAGAAGAAGTGAGTGTAAAATTGTATTAACCTTTATATTAATCTTTGCTATTCGCTTGCACGCTTCACGATGAATGCGGCTAAAATTTACACTCAGGATTACGACATGTTTTCTATGTGCGACGTACTCAATATAATTCCCACGTTTATAATGAACAACGCGTTATGGTTATTGTGTTATTACAAACTGAGTACCTAGACGTCAGTAAACACAGAGCGTTCGTACATCTCACTAAGCTACTCTAACGTTACCCTGCCAGTACATACAAAAATAGATCAAAGTGACATATGACATTACGTTAACCAACCATTCAGAAACGTCCTGTTCGAACCTTAATTGTCGAACTTCTTTGCGGCCGTCATCTTGTTCCGGGTCCGACTCCGGTTCAAACTGATACGGTTGCACAGATGTGTCCTCAGAGAGAATCCCGCTGCCATTCTTTCTCCAAAATATTCCCGCAACTGTTGTCAAGTCAACACTCCACATGTGTTGTGTCAAAGCGCCCGCAGAACAGAGGGGTGGAGTCAGCGAAGCTCATTATCATTTAAAGGCATGAGCACTTAAAGTGTAAATTGCAGGTTAACCACCACAACCGATTAATGTGTACATTAAAGTGCACAATATGGATATATTTAAATATTTCTGTCTTAAAATGCGTTAAAATAGCATTTATTGGGGTTTCTTCAAAGGTAGCGTGTTTTTTACCGTAACTGGGTGGTGATGTCATAACAGGGAGCTGCGGGTAGTAACGCACTCACTCTGTGTGTGCTGTTTGAGGGAGAATAAAACGATTTGCGGGACTCCCGCAAACTAGAAATATCTGAATAAAACGTAAAAACTAATACATTTTTATTCATCTGTTGCAGAAAATCAATAAGAACATCTAAAACAAAATAGAAACGGTTTACAGGCAGAGTTTCTATTTCTAACATGTCAGCAGCGAGGAGCGATGTAGCCAATCACAGACATATGTGTTGATTTCTTGAACGCAATAATGGCCAATCAGAAGCATTTACGATAGATTCCCCTCACCGCTCAAAACAGACTTTTTGTTCAGTGCTGAATTCTGTATGCTGGCAAATCCTCTAATTATAACAAACATAGTGTAACGTTATATTATGGAAGCTTCATTGATAATAACAGAGATGTGTGAGATCTCTGTGAACTAATGTCAGCTTTAGGAATTATTATGCGATCGCACTTTACGCGCAGTCATCATGCCAAACCATGCACGCAGTAGCCCGCTTGCTTTTATGTTATAACAGTGGTTTGTGTGTTAATGCAACAAACAATTGATCAGGAGCATGTATGCTGATGTGTATGGTGGGCTAACACGTAGGCTAACTTGAAAGTATTTGGAGGTACAGAAAAAAAGTATTTTTGCGGGCGGGATCGGGACAAAACATGAATGTTGCGGTCGGGAGAAAGTAATATAAGAAAGTAGTTGAGCACGTCAGTTATAACGACACACGTATTCAAAAATAGCCGGGTTTTAAACCGGGCTTGGGCTCATAATTACAGTTTATGTGTCGGGCCGGACTCGGACACAGCGGGCTCGGGTAACGTTAGGGTCTTGCTTGATGTTTTGGGCCGATCTAAGCTCTACCTCGGGTAAGTTATGCGAACACTTACAAGCACTTTGAATCAGCCGTTTGTCCTTGGGGAACTTGTGGAGCCTCTCCCCCGTTTTTGATGTATTCGTACATCCCGCACAAGCACAATAGTTAACCATTTTCGCTAGCTAGGACTCCAATATAACGTAACTCTAGGCTTGTTGCATAGACCGTAAAAGCTTGGAGTCCCTGTTATGACATCACGCCCAGCCTAGTGGAAGGAGGGGGCGTGGTTAAAAGCACTGTAAAACGAACCAACTTTTCATTATATTCAGCATTTGGTATAAAAAATATAAAAAAAAACAATGGTGGGCGGTTCTTATCTTTATATTTAGTAAGCACATTGCATTATCTTCGTGAAAATTTTTACCTGCAATTTACACTTTAAACGGCGTGCTGAAGACAGAGGTGTTTTTGACCAGGTAAAATGAGTGTTTTCTTAAAATACTAATGAGAATTTTTAATTAAAGTATATTACAAACTTTTCATTTAGACCCTAAAGAATCAAATTAACTTGTATAAAAATGGCATTATATGACCCCTTTAAACGTCAACAAGAAGTGACATCACCCGACATCGCTTAAAGCACCTTTAAGATGTTTCTATATTATGTATAAATCTATTTATTTTACAGATTTTTATCAATTTAGATTAGGGTTAGGGGTAGGGTTATTTTTTTAAACAGATTTATCTTAATTTATTTCTAAATATTTTATAAGATATTATGCAAATGAAGCATAATAATAATACAATGAGTATATTTGTTTCACAAACTACATCAAATATCAAGTTTGTATCAGACCCTTTCACACAAATGTTTATTCAGAACTATTTAATTAGTTCAAAGACAACTATACAGAGCACCTGCAGTATTCTTGAGGTTTTTTTTCTTGTTTGACTAATTTAAACGGGAAATGAAATCTTAAAAATGCTGCTTGATATGCTTAATTCAACATTCAGTGTATTTCTGGGTCGTAATTACACATTTGTGTGTGTGTGTGTGTGTGTGTGTGTGTGTGTGTGTGTGTGTGTGTGTGTGTGTGTGTGTGTGTGTGTGTGTGTGTGTGTGTGTGTGTGTGTGTGTGTGTGTGTGTGTGTGTGTGTGTGTGTGTGTGTGTGTGTGTGTGTGTGTGTGTGTGTGTGTGTGTGTGTGTGTGTGTGTGTAAATCAACTATGGGTATTAAAGGAGCTAAATGTAGAATTCAGAAACCCTTGTTGTTAGCGACACCGGTGGCTGTTAAGGGAACTGCAGCCAAATATATAGATTTGGATGTGTGAGACTGTAGTTTGAATGGATCTCTTTTTTTTTGTATGACACATTTACAGCTAGACAGCTCTATCCTGAACATGATAATTAATTTCATGATTTCATTTCATGTCACAGAACAGAAGAGAGACTCTCTGGCGTGCGCGTAAACGTAACATTTAATTTAATATTCAACAATAAAATTGATCTGCCTGCATTGACACTATTATATGATAACTGAACTGAGCTGGACGATGACATCACGGTTTTCTCCAGAGCGGCTATATATATATATATATATATATATATATATATATACACTACCGTTCAAAAGTTTGGGGTCAATACGATTATTTTTTTTTTTAAAGAAATTGAAACTTTTCTTTAGAAAGGACGGATTCAATTGACCAAAAGTGACAGTAAAGACATTTATAATAATGCAAAATATTACTTTTTTAATTAAATGCTTTTCTCTTGAACTTTCAAAAAATCCTGAAAAATAATGAATCACGGTTTGCACAAAAATATGAAGCAGCACAATTGTTTTCAACTGTGATAATAATCATAAATGTTTCTTGAGCATCAAATAATCATATTAGTATGATTTCTGAAGGATCATGTGACACTAAAGACTGGAGTAATAATGCTAAAAATTCAGCTTTGATCACATGAATAAATTACACTTTACAATATATTCACATAAAAACAGCTGTTTTACATTGTAATAATATTTCACAATATTACTGGGTTTGTTTTGTATTTTTAATCAAATAAATGCAGCTTTGGTGAACAGAAGAGACTTCTTTTACAAACATTAAAAATCTTACCGACCCCAAACTTTTGAACGGTAGTGTATAAATTAACTAAATTAATATCTTTTTTACAACAAAATGAAACATTACTGAACTTACTTAAGCTTGACAGTGGGATTTTTGGAAGACTATTTTCTTCTGGAAACAAACTTTGTTGCAGTATTTTCCTGGTATCTATGTAAAGCTGCTTTGAAACAATCTGTATTGTAAAAAGTGCTATATAAATAAATAAATAAAATAAATGTTGTGGACCTCATGAACAGTGCATAGCCATTCTTATTTCTGAGATTATAAACTGTTCTGTTTTTCTCAAACCATCTTCATTAGCATATGACAATGTAGTTAAAAAATGTGATAAATGTCATCCTTCTCTCTCTGTCTCAGGGTAGATATCCATCGTAAAGAGAATGCTGGGGCGACTGAGAAGGCCATCACTATCCACTCATCTAAAGAGGGCTGTTCACAAGCCTGCAGGATGATCCTGGAAATCATGGAAAAAGAGGCTAATGACACCAAGATGTCAGTATTTCATCTGACTGTAGGGCATATTTAAGTTTTACATGCTTCATTCGCTTCATTCACGATTTTTTTTTAAGACAAATAATTTAACACCATGATTATATTTAAATAAGCTTATGGTGTAAGTACAAACTGCACCAGTTCAAAAATAAATTAATTAATTAATAAATACATGAATAAACAAACAAACAATACTGTGTACTTTATCTCTGTGACAGTGTTGAGGAGGTTCCTCTGAAAATCTTGGCACATAATAGCCTTGTTGGGAGACTCATAGGGAAGGAGGGCAGGAACCTGAAGAAGATAGAGCAAGATACAGGGACCAAGATCACCATCTCTGCGTAAGTGTGGTTTTAAAGGAGTGTAATGATTCACTCATTTTCTCCATGCATATTTAATTATATTTCATTTATTATTACAAATCCTGCAGAAGCATATGCATTGATCTTGAAACATGGATTTTTTAAATCGGGAATCATTTGTTTCATTCAGTAATCAATTTAAAATGCTAAGAATCTAATGAATAATTGCGATTTAATATATAAACATTAAATTATAAAGATATTTATAATTTATATTATTGCATGTAAATTTTATTTTCTATAAGATAAAATACTCAAATTTTACTGGCAAGCAGAAGGCATTTAACTCTTTCCCCGCCAGCATTTTTTTTTTTAAGTTGCCAGCCACAGCTAGCATTTTTGATCATTCATGGCCCACAGAATATTTTGTTATATGAATATCTGAACATATAATATATCAAAAGAAAGAGCTGAACATCTGCTTTTAAACAACAACAACATCAAAAACCGTTTTGTTCTAGCTTAGTACAATCTTTTTTTTATCAACCCATAAAAAAGTAAGTTTCATAAAAAAGCAACATTTTGAGCAAAAAGCAGAGAAAAACGTGTTTTTGTCAAAGACTACATTCAGATCAGATTTAGAACGATGATCAAAACACAGATCGAGTCCATTAACACTCCCAAAGCTTGCACAGTCCTATACCACTTCCTGGGTCGACACTTCATTGAGTAACATTAGGCAGTTTTGATTTTATTTGCTGTTTAATGTCGATGATCGCGTTATTTTACATACACTACCGTTCAAAAGTTTGGGGTCGGTAAGATTTTTAATGTTTGTAAAAGAATTCTCTTCTGCTCACCAAAGCTGCATTTATTTGATTAAAAATACAAAACAAACCCAGTAATATTGTGAAATATTATTACAATGTAAAACAGCTGTTTTTATGTGAATATATTGTAAAGTGTAATTTATTCATGTGATCAAAGCTGAATTTTTAGCATTATTACTCCAGTCTTCAGTGTCACATGATCCTTCAGAAATCAGTATAATATGATTATTTGATGCTCAAGAAACATTTATGATTATTATCAAGTTGAAAACAATTGTGCTGCTTCATATTTTTGTGCAAACCGTGATTCATTATTTTTCAGGATTCTTTGAAAGTTCAAGAGAAAAGCATTTAATTAAAAAAGTAATATTTTGCATTATTATAAATGTCTTTACTGTCACTTTTGGTCAATTGAATCCGTCCTTTCTAAAGAAAAGTATTATTTTTTTTTTTTTTTAATAATCGTATTGACCCCAAACTTTTGAACGGTAGTGTATGCATCTCCTTACATATGCTGTCGCTTGTTTCTGCTTCCTCTTCACGTGTCTTTTGATCAGGAGATTAAATACTCTTTCAGATGAAAGAGATTCGGGACAGTCCCGATATCTAAGCTGTTCTCACCGAATCCCGAATCCGGCCCTAATTGTCCCGAAAGTTATTCTAAAGCATAATCTTGAGGAGTTATTGTCTGATAAAATATGAAAAACTGTCCGTGGAAGTTTAGTCGTCCTGCAGCCAGCCCCCACCGGCTGCTCATTGGCTGCAACATTTTTTTTTTGTTTCTTTTTTTGAAGTTCTACAAAGATACCGTAGGCGTGAATTTAGATATGCATTGATGAGCTAAATTTCATTAATTCGTTTCGTTGACATGGCTGGTGTACCGGAACCCCAACACCCCGCTAAAAAGCAAAAACGTCTCTGCAGGTACCGGGAGGAGTGGGTGGGGAAGTATCCATAGTAGGTCATTAGTAGGTCATCAGTAGAGTATTCTTCTTTCAGACAATATGAGTTATATAAAAATCTGGATCTTCCAAGCTTTATAATGGGAGTGATATAATAGATTATATATCCGGGCAGTACAACATATGGAATGTCACTGAGGTGGCTCCAGCCTATAACAGGGGGAGACTCATCGTGTCAGTGACGGCAGAGAGGGCTCGCCGACGTACCGTGGAAGATCGCCGTAGGGATCACAACATATGGTCCAAGCCTAGTGCAGGTTCCACTACTGCATACAAGTGTTAGGCCTGGCATTTGACGCTCCGCCACGTCCGTTGCCGAGGGGTGTGTAGGAACTCCACAGGGTTCAGCTAAAGAGGAACTCTATTGGAGTAAGAATGGCTCTCGTATTTGGTCCATAGGAGGGGAAGTGTGCAGCAAGTCGACACTTCGAGCAGGGTTTACAGTGTTAACTGGCCTCTATGTGAAGAGCACACGGGAAGCAACCGGCTCGACGCATAGTCTATAGAATCTAGCTACAAACATCTTTCAGCAAAAAGCACTCTGTGCCAACGCCAAGGAAGAAGCTACACTCCGAGTGGAGTGGGCTCGCAACCCAGGCGGGCATGGTGCATCTTGGGATTGATACGCCAAGAGGATGACATCCACTATCCAGTGGGCCAACCTCTGCTTGGAGACAGTTTTTCCCTTCTGATGGCCTCCGTAACAGACAAAGAGCTGGTCTGAGGTCCTGAGGCTTTGAGTTCTGTCCACATATAACCGCAAGGAGCAGATGGGACAGAGAAAAGCCTGGGCTCGGTCTGCCTTCTCTGGGGGCAGCGCTTGCAGGTTCACCGCCTGGCAGGAACAGTAGGAACAGTTCCTGGTAGGAACCTTGGGCACATATCCAGGTCAGGGTCTCTGGATAAAGTGAAAGTTAGCCGGCACGAATTCCAAGGCACGATCCGTCGACTGAAAATGCATGCAGATTCCCTACGCTCTTGATTGAGGCCAAAGCAGCAGGAGAACTGTTTTTAAAGAGAGGACTTTTAACTCAGATGCCTGCTGTGGCTCAAAGGGAGAACTCTGCAGTACGGTCAGCACCAGAGATAAGTCCCAAGTGTGTATAGAGGCGGATTCAGTCTCCTCGCTCCCCTTAGGAACTTGACAATAAGGTTGTGCTTTCCCACGGATCTCCCATCCACTGCATCGTGATGTGTGGCAATAGAGGCAACATACACTTCGAGGGTGGAGGGAGACAGCCCTCGCTCCAGCCCATCTTGCAAGAAAAAAAGCATGTACCTGATTGAACATCTTTGGGGGGTCTTCTCGGTGAGAAGAACACCACTTAACGAACAGGTTCCACTTCAGGGCGTAAGCATGCCTCGTAGAGGGTGCTCTTGCAGAATTGATGGTGTCTACAACTGATTGTGGTAGATCACCTAGAACCTCCCTGGACCAGATATGGACTTTCCAGAGGTCTGGACGGGGGTGCCATATGATGGTTGATGTACTCAACGGTCTCAGTGTTGTCCGTACAGACCAGTACATGCTTGCCGAGCAGCTGAGTTTTGAGGCGTCTCAAAGCAAAGTTTACTGCAAACAACTCGAGGCAATTTATGTGCCAATGCAGTTGGGGGCCTGTCCAAATCCCCGCTACTCCATGCCCATTGTATGTGCCCCCCAGCCGGTGTTGGAGGCATCTGTGGAGACCACATCATGCCTGGACATTTGTTCTAGGGGCACTCAGGCCCGGAGAAACGAAGGGTCTGATCACGGGCTGAGGGTTTGGCGGCAGGCCAGGGTGATTGTCCCACGGAGCGTGCCGCTTTGCCAAGCCCACCTCTGTTGGACCGAGCCCAGCAACATTCAGAGAAAAGACCTCTGCATGGGGCGAGTTTGCTCTTTGTGGACATGGGGCAAGCTAGTCAGACAATTTTTGGCAGAGAAAGGTGCTGTCCACAACCTGGTCAGCTCCCCATGCACTTCGGGAAAGAAAGACACTGGGGCGGTGGGCTGAGAACCAGCACGGCCCGCCCCATGAAACCAATCATCCAACCGAGACTGAGCGGGACACGGTGGAGGATTCCACTTGAGCCCGACAGCCTTGGCAGCCTGTTTCAGCATAGCTGACATCTCTGGATCTGGCTCCGGCAACGTTACACTCCCAGAGGGAGATAACGCAGCCGAGTCATCATCTCCAGAGGTCAACTCACCCTCTGATGCTGCAATCAGCATCCTGTCCTCTGGAGGGGCCGGCTGGTCGGTCCATTACAGAGAGCTCAACGGGGAGATTCACCGGCTGCGGTGTGATAGAGGAGTAGGGAGCCCACAGGGATTGGTTAACGAGCAGGAAAGTCATCACTATGATCCTCCGATCACCCATCCCACACGGCACCCTGGGGTGGGTCGTGGTAATGGGGACTCCACCTTCGTGGACTGCGATAGTCATGTTCCCGCAATCCCGCAAAACCATCCACAAAAGCTGCTTCAGCGTGCTGTAAGCCAAAACACGTGATACATTATTGTGACCATCAGAGGGGGACAGAGAATAACCGCATCCAGAAACGCACAGGTGGAATGACATCTTGAAAAAGACGCAAATGCACCCTTGATGCTCTTTCAGGAAGTTTGGGACTCTCACCAGTGGCAACACTGTACAGCACACAGGGGAATGATTGCAGCAACACCTATAGGAATGGTGCAGCCTGTACCAGTGAAGCACTCACTTTCTTCGCCCTCAACCGACCGACAAACAAACACAAAAAGGAATGCTGTTAAAACAGCAGTTCAGAGCTCAGAAGGCTCACGACTACCGCTGCACTTGCGCTGTAGAAACACCAGCACTGGGAGAGACTTCCAGAAGAAGCACTGACACACTTGCTCATTGAAAATATTCAACACTCTTCAGAGACAACGACGTGAAGACCGATCGGCTCTGAAGCCAAAGACAACTGGTGCATGCATCCACTTCCGTATTTATACCCGTGCTGCGGGGCGGAGCGTGAGATGCAAAGCTTGCACGCCAATGTGCATTAGATCGTTTTATCAATACTCGAAGATAACAGGCTCCATAAGCGTGATCCCAATCAGTCGACATGTCGATTTCTGAGCTTCGTCATTACGTCGTGCGTTCAGGGGTTAGTCTTCCACTGTAAATCGATGCATACGGCTGTCTGTCGAAAGCTAGTAATTATAGTTTATAAAGTTTTAAATATGGGTATTTTCCTTACACGAACACATGGCTTCACTTCAGAAGGCCTTTATTAAGCCCCTGGAGTCATATGGATTACTTTTATAATGGATGGATGCCCTTTTTTGGGCTTCAAATTTGTTCCAGTCATTCACTCCCATTATAAAGCTTGGAGGAGACAGGAATTTTTTTTATTTTATTTAACTCTGATTGTATTCGTCTGAAAGAAGAATGTTATATACACCTAGGATGGCTTCAGGGTGAGTAAATCATGGGTTAATTTTAATTTTTGGGTGAACTTTCTCTTTAAGAGAAAATAATAGACCAGAACATATATTTGGAGCATTAAGGTTGCATAACCTATACATTAACATTGCTCAATACTTTTAAAGCACTTTTAAATTGTGGCTTATATACATTTCCACATATACCAATTTATTTTAATATTAAAATAAAATTATAATAAATATTAAGAATGTCTGACTGCCCTGAAGGTCACTGTGTAATTCGCATCTTCCTTAAGACACATAAGGGTAATCATTTAAATAACTATATGAATTCACTTAGAATTACAAATAATACAGAATTAAATCATTAATCTAAATCGAATCTCATTGGGAACTGAATTGAATTGTTCTGAATTAGCATAAATTGTGCTGGAATCGTTTGGAAAACCTATGAATCGTGGAGCTAATCGATTTGCTGTCTACCCAAAGATTCACATCCATTCATAGGAACGTAGTTACGAGATTGAGGTTTAATTATGTATGTTTTGAATGTTCATCTCATGTGGCAGTGCTTATTTCCTTAATTTTGTGCAGATTACAAGACCTGACGATATATAACCAGGAACGTACCATCACTGTGAGGGGAGGGGTGGAGGAGTGCTGTAATGCAGAAATGGAGATCATGAAGAAACTTTCAGAAGCCCATGAGAATGATGTAGCTTCACTTAATGTAAGTAAATCATAGTTTTAGAGGTTACAGTTTATTGGTGGATGGATGTTACTTTGGGATATATCTATCAGTTGTTTCTAGAGATATGAAGTCGTTTTGAAACAACATATTCTCTCTTCTCAACAACATTATCTCTTCCTAAACATCCTAATCCCTTAACCAGACACTTGTTTATCAGTACATCACGGAAAAATACCTTTACCTACTATATATCAAATCCAGATGGGACTTTGAACAAAAATTGTATTATTATGATTATTAAACCTCAAGTCTGAAATATATATTTCTCAATATATTTAGTCAAAATAATTTGTTTAATCTATTGACGCCCTATTTAGATATGAAATATAAAGAGTTATGAATGTGAATGGACATGTGCTCTAAACTGTACTGTTTTGATTATTTCAAACCTAACCTGACCTGAACTCTAACCTGAGTTGCTGTCAAAAGTAAAAACCCAGGTTTGTAGAACTGTTAAACTGTATTTGATTTGAAAAATGTGTAATTATAAAACTACGTTGTAGAAAGATACCTTTTTCCAATCTTGTCCTGGGATTGAATGCAGTCAAACTACCCCCCAAAGAGTTTCCTGTGTTCTTTTCTGTGTCATCAAATATTCTTAAAAAAACATAAAATAACATTGTTGAAACAGGATCCAGTTGTACGGACACAGATCTTCCAACATGCACAAATATAATGTGACATTATTTTGGAGAATAATATCAATTCAAGTTTGAATGCTCTAAACAAGTAACACTTACCAAATAAATAAATTCATGGACATGAAATATTGATTTAAGTTGAATTCATTTGTTACCATTGACTTATCTTGGAGCTTCTGCCTGTACAATAGAAAACAAGACAAGCTTTGCAACATTTTTTTTTAATAGTAGTCTATATATTGCTCTGTGAATTTTAATCTATTTTTATATGGACTAGTTTGCTAACATAACACTTTACAATAAGGTTCATTAGTAAACATTAGTTATTAATGTATTAACTAACAATGAGCAATACATTTATTATTTATTAATCTTTCTCTGTTAGTTAATAAAAATCCAGCTGTTCATTTGTTCATGTTAGTTCTAATGTTAACAAATACAACCTTTGATATCACCTATACTCTTAAGATTCACATCTCTCTCCATATTGGTTTCAGCAGCAGACTAACATGATGCCAGGTCTAAACATGAGTGCATTGGGGATCTTCTCCTCTGGCTTGTCTGTTCTCCCCCCAACCTCTGGTCTGCGTGGATCTCTGTCCACCCCTGCCAACTACAGCCCCCTGCTGGTGAGTATCAGGATGTGCTATATCTGGACACTTGACTGCGAATGACTTTACAAAAGAATGTGTGATGTGTAAAGTCTGTGTGGAACCGTAAATTGTCTTTCATCTTAGTTTGTAATTTCGGGTTACATTCATCTCACCACATGCTATGGGTGTATGTTTGCCATCACAGGGACCCTCTTCAGTAATGGGGGGCATGTATGGGGTTCCCTCCTCTGGAGCATTATCTCTTCAGCAAGTGGTGAGTACTTGTTATTATATGTGTATCTCAAAAGAGCTCTAATTGGTTTCTTACTCTGCACACTGCTGTATATTGTGACTATCTGAACCCCCTAAGAAGCCTTTCAATTAGATGTATGCTATATAAAAAAGTATTTTTTATCACTAGATAACTAGTTTGTGACACATTGAGCTGTCATGTTTTAAGCAAGTTTTAATCCATTAAGAATGAATGAGAATGTCTTTTAAATTACAGTTAAGTTCCTGATTTTTTTTTTCTTTATCAAACGGATGCACAAATGTCAATCGAAATTGAAAGAAATTACTATTGTAAATGTAGTTTTTAAAAATAATTTCATTATATTTACGTCATTAAAAGTTATTAATCAACTTTAAAATAAAAAAGGTTATACTTAAACGTTTAGTTACACTTTACTTTAAAGTACACTTTACTTGAACAAGGTTCAATTAGTTAAGATTAGTTAAATCATTAGGTATCTTGAATTAACCATGGACAATACTTTTACAGCATTTATTAATCTTGGTTAATGTAAATTTCTACTTGCACTATTATATTATAATTTTAACATAATTTTATAATTTAAAGTTCCCCCCCCACACACACACACACTTTGCTTTTTGTCCACTTTCCACTATACATTCTAATAAAGTGGCTCCAAAAAATGTGTTTGTTGAGCTGGTTTAATGAAATTATTTTGTGGCTGTTGGATTTCTTTGAATTGTGTGTTTCATTGAAATCCTCTATTCAATTTAAATTCCAACTCTTTAAAGTTTGTATCATGTTATTATTATTATTATTATTAAAGGGTATTGTTAAATCATCAGTTTTGTCATTCAGTTTTGACATGCATTCTAATGTCTTAGAACCTCCCACCAGGTTCTAAGGGTGTGTGGGATATGTGTGTTCTATTATTTATCCACCTAAATAATCCTATTATTATCTTTTTCTCTGCTCAGAGATGCTGTGATATTGTCAACAAATCTCAGCAAAACAAATAGTAGGATCAAACTGAATTGACCAGAAAAATGATCTTTGGTAGATCTGCTTTTTGGTTAAAATAGAAGTTTTAGAACTGAAATGGTTGTATTCAGTTTAAACAATTTTGTGAAGCCAATGCTGTTTACCATATATTTACTTTTACTATAGATAAACTTGACTTGACTACTGGGAGTAAAGGCTGTCTTGCGTGTGTGTTTCAGTCTGCTGAACCGGAAGTGGTCTATCTTTTCATCCCCACTCCAGCAGTAGGAGCTCTCATCGGGAAGAAAGGGCAGCACATTAAAGAGCTGGCACACTTCGCTGGAGCCTCAATAAAAGTGAGACACTTTGAGACACATGCTAGCTAATCCCACTACAGTTGCGAACAGTAACCAGTTTAGCATTAGACCCGAATGAAAGAATAGAGTGGACCAGATTGCATTCTAAGGCTTGCTATTCTGGACTAAGAAAACCTTCAAAATTGGACCAAAATCATATTTAGAGTTAGTGGCCCTCATTTATCAAAAGTGCGTACACCAAATTTCCAGCGTACACCCAAAACCACGGTGACTTTGAGATTTATCAATATGGACGTTGGCGTACGGCACGCTCAAATCCCACGGCAGCTCAGGAGGTGGTGTACGCACGTTTGAGTTAGTGCGGAAATGCGCAGAAAAACAATTCCTAACACCACAAAACGCACTGACAAACTAAAACATATGAAAAAAAAACAACAACAACAACATAGTAGGCTAATTATAAACTTCAGTGTAAAAATCTGTCACAAAGAACCGGCAAAAGTAATGATTATGAATATGTAAAATATAGCAAGGAGATAATTTAATTGTTTATTAATAAAGAAGTGTTTTCTTTGTGTCGGCTGCAAAGATGAAGTTGAGATGCTGACTCGCGATCTTCGCAGTAGCCTAGTGAACGCGCCAGAGAGAAATGCACATTTCAGATTACATAAGCAGAGAGCAGTCTGTAGTCTGTTTTCTTTCGTTTTGAATTGTTCTGTTTAAAAGTAGACATGTCTGAGGCAAGTAGGGTACCTTATACGCTGAGTTTCGGTTCATTTAAATGAGATGAGCTCAGTTCACGCGTCCTCCGTTTCATGATTATCTATCATCTGCTATTTACTTTTTATTTGTTAAATCCAGGTAATTGGTTGATGAAACATTGATTAAAATTAAGATACAATTAATACAAAATGAAATTCAGTTTAAAGAAAGGTTTTGTGCTTTATGTTTGATGTCTCTGTGAAAGTTTTAAATAGGCTATATTTTAGTGCCGCTTTCAGAGCGCTCACGTCCGTATCATTGTTTTTTCCTCATAAATGCGAACACGAATAATAAGAATAAGAATATTACAAATGGACAAGCAATTATTAATGTGAATGAATGGTACTCCACATCACATCATCATCACTATTGTACATGATACGATATTAAATGCTAATTGTTTCAAAACACGTGCTGTAAAAAAATGCATTGTGATAGGTCATTTGATCTTCACGTCGGAGAAGTTTCTCTTCTTTGCCGTCTTCCGTGTGTCCATGGCGTAAAATGAGGGCGTGGGGGAAGCGGAGACTTGAATATTTAGAGGCGTGTTATTCTAATGCGATCGTTTTCAGCCGGGCATTTATCAAGGGCAGGTATTGCGTACACCTAGATTTCAAAGGTACGCACAGCTTCATACATCAGGCGGTGAGAGGAGTGTAAGCATAATCTTACTCCAACATATATGCCCGTTTCTACGCAAGAATGATAAATGAGGGCCAGTGTGTTTAAATTGGATTAAAACTAAATGTGCTGGTAAAAATTAAGGG
Source organism: Chrosomus eos (assembly GCA_036326025.1). NCBI lineage: Eukaryota > Metazoa > Chordata > Actinopteri > Cypriniformes > Leuciscidae > Chrosomus > Chrosomus eos. The sequence continues at coordinate 23,377,284 of CM070819.1, forward strand.
AATATTGGTGCCAACGAAGTACTTGGACTGAAAAGTTTTGAAACTTTTGCTTTAGACCATAATATTGGCTTTTAAACATATTTGTCAAGTAGTTGGTGCCACTTCAGCTACTGGAACAAAGGCTGCCAAAAATGAATAGAAAAAGAATAATGAAATTTACGGCAGGAAAATAATTATACTTCTATCATACAGAGAGGACACGTGTTAAATTGCACTAGATAATCAGTGCACAACAAGAACGCAAAGCAATTATACAACACCTTATTTAATGGCTGAATCTACATTGCTTCAGGGACTAGCTATTTAGGTTGTCTTCTGTTAATCACCTTACAAACTCTTAAACAGCTAGTTTATTTGTATTGTATCAAGGTATCATTGACACTTGTAGCGATTTAAGTTGTCCTTTATACTCATATGCTTAAATCAAGACAGTGGAAAAAAGAAAGTGCTGTTTTGTGTCACTGCAGATTGCTGCACCAGACAGTCCTGATGAGCCTGAGAGGATGGTCATCATCACCGGACCACCAGAGGCTCAGTTCAAGGTAAAAGCCATAATGACAAACGACAGATTTCATCAGGGGGGTTTACATCGATCTCTATATTCATTCCTCATTTCTCCTTTACTCATCTGTGTTGTGGCTGTAGGCCCAGGGGAGGATATATGGAAAGTTGAAAGAAGAGAATTTTTTCACAACTAAGGAAGAGGTGAAGTTGGAGGCACATATAAAAGTACCTTCATCCGCCGCCGGACGAGTCATCGGGAAAGGTGGAAAAACGGTATGTATGATTTGTGAACACGTGTGTTTACGCATATTTTTAACATCTGTCTCGGGTGATCCAATCACAAGTCAAGTGAGACAGATTGCCATTTACTTGTGATCGGATTTCGAGGGACAATGTGCATCTCTGAATATGTTACTTCATGTTGATCAAAGTAAAAATATATTTCACAATCTTGCCACAAACAGATTTAAAAATGTCACATGCTCATTGAAGTAAACCTCAGTAGTCGCTGTTGGACAATATCATTGCCCATCCTTAGTTTAAACCTATGAAACACTTGTGATTTCAATGTTAATATCAGGTCTAAAGGGGTCTGTTTGTCTAACCTCTGACCTCTTACCACCCACAGGTCAATGAGCTACAGAATCTGACCAGTGCTGAGGTCATTGTACCACGGGACCAGGCACCAGATGAGAACGATGAAGTGTTTGTTAAGATTATTGGACATTTCTTTGCCAGTCAGGTATGTTTTTGACATTACTCCATGTCTTAAACTGGTTACACTTTTATTTGAGTCTAAAACACCAGTGTCAAACTAAGTTTTGAAAAAGTTATTGTTTTTCATATTCCATCATCAATTTTGTCCATCCGTTAAAAAGTCCACACAACCCATAAAGACATCACAAGTAATCAGTGTTGGGAACGTTACTTTAAAAAAGTAATTAGTTATAGTTACTCACTACTTTTTTCAAAAAGTAACTGAGTTAGTAACTGAATTACTCTATAATAAAAGTAACTCATTACCAGGGAAAGTAACTATTTGCGTTACTGTAAAAAAAAAAAAAAAAGTTGCTATGTCAAAGAATTTCGATTTTTTTGTAGCAGTTTTCACAAGTCAGTTGAAATGAACAGACAGGTGTTTGTACATAACTTTCTATATTTATTGCACGTCGACACGACAGACAGCAAGAGGTTTATCCTGCACTTCACTGCACTTATTAACCCACCTCCTCACTAGCTGTGTGACCCAGAGGTGCGTTCGGATTACACAGTTTATTCAATCAATAACGCACAAAAACGTACGCGATTTTGTCATGAGTCATTTTTTACCCACCACTTTTAGAAACAAATAAATAAAACATCTCCAGTTAACTAACAGAGCATTCATTTAGTTCGCTATTAAATAAGAGATCTAGCGTTAAATTGTTTTGGTTTTAAACTCAAGCAGAGCGCTCTATTTGCCGCGGCTGTATTTGTTCTCTGTGGCGCGCGCGCTCACTCGGACGCGCTCTTCAGTCTATCGTTGTGGAGACTCTCTAAAATTCATTCCGGTGAAATCATATAACTGCACATATAACTGAATAACTGCACTCAAACGTCCCGTGTCCCTGCTTGATATAGACTATAACCACTGATGAACATATTCAGTTTTGATGAAAAAAAAAACCTATTCGAATTCGAGCGTGGATTAGAACCTGTAACCTCTGACACGCTTGGCAAAAGTTCTACCACTAGACCATTCAAGAACTCAAACAATAATTGTGGATCGATGGATTTATTTACGGGTTGAGCAGAGAGGCTGCACAGTTTATACCCAGCATTTCTGAAAATGCACTTCCGAATCCGTCTCTGTCCCCAGCTCATTTCAAACCAAACTGACGCCTGTGGTAACTCACCGCATTTAACGTCCAGTAACGTTAACGGCGTTGTAACGACGGATAAAGTAATTAGTTAGATTACCCCGTTGCTGAAAAAATAACGTCGTTACCTAACACTGTTAGTAATCTATAATCAAGCGGTTTAATAAGTCTTTAAGTCTTTTAAAAAGAGATATAATTGTCTTAGTTTTGGCTTTTATTCACATATAAACCTTGATCAACGCACATACATAGAGCACATCAAATATGGTCAACTGAAGTTCAAACATGTTTGCTTGATGCACAAGAACCAATATGATTTGTACTTTGCATGATTTGACGTGTCACACAAGCACATTTAAGCTTCCACAATAAGGTTTGTTCTCGTGCATCAAGCAAGAACAGTTGAGCCTCCTTTTATCATGTTTGATGTGCTTTATGTATGTGCAATGATCAGTGTAAGATTAAGTGTGGTGGAAGTTTATAGACTTTTAAACAAGTATTGGTTGTGCAAATTAGAGCAATTAAGCAAAACTCTATCTAGCAACTGAGTTCAACTATTAGCTGGTCCTAGATAATTACAAAGCTTCATCAACGTGACATAATTATTATTCCTGATATTCGTTAATTCATCGATATCAACTTGTTACCAAACTACTGGTACTTTTGACTTTCCTCTTTTAGACTATTTATTTTATAGATTGCTAGGCAGAGACAGTGTGCTGCTTTATTTATATTTTGCATAATTTGTATCTTTTTCAAAAAGATATCTTAAAATATTAGCTGATGTAAATATGTATTTGCATGTGCACTCCAGTCACTTTTGGCTATGGTGTGTTTGTTTGCAGACGGCTCAGCGCAAGATCAGAGATATCGTACAACAGGTCAAACAGCAAGAGCGGAAACACCAGCAAATGGTGCCAACATCCTCACAACCATCAAAATGATCAGCAGATGCCAGCAAGCAGCAGATAATGAATGTAGCTCATGCGAGGACAAATCGAAATCAACAAAAGAAAGAACGAATTAAAGAGATAGACAAAGGGAGAGTGAGACCGAGCGAGAAACAGAGAGACACAGAAGCTGATGAAGAGGACCAGCAGTAAAAAAAAAAAAAAAAAACAACCAAAGAACTTAAAGCACAAAAACATTTGGTCGTGTGGATATGAATGAACCTGAAAGGTGATCGAGACTGTTATCAGGTCAGAAAGATCTTTTTATGAGATGGACCTGATCATGCATTGAGCTCTTTTTATTACTGATTAGCTGCGTGAGACTAAACGGCTACATAGTGTCGGCCAAGATCCGGCCCGTATCTGGAACGGGTGAAATCCACATGTACCAGATGTGGCCCGGATCTGGGCCGGCACTATATTGCTGTCCAGGGAGGATTTGTGTACTGTGATGGAGAGTGCTAGATGAGGTAAAGGCACACTGCAGGTAGATTTCTTAGATACTTGCAGGTCTAGTTGTTCCATTAGGTCTACTAATTTATTAAAAGATATAGGAAAATTGCACAGCAGTATGTTAATAGATTCTAAAAAAATTCTCTAGGTTTAGTCAACAGAATTTTCTTTTGGAAATTCATTTCAGGCTATTTAATGTGAGTAATCAGATTTGTTTCTTTTTCTAGTAACTAGTACAGCACGGTAACGAAAAGCATTAAGTGATGTTACAAAGGAACGTACATGATTTAAGTAGAGAGCTAACTTGTGCGCCAGCATTTCATTCCAGTTCCTCAATTGTATACTGCTGAGTCTGAGCGTTCTCCTCTGCTTGCTGCCCTGTTCTCTTTTCTCTTTTTTTCATTCTATTTCTTTTTCTTAAATGTTTCCCTATTACATTACCATCTTATTCCTCACACAGTATGAGAGCTGTCTGTGTGCCAAACTGTGCATAAATAACTACAGTCCCAAAACAGAAGAAAATCTAGATTATCCTATTTTGGGAATTTAATGTTGACATCCTGTATGCCCCACTTAAGATATTACTCATACCCTTACTATTAACACATGCTAGCATTCAAAAGTTTGGGGTCAGTAAGATTTTTTTTGGCAACACTTTACAATAAGGTACATTAATGTATTATGAACTAACAATGAGCAATACATTTGTTACTGTATTAGTTAATCTTTGTAATGTTAGTTAATGAAAATACAACTGGTCATTGTGTGTTCATGGTAGTTCACAGTGCATTAACTAATGTTAACAAGCATAACCTTTGATTTTAATAATGTATTAGTAAACATTGAAATTAATATTAAATAAGATTAATCAATTCTGTAGTTATGTTAACTAAGGTAGTTATCTAATGTTAACTAATGAACCTTAGTGTTACGTGTTACCGATTTTGTTTTTTTAAAGGAAATTGAAACTTATTCAGCAAAAATGCTTTAAAAAGTGACTGTGTATACATTTTATAATGTTTTATTGACTATTACAATTCAAATAAATGCTGTTTGTTTCAAATTTTCTGTGCATAGAAAAATCTGGAAAATCAGTTTCCACAAAAATAAGCAGCACAGCTGCTTTCAACATTGATAATAATAATAATAGTAAATGTTAAAGCACCTAATCAGCATATTAGAATGATTTCTGGAGTGGTGGTGGCTAAAATTTCTTAGCCCTTTCATGAATTAATTACATTTAAATATTTAAATAGAAATAAAATACAATATTCCATAATATTACTGTTTTACTGCATTTTTTTATCAAATAAATGCAGCCTTGTTGAGCATAAGCGACTTCTTTCAAAAACATTTTTAAAATAAACTTTACTGACCCCAAACCTTTAAACAGAAAAAGTTGAATTCCATGTACAATCTGCACTGTGTCTGTAGGTCCTGTGACAGGAGCCTATGGAAGCCCGTTTAGGTCTTCCTGACACTCATGAATGTATATGATGTGAATGCCTTCTGCAAACATGTACTTTCTGTGTAGCAAACATGATTCTCTATTCCCCCTCTGATTTCTGAGATGCACAGTGTCTTCTGCAGGTGCGTGTTTGCATTAGGCAGTGTGTGCACAAAGACAGAAATGTCTGTTAATGTTTGTGCGTTTTTGACAAAAGACAAGGCAAAAGTTGTGTTTCTTTTTTATTATTTGAAAAGACATTTCCCCAATTTTTTTTTGTAATTTATAAAGGTGATTTGACTGGTGAAGGATAAAAATGACATCATTAAGTCTTTAAATGTTGCACATTAGAAACGGCTAATGGAATAAAGTAAAAAAAAAATTGGTTTTAGTATTTTGTGATCAAATGCAAATAGCCAGTATTTCAGTACTGTGCCCTCTAAGCAATCATAGACTGTAACGTTGATATTAAGCAACTGATAAAACCATGATTGAGACATGAAAATGATATATTGAAAGTCCACACAGCTTTGTGTGAACCTGTACAATATAACGTTCTACCTCAAGAACAGGGTACCTCAGTCTGATCTTTTCTCCCTTTTGCATATTTTGTATACCTTATAAAGCTCTCACACTTGGAGCATTTTTTTATTTTTCTAAATAAAAGAACACGAAGAAAAAAAGAATTAGCGCAAGCCACCAACATTACCTGCTTGTTCTTGTGAAAGAGGTTTCAGATCCCTGCATCAGAAACTGATCGTTGCTTTATGGACCGTTTGGCTCAAATTGACTATTGAGGTTAATAGAACTCTTGGGCAACTGAACATTTAGGTTGACAGTACTTCGTTTCTTGCAGTTTGTGTTTGTACTGAAATAATCGTCTTGACAGATACATGTATATAGTGTTTAAGAATACAGCTTAATCGTAGTGTTCTTCAACCAGTATAGGGGCACATTTATAAGCAAGACGGTATCTTTGTTAATCTGTTGCAAATGGCTCTGTCGTTTTATTATCTGTGTTTTTGGACAGTGGATGTCATATCTAACACGTCAGTTTTGAATTTGATTCTAACACCATATTTGTGTGAGGTTTATGTATAGGGATAATCTACAATTTACTGCTGAATGTTAGTGTAATAATAATAATATTAGACACGATTGAATTTGATCCTCTCAATTTGGGTTTCTGTAGTAAAATTTTGCTGTGTCAAACTGGAGGGATGTCCAGCTGTCTCAAGACCATCTCTTCTCATATCATTTACAAAGAAAACGTGTACATGAAACATAATCTTTGCCGTATAACTTCTGCAGCTGTCTTTCTTTTCATGCTCTACCATGTTCAAAATGTCTTTATAGACCACTTGTACCGTAAATACTTTTAGGTGTTGGATAAGGCTATGCTTTTAATGCTGATCTGAGATTAACTCTTATAATGACATCATGTAATGGAAATGATGTAAATAATAAAACTAGTTTCAGATCGGGGCAAAGGGGGGGCATATTCCATTGGTATACTTTGGGCTCTAGCCAAGCTTGGGTGAGTTGGGGACAATAAAGACTGTGAGTGAACACTCATCAATACACTTTTATGTTTCCTGGAAGGGTCACACTACCCTCCTCATGGATATGAGCAATAAAGAGTCTTTAAAACAATGTTTTTCTTCATCTTTATATCAAGATTATTTGTGTCATTGATAGCTCAAAGATTGTGATTGTTAAAGCAAAACCCAGATGTCTATGCAACATTATAGAATATCAAAGTATTCTTGTCCAGCAGTTATGTCAGTTACTAACAATAATGTTTTTTTTTTGTTACATATAGGTAGGCCCACATGGAATATGTGTGTAGAATTCAGTAGAAATATTTTGAAAATTAAAAAGGTCTGGACCAGGTTACAATGAAGTACTGTATAGATGTTTCATATGAATGATTTTTATTGAATTCAAATGGTTTTAAACTTTTGAAGAACTTCAAGCAGTTATAACTTGGTTATAACAGAAGTTGTACCTTTTAAGCTAGCAACAGCTTTTTTATTATAAAATTAAAACCTTCACAACTCCAGTACACATTAAGACATTTTTTTTAGCTAAAGTTGACTGAAAACAGGACCGAAAACACTGCAAAAGGTTCTGTAATGCAGTGCTTAAACAAGTAGCACCTGTAGACCTTTTGCAATATTGCAATGGAAGTGTTTTTTTATTTGATTTTTTTTTAATCAAAGAATAAATTCATATCCTCCTCAGAAACAACAATTAAACTGAAAGGTTTTGTGACGTGCTGAAAATGAAAGATTAGTAGTGTGTGTTTTTGTAGCTATATTATGCATGCACAGATGTATAACAAAATTATATAGTCAATAAAACATTAAGCAGTGTGTACAATCCCTGAATGTACTGTGCATCTCCAGTAGATTTAGCCCATCAGGTAAACATCAGTGCACAAGTCAATATTTGTTAAGGCATGACACTAAGTTGTAAATAAAAGTACATCCTGCTTGTTGGGTGCTTGAGGTTAATGTATTGTAAATATTGTATAAAAAAAAAAAAAAAAAAAGATTTTTTTATAGCCTTAAGACACTCTTTTAGCCTTAAAAACTAAAAAAAATAATAACTCGAGTTATATACAGTACGAGTAAACCTGGAACATAACTTATGTCTAATACTTTAATAATTTGTGCAACTCAAGCATAACATTCACATATAAATACATTTGGGGGGGGGGTAACTAATCTTTAGTTTTCTTTTGTTAATTGTGTAAACATACTCAAAAACACATGAAACTTACAGATATTTAGACTGTAGAAATAAATAAAGCCACCCACAAACATAGTCGCTAAACAACACTTGACAATAACTAAATCTTATAAAAAACTTAAAGCTGTCAAATTTCTATTAAATGAGGCAATGTCCAGTGGTCTGTATGTAGCAAGTCAGCAATTTGAGTGTGTACTCTTTTAAGACATTAATAGTCTCTTCTTTGGCACTTTTATTTTCATTAAACATCTAATAACCTGTCTCATAATCTGTCCTTCAGTTCTTTTCCATTGGGACCTTCATAACCCAATCCACAGGTGTAACTCCACACCAATGATCTATCCCAAATTGTGTCTCCTACTGTGTCTTTCTTTGGGTCATCTAGTCTTGCGATCATTCAAGGCCTTTTGGTGTCCGTTGGGTTCCAGGCCGTCAAGTTTGAAATGGGCCTGACTGTAGCGGCGGATTAGAGCTCCAGGAAGAAGAGCCACACATGCGATCAGCAGGAGCTGCAGCAAGGTGCCCCACGAAAAGATGTCATCCAAAGACTGGATCTCAGACAAGATGGCTCCCGTACGGACACAGATGAAGTTATAAGGGATCAGACCTGGGAAGAAATTAAGCATTTAAAGATTATGAGATCAAGATCAGAAGATGTACTTTTACTTCATAATCAGAGCACAAAGAATTATACATTCATTTATAACAGTAGATGCAACATAAGCTTACCAATGAGAATGGAGAAGAAGAATATGGGGATGGGGATGTTAAGGATTGGAGAGGTGATGTTCAAGAACCAGTTAGGTGTCATGGGAAAGAACCTCAGAAAGAGCAAGAAGAAGAACAAACTGCTCCTGTTCTCTTCCACCTAATAGACAGAAATAGAGATTCAACGTGTTTCAACTTCAAATTTCTATAGAGAGCTGATGAAGACATGACTATGAGAATTTAGTAGGAAAGATACAATCTTTAATCTTAATCTTATCGATATAAAACTTATTGAACAAGTATATTGTATTAAGGCATTTGACAGATATTTTTATCCAGTGACGTACATACATTGCACTTAATGTATCCTTTACAAAAAAGGTATACTTCAAGTTCATTTTATAAAGTAACATAAGTTCAAATATATTATATATTAGTATACTAAAATCAATGTACTATTAGTATACTTGCAAGTGTATATTTCAATACTTCTTGAGGAGTAAACTGGTCTAGTTTTTAGTTTAAGAATGTATACTTTTAAGCGTACCTTTAAGTATAAAAGATCAAAGTCAAGTCAAATTTAAGTATACACCTAGTTTACAAAAGTTCCCTTTCATTCAGTCACTGTGAACGTCAGTGAACGACGAAATGGGGGTTTCGCTTAGAAGCCTATCACCTTCGAGTTCTACAAAACGACCCAATGGCAGGGAAATGTCATGGGTCTGCGGAATTTGCATAGCGCAACTCCGCCCCATCACGTGGGTATAAAAGGAGGGACGATGGCAATCTCGCATTATGTTTTTGCTTCAGAGCCAAGTGTTTCCTTCACTCCTCTCCACTGCAAGCTGTCTACGAGTTCTAGATACGAGACGAGCAACTCCTCAGCGGTGTTGGTGTGATGGTGTGTTCCAGTGAGATCTATTTCCTGCTGCTGGTCTGTGAAGTGATCTGCCAACAAGTGTGTGTTTCTCCCTGGGCGAGAACATGACCATTTTTAATGTTGCGGTCGAGACTCAATGACCTCCGTGGAGGTAGAGTCCCTTTTGCCACAACCTAATCTATTCTCTCCACGAGATGGGGATACTTTGGCTGGTGGCCAGAGTGATCTGAGGCTGCTGGTGTGTAACAACCCGACGAATTCTCCTCAGGCCACACCCCTCTCTTCCACTGTGCCATTGCCAGTGCCTTTGAGCCATTGCGATCAGTGGAGCTTAAAATCCTGTCTATGAAGGGACACCACTCTCAAGAGGGTAGGGGACCTGCAGGCATTTTCCGTTGACGAAGAGTGCCTGAAAATTCGGGCCGGCTAACTCACGAGATCCTGAGACCCCGGCCTGGATATGTGCCCAAGGTTCCCACCACTCCTTTCCGGGACCAGGTGGTGAACCTGCAAGTGCTGCCCTCGGAGGAGGAAGACCCAGCCTTGGCACTGCTCTGTCCAGTACGCGCCCTCCGTGGTGGCTTACGTAGACAGAACGCAGTGTTCCAGGACCTCAGACCAGCTCTTTGTCTATTATGGTGGGAAACTGAGGGAAAAGGCTCTCTCCAAGCAAAGGTTGTCTCACTGCATAGTGGACACGATTGCTTTGGCATACCAACAGCAAGGTTGACCATGTCCCCTTGGTGTGAAGGAACACTCCACCCGGAGTGTGGTTTCCTCTTGGGCTCTAGCGCATGGTGCCTCGCTGACAGACATCTGCAGAGCTGCAGGCTGGGCGACACCCAACACATTCGCGAGATTCTATAATCTCCGAGATGAGCCTGTGTCCTCTCATGTACTCGCCCCCATTGGCCAGTAATAGGACCTGCTCGGTGTCATTGCTTGCTCGTCATTCCACTCCTCGGACTGGAAACGTGCGATATTTCACTCAGATGAGTTTTTCTTCCCAAGACCATGAGTTCCTCCTACACTGATGATTCCGTCACCAGAGTGCATGCCCGGTTGGTCAGCACTCGTAATTGACTAGGTGTTCCACGTGCATGGTTCCCCATTGGGTGACCCCCACATGTGTATTTCCACGAAAAGTCTACATCGAGAAAAGAATTGTGTCTTTTCCTCTCTAGGTTGAAACATTCCACCCTGCGGGCTGGATACCTCTGAGTTTTCCATATGCATCCCGTACTCTGGTCATATGTGTATTCTGTAAGTCCTCCCTATGGGCAGGCATTGTGTTGCATATTTCCACTGAGACATGCTTACCAGTGTACCTTGGTATTCCTGTGTTAAGTAGGAGTCCTTCGTCCGTGCTAGTCTCACGACAGGGAGCTCGGACTTAAGCAGAGCACTGGAAGACAGCTGATATGGCATGATTAGGTTGGGACCCCCATTTTGTTTTTCACTCACGTAACTCGCAGTGACTGAACGAAAGGGAACATCTCAGTTACGTATTAAACCCTCGTTCCCTGAGGAGAGAACGGAGATGTTACATATCCCTGTGCCACAACCGCTGTACCGCTGGAACGGCCTGGAGTTCAGCCTCGGCTCCTAAGCAGGAAAACAAAATGGAGATTGCCAGTGTCGCTCCTTTTATACCCACGCGGTGGGGTGGAGTTGCACTGTGCAAATTCCGCAGACCATATTCCGCATTTCCTTGCCATTGGCTCGTTTTGTAGAACTCAAATCTGATAGGCTTCAAAGCGAAACAAAGCCATTTCGTCATTCACTGACGTAACATTATTTTTTATTGTAACCATACACAACTATGCTACACTGATACTGTTGTCGTTTATCCACTTTGTAGTTTATAAAAATACACTTTGAAGTATACTCTCTCAGTAAACTATTAGATTAATAGTTTTTATACTACAAGATACTTCAAGTTTTCAAGTGAACTCAACATCATATAACATCAATAAAATCAGTCAAATGCTTATCTATTCAGTTAATAGCACACGTGTACAAAAAAGATCAGATTCAGTTCCACTATTCAGTTGTACTATTTACTCTAAGCTATTTCAAAGGTGGCTTGTTACTATTAACTTGTTACTATACAACACAAAAGAAGCATATATGTCTAAAAAAGTATTCAATAGGCTATAAAAAAGAGTAAACACAACAATGCCAAGTATACTTAGAATAGTTTGTTAAACTTGTCTTAAATATATCTCACTCAAAAGATTAAGAACAAGCTTAGGCCAAATATACTTAGACTTTTCTGTATATCAGTATAAGCCAAGTGTACTATAATGTTAAGTATACCTCTGATAAGTACATACAAAGTAGACTGAAAGTATATGCTCATATGTTTCATATTTATGATGTATGCTAACAGCACAATTTGTTTTGTAAGGGATACAATTTTTCAGTTTGTGCATTCCCTGGGAAGTGGGAATCAAACCACCTTAGCATTGCTATTTGCTAACACTGTTTGGTACCGTTTGAGCTATAGTACATGCAAAGTATAAACAAACAAAATGCAAAGTCACAAATATTTAGAACATTAATTAATGGCAAATTCCCCTATCCTGTGCTAAACAGCCAGAGGTGACCCACCATTCTCTGCAGCATTGCCACCTTCTCTGGGAAGATCCTGATGATGTGGCGTTTGCCAAATGTACGGGACAGCAGGTAGCAGTTTGTGGAACCCAGAGTTGTCAAAGTGCAGGCAATAAGGATTCCATGCCATGGCCCAAATAATGCCCCCGCCAGCATGTTCTAGACATGACAAGAAATATTGTATGTATGTTGTGTAGCAATAATAATAATAGGTAATAAATCTTTTAGTTCAATCAAATGAGGTGGTTTCAAGTAAGTCTACTAATAGTGTCTCAGAGTAGACATCTGTTACCAACCAAAAAGGATGATCCTGGAATGGCAAAGGACTGCTTGTAGAGGTAGGCACTGCAGAAGAGAATGAACACATAGCCCGTGTGTTCTGTCTTATAGAACTGCAGCAGTTCGGCTAGTTCCCTCAACTCCTCCAGATCAGATGGGAACTTCAACCTTGAGAAAATATAAGACACTGTGGGATCAGTAAAACAATGGCACTCAACTTGTACTTAACACCTTATTTTCTCTTTTCCTTTCTAACTAGGATGACCAGACGTGCCAAAAAATTTGTTTATAGTCCCGAAATCTAAGCTGTTGTCCCGAATCCCAAGTGATACTGTGGGCTTTAGGTAGACTATTTGTAGAAACAAAGTTTCTGATGAACTCAACACATTTGCGAGAGAACACAAAATAATTTGCTAATCATTTTTGCTCCCATCTCCAGTTTTTTTCCTTCACCATGTCCCTTTATGGGCTCTGTAATTGACCTTATTCAGAGCAATGCCATGACAGGTATGAAAGTGAGTTATTGTGTTTTCAATGGCATCCGCTGTAAAAAGCTGTATGAAGCTTCTAGATCACTTATAATTGTCCACAGCTCTGGAGTTTTTTGTCTACTGAAATTTCTTGGATGATAGTTCATCAGCAGAGCAATCCAAAAACACATTAAATAACAGTACAACACACTTAAGTGATCTATGTCTATCCCTCACAGCCTTGCTTGCATTCCTGATGGAGTAAATAAGGTATACACGACCTCAGTAATGATCTGAAAATCTCACTGTCGCCCTCTGGTGAGACAATTTACAAGTGTCTGATTTTTGAGTGGAAACATTAGGGGGGAAAATGTAACAAAAAAATTAGACGTCTTCTTTTAGGTTACATAGAAGAAAGAAAGATGAATGAGTAGAAGTCAATTATCCATTTAAAAGTTTAGTTAAATGTTTCATTGTTCCTCCATTGTTAAAAATGTACTATGTACAACTTAAAATTATATGATTAGGATACATAATTATACCAATATGATTATTTTAATGCTTTGTTAGCATCAAAATAATTTCTTGTATATAAATACATTATGGAACTTTTTTTTTTTTTTTTAAACTGTATAGTAGAAACCAGGCTTGATGGTCATTGGCCTGAAAAAGGTTGAAGACTCCTGACACTAGCCTGTCAGCAAGATTAGACAGAAAGACTGAAATATGATACACCAACTGAAAATAGCCTCTCAGCTATGGAAATGTGCTTGTGTGTGTGTACAGTGTTGGCTGTACTTGAGGACCAACTTGTTTTAAAAGTCTTCAAACACACCTAACATGATCATCAATAAATGTGGATGTCCCACAGACTGAAGTTCTTGTGAAGTGGTCACTGGGCTCTTGCCAGCGGATGAATCACATCTTGTGCAGTCGTGAGTAATCTAAGCTCCCTACTGCCGTCCAGGGGGTAATTTGGGCATGCAATGAGGCAGTATTCCCCACCCATGTGCCAAAGCAGAGGTTTTCATTTCACATGCGTACCCAGTAGTGACGAATATAAACATGTGATATGCTCCATGCTGAGCTCAGACTGAGTGCGTTCTCATCAGAACAACAATATGAGAGCCGTCAATGTAGGAGACAGACCAGACATTAAACAACACAGCTTCAATAACACTGCATACATGTTCTTACTCAGTAATTTTGTCTTGTTTTCTGAAGAAAGAAAGAAATTAATTGAGTCTATAAACTTCTTTCCTAATAAATTTATTTTTCTTACCCCACTGGCATATTTGTTTTTAATATATATATATATATACATACATACAAAAAATATCCCTTCTCTGATAACCATGGAAATTCCCACCCAAAGATTCAAACAGCTATTTACACCACTGGGGCTTTCACAGGGTACAGCTGTCTCTGCCATCACTGCTGAACAACATGTTAAAAACTTCATCTCAATCTCATCAGCGGAGATTCTCCCAGGGTACAGAACAGTGAGCTAATCAAGAAATGAACCAAGACTTGTGGGTCACAAGACACTATGAAAAGGTCACTATGTGATGATGGTGGGCATACAGCAGATCTATTACTCAATATCAAACTCAGATGTCCTTTCCCACTGCTTTTGTCATTCTAAATATCTGAATGACTTCAGAAAATGACATTAAATTATGGGGCTTTTGAGACCTCTCTTCTCTCCTTTTATTTATAATGCATTTTATTTTAGCTAGTCATACCAAACATATATATCGCATATGAACCCTCTAGATACAGTACCTCTTTCTTTCCCTCCTACTCAGTATTGCACATCTCAGCAAATTCAGGGGATTTCAAGACACTCCAGAAGGCAGTTGTCTCATCTTATAACTGTCACATCATGCCCTCTGCCAGGCCCCAATCCTGAGATAAGACTGCTCATGTTGAGTTTCATTCAAAGCAGACAAGGTAATAGATAATTTTAGATAATAGTTTAATGCAAAACAGTTTATTTTTTATTAGGCTACATTTTGTGGCGAGCAGGATAAGGTCGAGAGTTGTGAGAGATACGAGACCGGTGCGTCACGTAGGTATTGCTCATTAGTAATCACGCCACCGGCCTCGTGCCGCTCTCGCGCGGCTCTCGGCCTCGTCCTGCTCGCCACACATTTTTATTAATTTTTATTATTTTCTATCAGAGACATCCAATAGATTTCTTAGGCGTGCCAAAAGAACACCACAGACACAGTGTAATCACCATGAGAAAATCTAAAAGAAAAACTAGGAGTTGTGAAAAATATGATACACCGGTGTTCCCTTTCAAGGGAACTCGCACTGCGTAGATTGACGCTAAGGGAATGCTTCGCGTGATGACGTCTTGAAGCACATGTAAAATCAGTCCAATGGTGTGACGGAACGTCAGAGAGGGGTGACGTCATGAACCAGGAAACTATAAAGCCTGCCCAAAACAGAGCCGCGCTAGCTTCTGTGTCTTCAGTAGCGCTCATTGTGAAACTGTCCTTGTCTATTTGCTATTGTTTTGTCTTTATATCCAATATATATATATAAAGTCATGGCGAGCAAGTAGCAGTTCAGGATGTGTGTGCACCCCTGCCCGCATTATTTAATGGGTGGGGACACACATGTTTTTTGTGTAGCTTGTTTGGGTGAGGAGCATGCACAGTTAGCGCTCGAGGGCACTATGATTTGCTTCCAATGCGGACACTCCGATCCCGTCTGGCATTCTTTAGCGAGGATGCTGAGGCTCGCGTTCCCCAGGGCTCTGGTCCTGCTGCTGCCGAAGCACAGCGGCGATCACAGACATGGGGTTCGCAAATGGATCTATCAGCTGGGTAAGACAGGCCCAGCCTTATCTCTGCCTTCAACTGATAGATGCAGTGTCTTCTCTCAGGGTTTGGAAGCACGCACTGCGGTTCCTTCCACCCCGATTGAGGCACAGACACTGCAACTATCTAGTTCTGAGGAAACTCTGCAAACTGGCGCAGCAAATCCTCCTGTGGTCCCAGATATTGTCACTCATAGCGGCATACATCCCTGGGGCCCAAAATATAGGAGCAGACATCCTGTCGAGACAGGGGCTGAAGCCCGGGAATGGAGGCTCCACCCGAGGTGGTAGAGCATATGGAGGGTGTTTGGCCCTCTCGTCTCGAGAGATGTCTCACTGTCCACTTTGGTTCTCCCTCACGCATCCAGCTCCTCTCGGACTGGATGCTATGGTACTAACGTGGCCGTTAACTGCTAACATTTAACAAACTAACGTTTGTTTGCATTTCCCCAGATCGGTCTGCTCCCGGGAGTTCTGGAAAGAGTTTGCAGGGACCAGGTTCGCCTACTTCTTATAGCCCCATGGTGGTCGGGCCGAGTATAGTTCCCCGATCTTGTATCTCTCCTCGACAGGCCTCCACTGGAGTTACCCTTCAGGAGTGACCTTCAAGCAGGGAGTTCGTTTTTTCACCCCCGTCCAGAACTGTGGAACCTGTGGGCTTGGCCTCTGAGGGAACCCAGCTCAAAGGGACAGTTTCCACATGGAAACTTTATGCCTTGAAGTGGAGAGTTTTCACTTCATGCTGTAGTGACCATCAGTTGGACCCAGTTAACTGCTCGGTTGGTACAGTGCTGGAGTTTCTGTAGGGGCGGTTCACTGCAGGTCTATCCCGTCCACTTTGAAGGTTTCTGTGGCGGCCATAGTGCTTGGAATTTGCACCTGGCATGGTTAAAGTGTTCCTTCATCCTAGACCAGGTTATGTTCCAAAGGTCCCCACTAATGTGGCCAGATCTATCATGCTTCAGGCCTTTTATCCTCCTCCCTTATAGAACTCGGACCAGGAAAAGAATAATCTGCTATGCCCAGTCAGGGCGCTAGATGCCTATGTCCACAGAGCTGCCCTGTGGCATAAATCTGAAAAGTTGTTTGTATGTTTTGGGCCCCCTAACAAAGGGCCCCCTGCATCTAAGCAGAGAATGAGCAAGTGGGTGGTTGAGGCTGATCTCACTTGCTTATGAATCGGACTGACAGCCTTCACCTATCTGGCTGTCTGTTCCCATTCTACTAGGAGTATGGTGGCCTCCAAGGCCCTTATATCAGGAGTTGCTCTCCAAGATGATTGTGATGTGGCAGGGTGGTCCTCACCTCACACATTTGTAAGGTTTTACTCTTTGAACTTGGACTCTACACACGGGTCCCAGGTGCTCTCGGCCTAGTGCTGCTCCTCGCAATTTCACACTGGACTCTTTGGTGGGTACTTGTTGCTTTGTTGGCGTTGGTATAGATGTTCGACGCAGCACAAGTTCCCTTGAAAGGGAATGCCTTGGTTACGACTGTTACCTCGGTTCCCTGAAGAGGGAACAAGACGCTAAGTCACCTTGCCATATCTCCTAGGTGCCTGTCAGTGACTAGCGCGGCTCTGTTTTGGGCAGGCTTTATAGTTTCCTGGTTCATGACGTCACCCGCCTCTGACATTCTGTCACATTGGACTGTTTTACATGTCCTTCAAGAAGTCATCACGCGAAGCGTTCCCTTAGCGTCAATCGATGCAGCTTCTCGTTCCCACTTAAGGGAACCGAGGTTACAGTCGTAACCGAGGCATTTTACCAGATGAGAAGTTTATCTATGTATCATCTTTTTACTCTTTTAATTCATTTTATAACTGTTTTCATTTTCCTTGCTTTTATTTTGTGATTATTTTAATTCCTTTCTGTAAAGCACTTTGAATTGCCATAATGTATGAAATTTACTATATAAATAAACTTGCCTTGTCTTGCCAAATACATTAATATTTAATTTAATTTATATTTAATTTATTAATAATAAATCATTTAAATAATTTCTAATATGATAGGCTATCAGGGATGATGGAGCCTATCATACTCTAAATAATTTAAATTATAATTTAAATAATTATACCACTTGGACAAACCACTTGGAAATGTGATGGGTGGATCATTTATTATACATTAGGTGTCAGTAAGATTTTGACAATAAACTGTTTTATGTTGTTAGAAAAAAGGTATTTACATTTTTTTTTAAATGATTGAAGTTATTATTTTGAAGAAAAAAATATTAAATTAGACCTAAATTAGACCCTGTTATTTCGCTTTGAAATGTAGTAACATCACATACGTAGAAGGTATATTTTTAAATATTCACTTTAATGGCATCTCTTTACTAAATACTATGAATGATGGCCAGGATCACTGATACCAAAGAACTGTCGTGAGGCCTGGTGTTTAGAGATGAGGAGGACTCAAATGCAGTGAGGAGAAGTGAAAAGTTTATTAGAAAACTTTGTGAACAATATAATAAATTCCGTGACACAGTGAATAATAGTGAAGCCTCTCCGATCGGTGGTCCCAGTGAGAACAGCCCGCAATCCTGCAGACGTGAAGAGAAGCAGAGACCACCGTCAGAACAGAGAGTTCAGGAATGTAAAGCAATAGACGAGGACATGAACCAGCAGGTGAACAGTCCTGCACCGATCCACAAGTCTAGGAATCCTGAACACAGATCACTGGTAAGTAGCACAGCAAACACAAACAGACCAGCACAGCACACGCAACATAAAACAATCCACTGACAAACACTGGTAGAAACAGCTGGGGATATAAAGGGTAGAGGAAACGAGCGACAGGTGAGGAAGATCAGCTCGTGATTGTGCTAATTGCCACCGTCACGAGCTGCAGCAAATGACAGGACCAAAACAAACAACAGAGAGGGACCGGTGACACACCCTGACCCGTGACAAGAACTACTGGTGTAAATAGATTTTCTCAATAAGTAATTATCCATTCACCATTACAGTATGATCAAAAATCATAATGTTTAACATTTAATAGGGTTTAAAAATATTTTTTAAAAACTTTTAATTTAATTGAAACACATAAACCTATTTTAATAAATGTTACACTTAGCAGTGCCTTTAATATAGCAAGAGCTGAATATAGACAGAATTAATTCTGTCATTAATTACTCACTCTCATGTCGTTCTAAACCCATAAGACTTTCATTCATCTTCGGAACACAAATAAAGATATTTTTAATTAAATATGGGAGCTTTCTGTCCCTCCATTGACAGAGTACGCAACTATCACTTTCAACGCCCATATAGGTAGTAACAGACATCATTAAAGTAATCCATGTGACTATTTTAACCTCAATTTTATGAAACGAAGTGAGTACCTTGTTTGTTAAAAAAAAACATAATTTACCAATTTATTTACAAAATATTAATCTCCAATGCGTGTTCATGAGAGCACCACCACGCATATGTGTTGAGTTGATGTGAGAGCAGACGTTGTTGCTCTATGCGGCAAGTGCAAAAATCCTTATTCGTAAATCAGGCCCTGAATGTAGGCCTATATGCTAGCCAAAGTATGGCAGGAAAAAACTGGATGCTGTGTTAATTGTTAAATATAAAACAAAACAAAAATGAATACAATTTTCTTTTTAAGTCTCAAGATAAGCACGTTACTGTTGCGATTTTTATACAGCCTATATGCAATCATTGCATATCCTAGCACACACAAGCAAAACTGAAAGTTCCCTGCCTATAGGACATGAGAGGACAGATTCGATTTTAGAGAAGAAACAGAATTTTGTTTTGGGTTGCATGTGAACTACATGAAGTGCCTATCATCTGGGCACCTCTCACACCGGGCCCAGGGCTGCTTACACAGTATAAAGTAACGCTGATGAGGAAAGAGCACAGGGCAAACCGGAACCACATGTTCTGAAATATCTGCCACTGCCTGAGAAATAACTGCCAAAGCTTCTCTCTTTTTACATGTCCATCTCTCTCTGTCCCTCGAATTGTATATCTCTTATTCTTCTTCAGTCTCTTTGAGGTGAGAATGTATATATTATAATGAATAAAAGACTAATACTTAGTCAAACAGACATACGGGAAAATAAGGAAGAATGTGAAATGAATAAAGACAGAGAGAACTAATAAAAAAGAAAGAGAGAGATAGAGAGTTACTTCACAGGTGAAAGGGAGCATCACAAACTGAACTGTACAGGGGAAGATGCTTCACTTAAGAACAGTGAGAACATACTGCTACATTACATCATACATCTATATTATTAGTGTAAATATATTAATCTTATATTATATAATCATTTTACAATTTAGTAAGCACAAAATTATAAAAAGGGTTATATTGCTCCATTACTGGGGTGTATGCCCCTCTAACTGCGGGGCAAGACCCCCCAGGACAACCTTACCCTGTTATGTTTATGTAAAATACATCAAATATTATGGAACATTTCATGTAAATGTATGCTTTTTTGACATTGTATTTGAATAATTAAATAAATGACAGAAACATTTGAAAAGTTGCTGAATCCAATTAAAGAGATACACCTGCAAGGTTAATTTATTCTATAAATTAGAATAATTTAAAGAATTAATAAAGGTAGGCCAACATTTTTAATGTAGGGATGTCATGTCATGTGCAAGTAAGATTGAATGATTCCACTCAACATGACTATGGTTATGATTAATAAGATGTTTGAAATGTTAGTTATATTATTAATCATTGCATTAATAATATAAATATGTTATCAAAAAATAACACCATGCGTTTTAAAGTAGTACTTAATAAAAAATATTTAAAAACATTCTGTCCCAATCCCAATTGTGAGGGGTTAGGCTACTTCTCACTTCAAAATAAAAACAATATTTTCAATACAAATTCTCTTTTCGAAATGTGAGCGATCGAGTTCGAATCATGAAATTATCGTTTATGTCTTGTGATTCACAAAAGATTAATAAATGAACTGGACTCAGTCATACACATTTCGAGACTGATTTCTTTCACAACTTGTGAACCAGTTCAACCGATTAATCGAAAGGATCCGACTAAAAAAAATAGCAATTTATTCATTTAATTAGGCTTAGAAGCATCATCACATTTCGGAGTACATTTTATTTAGCCTACTCATGTGAGTTTTTTTTACTACCAAAATCATTTAGTAGTTTGTCATTTGTTATTATCAGCAGATGTAAGACTAATGGAAACAAATTAAAGATGTTTAACATTCAGTTGTGAGTTAAAACACAGACACAATCAATTACCATTAGACAGAATAGAGAATTTAACAGAATTCATTTAGCTACAAACAACAGTAGAAGTGGGAACTGCTCAAAAATAAGGCAACCAGAGATAAGACGCAGTGAGATATATTCTACCTGAGTATTTCCTCCTCCGGCTCATCGTCATGGTCTGTGTGTTCAGCGTCGTGAGCGCGGACGGCACGAGGACCCGGGGGCAGGAACGCGGACAGCAGATACAAGTAAAAAGTTGCTGTGGCCACCAAGGCGATTAAACCCCAGATTGAGCGCATAGTCCAGGCCTAGATCTGTCTAAAGACTTTGTTGCACTTGCTGCTACACCTGTTAAATAGCAGGTCCGGTCAGTGGGCAGTTTATACATGTTACGTCTCCAGCCCATGGAAGTACGTGGACCTACTGTATTGCAACAATGTGCGTGAGTGAAGCCCCTCATGAGGGTGGATCTATTTGTCACATGAGACCCCCAAAAATATGAGACCAAGTGTGATGGGAACATAACTTTGGAAAACACCAACTCCGTATGATTTGAGCCAATTTTAAACTACATTATCACATAACACATGTGCTATTATTAGACGCTATCGGAGTTGTCAATGTGTCATTTTATTTCCCCTTTTATAAGGCAATGTCGCATATAAAAGACAGCAAGTAGCCTACCGTTTTTTTTTTTTTTTTTTTTAAAGACTAATGTTATGTATTGTTATTCATTGTTATGTACAAATAAACGTATGCAAAATATAGCTTAAATAAAGCCTAATTGAAAAGTCAAATAAATATAAGACTAAAGTGGACTGAGCACTGTAATAGGAAAACATAATTGGGTGTATATTGTTGGCAAAGAACATCTATTCAAGGAGTGGTTTTTGAGTGGTCTGAACACATTTTGACTGTGTGGAACCTGTTTTACTCAAATAAAGTGACAGATGAAATTGAGAAAATGTATATTATGCCCATTACAAGGTCTTTCTTTAAACATGGGCATATGTCAGTCTTTTTAATTTTTTTAACAGTTTTATATTACATGAGGCAACAATCGCATGTCTTTTAATATAAGATTTCAAAAAAAAAAATCTGTTTCGTTATCACTTGATGGCAGTGTTGACTTCATAATCAAAAGCCTAAACAGTACACAGGTTTTGAATAGATTTGGAATTATAAACTTGCTTTTTATCTATTATTGTTTCATAGACAAGTACCTTACCCAACCTGCCGGTCTAAAATAAAGGTATGAAATAAACTATGAAGTGTTGTTTCTCCAGGTTTTAAATGAAACAGAGTGTAGTAGTTTCATCTATTTTTAACTGATGATTCCATTATAAGTTGTAAGATAGGCTGTGATCACCTAATAAGAAGAACTTCATATGATTAGAACCCATATTTAATTACATGGTATACAAGTCAAATGTGTGAGCATGATGGTGTGGTTCAATATTATTATTGGCTGAAAAAAAAGAGCTGCTGAAAAAAATGACTTATTACAATATATTTCTATACATATTTCCAAACTAAAGGAGGTAGAATATGATTAAAAATTCATCTAGTATCATCTAGTATAATAGTCAGATGTGTAACAAAACAAAAAACAGCAACAATGCTGTTAAAATTGAAATACTACAATCTGAATGGAAATGGAATAATTTTCTCTATACATGATATTAAGAATAAGTGATAAAAAAAAAACTTGATAATAAAATCTGACTATAAAACTGTAAGGATATTAAGAACCCTATAGATAACTGGACAAAAGTCCCATACCTGAAATGTTTGATGTGGTAAAAACATGTGGCCTTATGATAATCCGTTCATTATCCAATGAATTCTTAATAATAATAATAATAATTAATGACTTGCTCTATGATAAATGAATATGCATAACAAGAAGAGTTAAACTGTCAATCTGACCAATAACCTCTGAAGAAGGAGATATGAAACAACTCTGTGTGTCTCTTGTGGATCTGAGCGAAATTTGTGGGAAAAAATAAACTAAGAAATCATTTTTTTCTAATAAAAACTGAAAATTGAAATGCATAATAAAAGTATGAATATAAAAAGTGGAATGAGCACTGTAAATAAGAAATATAATTGGGTTTCCTCATTTTTCTTTGTTGATCACTTTTGTTAGGGGATTTACAGTTAAAGACTCAAGGACCATGAATAATTAAGACCCGGAGTCAGAAGTGCAGTCAATTTAAGACAAGAGTCAGAATTATAATAAAGAAGAATTTTACTGAACATAGTTTGCAGTTTCATCATCGGAACGGAAGCCATCTTCAAGACTCACAAGGAGTTTGTAGTTCGCCCTGTTCAAGACATCAAGATAATCCGTTCTTTCTCTCAAGGAGAGGACACTTTAATCTAACGCAGTAAAGTAAAGTCTTTAATTACAAAATGGTCACTCAAACTATTGGTTCCAATGATCCTTGTGACTTATAGTCGTCAGGGTACCCTAGAAAAACAAATGCACCTGTATGTATTGACAGACACATGTTGAAGACATTTCTCAAACACAAAACGAGTCCATATTTCATTTCTGGAAGCCGGGCTAAATGAGCAAGCACTCTTAGATATCAAATACAGACATTAGAAAATACATTAAAAGAACATTTCAGTAATCACTCTGGTAACTCTTCTATACAAAGTAAAATCTCATAAGCCTAGAGAAGTCATTCCACTCAATTGATATTGAGAAGGAAAAATATTGATTAATACCTTAATTATAATCTCTCATTGATATACATTGAAGCAGGAGTGGATTCCAGAATCCACCCCTTCACTTTATTCTGTGGAAAAAGAGGGATGAACAAATATTGACTGTGTGGAACCAGTTATCATTTTTTTTTAAATATTTTGCTACCACTTGATGGCAGAGTTGACTTAATAATCAAAATCCCAAACAGTTACAGTTTTGCAAAGATTTGGAACTACTCGCTTTTTAACTAATTTAGTTTCATAGACAAGTACCATCCAAATGGCTGTTCTAAAGTAAAGGTATGAAATAAATTGTGTGAAGTGTTGTTTGCAGGCAGTGTAGTTTCAACTATATTTTTTAACATATTCCACTATGAGACGAAAGACATGCTGTCATTTCATGATGTAGAACATGTTATCAACATCATTTTGAAATAATATTTCTGTCAGCCAGATTTTCAGATAAGCTGTGGTTAGGGTTTGAAAAACATTGTCTTGATAAGGCAATTATTTCCTCTAATTTTAGGAGTAATTCATGGTTAAGGTTAATTTTGTGGGCAAGAAATGTTAGAAATGTGTTTGTTTGACAGGAATATGTTGACTCAAAAACAAGTCCTTAGCAAAATCCCTGTCACCAGTAAGTCAAGAAGGCAAGTCTGTTTTTCCCCTCATAGAGATAGAAGAAAAAGACAAGAAGAGACTGTTAAATGTTTAATGAATGTTCCCCTTGAGAGTTGTTGCATCAAAGATTAAAATAACCTTCCCAGCATATTGCAGAGCAGATTCATTGATACAATTCTGCTGTGTGTAGATTGAAGTTCCCACAACGCCTGACTGGGAAATATAGATTGATAACAGGCACATTTGTTTTTCACATTTTTGCGATTGGTTGAGGACTAACTGATTTGTATTCTGTGGAACGTCTCTAATCGATTGAACTCATTCATTGATGGGTAGTTTGAATGCACATGGTGGACACACTCACACTGCAGGCTGTGCTGGATTTATGATAATATGGATTTATTGATTTTTCTTTGTGGAGTCACTATCAAGTTTGTCATTGATATTAATCAGTGATATAAGAATAAATGATGACACAAATTCAGGAAAGAGAGTAATGGTGTTATAGCTTGTTCATCATCAGTGTTATTGATGAGTAAAAGGAGACAGTAAGGTTTCTGAAAGCATGGCCCTGGGAGAGTTTGTATGTGCCTTTAACAAATAAAAGATAGAGAGAGGAAGATGAAGGGATTTGATGTAGTTAAGGCAGACTAAGCTCATTTCGGCTGTCCCCTTGGCCACATTTAACTTCAAGGGGATGCAAAAAGCACAATGCACATTTCCTAAAAGTTTTTTGAACAATTCACATGTTATATTCCATGTTTTTTAGTCATATAATACCGTTGTGTGTGTAACAGACACAAATTTAAGTCATTATTTACTGATAACCTTTCCTTTCAGTGGGCTGTTCAAATGAGAACCAGATCAGTCTTATTCACATATAAATCAATTAGACCATATTTGTGAACTGAACCCACTGATTTATTGAAAACCCATGAAAGAATGCAGCAAGAAGAGGTTTTCAATTCACAGAGGTTGTCATCACTTACTCAACCACACTTTCATTCATCTCTGGAACACAAAAGAAAATATTTTGAAGAATGTCGGTGGTAACAACATATTTTTTTACTATGGAAGATAATAGGGCCCATCAACTGTTTAGCAACCCATATTCTTCTAAATATCTTCTTTTGTGTTCAGCAGGAAAAGAAATTCATACAGGTTTGGAACAACTTGAGGGTGAGTAAATCATGACAGAATCTAAATTTTTGGGCAAACTATCCCTTTAAGTAGAAGTACTGCTTGCGTGTTCACGAATATACACAGACTCACATGCTGTCTGAATGATTTATGTTCACCCTTTATTAACTGAAACATCTGGATCATGCATTGGATCCCCCAGCAAATGAGATGGTGAATCTACCTAATCTAATCTAGAGAGCAGCCATGCATTGCAAGCATGTCAAATCTAGATGGGGTTTTCCCCCAGCTGGGATGCTGCACTGTTGAAATGGAAATGTGTAACCCAGTTTTGGTGATGGATATAACTCAGTGCATCAAGCTGAGGGTCCAATTCCTGCCCAGATCTCATTACACCGAGAAAGCAAGACAACCTTACACACACTAAACTGCTTCAGAGATGCACTATCCTACCAATAATAATCTCAGTGCCTCGGGCAGTGTCTGTTTGGTGGATGATAGAAAATGTGATATTTAAGTTGTTCAATAAAGCGTGTCTGAAATGTCTGAGTGTGAGAAGGATTTCTCAGATGTTAAATAAAAATGTGTGTGTGTTGTGTGTGAGCATATAGAGGAGGGGAGCTTTCAACCTAGAAATAGTTATTGCTGCAGGCTTTGGTTTTATATTGAAAGGTCCCCTCTAGTTCACGTGTCAAACTCAAAGAGTATCCAAGGGGGGAACGTTCAATCAGACACAACATCTACGTCACAAATCCTGGTCTAATTTTACTCTCCGTTTCTGTGCTTTCATCTTCTACACAGCAGAGGGCAAGTTTAATCTCATGATTTATTGTCACCATGAACCCTGAGGCAGAGCTCTACACATCCAGGGTGCCTCTGTATGACTTATTTCTATTATTTGTATGCAGGGTGCCTGAAATCATGGGGCATGACATGCAAAATAAAGATGAAGCTTTGTTCTTGTTTCATCATAAAATGAACAACTTTTAGAAGCGGTGCCCTTGCTGCGATACAGAAGCATCAGCTGCATGAGGATGAGGTAAAAACTGTAGGAGAAAAAAAAAGACTCTTCCATAGCTCATAAGACTTAGTTCTTCTCAGTTGTTTCATTTTGCAATGTTGTCTTGTAACATAAAAACAGATATAAAAACATAAATGAGTCAGCTGACATGCATTAACCCACCAGGGGCCCACAGTCCTTAACATATTTAAAACAGCAATATCCTAAACCTAAACAAATCTTGACAAACTGTCATTTGAAAGCTTACAATCTCTAGTTTTGATTTTCAAAATAAATTACAGAGGAGTTGTAATTTATCAATTTGTAACAAGAATATTTTCATACTCCTAAGGGGTATTTAGACCTTTATTTTGAAATAGCGATGAACGTGAAAAATCCTGAAAGATTGGTAGAAACCTCAGTGACACTTAAGGGGTTGGTGAAGTCAGTGCATTTTGTGTTACATTTAGCTGGTTCTCATTTGTTTCAGTAGAGTCAAAGGTCTTGGACTTTCTACTGACACCTATTGGAATAACTGCATGATTTAAAGGGGTCTTTTTATGCCCTTTTACAAATTCTTGTTTTTGTTTTTGGGCTCTACCAGAAATATGCTTTCAAGCTTGATTGTTCAAAATACAATTTTTTTTCCACATAATTTTACATTATTACATCACCTCTCTCCCTTATTTGGCTTGAACGCTTTAATTCCGGTTTTGATAAAGCCCCTCCTTCCAAAATATGAAATGTGCTGTGATTGGTTACTTGTGTGTTTGAGAAATTTCACGCCATTCCCATAACTGCAAGTTGTATCTGCTCAGGTGTAAATATTAAGGATGGCCTCAATTTCAAACCAATTCAAGCCTGATTCAGACGTAAGAATGTTAACGATCAAGAGATTCATCCAGGGGTGCATTTCCCAAAACGATAGTTGCTAACTAAGTTGCAACTTTGTAACTAAGTTGCAACAAAGTTGCAACAACAAATATTTAAAGTGATACACACATTGACTTTAATGGAAACCTATCGACTCCGCCGCCGTTCCTGAGCGGATCCGCAGCCGTTCCGCATTTGGTGGAAATTGGGGGTCAGAATGGCGAAATCGCAAACACGTTTGACGGCGTGAATATACGTTTTGACGGAGAATATCAGTAACCAGACAGTTTCTGGTCCCATTGACTTCCATAGTATATATTTTTTCCTACTATGGAAGTCAATAAGACCAGAAACTGTCTGGTTACTGATATTCTTCTAAATGTCAGAAAATCAGCTGAATGTATTTGAAAATGGTAAAACTAGACCGTTAAACTCTGAGGGAGTTGTAAAATGAGCCTATTTCCCCCCCAAAAAGTGCAGTATCCCTTTAAGCACACTGATGGAATGAAAGTAGAATTTTTGGTACTAGTTAATGTGCAATATCAAATATCAGGCATAAAATAGGATTTACAAACTATAATAGAATCGTTAGGCACTGACAGAATTAAATAAGCCAATACTGAAGTCACGGTAAGTAGAAAATTTGATACCAGATAATGTGCAGATATCAAGTATTAGATGTATAATCTAGGATTTACAAGCTATATTTAAAAATAGAATAGTTAAAAACTGTAACAAGGTTTAAGGGCTCGGCTGTGGGTCCCTCTCAGCGGTGCGGCACCTTTTTCCACCTTCACGGTCAGATGCTCCTTTCAGGTAACGCATAACGTTAACCTGGATCTCCTCATCAGTGGCATCCTGGGTCGCCGGGTTCTTCCGGATGGCTCCTGTAGAAAATACAGATCTGTCATTCTATTTGAATAGCATAAGGTCATACACATCTACTTAAATATTAAAAAAAAATATCCAACTTACTTTGAACAATGGTCTTCAGGAACATGTCTCTAAAACATGCTTTATCCCCTACACCAGTCCAGATTGTATTGATGGAAAGGTGATTAGAGAAGATACTCTGAATCATTCGCCACACGGTTGTTTTTAGGTCCCTCCCGCATTTGATTGCCAAAAACCGAAGCTGAAAGTACAAAAAAAGTGTAACAAATTACATTTCTCTGAAGCTTCTCATAAATTTAAAATGTAACAGGCTGTGGATTCAGACTGTAGAATATGCAGTGTATAATCTTAATTTTACTTTTTAGATTACCCTATAGCGTTATAAACAAAATCAGAACACTTACAAATCGTTCCTGAAGCTCTTTATCCTGCCTCATACTGTTGTCAAGTAACGCCAAATCTTCCTGGGTGTCTAGGGGGAGTAACGGAGTAACTCTCCAACAGACACATTGGCACTGAAAATGTTGCAGCATAGTGTCCATTTTGTTGTCCATGCTACGGGGTCAGCATTGGGGTCTGATCTGCACCTACAGGGGTTCCCAGAATAAAAGAATAAAGTAGTCAGTCCTGGCCCCTCAATAACTAAACTATGACAGTTATATCTAGGTCTACTACATGTACAGTTGGCCCCAGTGGGAATTAAACCAACGCCTGCGTTGTTTGCAAGTTGTACCTGATTGCCCAGTGCGAGCAAACATCTTCAACATTGTCCCAACTTGCTTCACCTGCTCTCGAAGTGAGCCGCTGTCATCTGAAGCTACAAAATAAGGCATATGGTAATTTTGGACACGCACACAAAGTTAAATTTAAGAAAGAGTGCATGTTCTCACCTGCTGTGCATTGCTTTCCTCAGGGCTTGTTTTCATTCTGAGTCTCTGGAAATCTACCTAAAAAAAAAAAAAAAAATATATATATATATATATATATATATATATATATATATATATATATATATATATATATATATATATATATATATATACACAACTAAAGGCACTATTTTCAATACGTTAAAACACTGGACACTAAGACATAGGTCTAGAATATACCTTCATAGCAGAAAACTTCATGCTGTACACGAGGTGCCAGGGGAGTCCAAGGGCCAATAACTGAGCGATGACTTTCTCCCATTGTTTATTTAGGCACCCAAGGAAGTTTTCATATGGGAAGCATGAGATGTTATCAAGGACACCATGCTTTCTGGCATCTTGTATGAGGTGCACCAAACCAATCCATGCATGTTGTATGTCACATGCTCTTTTCCATAAAGCTTGCTGCAGTGATCAAAGAGAACCAATATTAACCACTGTAGCTACATTGTGAAATGAACTAGCAGCATACTTGTGCGGACAAAAAAAATAATTTATTACACAACCTATATACATTATTATGTTATGTTTTGTTAGGAAAACAAATAAGTTATACTTAGTCTTTATAGATGTGAAGCTTTGGCTAACTACTGTAAGTAGCTAATTACATTTCTACATGTAACGTTAACCTCATTGTGTCCTGTAACAAACGCAAAACAGCATGTGTTGTTAGCTAACACTTGCTAACGTTAGCCACTCTAGCTACTGGACTAACCTAGCAGCATACTGCAAGAACAAAGATTACTAACTTGGATATGTTAATATAAAATATAAACTAAAAAAATGTAAACATAATATTGCGTTACAAAAAAGGGAAACATATACTTACTTAAATGACGGTAGTCGATGACTTTCCTAGCTAGCAAACTGTAGCCTGTAGTAACTTCGGCAATCTTCTTCTTTAATGGCGGATTGTAAGATGTAACGTACTCGGTTACTAACGTAACCTCGGTTCTCTCTAGAGAGGGAACGAGTACTGCGTAATATCTTACGCTATGGGGAAAACTCTTTTCCTCGAGATATTGAAGCCAAAAAATTATCCTTAATTTTTAATCAATGTAAAACGCTTTGCAGCAGCAAGCAGACAAGGGCGAGGCAGCTCGTGCGCCCATTGGCTGCCTTGCTGGAAAAGCTGCAGCCTATCGAGTGAGGCACTGCGTGACGTAATGACGAATGGGGGCGCTTCGCGCCCATTTCGTCATGTCCCGCCAGTAAAGGCGTGGTCTAGCCCTATAAATACCCCCTCGATAGCTGTATTTCCTCTGATTTTTCAACGCCAAAGCGAACCAGAGCGTATTCCAAGCACGGCAAGATACGCAGTACTCGTTCCCTCTCTAGAGAGAACCGAGGTTACGTTAGTAACCGAGTACATTCTCTTACGAGAGTATCTCTCGTACTGCGTAATATCTTACGCTATGGGGAACACAGTGTAACACGCCGTGCGGACAGGGATCCAACACCAGAGTCCCAGGGCCGAAGCCCGGGGCGCATCTAGTGCACAATCACCACAACTCTCACAGAGTAGAGGAGGAGAGGCTAGAAGCATCACTCCTTTATAAATAGTCCCGTAGGGGTATCAGACCCATAAGGGTACCACACTCATGGAGCTGCCGCATCGGACTGAGCGATGCACAGGCCAACACTCCACACACAAGCCGCATGGCGGCCGATAAGCCCGAAGTTCAGACCGCCAAAAGCTTAGCTTGTAAGGCGGGCACCTCCAGGTTATAGTACTTGATAAATGTAGACGGCGAAGCCCAGCCCGCAGCCGTACAGATATCTTGCAGGGAGACCCTGTATACCATGCCCACGACGAGGCCACGCCTCTCGTGGAGTGCGCTCTGACACCCAATGGGCACTGCAGGCCCTTGGAAGTGTAAGCCAGCGCTATGGCATCCACTATCCATCTGGATAGGCTCTGTTTTGAAGCGGCAAGTCCCTTAGAATGCCCGCCAGACAACACGAAAAGCTGCTCGGTCTGTCTGAACCCAGCCGAGCGGGACACATAAGCCCTTAACGCCCTGACAGGGCAAAGGAGACTCGCGTCCTTCTCCTCATTGAGAACCGGAAGGGCAGACAGGGAAATTACCTGGGCCCTAAACGGTGTATTGAGGGATTTCGGCACGTGGCCGTGCTTCGGTTTGAGTACGACCTTTGAGTCGTTAGGCCCAAACTCCATACATGACGCGCTTACAGAAAGCGCCTGTAAGTCCCCTACACGCTTCACTGAAGCGAGAGCCAAAAGAAATACCGTCTTAAGGGACAGGTGCTTCATGTCCGACAGCTGGATCGGCTCGAACGGGGCGCCTTTCATGGCCTCCAAGACCGTGGAAAGGTCCCAAGTCGGGACTGAAGGGGGCCTGGGAGGGTTTAACCTCCGAGCTCCTCGTAGGAACGCACGACTAAGTCGTTTCTTCCCAGCGACTGGCCAGACACAGGTTTAGCAAACGTTGCTATGGCCGCCACATAAACTTTGAGCGTGGATGGGGTCCTGCCCTTATCCATCAGCTCCTGAAGGAAGGCAAGCACTTCCGTAACCCCGCAGTCCACAGGTGAAAAGCCCCGGGCTCGACACCAAGTAGAGAACACCGACCATTTCAAGGCGTAGAGCCGTCTGGTAGACGGAGCTCTAGCCTGCGCGATCGTGTTTAGCACTCCTTCCGGGAGGCTAGCGGGTACCCGTTGATGGCCCATGCGTGCAGGGACCACAGATCCGGGCGAGGATGCCAAATCGAGCCCTCCGGCTGAGAGAGGAGATCTCTCCTCAATGGTACAGGCCACGGGGCAGTGCTGGTCAGCTGCATCAGGACAGGAAAC
The DNA here is from genome assembly GCA_036326025.1 of Chrosomus eos. Taxonomy (NCBI): domain Eukaryota; kingdom Metazoa; phylum Chordata; class Actinopteri; order Cypriniformes; family Leuciscidae; genus Chrosomus; species Chrosomus eos. The sequence goes on from CM070819.1 coordinate 23,409,241, forward strand.
CAAGCCTGGCTCGTCCAGAGCGGAGCTACAAGCAGCACTGGGCATCCGTTTTCCCTGATCCGCTCCAACACCTGAGGCAGGAGCGAGACGGGGGGAAAAGCATATAGGGGACCGCTGGGCCAGACATGGGCCAGTGCGTCCCTGCTTTTCGAGAAGAATACTGGGCAGTGAGCGTTCTCGCGGGACGCGAACAGGTCCACCTGCGCTCTGCCAAACGTTTCCCACAGCAGCTGGACCGTCTGCGGATGCAGCGACCATTCTCCTGTCGGGACGTTGCCTCTGGACAGCTTGTCTGGGCCCACATTCAGGTGACCAGGCATGTGCGCCGCTTTCAGTGAAAGGAGGTTGCGCTGGGCCCAGACCAAGAGGGGTTCCGTCAGCCTGCAAAGGCTTCTGGACCCGACGCCGCCCTGGCGATTTATGTACGCCACCACTGACGTGTTGTCCGACCGGACCAAGACGTGGTGGCCTTTTATCTGGGGACAGAAGCGCCGTAGCGCTTTGTCGACTGCTATCATTTCCAAGCAGTTTATGTGAAGGAGCTTCTCCCGCTCTGACCATAGACCAGCCAGCGGTCTGCCCTCGAGCAGCGCTCCCCACCCCGTGGTGGAGGCGTCCGTAGACACCACTTTCACCCTTGAGGCGGTCCCCAGACTCACACCAGACTGATACCAGCTGGTTACTTTCCAGGGTTCCAGAGCCGAAACGCACCGTTGGTCGACCCTGAGGCGACACCGGCCCGTGGTCCATGCCCGGGGCGGGACCCGTGCTTTCAGCCACCTCTGCAGTGGGCGCATGCGAAGCAGGCCCAACTGGAGCACAGAGGCTGCCGAGGCCATCAGGCCCAGCATTTTCTGAAAACCCTCTGAGCGGGACTATAGAGCCGTGGCGGAAGGATTCCGCGACGTGCTGAATACTTAGTACGCGCTCCGGTGACAGGCGTGCCGTCATGGATAGCGAGTCTAACACTGTTCCCAGGAAAGAAATTCTCTGGCTGGGACACAGCGAGCTCTTTTCCCAGTTGACTGTCAGGCCCAGTTTCTCGAGGTGCTCGAGCAGTGTGGCCCTGTGTTCTATGAGCTCTGACCGCGATCGAGCTAGAATCAGCCAATCGTCCAAGTAGTTCATAACTCGCATGCCCCGAAGTCTCAGGGGTGCGAGAGCCGCGTCCATGCACTTCGTAAATGTACGGGGTGCCAAGGACAGGCCGAACGGCAGGACTGTGTATTGATATGCCTGGCCCTCGAACGCGAATCTCAAGAATCGCCTGTGATGGGACGCTATTCGTATTTGGAAATAGGCGTCTTTCAGATCTATTGACATAAACCAGTCCCCTTGGCGTACTTGCGCGAGGATTTTCCTGGTCTTAAGCATCTTGAACTGGCGCTTCACAAGCGCTTTGTTCAGCTGTCTCAGATCTAGAATGGGTCTGAAGCCCCCATCTTTTTTCGGTACCAGAAAATATCTGCTGTATAAGCCCCCTTCGCTCTGAGCCTGAGAAAGGGGCTCTATGGCCCCTTTGCTCAGCAGTTTCGCTATCTCGGCTCGAAGTAGATGAGATACTTCGTTTCCCACCGTAGTCTCGACGCGCGCCGTATAACGGCGGGGACGTCGCGCGAATTGTAGCGAATAGCCTTTCTTTATAGTGTTCAGCACCCAGTCTGATACCCCGGGTAGCTTTGACCACGCTTCTGCGTGAATAGCTAGAGGTAGAATGCAGACCGGGCTCTGGCCGTGACCAGGCAACGGCTCGAGAGCCCCGGTACCCTGGGAACACAACGGCGTGTTTACAGCGTTCGAGGTGGGGGGCGCGCTGATCACAGCGGGCAGCCTGGCCGCACTCAAATTATCTATGGCGGGACGCACAGCGAGAGTGAGCGGGGCGAATCCCGTAGGATTCAGCGTGTTTGCGGGGGGATGTGGGCGCAAAACTACGGGCACATCTACTGCACTGTACATGCTTTCGGTCGGGGCCGATAGACTGTGTGTTGGTTTCGTTTTTACAGAAACCAAGGGACACGCGGCGTGTAGTGTGAGCGGGCATTGTATGGGCGCATCCACTACATTGTCTGCACAATCGACCTGAGTCAGATTTATGTGTGCTAGCCTCGCACCGTGGCGGGCTGTGTCTGGGTGTGGGAATGGGCACTGGGGCGTGGGCATTCTTACAACACTCATAACACCATCGGCCGTGGCCGGTACACCAGAAAATACACTCTTTATTGGATTTATCTGGGTAGCCATAAAAACGGCTTTTGTGTGCAGGCAAGCGGGCTGAGACACCGGCTGCTTCGCTGCTAAATACACTGGTACAGTCACATCGCAAGGAACTGAACGAGCGAATCGTTTCGGTGGGGAACCGGCCGCAGCGGGATCCGAACACCGTCGCTTTCCTAGAGTGGCTAGGAAAGCTTCGAGGCCTCGGGCTTGAGCTCAATCTTCGGCCGGGGCCCGCGCTGAGCAGGGCGGCGTCCAGCAGAGCGAGAGCGTGGTCTCTGATCCCGGGCCTGGCGGCGCTGTGTAGCGGCGGCTGCGGGCGATGCAGGCTGAGGCTGAGAGCTGCGAGCAGACGGCTGCTTAGAGCGACCTGCAGCGGAGCTCGAGCGCTTCGGGAGGAAGTGCTTCATGGCCTGCGAAGTCTTCTGCACCTCAGAATATCTGTCTGCGAAATCTTTGACGGCAGATCCGAAGAGGCCCGCAGGGGAGATGGGCGCGTCGAGGAATACAGAGCGCTCAGCTTCCGTCATCTCAGACAGCGTCAACCACAGATGTCTCTCAGCAACGGTGAGAGAGGCCATATTCGGCCCCATGGCCTGAGCAGCGGCTTTAGCGGCGCGTAGAGCAAGGTCCGTAGCGCCTCGTAAATCCGCCACACTGACAGCCCCGGGCCCTTCCTCGTCCAATTTAAGGAGAAGGTCAGCCTGGTAAATCTGCAAGACCGCCATAGTATGCAGCGCTGAGACCGCCTGTCCAGCGGCTGTGTAAGCGCGCCCGTGCAGCGATGACGTCACCCGGCAGGCTTTGGAAGGAAGCGTCGTCTGCACGCGCCGTCCCGCAGAGGGCGGGCAGAGATGCGACGCAACCGCCGCCTCCACAGGAGGAATGGAGAGATATCCTTTATCTCCTGCGCCGACGACAGAGGAAAAAGCCGCAGAGGTGGAAGTGCGCAGCCTGGCGGAGAAAGGGGCGGTCCATGACTTGGCGACTTCGTCGTGAAGCTCAGGGAGGAAGGGGGCGGCCCTAGACCTAGACGGGGCTTCGTCCTTTCTGAGAAAGCGCCCGTCGAGTCTGTTGCGCGGCGGCAACGCAGGCGCCTCCCACTCGAGGCCGATGCACTCCACGGCCTGGGTGAGCAGACGCATCAGCTCAGCCTCAATGCCGGGTCTCTTCCCAGAGGATTGGCTAGACACGTCAGCGGGGGGGAGGTCCACAGAGCTCGCCCAATCCTCGCTGTCAGAAGCCACAAGAGAGCATACCTCAGCAGGTTCGTCAAACTCGGGAGCGGAAGCGGCGGCAGACGGCGGGCGCTGTCTGTCCGGGAGCGACTCAAGTGAAGCCGGCGAAGCAGGCGGGCGAACCGGCGAGCTTTGGCGGGCTGGAGAAGGCTCGGGTGCGCGCTGGGCGCGACGCTTCTTGCGGCGCGGCACAGTAGGCTGGGACGCGGGCTCAGAGAACGACGCCAGGCGAGTCCTCAGAGTCACCATGGGCAGAAGTTCACAGTGCGGGCATCCACCATCCGCGAGCGAGATAGCCGCGTGCTCATGACCCAGGCAGGACACACAGATGACGTGACGGTCCTCATCACTGAGTTGGGCGCGGCACGAGCCACAGAAAGGCATCTTTAAAAAGACGCAGCTCTTTTAGAACAGTAGAAATGAGTGTTGCGTCACGTAAGCAAACACACACTTAGCAGAGTAAAGGATATAGTACGCCGGAAAGCGCAGCAGGTACGGCGGCTGAAGGCGGCTGAAGGCGGCTGGGCCAGCGACTTCAGATGATGGCACGTCCCGCTGAGAAGGCTACAGGTCAACGGCACGGCTTCTCACTCCGGATCCAGCGATGCGTGAGCTTCGCTTGAAGAGTAGAAAAATCAGAGGAAATACAGCTATCGAGGGGGTATTTATAGGGCGAGACCACGCCTTTACTGGCGGGACATGACGAAATGGGCGCGAAGCGCCCCCATTCGTCATTACGTCACGCAGTGCCTCACTCGATAGGCTGCAGCTTTTCCAGCAAGGCAGCCAATGGGCGCGCGAGCTGCCTCGCCCTTGTCTGCTTGCTGCTGCAAAGCGTTTTACATTGATTAAAAATTAAGGATAATTTTTTGGCTTCAATATCTCGAGGAAAAGAGTTTTCCCCATAGCGTAAGATATTACGCAGTACGAGAGATACTCTCGTAAGAGAACCAACTTGTAGGTGCATACCGTCGGCTACTGTACAGGAGTGTGTAACACCATGCTATTTAAGTGTTTTAATCTAACTGCGGCAAACCCATAACCAAAGCCCGTCAACTGATGCGCAATGTGCGACCCACGAGCCAGCTTCAGGGGCTCCAGTGCGTCATCGAGCCACTGTTTTAGCCCCGTCCAAAAAATCCTGAACACACCAATGGTGCAAAACTGTTTAACGGTCTAACTCCACAATTCAGTAGGCTACTTCACAGTTTACAGTCTTTGTAATGGGTTTTAGCAATACATTTTTAACATTTATAATGTGTTTAGATTTTTTTTAATTGCCTTTATAAAATAAACTGCTAAATTGTTCATACCATGAATTAAATATCTATTTTAAAATCTAATCAGAAAGATATTTATTGCCAAGTAAGTTTTATTGCAAAATAATTTTTGGTTTATTACTGCATGTCTCAAATGTGCATCAATCAAAGAAATGTAAACAATTTTTACCTGCATAAAATAATTAAATATATTTTACATAGCCTATTACTGTATAATCTTTAGAGTTTCAAAGTAATTTAAATGTCATTTCCTAAACCTTATAATTGAATCAAGAGTCAAATCTGTTATAGCCTAAAAACCCCAATGGCTTTGGAGCAAAAGAAATTATAATAGCCATACACATTACCAGTACAATCATTTCAGTCCTGTCTCAGTGAATCAGTCACTAAATGTATTCATTAATTAGAAAATCCCAACAGACTAAAACAAATGTTTTCGGGATTAACCTGATTAACATTTATAGTACACATTTACCATAAACCTAACCTATTCTCTAATATTGCACATCACAATTAAAAAAAACTAATAAACATGTTATCCTATACTGTACATTGAAAATAGCTAAATGGATAAACATCAAAAACATATAGCCTGTTGTATATGCTACAGTATATAGCCTACATACATAGTGTTGTATATATACCTCTGGGAAAGGACCTCAAACAATTCTGTACTAGTGTTTGTGGACAAAAGCTAGAATGCCACTAGATGTGTGTATGCATGCCTATGTTCTCTGTCAGATCATATCTCTTTTTTAAAGTCAGCACAATGTCACAAAACCACAAAGCAGGTCTTCTCTGTCAGAGTAAGCTAGAGAGAGAGAGAGAGAGAGAGAGAGAGAGAGAGAGAGAGAGAGAGAGAGAGAGAGAGAGAGAGAGAGAGAGAGAGAGAGAGAGAGGAGAGAGAGAGAGAGAGAGAGAGAGAGAGAGAGAGAGAGAGAGAGAGAGAGAGAGAGAGAGAGAGAGAGAGAGAGAGAGAGAGAGAGAGAGAGAGAGAGCAGAATAGGTTTATGACAGGATCTATTTTGTTTTGTATGCATGCAGATTGTCTCTGGCAGAAGCATATGCAGCAGCGCTGAGCAGAGATGGCACGCTGCCCTTCTCACATACCTCAACACAGAAGAGCAACCGAAGCTGCAACAGAAGCCACACGCCCACTCTCACAAGATGTGTCCTCAGCTGAGAACTGCATTAAAACCTTGACTTCAATTCAAATAGCATGTCAACAAAACGGTGAAACATAGTCTGCTACTTTATACTGACTACTCCGTAAATGCAGCTGATATTTATGAGGAAAAATTACAATGCTGAAAGAAGATAAAAAAAAAAACCTAATTTATCTAAGAAAATGGCCAAAATGGCCAAAACCCCAACTACAGCAAACACTGATCGTCGTTATGACTTAACATTTTTTTATTTTCTCCTTTGGTGATTCTGCTGGTTAACATCATGTATGATCAATAATGGTCAATAATCACTCAATCACTAAATTATCTCACTAACTTTAACACTGCTTCAGTGTTAATTTAACACTGGCATGTTGTTTGAAATTTTTCTCTCAAATGCTGAAACACAGTACAACATGTGAAAGTCTCTGTGATAGTACAAAGCACATGAATATTTAATTAGACAGGCTGTTCAGTTTATGATTGATTGTTGCTAAACAACTGCTTCACACTGCATCTTCAGCACGACAATGCAGGCCCCGCAAAAAAGTTTAAACCCTGTGGTAAAATTACAAGTGTGAAAGTTTGCTTTTCCTGGAGTTAACAGCAGGTTTAAAAAAATGATAACGTCTCGGTTACGTATGTAACCCTCGTTCCCTGAGTGAGGGAACGGAGACGTTCCGTCGGATGACGACGAATGGGGTTTCGCATAGAAAGCCTATCAACTTCGAGTATACAAAACGAGCCAATGGCAAAGAAATGCCATGGGTCTGCGGAATTTGCATGACGTAACTCCGCCCCACCTCGTGGGTATAAAAGGAGGAAGTCCGTCAACATGCAGATATGTTTCTTCGCTGAGGAGCCAAGACTGAGCTCAGGCGATCCCCGCGGTATACAGCGGAAGTGGCAAGAAGACGGAACGTCTCCGTTCCCTCACTCAGGGAACGAGGGTTACATACGTAACCGAGACGTTCCCTTTCGTTCGTCACTCCGAGTTCCGTCGGATGACGACGAATGGGGTTACCAGTCTAATCACGCCACATTCACAGCTGTCTTCCAGTGCCCTGCGTAAATCTGAGATCCCTGTCATATTAAGACAAGTGGGACTCCAATTTAACACAGGAATACCAAGGAGCATATCCCAAGATATAGAGGAACATGCAAAATATACCTCAGCATATGGGGAATACACTGGGGTATCCAGCCGCAGGTGGAAAAGTTTTAAACCCCAGGGGTGGCATGGTGGCTTGCCAAGGGAAGACACATGCTCAGGGAGGCTTACAGTGGGAATACACATGTGGGGGTTGCTCCGGAGAGGGACCATGCACACGGGAGGCACCTAGCCGACGCTCAGGCACTGAGACACTGGGTCGACGTCAGGAGTGCAGGAGGAACTCAGGGCTTTCGGGGAAGCTCACCTGAGGAGAATATCGCACGCATCCAGTCCGTAGAGTGGAATGGCGAGCAAGCGAAGACACCTGAGCGGGTCCTAGTGCCGGCTGGTTGAAGCGAGCACACGAGAGGACACAGGCTCCACTCGGAGATTATAGAATCTGGCGAATGTGTTAGGTGTCGCCCAGCCTGCAGCTCTGCAGATGTCTGTTAGCGAGGCGCCATGCGCTAGAGCCCAAGAGGACGCCACACTCCGGGTGGAGTGGGCGGTCACACCAAGGGGGCACGGTCGACCTTGCTGCTGGTATGCCAAAGCAATGGTGTCCACTATCCAGTGAGACAACCTCTGCTTGGAGAGAGCTCTTCCCTTCAGCTTCCCACCATAACAGACAAAGAGCTGGTCTGAGGTCCTGAAACACTGCGTCCTGTCTACATAGGTGCGGAGAGCACGTACTGGACAGAGCAGTGCCAAGGCTGGGTCTGCCTGCTCCGGGGGCAGCGCTTGCAGGTTCACCATCTGGTCCCGAAAGGGAGTGGTAGGAACCTTGGGCACATATCCAGGCCGGGGTCTCAGGATCACGTGGGAGTAAGCCAGCCCGAATTCCAGGCACGCTTCGTCAACGGAGAATGCGTGCAGGTCCCCTACCCTCTTGATAGAGGCCAACACAACCAGGAGCACTGTCTTCATTGACAGGAGCTTGAGCTCCACTGTTTGCAAAGGCTCAAAGGGAGCATGCTGCAGGGCAGTTAGAACCACTGCGAGCGTAGACCACCTTGATGGTTGATGTACGCTACTGTGGCGGTATTGTCTGATCGGACTAGTACGTGTTGACCCCTGAGCAGCGCTCGAAAGCGGTGCAGGGCAAGGCGTACGGCCAGCAACTCGAGGCAATTGACATGCCATGGGCGCTGGGGTCCTGTCCAGGAGCCCGCGGCAGCATGACCAATGCACATGGCACCCCAGCCCGTGGCGGAGGCATCTGTCGATACGACAACATGCCTCGTAGCCTGTTCTAGGGGGACATCGGCCCTGAGAAAACTGAGGCTCGACCACGGGGTGAAGGTCTGACGAAAGCTCGAAGTAACTGGTACTCGGAGCGTGCCTTGTTGCCATGCCCACCTCGGTACTCGGTCGCGAAGCCAAAGCTGAAGCGGTCTCATATGAAGCAATCCGAGCGGCGTTGCCGCGGCTGCAGATGCCATATGCCCCAGGAGCCTCTGAAAAAGTTTCAGTGGAACCGGACTCTTGACCTGGAACTGTCTCAGACAAGTCAGCAGTGACTGCGCGCGCTCGCTCGTAAGCTCCGCGGACATGGCGACCGAGTCGATGTCCATACCGAGAAAAGAGATCCTCTGCACGGGGCAAAGTTTGCTCTTTTCCCAGTTGACCCGAAGGCCCAAGCGAGCTAGGTGCCGGAGCACAAGGTCCCTGTGTTCGCAAACCTGGTCTCGAGAGTGAGCTAGGATCAGCCAGTCGTCGAGATAGTTCAGGATGCGAACCCCGTGAACCCGAAGGGGAACAAGGGCTGCCTCGACGACCTTCGTGAAGACGCGAGGAGACAGGGCTAGCCCGAAAGTGAGAACCGCGTACTGGTATGCCCGCCCCTCGAAAGCAAACCGGAGGAACGGTCTGTGTCGAGGAAGAATGGAGACATGAAAGTAGGCGTCCTTCAGGTCGATCGCTGCAAACCAATCCTGGGGCCGTACACATTTGAAAATGCGTTTGGCAGTGAGCATCTTGAACGGCATCCTGTGTAAAGAGCGATTCAGCACGCGCAAGTCCAGGATCGGTCGTAACCCACCGGTTTTCTTGGGGACAATGAAGTAAGGGCTGTAGAAGCCGGACCTCATCTCGGCTGGAGGGACAGTCTCGATTGCACCCTTCGCCAGCAGGGTGGCAATCTCGGCTCTCATGATAGGGGCATTGCCACAGACTGATGGTGCGTGCGACCCAGCGGGACAGACGGGGAAGCTCTAGCCAGGCTCCCAGGTACTGAACCAGCGGGGTCATGCGGGCCACAGGCGTCCCCCCGGAGGGGCAGCGAAGCGGAGTAACTGGCCCGGACGTGGGTGGCATAGCGGCCCGATGTGGGGGCACAGTTAGACTCCGCGCCCGAACAGAGGAGGCCAGGGAAGGACCAGCGTTCCACGGGGGCGTGCTCTGTCGGGGGTCTGGCGACAGAGGGGGACAGGGCTGAGGCGGCCCGTGGGCGACCCGCCGTGTCAACCGCCTCTGGGACAGAGGGGGACGAGGAGAGCGTGGCTTGTGGGCGGCACTCTGTGTCGTCCAAGAACTCTGTGAGCTCAGGGAAGAGGGGTTCATTTCTTTCTTTAACCATTTTAGGGTTAAAGAAAGCGGGGAATGGAGAACAAAAGATTCTCCCCCGGCCCTCCACCGGGGAAAGGAGTGGTCCTGCTACCACCTCCTGAGAAATGAACATCATCCCTGAGCAGCCCGTCTCAGGAGCGCCGCTTAGCTTGGCGTTTAGCGGGGGGCGGGGCTGGAGAGGGTTGTGGCGCCTTCTTGCGGCTTCCTCCGCGCCGGGGCCTGGGTGGAGGCTGCTGCGTAGGCCGGACGGGAGGGGCGGGAGCCGCAGGAGGGCACCCTCGGCGGCGAGCAGGCTGAGGATTCTGCCCGACCAGACGGGTGGAGGCAGCAGCGGGTCGGCGGGGCAGAATGTGTTTAATTGCCTCAGTCTGCTTCTGCGCAGTGGAGAACTGCTGGGCAAAGTCCTCCACCGCACCGCCGAAGAGGCCGGCCTGGGACAGGGGCGCATCAAGCAGACGAGTCCGCTCAGAATCCACCATGTCGGCCAGGTTCAGCCAAAGGTGTCTCTCCTGGACCACAGCTGTGACCAGACCCAGGGAGCGCGCGGTAACCTTCGTCGCCCGGAGGGCAAGGTCGGTCGCGGCGCGCAGCTCATTGAAGAGGCCTGGGTCTGTCCTGCCCTCGTGCATGTCTCTCAGCATTTGGGCCTGATAGACCTGCAGAGTGGCCATGGCATGCAAGGAAGCAGCTGCCTGTCCCGCCGCTCTGTAAGATTTCGCCACCATGTTTAATGTGAATCTACAGGCTTTGGAGGGGTGCTTAAACTCGCCACGAGAAGAAGCACTCTGAGGACACAGTTGCATCGCAACAGAGCGTTCCACCGGGGGAAGTCCAGTGTACCCACGGGCAGCCGCCCCATCGAGGGGAGGAAAGGCGGATGAGACCAGCGAGCGGTCCCGAGAAGACAACGGGGTCTTCCAGGACTTCGAGATCTCATCATGCACGTCCGGGAAGAAAGGTATTGGGGTTTGCCATGGACGCGGGTCGGCGGCTTGGCCCAAAAAACAAACATCGAGGCGCGAGCGCTCAGGGCAGGGTGGTGGCCGCCACTCAAGCCCAATGCTCGCAGCCGCCCGGGAAAGCATGGCCGTCATCTCCGGATCCGATTCAGGCACAACCGTATGCACACCAGAGGGTGGCAGCTGTGCTGAATCTTCACTTCCAGAAGATTCAAACCCACCTTGTGATGCTGCTACAGACATCAGATCTTCCTCTGTAGCTTCAGCCGAAGTACACGGGCCACCCGAGGGTAGACCCGTGGAAATCGACAGTTCACTAGCGGGCACCGTCATGCAGGGGGGTTTGACGCGTGGACCAATGGTCGGCGCTTTTTGCCAAACCGTAACCCTCAGATCACCCCGGCCACCAGCCGAAGTAGCACCCGCGAGGGAGCACTAGATCGGGGTGTGGCAAAGGGGACTCTCGCTCTTGCGAGCTCATTGAGTCTCGACTGTAATGACGCGATGGTCATGTTCTCACAGAGAGAACACGAGTCATCCACGAGCGCTGCTCTAGCATGCTCAATGCCCAAACACACTAGACAGCGCTCGTGCCCATCAGAGTCCGAAACCGACCTGCCGCAACTAGAAGTACATGGGCGAGGCATCTTTAAAAAGACGTGCCGCGTGCAAGCTCTTTTGTGAGAGAAACACTCAAGTGTTGAAGCGACTGGGGAGACACACACTCTCTGGCAAACCACTGCACAGATAAGCAGGAAGCATGCGCTCGCCGGAGATCGCCGTCACACCAACACTGAGGAACTCGTTTGTGAAGCTGACAATTCAGAGATGGCTTGTGGAGTGAAGAAATAAACTTGGCTCCAAAGCGAAAAACATATCTGCATGTTGCCAGACTTCCTCCTTTTATACCCACGAGGTGGGGTGGAGTTACGTCATGCAAATTCCGCAGACCCATGGCATTTCTTTGCCATTGGCTCGTTTTGTATACTCGAAGTTGTTAGGCTTTCTATGCGAAACCCCATTCGTCGTCATCCGACGGAACTCGGAGTGACGAACGAAAGGGAACCCAGGGTTAAGCGAAGTGTGAAAATCCCAAATTATTCTATGATCAGTTTTATCTTGTTTGATCAGCCTCCTACATGCTGCAAACGGTGCTGACAGGGCACTTTGTCTGTACAGAAATTAAATGAATTAAGAAAAGTATCCTATCTTTTGGCCACAAGCTGAATATGTCTTTAACAAAGAGGACCAAAGCAATTACACAGAGCCTCCAGCCTGGGACTTTTTCAGAGACTGATGAGAAAGTGATTGTCCTTTGGGCAAATGTTTGAGGGACTTTCTAGCTTAACCCATATCTGTGAGAATGATAGATTGTGCTATCAGTATTTTCCATAATCATACATTTACAGTGCAGAGAGAGAGACTCTATGTTCAATTTTAAGTACAGTCACAGCTTCAAAGGTACATGGGCGGTGATGTATATCATGCTTTAGAGATTTGTGTTAAGTAAAGCCTATCTATAGAAGCCTACAGCTTTGTCAAAATCCAACGCTGAGCCATTTGTAATATCTGTTAGTGTTTCACTTTACGGTTTTCGCTCACAAACACTGTTGGACCATTTATCCCGAAATAATTCCTACACATTGCCATCTTGCCAGACCCCTCAGGACTCTTTACCAGACGAGCAGAGAGAGAGAGAGAGAGAGAGAGAGAGAGAGGAGAGAGAGAGAGAGAGAGAGAGAGAGAGAGAGAGAGAGAGAGAGAGAGAGAGAGAGAGAGAGAGAGAGGAGAGAGAGAGAGAGAGAGAGAGAGAGAGAGAGAGAGAGAGAGAGAGAGAGAGAGAGAGAAGAGAGAGAGAAAGAGAGAGAGAAGGGGAGAGAGAGAGAGAATGCACAACATGCACCTCGACCACTAACTATGGCCCCATCTCTTGGGGAAAATGAAAGTCTAATCAATCCTTTTCCTAGGATCAGCAGACAGTGGCTTCATTGATTGGATAGTTATAGTGACACATGTGGTGGCAGCAGACGTTAGGCTTCATGACTCCACGCTCCAGTGAAACATGGCTCATTTATGAGCCTATATTCTGCGCGGCCTGCCTGCAGCCTCTGACAAAGTGGTTATGGATGTTGGCAATTAATGTTAGCTTGTGTGTCTATGGGTGTCTGTGTGAAAGTGTGTGTTTCCCCTTCTACTCTACAGAGAGTCAGCGACAGCAATATGGGTCTGGGGATCCAATACAATTTAAACGAGGTTGTAGTGGTGTGACATTAGCAATCTTTACTAACATTGTGGAGGTATTGCTTGGTGACAGGACAATAAAACCAAATAAATACTGTTAATGCCAAGGAAACCTTTGAATGACGAATAATTTCCTTGTTGCCCTGGAGACAGTGCATATTGACATTTCAGTTGAAATAGAATGAAACGTAATTAAAGCGGAAGAGGCAAAAAGAAAGATCGTAAACAATGCATATGAGCACACGTAAAACTATTCTTCCTGCTCCTCAAGGCCAATCATATGTGAAGCAGTAATCAAGATCTAGACTGATAGATACATATATCCTGCCATTTGTTTGCAGTATTTCACTATACATTGTGTGATCTTAGCACCTTTCATTTCAAGATACATGCTTCTTGTACACATAAAACTTTTTGTTGTCTTATGTTAAATGCAAAAATGTTTAGTCACGTTTGACCACTAATATATATATATATATATAATATATATATATATATATATATATATATATATACATACCCCACCCTCACCAATGCAAAAAAACTCAGGGGACCCAGCAAACTGTCTGGTTCGCTATCTTTGTGGGGACTCTCCATAGGTGTAATGACTTTTATACTGGACAAACTATATTCCCTTACACTGCCCCTATCCCTAAACCTACCCATCACAGGAGACATTCTGCATTTTTACATTTTTAAAAAAACATATTTTTTATGTTTTTTAAGCTATTTGAAATATGAGGACTCATGCAATGTCCTCATATATCACGTGTAAGTTGTAATACCAGTGTAACATGCATGTCATTATACACATTTGTGTCCTCATATATCACAAAAACAAGAGCACACACACACACACACACACAGAAAGAGAGAGAGAGAGGAGAGAGAGAGAGAGAGAGAGAGAGAGAGGAGAGAGAGAGAGAGAGAGAGAGAGAGAGAGAGAGAGAGAGAGAGAGGAGAGAGAGAGAGAGAGAGAGAGAGAGAGAGAGAGAATGCACAACATGCACCTCGACCACTAACTATGGCCCCATCTCTTGGGGAAAATGAAAGTCTAATCAATCCTTTTCCTAGGATCAGCAGACAGTGACTAGGAGAGAATTAGGAACTAGGAGCTAGGAACTAGGAGAGAGAACAGCAACAACTAGGAAACATAAATCAAGTTATCATAAATTGAGTAGAACTATTGTGCACAGCTTTAAAGAAAAAACCCTGTGAAATAATTTGCTCTTTTGATGATATTCTATATTTGTACCTTTCATGCCTTAAGGAAATTCTCAATTCATATTTTTTTTTTCCTTTATCCTTTGATAAAAGATTGCCTGGAAGCAACTTCAGTGCAGGATCCACCATCAATGCTATAATGTAGCCTTAACCGTATTGTTACACACCAACTAGACCAATGAGAGATTAAAAAGACAGACATTTTCTCCTGAGGTGGTCTAACATGAAGTCAGTTGGAAAATGTTGGGTGAGGTTCTCCGGAAAACTGCTGACAATAGAGTCGCTTTGAAAGTGAAAACTTTCAATTTGAGGATGGATGCCCTCTATATGACTGTTCTCAAACATGACAATCTGGGGCTCAGGTCAGGAAGCAGACAGACTGGCAAAACCGACCATCTGCTAGCTGTCTCACGTCACTGAGGTCAGACAAAATCCCATCACATAGAGACTCTTTCATCTAGATATCATCATATCGAGATTGTGTCTGTTCCCTCGATTAAGACATACAAAAAACTCCCAACCTCATTTAAGGGTATATTTAATCCTTCACTTCAAAAACACTTATTGTTAATGATATGATTACAGATTATAACATAGATGTGCTGTGTTTGACTGAAACCTGGCTGTAACCAGACGATTAGATTACTTTAAATGTGTCCACCCCCCAAGATTACTGTTATAAACATGAACCTCGTCTGAAAGGCAAAGGGGGAAGTGATGCTGTACTTTTTAGATATCTTCAGAATTACTGAGAAGTCTAGTTTTAAATATAATTATTTTGAAGTGTTGGTGCTTAATGTAACACTTTCTAGTATAAATGATAAATCACGTTTGAGATTGCACTGTATACAGGCCACCAGGGTACCATACAGACTTTATCAAATCATTTGCTGATTTTCTATCAGAGTTAGTACTGGCTGCAGATAAAGTCCTAATTGTTGGTGATTTTCACATGTACTGTTAGCCTGACTTTGTCATACTCATATTCTAGAAAGAATTTGAGTCTGAAACTGCTCCATTGGGCTGTGATTATGGGGCGTGTTTCAACCGAACCAGGAAAGAAAATGCCTCTGCATTCAATTGGATAGACTTACAACCAATCAGAGCAACGGAGTAAATGATGCATGTTCTTCATTCATCTTTCCAACCGACAAATGCCTTGATCGCGGCTCTGTTGCTCTTTTAAAAGCAATGCGCTGTCGATATCTTCTATAACAGACGCGATGGCGGAATCTACACATGGGTGGTTGACGTGACGCTCAATTTTTGTGTTCATAGTGACAAATATAAATAAAAATGTATAATATTTCATTAAAATATCTGTTTTTATATACAGTTTAATCTTCCAGAACTAATACATCTGTAATTAATGAGCATTATAATTCAAATATGTAAATATTTTGTTTTAAACATGACATTTGTCCACTGGCGTGACTGTCCGGGGTAGCGTTCCTTATCTTAAAACTACTATAATTAAATGAAAAATAAGTCTAATATACATTAAAATACTTGAATAGATATTATAGTAGTGTTAACTTAATGGAACTTAAGGTTATAAGTCTTAAGGTCCCCATTTAGAATAATTATGACACATTACATTTTGTCCGCAAAACTGGTGTCCACCTGGTGTGACGCCATTCTGTAGATATAAAACCGGCATTAATTTGGGCACCCTATTACTGAGAGGGGCCATTCTTCATCCAGGAAGTACAGTAGACCTCACTGGAGCACATGGACTGCACACAAGGTGAGTTCTGTCTCAAATATTTTGATAATATTGCTATTTCTGTGCACTGCTGGAAATGGGATCCATTATGCAGTCCTTTGGTGTGACGTAATTTAAGTATTGATCTGAAAATTTTCATCAATTTATATAGATTGACTATTGAAAATAATGTAAACCTTAACGCTGTTAGTCAGGATTGAAGACTGTCTCTCATATAGCTAGGCCGCAAACTGGCCTTCATCTTGAATACGTCCACTGGTGTGACAGCACTGTCCTATAGTGTGACATGAAATCAGCGTCACACTGGTGGAAATGGCTGTCACACCAGTGGATGTAGGCTCTATCACGGGGTGGGTTATTCTTCATTTGTGATGGCAAGTGGTGTCCCTCTACTTTACAACATAATTATTAATATTTCCAGAATATCCCCTGATCTTGAAATCATCATGATGGCAGCCTCCATTTTAGAAAAGTCTGGATTTAGGCTAATTTGTCTGTGGTGTTACTGTCTTTCCTGGTAACACCACAGACTCTATAGTAACTCCGAAGACAATATACCAGTAATGTTGTATTTTTAATAAAACACATAGGACATCAGTAATCAATTATATAATTGTATCTCTCTTGTCAGGTATGGCCAGATTAACTGCTGCTGAAAAGCAGCGTCTTTATAGACAGCGCAGAGATGCAGACCCAGTTCGAAAAGCAGAGTTCCTTCAAAAGAAACAGCAGACCTATTTAAAAAACATTCAGTGGAAAACAAGACTGAGATTAGGAGATCTTCCAGAAAGGGGAAAGAGACTAGCAAGGAAGAACTGGAGAATATACACTCACCTAAAGGATTATTAGGAATCAACCCATCTAATCAACCAATCACATGGCAGTTGCTTCAATGCATTTAGGGGTGTGGTCCTGGTCAAGACAATCTCCTGAACTCCAAACTGAATGTCAGAATGGGAAAGAAAGGTGATTTCAGCAATTTTGAGTGTGGCATGGTTGTTGGTGCCAGACGGGCCGGTCTGAGTATTTCACAATCTGCTCAGTTACTGGGATTTTCACGCACAACCATTTCTAGGGTTTACAAAGAATGGTGTGAAAAGGGAAAAACATCCAGTATGCGGCAGTCCTGTGGGCGAAAATGCCTTGTTGATGCTAGAGGTAAGAGGAGAATGGGCCGACTGATTCAAGCTGATAGAAGAGCAACTTTGACTGAAATAACCACTCGTTACAACCCAGGTATGCAGCAAAGCATTTGTGAAGCCACAACACGCACAACCTTGAGGCGGATGGGCTACAACAGCAGAAGACCCCACCGGGTACCACTCATCTCCACTACAAATAGGAAAAAGAGGCTACAATTTGCAAGAGCTCATGAAAATTGGCCAGTTGAAGACTGGAAAAATGTTGCCTGGTCTGATGAGTCTCGATTTCTGTTGAGTCAGAATTTGGCATAAACAGAATGAGAACATGGATCCATCATGCCTTGTTACCACTGTGCAGGCTGGTGGTGGTGGTGTAATGGTGTGGGGGATGTTTTCTTGGCACACTTTAGGCCCCTTAGAGCCAATTGGGCATCGTTTTAAATGCCACGGCCTACCTGAGAATTGTTTTTAACCATGTCCATCCCTTTATTGCCACCATATACCCATCCTCTGATGGCTACTTCCATCAGGATAATGCACCATGTCACAAAGCTCGAATCATGTCAAATTGGTTTCTTGAACATGACAATGAGTTCACTGTACTAAAATGGCCCCCACAGTCACCAGATCTCAACCCAATAGAGCGTATTTGGGATGTGGTGGAACGGGAGCTTCGTGCCCTGGATGTGCATCCCACAAATCTCCATCAACTGCAAGATGCTATCCTATCAATATGGGCCAACATTTCTAAAGAATGCTTTCAGCACCTTGTTGAATCAATGCCACGTAGAATTAAGGCAGTTCTGAAGGCGAAAGGGGGTGTTCCTAATAATCCTTTAGGTGAGTGTATAAGGCAGAATACAGGGCAAGAAAGCAGAGAGAGATGTATTCACTGAAGATAAACAGATTTTTTTTTTTTACTATATTTTTTGTATTAAATAAGTTTGTGGATACATTATTTATTCACTGAAGATGTTCTGAATTTTTTGTTGTTGAATGTTTTGTTAAATAGGTCTGTGGATACATGTTTTATTCACTGAAGATTTTCAAATTTTTGTATTCTTTATCGAAACAGATTCAAACATTTTGATTGCAACACAATCCATTGTGCAGACAATTTTTGAGAAACTGAGAAACAGGTTGTAGGTTGTTTTAATTATATTTGTTAATGCAGTTTTTTTTCTAAATGTTATTTTATCAGAGCAATTCCTTCTTGTAATCCTACTCATGATGAACTTCATTTTTTTGCTCAATAAACTTTTAATTGTTAAACCTTTTATGCAATATTACATCTGTGGTGTTACTTCAAAACGTATCCGACATTACTTTCCTTCAGAGCCATTTAATCTTATAATTTAATGTTTTTTAGACTGTAAAGTGGTTTTAATATTTTAGAATAAAGACTATAAAGGTAGCACAGACCATTTTTCCTGCCTTTTTATGTATATACATTTTTTAAAAAAAGAAACAATTCTTGTTGTCCAATGGTGTGACGGAATGTCCTGTGGTGTGACAAACTGAATTATACGTGTAAAGGCATTTTAATGCACAAATTACTATAAAAAGTGTTGAATAGTATAATAATGATATCATCACTATGCACATATAAGGATGAAATGAAGCTTCATTAGGTTTTATACTAATTATAATGAATATAATCCAGACGTTTGGGTAAAGTCCCTATGTGTACATCTTATAGTAGGATAATAACATGATTGTGAATTTTTATTGGTTACTTTTGATGTGGGAATATAGTTAGGACAAATTGATAAGGATTGTGCATATTTGTCTTATCTGTCACACAATCTCTTAATTAAATATTAACATTAAAAATGTTGTCACACCGGTGGACAATATGTGGGACTATCACACATAAAAAGTTAATAAAATGCTAAATAAATAAAGAATTAGAACGGGACACATTCAGTTTTCAGTTGTTCACATATCAAGCAATATAATTATATGTCATTTGACATACATTTTAGAAATATTTTTTTTTCCACTTTGGATTTGAGTTCACGTCAACCACCCACATGAGGTTTCATAAACAAAGTTCGGGAGGAGCACCCTCAAATAATCAATCCAATCAACTTGTCATCAAACAATACCACATCGGCCAAAACAAACATACATGTCTAACGTTACCAGCACGAGAGGAAGCATATTCACTCTGTCAACTCACCTAACACTCCTTGACAGTTTTCAGCATCCCTCCACCACCCCGACTCCTCACTCTCGGCTTGTTCTTCCACAGCCAGGAATACGGGGGAGTAACGTTACTCTGAGTTTGGGCCGAATACCAATCACGGAGCCCTCTCCTCGGACAGCACGTCATATACGCATTTATTCTATCTGACTTATTTGTAAGTGTGAACTCGTGAAATCTTAATTCTCCAGCGGCAGTTATCTTTGTTGTAAACGAATTCAACCCAAGCGCTCTTCGATGACGCGCTGATTACGTAACTGCACATCATCTGTCAATCATCGTATAAAGCCCGCCCTGGCAATTTGATTGGTCCGACCATTTTTTGGCTGATCATAATTACCATAGACATAATATAATACATAGACGCCCTATTGGCCGCTGGAGCGCACGTCAACGGCGCCGCCATATTGGGGATGGCAACTTTCCCATACCTCTCATACTGGGAATTGAGAAAAATGCCTGTTTTGTGCGCTGCTTGGGGCTGTACAAGTCGCCACACAATTGAAAACAGCTTCCGAGGAATTATCTTTCACAGGCAAGAATGAACGTTTGTTTTTGGTTGTATTTGGTCATGATTTAATTAGTAATAGTAACGTTCAGAGGATAAATTTAAAAATACTACTGTTATTGTGTCACGAAATTGAGTTTTTAATAGTTTTTCAGTCGACAATGTAGTTGTTTAAAGCTTAAATATGTGGTTTGTTGATAAAGATAGCGCCTATTTAAAAATTTGATCTGACGGTTTCGGAGTTGTAAGATGCGATCACCGGGCGCTCGGCGCTCATTAACCCAGCAGAGGACAGCCTTACCTCGGCGAGTGCTTCTGAAGTGTGCCGCCGGCTCGGATGTCTCTACTCTAGTGATTAAACATGAGATATAATTCGTCTTGTGTATATCTAACGGGCGATCTTTGGTCTCATTAATCTATAAATGGTTCCCTGGTAAATCGTTTTGGCTGAGGGCAAAGTGAAGTTTCATAACTTTATATTTAGGCTTTTTTAACGTTGTATCCTGCTGTATGTTTGACTGAAGCTACTTCTGTTATAATGGCTATTACTGATCAATAAAACTGAAATTTAACAAAAAGAGTTAAATATTAAATATAAGTCACTATTTAACTTATTTTTTTATTGTGTATATTCTGTAATTGATATTTCTTATTCTATTGCTATTATTATAGTATTATTAATAAACCATATGCTATATTATCAATATTTTTATGATTGTATTATTGTATGATATTATATAATTATACTATTCATTACTATTTTATTTGCTGTATACTATTTGTTTATTTTATTGACTAAACTATTTACTATTACTTCTCACAAATGTTACCCTTACAGAAAAAACACATGAATTTCACATGTTATCACATGTTTTCCACATGTGCCCACATGTGACCACATGTGCCCACATGTGACCACATATGAACAACATGTCATCACATGGAACAACATTTCACCACATGTGAACAATATTTCACCACATGTGAACAACATGTCACCACATGTGAGTAATGTTCGACCACATGTGAACAACGTCATCACATGTGAACAACATGTCACCACATGTGAACTTAATGGAACACGTGGCACATGTGGAAAACATGTTATAGGTAATAATGTGGAGCTCATGTGAAATATATTTGCACGTTGTAATAGGTTTTAAGATGTGAATTATTTTACCATGTCACAAATACTGTACATTTTTAGCTTCAATAGACTTATTCACACAAAATGCATAGACCACAAAGCTTATAATGCATGTGTAGGCCTAGGCCCACATTTGCCTACTAATGTGAAAATATTCATGAAAATATTTTAATGATAATGTAGCGTATAGTTTTTAATCAAATGAGTTTTTGCAGTACTTTTATTTCAACACTATTTACCATTTCTAAAGCTATATTATAAATATATTTTACATAATCAGTATACTATTTGATATAATCAATAGACTGCTTTCATATTCTATTTACAAAGCACTTTTCAGGACATCTTTATATATATATATATATATATATATATATATATATATATATATATATATATATATATATATATATATATATATATATATATATATATATATATATATATATATATATATATAAAGATGTCCTGAAAAGTGCTTTGTAAATATATATATATATATATAAAGATGTCCTGAAAAGTGCTTTGTATATATATATATATATATATATATATATATATATATATATATATATATATATATATATATATATATATATATATATATATAAAGATGTCCTGAAAAGTGCTTTGTAAATAGAATATGAAAGCAGTAGCTTATGTGTGTGTAGCCTACCATTGAAAGATAATCTGAAAGCACTATAAAGACTGGCTTTATTTATATTAAAAATAAAATCAAAAGCAAAGTGATGTTATACAAATTTTGCAAGCACGTTTTCAAATAAAATAAAGTGGATATTAAACTTTTCATTTTAAGTGCTGCATGATTTTGACGTGGTTTAATCAATGCCGAGCGCGTGAACTTTCGAGTCTCTCAAACACTGCAGGCCAGCGCGCAGAGTTGCCATGGAAACGGCGCGGGACAACTGCTACTGGTAATCAACAAAACTCCCTCTCTTGGTGTTGTTTCAACTTTTCACGGCTTTTTTCAGATGAGATTAGTCTCTAAAATCACACGAATAATGCTCACAACTGTTTTTGACATTTCTCTTACTTGTAATTGACACGGTTTGGTTAAAAATTTATTTTATAGACATGGTGTAGTGTCTTAGGAAAAAGTCCGTTAGGATCGTTAGGATCTCAACCGTTTTCAGAAGAGGTAACGTTAGCTAATGTTAGGCTAAGGTAACGTTAACTCGGTTGAACTTTTATTTATTAAACTTTGGGCTTTTAATCACCTCTTATGTGTAGATGAGATGTTTTGTAAAGGTTTTAACTTACTTGGAAGTGAGCTAATTTATTTAAAACAAACGTAAACATAACTTATCGGGGATGTTACTCAGGAGCAAGAAAATTGGCTGAAACTAACGTTAACTTAGCTCAGTGCTAACGTTAAACACATTTTGACTAACGTTAGCTAAAAAATTTTCTGTGATTTCAGTAGTAACAAAATAACCCATAACAGAGAGAAAGCTCCACGACTTCAACATTTCTGAAGAAAGCTGCTGCCGGAGAAGTAACGTTAGGACACAGGTGAGCCGAGGAAGCTCATTAAATAAGCTCATTTTATTTCTCAATTTTTTTTTAAATTGTTTATTTTAAGAAGGTTTTGACATCTAAACGAAGTTACACTGTATGAGCAAAATTAAATGAATAATAAACCCAAAAACAAATTCTGTTATCCTAGTTAAGAAATTATATTCTGTATATTCTTTAAATTCTTTCTCTTTTCTGCATTTCACCTCTGCTGTAGCTTCTTTCCTTTTAATAAACCTGGCATTGCATTGTTGGCTCAGTGACAAATGGCTTGTTGTGTTCCTAGATCCTTCAGTGCTGATGCCCTGCACCGTAGCAGAGTAGAGCTGATCATCATCTCTAAAGCACTATTGATGAACCATATGATTAGTAAGTCAAACGCCAAACATACAGTAATGTCAAACATACACTAATTGTCTTGGTACAAATGTTTATGTCTCTTATGCCCCCCCCCCCCCCCCAAAAAAAAAAAACATTAAAAACTATACAATTGTGAAATAATATAAATAAATAAAAAACTGTTTTCTAAAAAAAAAAAAAAAAAAAAAAAAATTAAAAAAAAGAGCCTTGACCTACAAAAGGTGCAGCTAATAATTGGTAAGCATGTCTGAATATCTTTTATCAA
This sequence comes from Chrosomus eos, assembly GCA_036326025.1. Lineage (NCBI taxonomy): Eukaryota > Metazoa > Chordata > Actinopteri > Cypriniformes > Leuciscidae > Chrosomus > Chrosomus eos. Next base: position 23,432,177 of record CM070819.1, read on the forward strand.
TAGTTATTATATATGACAAGCGCTGAGCAGCCATAGCACAGTTTGAATCTGGCAGTTATTTCACGTCATGTCAAACTTGTTTTCAAATTTTAATGTAATCAATCTCATTTCTTACAGACCATGTCAAAAAGAGGCACCCAGGCATCGGAGGCACTGAGAGCAAGGTCTGCATGGCACAAAAGTTAAAAGATCTGAGGAGACGAGCAGAAAGGTAATATTCAGACGATCCAACATCCAAGTGTGGTCTGTTCACATTTGCGAATCCGACATGCGCGAGGACTGATGACTCAGTTTATTTCTCAGTCTACATTGTGATCTATTCACAAACTGTCAATAGTTTTTTTATAAATGAGACGCACCACTCGTCTTATACAGTTGTTTTAAGCAAGATGTAAACGGCATTGCTGTTCGTCAGCATTTTTTGTTTCCATAGCATATTTACGTAAAACGTTTAATGACATAATAACATTACAAATGAATAATAATTAATTATTAAGCCCCATCCACTTTAGGCTTCAAAAATGCTTTTTAGAAACCTACGGGGTGACGTCACGGACACTACGTCCATATTTTTTTTTTTACAGTCTATGGTTTGCACTGCCCTAATCTTTGATCTTTTTCTATCCCAAAACAGGATGCCTGCTGCAGGAGACACAAAGGACTGAGACAACACACTTTCACAAATGCACACCACACACACACACATGCGCGTATACCTGCGTTTTTTGCGGCTTTTTATGTATTTATGTATAATTTTAATTTGGTTTGTTTGTTTTAAACATTCAATTTGTATTGCATATTTTGAAATGAAATAAAAAGTTTCACCTGGATTTCTATTGTTTTTACATGGGTTTCACATGCAATCCCATGGGTTTCACATGGGTATTTCTACATCAGAATTTACTCAAGTTTCACATGTAATCCCATGGATTTCACATGAAATCACATGGGTTTCACATGCAATCCCATGGGTTTCACATGGGTATTTGTACATCACAATTTACACAAGTTTCACATGTAATCCCATGGATTTCACATGCAATCACATGGGTTTCACATGCAATCCCATGGATTTCACATGTAATCACATGGGTTTCACATGCAATCCCATGGATTTCACATGTAATCACATGGGTTTCACATGCAATCCCATGGGTTTCACATGGGTTTTTTTACATCACAATTTACACAAGTTTCACATGTAATCACATGGGTTTCACATGTAATCACATGGGTTTCACAGGTAATCACATGGGTTTCACATGCAATCACATGGGTTTCACATGGGAATATACATGGGGTTCACACATTACACCATGAAAATGTTCCAAAACCACATGTTTCCCATGTGCAAATTACCTTTAACATGTGCAAAGCACATGTGTTCCACACATTTCACATGTGAAATTTAACATGTGCAAAATCACATGTCCATGTTGTCACATGGGATAACATGTGTTTTCACACATGTGAAATACATGTGGTTTTTCTGTAAGGGTATATTTACTGCATTGCACAGTAGTTGTACCATAACATATGTATTAGCATACAGGATCCATCAGTTATCTTTGTTATTGCTCAAATCTGGTCAATCACAGAAAATGCTTTTTCCACAATAAGAAAACTTAAATTATATCTCAGTATGGGGGTCTTCATCATTCTTACCCAAGAATAAAAAGCCAGATACATGACAAGCCTGAGCTTTGACCATTCTTTATTAAAACAAATATTTTACAAGTGTAACTATTGAGATTTTAAATAACTAGAGATGGAACTTTTTGTACACCACATACAAACCACTGAAATCGGTTGATAAATATAAAAACAGTTTTTGTTTTTATCCAGAAAAAAACGCAGCTCACCCTTGATTACAGTGCAGTCTCATACAGTCTTGCCCTCCGCAAAATGGCGGACCCGTTGACGTATCGCAGCAACGTTCCAAAGCGGCCAATAGGGCGTCTATGTATTATATTATGTCTATGATAATTACTCCTCAACGGATCGAGTCCAGACCGAACTTCCCGACCAAAAAATGTTGTGGGCGGGGTTCGGGCTGGCATCCAGGCTAATGTACTGTGGGACTGGCATTTAAAGACATTCTGAACTCTGTTAGACAAAACATGTCAGGATCTACTCATTGTTGTAATCATACTCTAGATCTAATATTATTACATGGAATCAATGTTGATGCCGTTGAAATTCTACAGCAGAGTGATGACATCTTCTTGTGTATACTTCATTTAGCCAAGGCTGCAGTCGACTCCGTTTTACAAATTTGTTAGACCTAACTTCTGCCACTGAAGATCGCTTTATTAATAATATTCCTGATCAGTTTCATCTCCTCAGCATCCCATATAACTTAAAACTCAATATTGTGACAGAAACTTTTGTCTCTCTTTTTTCCAGCACTTTAGACACAGTTGGTCCTTTGCACTTAAAGAAGATTAAAGAAAATAGTCTAACACCGTGTGTACAACGACCACACTCAGGCCCTTAAGAGAGCAGCCAGAAAAATGGAGCGCAACTGGAAGAAAACAAAACTAGAGTTTTTTACATTTCATGGAAAAAGAGCACGATTGTGTACAGAGAGGCCAAGGTACAAAACCCTAGGTATTTATTTGAAACAGTGGCTAAATTAAAGGTGCTATAAGCGATGTCGGGTTATGTCACTTCTTGTTGTCGTTTAAAGTATTGTCAAACAAAACGGAGGCTAGCTAGACCCTCCCTCCTCCTCATCCGCACACTAATCCCCCAAACCCCACCCCTAAATCCTTCTTGTCGGTTATTGGGTGGAACAGTTTGTTATGTTTAGTGGTGCGGGTTAGCCCAGTTTGTTTTTGTTACTGTTTGTGGAGCCTGGGGTGTCTGCAGAGACTGCATTTTTTTACAGTGTGTTCAGGGGACAGGCAGCTAGCGGATAGTGAGGAGATGTTTGCTGTATGTGACAAAAAAATGTTTTGGCCTAAAAAACATGTGACATCGCTTAGAGCACCTTTAACGAAAACTAAAGCTTCAACCCCAGACGTAAAGATCTCAGATCCAAGCAGAATAGTAGTAATGACTTTATGAACTTCTTTACTTACAAGATTGATAATATCAGGGAGAAAATTATAACTAATCAACCATCTACTAACTACAGTATCACACCAGTCAGTGCATTGTAGTCTCTCTGAGGAAATTTTTTTATTCATTCATTGCTATAGGAGAAAGTGAATTTTATAAACTTGTTAAATCATCTAAATTGACAACATGTATTTTAGACCCTATGCCAACTAAGCTATTGAAAGAGATGCTTCCAGAGGTCATAGATCCTCTTCTCAATATCATTAATTCATCTTTGTCATTAGGATACGTACCAAAAACTTTTAAGCTGGTTATGATTAAACCGCTTGTTAAAAAAACGCAAATTGATCCTACAGAATAAGTCAATTACAGGCCGATCTTGAATCTACCTTTTCCGTCAAAGATACTAGAAAAGGCACTAGAAAATTCCTTTTTAGAAAGAAATGGTATCTGTGAGGATTTTCAGTCAGGATTTAGACCGTACCATAGTACTGAGACAGCTCTCATTAGAGTCACAAATGATTTGCTCTTATCATCCGATCGTGATTGTATCTCTCTATTAGTGTTACTCGATCTAAGTGCTGTATTTGATACCATTGACCACAACATTCTTTTAAATAGACTTGAAAATTATGTTGACATTAGTGGAATTGCATTAGCATGGTTAAAATCATACTTATCTGACCGTTTTCAGTTTGTAGCAGTAAATGACGAGACGTCTTATCGATCAAAAGTTCAGTATGGCGTACCACAAGACTCATTACTAGGACCGTTGCTGTTCACTCTGTGCATGCTACCCTTAGGAGATACCATTAAGAAGCATGGCATTAGTTTTCACTGTTATGCTGATACTCAGCTCTATATTTCTTCACGCCCTGACGAAACCTACCAATTCACAAAATTAATGGAATGCATAGCTGAGATAAAAAAACTGGATGACTAGTAATTTCCTAGAACACTGTCTAAAACTTTTTTGAAAGTCAAATCTTTCATTTGAAAGTCACGTGTCTAGTGTCTGTATTCTGTAAAACAGCATTTTTCTAAATTAAATCTAAATGACGTCATATGCTCTCAATGACAGATGCAGACCACTTAATTCATGCGTTCATGACATCAAGGCTAGATTATTGTAATTCTATTATGGGTGGTTGCCCTGCACACTTAATAACCAAACTACAGCTGGTCCAAAACCCAGCAGCTAGAGTTTATATACCAGAACCAGGAAGTATGACCATATTAGCCCGGTTCTGTCAACACTGCATTGGCTCCCTATCATCGTATAGATCGTATACATTTTAAAATATGCTGATTACTTACAAAGCACTAAATGGTTTAGCTCCCCAGTACTTGAGCGAGCTCTTAAGGCATTATAGTCCTTCACGTCTATTGCGATCTCAAAATTCTGGCCAGTTGATAATACCTAGTCCTAGAATATCAAAATCGACTGCTGGCGGTAGATCCTTTTCCTATTTAGCACCAAAACTTTGGAAGAGTCTTTCTAACATTGTCCGGGAAACAGACACACTCTGTCAGTTCAAATCTAGACTAAAAACATATATTTTTGACCTTGCATACACATTATAGACTTCTATAATTCAATGTTAGGCTGCATAGATCAGCTGGAACCGGGAACACTTCCCTTAAATCCTGATGTACTTGTTACATAAGAAGGATGGCTAGTTACATGGAAGGATGATGCTAATATTATTCTCTCTTTTTATACCCGAGGTTTACTGCAGTCCGCCGAATCCAGTCCGTTCCCGGATCTGATGAAGGACCTGCGCTTGGACACGACGACAACGCAGTGCTGAAGTGTTAACTCTCTCCACTGTGAAGGCATTCCTTCCCTTCCCTTTACCTCTGTACAGATAAAACGTTGTCGGGATAATTCCGTTTCACGTGGCTACGCAGAAGCGATAAAAAATTCTGCATTATCATTTTTCAAGGCTTGTACCTTGGAACCTGTTTTTATGGTTTGCGTTCTCGTGTCACCAGGCACTGTTTTGTGCAAATGGGCGGCCGGGTCGCATTAAGGGTTTTCTGTTAGAACGGTGTCGTGTTAGCGGCCCCTAAGTTAATAACTAATGATTAATAACTAATGATTAGCGGCCACTAAATTAATTACTAATGATCGTTGCGACGGAAGTGAATCAATCAAAACTAACTTTAGCAGGACAATAACTGTAGGCTATTCTAGAGCTGCTGTAAAAACAATCTCTGTTACTTTCATTTCCTATTATCACTGTAAAGCTGCTTTGAAACAATATTGTTAAAAGCGCTATATAAATGAATGTGACTGACTTGACTTTTGGTAGCCTATCTTATTTTCTTTTATAGACAACAACCATGATTTTTCACAGCCTAAAGTCAAGACGAGGGAATTCACGCATGAATTCATAACATACAGAGAGAGAGAGAGAGAGAGAGAGAGAGAGAGAGAGAGAGAGAGAGAGAGAGAGAGGAGAGAGAGAGAGAGAGAGGAGAGAGAGAGAGAGAGAGGCGGGGATCGACGGTGCCAGAGCAAAACGGAAAATCCGTCTTCGACAATAAGCATCAGTCTCCGCGCCGATCTGAAGCTGTTCTGAAGCTGCATCTTTAGAATATGCATCATTATTATTTTTTTAGAGGCGAACTGACTGAAAACGAGATGTTTTTGTATAAGGGTTAGAAGTGGAACTTGGTTAGCCGAAGTCTTGGGCGTATCTCCACTTTTGTTCATTTCTTTTCGAATTGCTAAACAGCCGAGGCTGAGCGCATCTGATCTTCCCCGAGCGCCCGGCGCTGATGAGGGCTTTGCCGGTGTGATCCGTGCGCGATGGCCGCTTCGGGCGGACAGAAGAGTGAGAAGTTAGATGAAGCTCAGGCTCTAGCGAGGAGTTGCGCAGGGCGACCGGACTTTCTGCCCTGTGATGGACTATCCATCTGCGCCACACACAGCCACGGGAAGTGTTTCAAGCTGCACTGGTGCTGTCATCTGGGCTGGTGCCACTGTAAGTACACGCATCCAGCATCGTTGAGACGTGGATAGATAAAATCGAAATTCCTCAAGACTTAAAACTATCACCCACAACGAGGAGTTTAATAGGTTGAACATAATAGGTTTTAATAAAACCTATAACAGTTTTGTGACATAGGCTATAAAAGAGTTTAGGCTATGTGATAAAAATGTAAGTGCAAATGACAAATCACAAGCTTTCTAAACACAATTTCCCCCCGTTCAAGGTACCTCTGGGTTGCAATAAAACAAAGATTTCATGCACAGTCTCAGGGAAATTATTCTGTTCCCATTTGCCTTCAGTGTTCACGAATGCTGACGTCAGATGAGTTTCTTCAGTTTATTTTTAACCAGTTACATTTGAATATAGTTCACTTAAAAATGACGGTTCTTTTTTTGGCATTGATGGTTAGTAGACATGAAGAACCTTAAACATCTATTGAAAGTTCCCACAAAAGGTTCTTTACAGTGGAATTCTTTAAATTAGCCTATTAAAATGTTTCTGACTCGATGAAAAACTATCGCAGCTGGAACATTTCGTTTTAAAATAGCCTACCTTAAAATGTAAATTTAGGCTACAGGCCTGCTTTGAAATAATCAAAATAATCAATAGTCAACAATAATAAAAAAGCATACACATCTAGAGGTAGGCTATTTTGCATATCAGGCATAGTCATTCATCTGATTACTAGGCCTATGTATTTTGTTTTAATAGCGTCTGCTTAGCACATAATTCTCGGAGGGATTGGGAATCTTGCGTTTGTGTCACTTATGAAATATTAAACAAGTCGATGAATGATGCATAGACATTGTATGACGTACCACCACTGTATGATGATGTGCATCTAGTTTCTGCTCTTCTAAGCAATACTAGCTAACAGAAGTAAATGGGAATAGGCCTACAGTACATTAACGTTGTCTTTATGATTTTAATGACAAAAAAGAAAAGAAAAGAAAAGAAAAGAAAAGAAAAGAAAAGAAAAGAAAAGAAAAGGGAAATATAAAAAATACACATACACAGCAACAGCTGCATTATGCTGCCGTGCAAAGGCAAAAGACCTTAACTTCAATTTTGGTCAAAATGAGTTTTTGCCATATTTGGAACAATGGACATCAGTTTTATCATGTGGAAAAATATCTTGTGTCAATTTTGTTCTTTTCTGCTAAAAATAAGATGTTGTTTTTGCCATAACTTCCAAAATCAGAGGGAAAGCAAAGGCAGAAGCCCTTAACATCAGTTAGAGTCTTTTAGCTTTGTTCCGCTGCACTCTAGAATGCCTAAGTTACAGTGGAGTTAAGGCACTATGCCTTTGTTTTACCCACCAGGAATGTGTTTGCCGCGCTGAAGTTACGGTGTTATGCCTATATGTAATTAGTTTGTTGTTAGACTCCCTTCTTTGTAAACTGTCATAAACTGACTATATCAATTATGTCCAGGAAAAGTTTTTTAATTGATTCTGGAAAACATACTCACAATGTCATTAGATATAAGCATATTCCTATACATTTTGTCAGAAAAGGGTGAATGGTATTTGAGAAAGAGCGTCTACATATTACTGGCATAGCCAAATCTTAAATGTAAGAAATATTTGTGGAAGGTTACTTTAACAGTACCTCTTGAGTTATTTTACTTAAATTAAGTACAGCGATAACGTTTTAAAATGATCCAGTACAGATAATAGCCTTCTCATTATTTTTTATTTTGTAATATTCTATTGATGTAATATTAAGCCTTACTAGACAGAACTCACTAAATGTTATTTTAAGGCTATCATTGTTATCATAGAAATGTTTGTATAGAGTGATAAAAGTCAAAATGGTCATTAAATTAGAAGTTAAGGTATTTTGCCTTTGTATGACCCATTATTGTTTTGCAGATAATGCAAAGGCAGAATACAGTAACTTCCGAATAAGGGTCAAAGGTCAAGTTTGACCTCAAATTTTTTTTATGTACATAAATATATTCATTATGACAACTACTTTGCAAATTTTCAGTGTCCTACCGATCATACAATTGGCTGGACAACAAAAAAACTTTAAAGTCATTTTTCTCAGTTTCACACTCTGGTGAGTTAAGGTCTTTTGCCTTTGTAGGGCAGTATGGTTCTGCATTAGAGTTAGTAATCGACTACTTTATCTATTGTTATATGGACAGACACCAATTTCTGGAGATAACAGATGCACCTTATACCACCGTTGGAGGGAGCTGTTTCTTTTTTCCCGTATACTCACATACTATCCCATTGCCCTGCTCTGCTAAATGTTGACTAAAGTAGGCCATAAAGCATTATGCATTTTCTGTAACTTGACTTATGAATAATAAAAAGAGACCATATATTCTCAAAATATGTTGACAAACCTATCCCTTTAAATTCCAGCCATGAAAAAGTTTGAGAAATCAATATCATTATATAACCCAACTATCATTTAAAACATTGTTATACATAATATGCATGGTTTGACTATAGTTATATTATAGATAATGTTTGTTTAAAAGAAGAAAAAAAACAATAATTTGCAAGGTGCCTGAAAAACCCTTTGTCACCTTCATCTAGAATGACATTTGCAGATATTTCTTTCATTTATTGCTCTTTTTTCAAGCAGTGCAATGTCTAGTAAGTTACATTGATTAATGTGTGTTTGACATTTTGTGTAATTAGTTTTCATTTACAAAATATTTAATGGCATTAAATATTGATTTTTATTTTTGAGACATTATTGAAGTCATGTTTTTCCTTTTATTAAAATGTATCACTGAGGTGTTACAACCCGTACTTAACTGATGAACTAAAAAAAGAAAGTAAAATCATAATAAGACCAAAACTCAAAGCAAAACCAGTCGGACAGTCAAGAGTTTTGAGAATGGTCCATTACAGTATCTAACTCAAAAGAAGGGACTTTACAACTGAAGTGAAACTTGCTATATTATACTCTAACAACTATAATGAGTGTGCATCATAGAGGAAGGCAATATATAAATAAAGCTGAGCACTGGGATGTCTTTATAAGGCGGTGATAAGATCAGGCCATTGCTGGTGTCAGGGGTGTCTGATAAAAATGGCAGTCATTGTGAGGCTAACAAATGTCATGTGACTCTGAAGGAGGGTGTAGATTCTTTAGATTCCTTCGACCTCACTGTGAAATAATTATCTCAAAATGTGTGTGTGTATGTCTGTAACAGAGAGAGAGAGAGACTTTTTGACTTTTAAAACCCCTTTTATTTAAAGCAATTTAGGGTTTAAGACAAAATATTATACAAAATACATTACAAATAACAACCATTTTACTAATTAAAAACTAAGCTTCCATACGCACTCACAGTCACCAGTGCCTCTCTCACAAACCCCATTCAAACAAAGCAACATTATCAGTGTATTTGTAATATGTATAGGCCTACTCAATGGTCACTCGAGATTCTATTAGAGAGAGAGAGAGAGGAGAGAGAGAGAGAGAGAGAGGAGAGAGAGAGAGAGAGAGAGAGAGAGAGAGAGAGAGAGAGAGAGAGAGAGGAGAGAGAGAGAATCAGTGGGAGCTTTTTCCCCTGTTTCTGAGACAAGGCTTAAGCCTAGACCCGGGCTAAAATGCATTTTTGAACTGTTTTATTCGAAAGCAACTTTCACTGACACAATTGAACTAAGGCCTAATCCTGGCTTAATCTAAGCCCTGTCTGTGAAACCAGGTCTTAGTAAAAATTCTCATTCTTCTGGGGAAATGATAGTAAATGAGGTCGCTATGTTTTCATGGGTTTCAGTAGGCAGTTGCATCAGGACCGTCACCGTGTCAACAGACTGTCTGGTTAAGTCTCGCTTCCTGTTTAAGATTTGCACAGCATCACTCTGACGAATTATGAAAGAAAGGTTCTGTGAAGCCAGTATCCACAGTCAAGCAAAATCATTCTTGGCTAAACTGTGTGTTTGAGTCAACCCCCACATCTTGATTTCACTACGCCTTCCTAGTTTTAAAACAAAGGGAGAAGAACTGAAAAAAAAAACGTATGTACCTGACTTTGTTTTTTGTTTTTTTTTCGATTAGCTGCGTCCAACCCTGTGTCGTATCTGGAGCTCTGAAATGAATACATCTATCTAGTTTTGCTTCTTTTCTGACTGACACATTGAAAAGGAAATTAATCAGGATATGACAGGAAGTTCACATAGCTCTGTCAGAGGTCACGCGCTAGACTGGCCTTATTGCTAAGTTGGGCTTTTTATCTCAGCTTTAAAAGGTCAGCACAATTTATTCCAAGCTTTAAGGTCTCAGCTTTGGCTTTGCTTTTTTAAAGTTCAACCTTTCTCTTTCAGAAAAAAATGATAACGTTCTAGTCTTTGAGCTTTTAGCCTCACTTAATATAAAATGACAAAGTACAACATCAAACTCACCCACCATTCGAAACTAAATTGAGAATGCCAGTTAAATTCCTGAATTTAAATTGATGTACCAACCGGATGCAGAATTGCAATTTGACTGTAAGGGGATAGAATTAAGAGTGATTGAAATTTTTATGATTTGATGTGCTGTGTGTTGGAAAATTTAAATCTTTGGTTGTCCTCTTGCTGCCATTCTAATTCCGATTCCAATTCAGCATCTTGTAGGGTGTGACCATTACAGGAATTATTACATTAGTGGCAATACAGTATGTCTACTCAGACACACCCACACCACATAACTGTAAAGTTCAGTTGTCACAGTAATTAAGCCATTATCTGTTCTCATTAGAGGGAGGATGTTTATGTCTGCAACACTATGAGCATTATGTAAACATGCTAAATATTAATTTGATTCTGCGTGCAGTGCCGCATAGGCTCTCGGGCGGAACCAGTGCTGTTTAAAATGGAGCGACAAGGATCCTCCTAGGAGCTTGACTGACATTTGCCCTACTTGTGAGCTGAATTGCATGAGTTGTGCCTCCTTTCATGACCCAGCAAAGTTATTACCAGTATTACACAGAAACTCTTTCAGGTGCTCAGCTAAAAAACACTGATTAGGTCAGTTTAATGATAATGAGAAGACCAGGAGAAAGATACTTGCTAAATATAACAATTCCTTGCATGATTTCAAAATTATCCCAAAATTAGTCTCAGCCTCAGACGTCACGCCCACGGAACGTTGGCTAAACGTCTGATGCATATGGTACACTTAACTGGAAACACTTCAGGAATGTCGAAGTCGTCATCTGATTGGTTGAATTTTATCGGATTTCTGGGGGGCGCGAGTGTCGCGTTTATTTTCGGTTTGCTGGGAAACAAAGCGCAGACGTGTGATTGCCGATTGCGGAAGAAAAACTGTTGTGTTTACATGAGTGACAATGAGCATTTATCAAGATCAGCTAAACGTAGTATTCTCAAAAGTATGCGAGGTTCACGGCATAGACTCTTTAAGAGATGTCAGGAATTTTGTTTGAGGCACTTAGTGGAGACAAAAAGAGATATTTTAGATCAATGACTTACTGCTTGTTTTCTTCTCCTTCTTTGATTTTCTATGCTGACTGACTTGTTGCACGCCGGTCTGTTGTTGTGGGGACATTTCCACGCCCCCGAAACGTGACGCTGAACGAATCGAACTGTAATTGGTTGTTTGACATGTCGGTCAAACGGCCTTATGGGCGGGCCTTGGCCAAAGAAAGCTGCTATGAATTCCAGACCTTCAGCCGTCAGTCTGAAGGTCTGGCTACGCGAGACTATCCCAAAATAAACCCCAGGCTTGGTGATCAGGTCTTAAGAGGGTATATTTTGCGATAATGGCCGGCTGACTATTTTCCACTTATTACATTGCTACTTACAAAACGAATAATGGATAAATAAATAAATAAATGCATGTATGAACTACTGATTTGAGTTTATGATTTTGTTTTGAGAGAAGGAAAATACCCCAGAGTGCTACAGGAGACATGAAACTACAGTACCACAGTATAAATGATTGGTTACCAGGAATACATTTCTTGTACAGATTTTATACATTTTACATTTCATTGTACAAAAATATATTTTATTTCAATAATACAGCTATTGACCCATCAGAATTCAGTACTACATTCTGTATATTTATACAGACATTCTGTATATTAGCAAAGTTCAGGAGAAACATACAAATACTGTAGACACCTTAAAATTTTCAGCTGTGCAAAAACTGATCCCATGATACCGTACAATACCATTGCTTGTTAGTCTCACACATAGTGACAAGAAGTCATTGTACAGTATAAAGCCCAGAGGCATTTAGAAATGTATTTATACACATTTGCAGGAGTGAATAACTGAATACAGATTGGCTTTGTCCTTTGAGATAAGTCTTTTAGAGGAGTTCTCTGCGAACCCTGTGGAACTCTGATGTTTTCTGCTCTCGTATTCCTCTTTTTCTGTCTTTTATTTGTTTGTCTTTGCTGTTTGGGTGCATGTAAACACAGCAGGCATTATTCTTGTTTACCTCCCTAAAGGTTAGCAGAAAGATATGCATTTCCTGGATTTATTTCTGTATGTTAAAATTGTTGTTTTACAGCCACCAGATTTAATACATAGGAAATCCTTCCAAAGTGCAAAAACATAATGATATGCTTCAGTCCAGTGGCCCTAGTGTGCTGGTGTTCTGGGTGTTGTAATGCTATTCTGTACTTGTCGAGCTCTGATGAAAAAGGAAGTGAGAGTGCTACGTTTCTCCTAGTGGGCTGTAGGGCAGGCCATAGCACATAATTCAGTACTATGAGTTAGCTATGTTTAGCTATGTGTCTCCTCACAACGTGCCAAAACATTTTTTGTCACATACAGCAAACATCTCCTCACTATCCGCTAGCTGCCTGTCCCCTGAACACACTGTAAAAATACGTGGTCTCTGCCAGGCTTGTGCACAATTCAGAATTTGAATTGAATTTGAATTTATGTCAAAAGCAGGATCTAGAATTACAATTCAAATTTGAATTAAAGCAGAATTGCAATTCAAAAATTCAAAGAAATTATATACATATTTTAAGTGAAGTGTTTAACAATGGAGCTTTACAGTATGTCAGATATGGTTGCATTATGCACTTTGTGTTATTTGAATACTTTGAAATGAAAATAACATTGGAACAAATCTAGTTAAACAACATTGAAGGTGTAATTTTATTTCAAGAATTTGATCATAATCTATATTTTAGAACTAAATGTATGGGGGGTTGAGGAGTGACTAGTAATGTGTAATGAAATTATATTATTAAATTACAAAATTTATGTAATTGTATTTATTTGTATTACTGAGGTCAAATGTGTAATTCAATTAGTTACTAATCAAATTAAAATTAAATTGCTTTGAATTGATAAAGAAATCCAAATAAAGTAATCCAAACCACATTCATAATGGGTAAATTATAACAGTTAAGCAATTACATTTCCAAAGTATCCTTCCTAACACTGAATGCATGTGAGATTTAGCACATTCTTTCTGTTGTGTGACTTTGTGGAATTTCTTTGAATTGCCATGAATTTAATTCCAATTCCTGTCATTCCAATTCTAATTCACCTTCATATGAGGCGGAGTCAATTCTGAAATTCTGAATTTTGCACAAGCCTGGTCTCTGCAGACATCCCAGGCTCCACAAACAGCAACAAATACAAACTGTAGCAACCCATGCCACGAAACATAACAAACTGTTCCAGCCAATAACCGATAAGAAGGATTTGGAGGAGGGTTTGGGGGGTTAGTGTGCGGATGAGGAGGAGGAAGCGTCTAGCTAGCCTCCATTTTGTTTGACAATACTTTAAACGTCAACAAGAAGTGACGTCACACGACATCGCTTAGAGCACCTATAACATTGCCATATCTATTACCATGCTAATCCCTATTACCATACCAATCCCCTGAGAGATGTCATGACAGAACACTGGTGAATCATGAATCCCTAGGCACCTAAGTGCATACAGTGTAAGCTGATCAGTAGGGGCTCCAGGGCCCTCAGTGCTTAGTTGATCACAAGGCGCCCCAGGGCCATCAGCCTATCCAGAGTAAGCCATCAGTCTATACAGTGTAAGCTGCCCAGTAGGGACATCAGGGCCCTCAGTGCTTACTGTGAAGGTGATTGCCATAATGTGTAAGTTGACCAGTTGGTCCTCAGTATACAGTGAAAGATGTTACTAGGGTCCCCAGGGACGTCACCCTATGTAGTGTAAGATCATCACTAGGGGCCCCAGGCCCCTCAGCACATACAGTTTAAGCTGTAAATTAACCACTGGGACCCTTCAAAGTATTTTAAAATAATTGTTGGATAGGTCAAACATTTTATTTAGAGAAACAAGAATAATGAGTGTGATGTTTAGGAGTCTGAATCTGATTAAGCCTCAATATAATATTGCTCAATTATTGCTAAAAATTTTATATGATACTCAGTGTAGCATCATATAAGCACAGCATGAGATGATGGTCAGTCTGTTCTTGAAGCCAGACTGGACAGGCTAGTAAACCTCTTAGACACACACAGACAGAGAGTGAGAGTTCTATCTGCGAGGAGCTGAGACCTAAGCGTGAACATGGCCTTGCCTGTCTAATCCTGATGAATGATTCACACTAAGGGATTTTCAAGGCCTTCATGATCAGTCTTCGCCCAAACCCACCTTCGCACTATTCTGGGAGCAGTCCAATGTGTAATTACAGATGATCAGGACAGAGAGATAGTGTAGGAGTGTAGGACTCATCTCCTCTCATCTGTGACTTCACTTTTCCAATTAGGGTTCTCTCTCAACCTTTTATCAAAATGCGTATTTCACACAGTCTGAAAGGCAGCCACCCTCACCAGGTGGTTCTTGACAGTCTGTTATAAGAGTGCAACAAGACCGATGCAAATCTCAAGTTGTTTCAGACAAATCCTTTAAATAGAAGCTATATTTTTTCCAAATGCTCTACAGACTTTTGTCATAGCAGCCAATCACCTTTGCGAGCCTACAGTCGACTACAGCTTCAGCTCCCTACCTATACTTCAGCGAGTCTACAGTCGACTACAGCCGAGTTTAACCGTATAATTCTAACTTACTTGCTTCCCTAAACTGACCTGCTGCGCAGCAGTAACATCAGACAGACTCCAGCAAATGTCCTTTCAATGCTTTTAATTACGGCCAGGAGAGTTCTCGAGCAATACTCAGAGAATCTCCCAAGTCAAGTCAAGTCAAGTCACCTTTATTAATATATAGCGCTTTTTACAATGCAAATTGTTTCAAAGCAGCTTTACAGAGATAACAGGAAAATAATGTTATAATAGTATTGTTCAATTCAAAATTAAATGTTAAAGGTCCCTAACTAAGCAAGCCAAAAGCCAATGGCGACAAAGGCGAAGAGAGGCGAAAAAGGCGACAGTGGCAAGGAACCAAAACTCCATCAGTGACAGAATGGAGAACAAAAAAAACCTTGGGAGAACCCAGGCTCAGTCGGGGGGCCAGTCCTCCTTTTGCCAACGAACGAACAGTGAATGATTATGATTTAGGCAGTATAATGTCAGGAGTCAGATGTGATCAGAACTTTCACGATATTTATCCAGTTCATCTGGTTGGGGTCGGAGTCATCACGCCGGTGAGGAGATGAGTGTGGTGAGGTGTCCATGGCCAGTGTTGATGGGGCTGGCACATCAGGGATGCGTTGTCGTCGTGTCCATTTGATGGTCCTTCCTCAGATCTGGATATGGCCTGGATCCGGCGGTTTGCGGTAAACATCGGGATAAACAGAGAGACTAATATTAGTGTAGACGCCATCCTTCTTATGATGTACAAAGTACATCAGGAATTATGGGAAGTGTTCCCGGTTCCGGCTGATCTAAACTACGAAGCCTAACCTTGAATTATAGAAGTCTATAGTGTGTTATGTGTATGCTAAGCCAAAGAGATGTGTTTTTAGTCTAGATTTAAACTGACAGACTGTGTCTGCTTCCCGGACCATGTTAGGAAGATTGTTCCAAAGTTTTGGTGCTAAATAGGAAAAGGATCTACCGTCAGCAGTCGATTTTGATATTCTATGTATTTTCAACTGGCCAGATAGCCTAGCATGCCAGACCTACATCAAGATGTTAGGTCTGGGAACTCTCCATTGACATGCCTCAATCCAAGGGGCGGGATAAACGGCTGCCTTTCAAAATCCCTCTGCACGCAATAGGATAACGCTACAACCAACCAGAGCAACGAACGGCTGTGGATGAGTGAGTCCCATGCGTTTTTCCACCAGCGGAGCTAAATGATATATTAAACTTTTGCCGTATCAGGTCGTCAAAACTCCAAACACATCTTACATTTTTAAGAATGACTTAAGTGACGTTCTCTTAACTCCAAGTCCTACAGAGTCGCGGCCAAAGCCGATTCGAAAGACCGCTGCATCTTCATTGTTTTCAAGTAGCAGGGAAATCACCTATGGAAATCACGCGGAACGTCATGAACTGTGCCGTCATTGTGTTAAGCCCGCCCGCCGACTCTATACACGATGTGATTGACCTGACCAGTTTTTGTTTTTTCCAGCTCAAAAGTCTATGGAGAGTTGCTAGACCACACTGGCAGCGAAATAATTTTCGCTGCCGCTAGGGTGCGTCTAGATTTCTAGGCTACTGGCCAGAATTTTGAGATCGCAATAGACGTGAAGGACTATAATGCGTTAAGAGCTCGCTCAAGTACTGCGGAGCTAAACCATTTAGTGCTTTGTAAGTAATCAGCAATATTTTAAAATTTATGCGATGTTTAATAGGCAGCCAATGCAGTGTTGACAGAACCGGGCTAATATGGTCATACTTCCTGGTTCTGGTAAGAACTCGAGCTGCTGCGTTTTGAACTAGCTGTAGTTTGTTTATTAAGCATGCAGGGCAACCACCCAGTAGAGCATTACAATAATCTAGCCTTGAGCTCATGAACGCATGAACTAATTGTTCCGCATTTGTCATTGAGAGCATATGACGTAATTTAGATATATTTTTTTTATATCAAGTAAGAACAAGGCCGGTGGATCTCCATTGAGAGATTCCATTGATAAATTCCATTGAGAATCCCCGAAAACACTGACACAACAGTTTTTATACAATAGGGAGGTATGTCAAATGACATTAATATGATTGGTTCTTCATTTACAGTCTCTTCTGTTACTGGGTAGAGGAGACTTTGTTTTAATGATTACTTCATTGATCACAAGTTCTAACCTAGTCATCTGTCTAGTTTCATTTCCCATATTTGTTATTTATACACACAGTCAGGTATTTGACATACATACATTCATCTAAAGTACAGAATGTCTTAGTAAATTTTCTCAGAGATTTAGCAGGTTAAATGAGGTCAAATGTTAAAACATGGTTAGCTTAATATTCCGTTTTAAATTTTCCCACCACAGGGTGAATATGAGGACAGGATTTTTTTTTTTTTTTTTGCGGGGCCGGGGGAAGTGATCTTTAACGCTATACACTGAAGTCATGAGATCTGTTGAGAAAGATCACCATAGCTGGTCATCAATATATGTTCTGTTTTCATCTAGCTTAACTACCTTAACCAGACTTCCATAGTGAAACATCAAAATCATAATGTTGTTTGACCAGCTTCACCAAATATGTTTTGCTGGCGATTAACCTACAATATCAGCACAAAACTAGAAAGACCAGCACCAGAGCATATAAGAATACAGTAAATAAATACAATAAAAACATACTCAAAATTAAAATATTGTAGACAGACAAAAGTTCAAGTCATTGGTTTACAATTTTAGAGTTAGTTCATCCTAATGCACGGACAATGCTTAGAAGTCGCTGATTTGCATTATATACATTTATTTCAAAAGTAACTGCGATTAAGTCAAAATTGTGCCTCGATTGAATCGGATTCAAGTTTTTAGTCTCAAGTGATCATTTCTGAAAGCTCAGACTGCATGTGTGTAAAACAGGATATGGAAAGTCCTGGTCACATCCGCCTGGAAACCCTGATTGTACAACAGGCTTTGTTTAAACAACATTTGTATATGCACAAGAAATCAAAGCCTAAAAATAAGACCAACAATCATGTGATTAGTTATTATCTGTATACACAAATTTTGTGGTACACAGTCAGCAGAGGCTTTAAAGTCCTTTCTCCATAAAATGACCTTTAGAGATTCTTCACTGATAAAATGCAACATTTACTGGATCACTCAAATCCCACTTATTTAAATGTACCAAGTATAATATCTCTAAAAGTAATGTACCAATTTTCATTAGCTTTCATCATTTCATCAAGTGTAACTGAAACATGAGAATGGACAGAACAGACTGGTAACAGCAGCTCTGAATCTTTCTATGGATGTGTAAATGGTGCAGATGTGTTTTCAATGAGGTACAGTGCTCCCATCCTAGCACTTAGCACTGGTAACCCATCCATGGGCTTTACGGTCAGTGATTTGTAATGGGCCTATAATATACTGTGATATATGATTGCATCAGGCTTTAGTGGTACAGTACATTGTTATCTGTCATGTGCAGAATGACCCAAATACTGAGCTGATTTAGCAGAATGGTTATGACTAGCTTCAAACGGTTTGCTTATCAAACAATCTACATTGATTTTTTACCACTAGATTGGATGAAAAAGATAATGGTTAAAAATTAAATCAACCTCAAAATACTGTAAATCACAAGATTATTATTTTTTTTTTTTTTTTTACACATTTCTGGATTCATTAGCTTTAAACAGCTGCAATTTTGCTGTGTTCGAGTAGTCACAAGTACTGAACTCAAGCTGTTAATGAACTTCTGAAAACATTTAGTTCAATGGCACACAACCAATGTAGAAATTATCCACATAATTTATTTTTTACAGACACCAACATACAGTTTCAGCATACAGATCAGACAAGAGTTTACTCATTCTGTGAGATGGTGACGGATAGACTATAATACACAGGCATTTCCTGTTCAAGGGCACTAGGAATGTTTTTGCTCCCTTGTACCTAAGAAAGTCTTTCTTTATTTGGAACTTAATCTGAAAAGACAGACATGATGGTTCCAATTACAGTGGCTTAAGAATACTTGTTCTCAACAGGATGTTGATGTGATTATTACGCAGGAAGGTTTTTTCTTCATGGCTAAGAGTTTTTGTACAGGCCTCAAGGCATCTATCATTTCACATTTCACACTTCACTGCAAACACTGCTATTTCAGATCCATAGTGATATTGGAGGCAATTGTTGAGGAGATACATTCATCCTTTTTTCAAATTCTGTAGCTTGGCAGTTGAACAAATTTAAGTCTACAGTCTCAAAAATTGCCAATGACTGTACTGAATGGTGGGATTAGAAGCATTGGCTCTTTTTCCTACGGTTAACTGGTGCAAGTATTTTTTTTTTTTTTTTTTTTAGGTAGGCCTGTTCTGTCTTCTTTTTCCCTCCGACGCAGATTAGCATTCATCCTACCACAGCTAACATGACAAATCTGGGCATATAAAACGTCTATTTAACTGGATCCCCTACATCACATGCTTTGAATGAAATTTATGTCATGATCTGTTCATATGATTCAGATTCATTCAAGTTCCCTGTACAGTTTTTTCTTATTTTGAATGTCCTATTTCAAATAAAATGGGATTTTTGTCTTTATTGTAAAGGACAGTAGACAGGAAGCAATGTGGGAAAGAGAGAGAGGGGCAGAATCGGAAAAGTACCTCAAGCCAAGACTCAGACTCAGGTCGCCTGAAGCACAACCACGCCATGTGTCAGTACACATGCCCACAATGCTATTGGCTCCAACAACAGGCTCTTTATTATATACTGTATAAGCTAAACAACCCCTCTCAGTCCTTGTTCTCGTAATTAGCTAAATAAGACCCGGATTTAGGCTGACTTAATCTAAATTAAAATAGACACATGACTGAGAGACTGAAAGAAATAGCATTGCCAAGGAAGGACAGATATAATAAAAATGTTGTGTTTATCTAATCTTCCGATTCTCACTGCCTTCCAATCACATTACAAGTTGGGTTTGAAGAAAGGAGACAGAAATGTGTTTGTCAGGAAAGTAGTTTGTTTGTCAAAGCAGAAAGATGTACATAAACCTGCAACTGATGTCTGTAATAAGAGCTCATTCTATGTCTGTCAATGCTGTTTGGGGTGTTTTCCCCAACTGATTTCCCCTTTTTGGGGTTAAAATGAATTGTAAATCTAGAAGGTGCAAAAAATAACGGGATAGAGCAGATGAAAGCGAAATGCTTATTCGGACCAGATGTCTGAGATACCACACAGCGTTGTTTCATCTCTAAATAAGAGTAGAGATTTTGGATTAGATGGAAATGATTCTTACTCCAGCCTTACAGCCAGCTGGGCCTCGGAATGTTCCAGAGTGAATAATCCATTCCATCTCGGTAGGGAATTCTGCCTTTGAGAAACTGGTCATCACACTCAAACTCCTTTCACTGCATGGATGAAATGCAGTGGAATTGCTTTTAGATGAGATATCTAATACGAGATCTGTGAACTTTTTTACAAGAGACTGTTAAGACTGACTGACAAAAAAAAATGCTCCAAAAACTATAGAGTTAAATGAGAACAAAATTCTGTATTATAAATGCTTGCTCTTGTCACTTACGATTAGATGCCTCAAGTGCTCCTCTTTCAGATAATCAGTGATTTGTGGGTCAATTAAATACTGCTCATATTTGTTATACAGATCTATGAATTTATCCAAATTCATTCATGATTGGCATGTTTATTCTGAATTAAAATTAATGTGTATGTTTTTGGGGGTCATATATTAAAAAATGTGAGGCTGATACAATTGTCATGAAAAACTAAATATATAAAATATTATTAAGTTTGAGAATCTTTATTCTAATATTTATATCTAATATCTAATATTTTTCTAGTATTAGAAATTATTTCTGCCTCACTAATATATATATATATATATTAATATATATGTTCTAAAAAAATGTAAGCCCTCCTTTAATATATTTATATGTGATTTTACTCAAATGTTTCAGAGCTTCAAATACTTCAAAAAACGTAATAGAAAGTCTGAAACTATGTGTCTCTATCAAAATATTTACTTTTGTAGTATTTTCATCCCTTTCATGTATACTGGCTATGTGCTTGTCTTCACCTTTGCTTCTTTTTATTTTATTTTATTATTATTATTATTATTATTATTTTTTTAAATCCAAACCCTGTATTAACTATTGTATTTAAAGGGATAGTTCACCCAAAAATGAAAATTCTTTAATCATTTACTCACCCTCAATTTGTTCCAAACCTCTATGTGTTTATTTGTTCTGCTGAACACAAAGGAAGATATTTGGAAGAAAACAGATCTCAATCCCCATTGACTTCCATAGTAGGAAAAAATACATACTATGGTAGTCAATGGAGATTGAGATCTGTCTTCTTCTAAATATCTTCCTTTGTGTTCAGCAGAACAAATAAACACAGAGGTTTGGAACAACTTGAGGGTGAGTAAACGATGATAGAATTTTCATTTTTGGGTGAACTATCCCTTTAATACATAGGAATAGACATTATGAATGTTATTCTTTATTTTTGAAAGGCAAAATGTTTAATCTCCTCTTTTTCTCGTTGCAGGTAAATACGTCTACCAACCCATGACCAGTGTATGCCAACTTCCCAGCACACTGGTTCCAGTTGCCCCCTCAGGTCACACCCACACCATGAACCTGTCCATCTCGCTGGCTGAACGCTTTCTTAGGACGGCTCCCAAGTTCCGGGCTCCTCCCTGCCTAGAGTCTCCCAAATTCTGTGTCATCTCTGACCTCTTTGTGGATGATTACATGGTCAAACGTATCAACGGTAAGATGTGTTATGTGCAAAGGCCGCCTCCGCCTACACCGAATCCCACGCACCAACCCCAAACGCCGGCATCTCAACCTGCACACCAACATACCAACAAGCACAGACAGCAAGTGGGCCCAACTGTTAAACACAGTAAACCAAGCGAGAAGATATCAGGCCCTAAAATGGACCACTGCTCCTCTCCCTCCAGCTCAGAAGACTCTGGAATAAATGCATTGGGTCTGCACTACATGGAATCATGCGATGAGGACTCCTGCATGGATGATGATATGATGATGAGGAAGAAGAGGATGATGAGCTGAGTACTGATGGGGATTCCAGTCCCTGTAGCCTCTGGGACCAGGATGAGTGCACTTTACTGTCACCGTCCAAATCAATGGTTGAGATCATTGAGAAGATTGAGACTACTGTTTGACGTGCCTGTCAGTTAATGCCACAGTTGGAATTCTTTAGTCACAGAAACACTTCCCTACACTATCCTATCTGCAGGTGCATGAGTTCAGTGAGCCAGTGCAAGCACACACTCCCTGTTATGGCAATGCCATCCGAGGTTGTCCCAGAAAAACCTTTGCGAGATGAGTCATGGAGACTTCCTGTACTTACTACAACTCTCATTTTCCCTATAGTCTGTTGCGCATGGTGAGGCTAATGTAGGTTACACTCAAGTAAGTGCGCTGACATACACATATCGTCAGAACTATGACCAAATGGGACTCAATACATGATAGAATATTTCATGGATGAACAGATGTATCAAAGTCAAAAACTCAAAAACATGAGGCTACCCAGGGTATGTCTCTCCCTAGAGAGATCAGCCACACTCTTGTCTAATGCATAGAAGTGGAAGAGGGAATGGCTGATGCAATATGGAGAGATCTAGACTAAGCGGTCTGTGTGTGTAAGGAGGATGGAGAGTGCTACAAAGATGTAAGGAGAAAGAGTGAGGCAGAGAGAGAGGCTTTCAACATCCTGTTAGCAGGACCAGTTAGAACAGTGGGTAAATCATGCATGAGCTCAGAAGACGTTAATGAAACTTTGTGATGAAAGGCGATTGAAGCTCCGTGCTTGAGGGAATGCCCTTTCGCTCAAACTTTCTCACACACAGAGATTCCCTAGAGGCTAAGGCAAGGGCACATGAGGGTTTCTTGTCTGGCACCAGACTATGTGGGAAGGACCCATCCTCCCACCCTCATAGTCCTCGAGGTTTGTGGCTGCTTTAGGAGTGGCATACAACTTTTTTGACAATCAGTTATAGAAAAAGTAGGTTTAAGACTTTTAATTGAGAAAGAGGAAAGAATACAATTGTGTAATTTGTTTCCCAGGAACCTCATTGTCATCTTTGTTCCATTTTGTCATGCGCCTGTACCAGTTTGTTTGAAGTATGTGGTGTTACTGTACATCGACAAAGCCAAAGGAATGCTTAGGGGCCATTCACACAAGGGACAGGGTCTTGCGTACATTTGCATTCTTTTTTAATTGTTTTGTCTATCTAAATGTGATGGACAGATGTTATTTTGTCTTTACAGACCATCTCATTGTTTTTTTGTTTTACTGCAGAAGAAAAAAAAGTCATACAGGTTTGGAAAGACTTAAAGGTTAGTAAATGATGAGAGAATTTTGGATGAAACATCCCTTTAATATGCCACATCAAGTCATGACAATTTTAAAACGGAACAAATTTGAGGGTTTAGGCAGGATATGTTAATTTAAATATGGACAAGTGTATTGAGGGTTTATACTAGCAGAAAATGTACAGAAAATGCTCCAGTAACATTTACATTCATGGATTTTGGAGATACTGTTTACAAGGCTTGCATTGCATTCAAGGTATACGTTTTTTGAGTTTGTGCATTCCAAGGGAATCAAACCCATGGCCTTGGTGTTTCTAGTGGCAGGCCTGATCAGGAATGCTATAAACCAGCCTCCAGGTCAGTTCCGTTGCCCCTGTCTAGCTGTATTTAACGCAAGAACCCTGTGTGAAAGGCCCCTTAGTGTCACTGAAATCACGTCTTTGAGACCTTCTCTGGCTGCAACAGTTTCAGTTATTCTTAATGGTCTAAGAACATTTATTCCATTCAGACGTGACATAGCATCTCCAGGTCTCATTTAATATTTGTATTCAAGTTCATCTTATTGTATTGAGACCAAAAATAAGACAACCCAAGCACAGTTATAGACTGGCCAAAAATGGAGGGAAAAAAGTATGTCAGGACCTGTGTGTCAAGAAGTGCTTCTTTACCCTGGTTCATTAAGCACATGAAACCACTGCAATGTGTTTGTTTCTGTGAGGACTTGACTTAGGGGTCAGCCATATTTTAGACCAGGGGTGCCCAGTCCTATTGCTGGAGATGTACCTACCAGCAAATTTCTGCTCCAACCATGATTAACGGGCCGTTTAAACTACACCGTTTTGCATGCGTATTACATGTTTACTCTATGGGCATGCACGTTTGGTACAATTGCTCTAGAAAAGAATGCTTATGTGCACGGGTGCGTTGTCTTTCTTTAAAAAGTGACATCACCACCTACTTGCCTGGCATGCATAATACAGCGCTTTTAGTTGTTTTCGTGGATCCATGTAAATGGGGATAATTTTGGGGATAAATGTTACCATCTGTACAAAGAAAAGTTTTTTAGTACATCGTTGTCAGATTCAGGAGCATCCAACACAGGTCGATCCAACACACCTGTCTGTAATTATCAAGTGCTCCTGAAGATCTTAATTAGCTGTTTCAGTTGTGTTTTGTTCAGGTTTGGAGCTGATCTTTGCAGGAACAAATCTCCAGGAACAGGATTGGGAACCCCTGTTGTAGACAAGTCTGATCTGAAATCGTATACTTATAACCATACTATA
Organism: Chrosomus eos; assembly: GCA_036326025.1. Classification (NCBI taxonomy): domain Eukaryota; kingdom Metazoa; phylum Chordata; class Actinopteri; order Cypriniformes; family Leuciscidae; genus Chrosomus; species Chrosomus eos. The sequence goes on from CM070819.1 coordinate 23,456,830, forward strand.
TAGTTGGTGAAAAACCATATGTGAAAAAAAGTATGTCCAAATTAACAGTACTCCTGTAGGCAAAAAGTACCCTGATGACCTACTATTTCCGGTGAGATTCTGAAGTGTGCATACGATGGACACTTTACTATCCCATGTGGCCACAGGGGAGAGGATGTGTAAATGGCAACTGACACTGGGTCACATGATAATGAAAACATGGTGGATGTGGTAGGCCTACGTCCAGATTGCACTCATACTACACACAATTCTTTAGAACATACTTTTTTAGTGGTTGCGAAGTAATTACTCAAATTTAGCACCTATTCAATGTGATTTCGGATGTAGCTTAAATGGCCGTTCACACAGAACAAATTTTTTTCATTTCACTGCGCTATTTTTCCTTTTTTTTTCAATGTAAACGCACTAGACGGACATCTTTAATAGTTGCCCTCTGGTCTGGTGTATTTTTCAGCGTCTCGCGCACGACACAGTGTTTTTAACACTCAAGTTAAAAGAAGTTCACCTTTTTAAAAAATGCGTCTCTAGACCTTGCACCTTTTTTTCGTTCCATTGACCAATGTCTTGTGTTTTTAACAGCAAAAACACGTTTTGTGTGAAGTGTCTGATCGCACTGCTTTCACTGCTAAGATGGAATACACTCCTACATGAAATATCAGAACTGCACACATCATGTCGTGCTCCATATTTTTAAAGGGATTACAACTTTGTTAACCAAAAACTTTATGACAGTATATTTGCTAATTATGGGGCTATGAGCTGAGACTGCCATGGATGTACTAACTGGATGAAAATCAATTGAAGTTATGGCTCAAAGATGTAACACTAGCTTAGCGTTTGCTAAACCTATGTAATATATACAGTAAGCACATATTTAACCTCACTGCCTGAACAAAATGATCCATTTTGGAGTTACGCTGAAAATCTGATGGAAATCGATCATCACTGAAGGACCACAATCCATAGATGGTGCAGGTGTGATTCTCTTATTGTTACAGAATGAATGAATATGACTATCCCTGTCTCTGCAGTTTTATATTCAGGACTGATACTTTAGTACAAAATAACTATACACAAATGTTTAGCAAATATTAAAATATACCCATTTTCTCTTTTTTTCTTATATCAATTATTGTTATTTACCTTTTTTCAAATAAAGAAATATTGAAAATAAGAAATGTGTCTGTCTTTCTTTAAGAAAATATCTAATGTTTGTGGATCTCAGAAATGTGATGTATTTTCACAGAAACGGTTTTGTGTGATTATTGAGCTGTTAAAGGCTAACTGCTTTAGCCTTTTAATCCTAGATAATCCTAGAGAAGTTCTAGTTCAATTTGCCACCTTCATTATCAGAAAAGAGGACATGTGGGAATCATAGAGGAATACTTAGCAAAGAAACCTGCTTGAAGCCATTGAAGCAGTAAGACCTTATGCCTACATGGAAAACAGATGGGCCTACTAGAAGGAAACGGCCCCATGGAATACAAGCCTGAACCAATGAAATAACAAACAACAAAACTTCCTCTGTTGTTGTGCACACTTTCATCTCTGTAATATTACATCTGGAGGACTAGGTTGTATTACAAAACCTCAAATGGTCTTTGTGACCACTAATAGGTAAGAAAAGTCTGGTGACAAGCTATGAACAATGTAGCAATTGAACGGGTGTAGCTCTTGAATACGTGGTAATAATATAGTAAAATTATCAATTAATTGCTAACCTACAATAGGTTAGCACATTTAATTTAGTAATGAATAAAAAAAAACTGTTTCATAGTTGGTCTACCCTAGTGAAAGCAGCTCTGCAGAGCTTGACAGTAACTAAGTACATTACTTGAGTACTGTACTTAAGTGCACTTTTTGACTATCTGTACTTTACTTGAGTATAATTTTTTCTGGAAACATGACTTTAACTTCACCACATTTGAAAGACAAATATCGTACATTGGACGATAGTCATCTACTGCTGCTATGCAACGCCAATAGGAGTATGACCGGTTTAAGATGGCGGCCGCATTCCTTGCATCACAGTGGCCAATAGGGCATCTAGTCTCTATATGATGTCTATGCCTACAACTGGCACCCCATGCTCTTATACACCCATGGTCACAGTCCATTGGCCAAACCATAAATTACGAAAATAGGAGGGGCAATAGCCCATCCTGCCACATATTGCTACTGGACTATTTGACAAAATATCCAGAGGTACGGAATTTACCCAACAAATCAGCCCACTCGGTAATACAAAAGAAGAAATCAGTCTTTGCCAGACATGGTATCCCGAGAGAATTAGTGAGTGACAACGTACCATTTGGCAGCTATGAGACAAAGTCCTTTGTGGCATCATGAGACTTTAAGCTCACATTCTCCAGTCCAGGATACCCTCAGTACAATGGACTTGCTGAAAGAGCAATAAAGACTGTTAAACATGCATTGACGAAAGCTATATAAACTGTCACAGACCCACATCTAGTGCTGCTGTCACTAAGAAATACACTAGTGACAGGCCTGAATGAATCTCCTGCACAAATGCTGATGGGCAGAGTCTGCGGAGCACACTCCCATGCTCTAGTGCTGTGCTTCAACAGTCAGCCTCATAACATATACACACAAGACTGGAGGATTTGCAATCTCGAATGTGGCATCAGTACAACCGTAATGTCAATTACCTGAGCTGGTTCCAGGATCCACAGTGCATATTGTAACAACGCTGAGTGTTCTCCTTACCTGATGGGGTCAGTCTGTGGGAGTTTTGAGTCACTCCCCCATGTTAATTGCTAATTAGGGAAATGGAGTATATAAGTGCTCTGAGTTTTCATTTGGTTAGCACTCTCTGTGGGATAGTTTCTCACAGGAGCGGCTCTTAGCATCTCATTGATTTTCTTTCTTATATCATCTATCTTTAATATTTTGTTGTAGTTATTTTGTTTGTTATTTCTTTGTATCTTTATTTTCCCAAGACGTATGTTTGTTATGAGTGGTTATTGTTATATTTGGTTAAGAAAATAAAAATGTTTCATTCGTTGAACGGTGTTTGATCCCTCTTTTATGTTGCGCCTTGGAACGAGCTGGCCTTCACATAAAATTGAAGGCTTGTCCTGAATAGCTACATGTATAAGTAAAGTAAGTGTATAATGTTTTAGTGTTTACCCATTTAAATGAGTACACTTCAGGTATTTTGAGTGTCCTCATCTGGTTTTACAATCCTTCTAGCGGGGCACTGTTTGTTACTTTAGTTTGTTGTTTTGCCTTTCTTATTTTTGAAGGTTATAGTTTAGGGTTAGGGTTAGGGTTAAGGTTGTAGTTTAGAGTGGTGTTCTCACACGTGTGTTTACTGTTGCTTTGTTTCGTGTTAGCCTAACTCCTGTTTTAGCAAGAATGGTTGTGGAATATTACTTTGCCTTTCCTTCAGAAATATTACTGGAGAGATGCACGAAGGAAGAGTTGTTGCAGATTGCCGAGCGTTTTGGCGTGTAGTTAACGATAAGAAACTTAAAGAAACTGACGAACACTCTGAAAAGCGCACTTTTTGAGCGGAGTGTTTTTTAGAGGTAAGAGCTGAAGTTACTAACCATGATGAGTCTTAAACATCTCCTTTTTATGATACTGACACAAATGTAAAGTTTAGTGAGATGTCTTTACAAGAAAAGCAGTTATGTGTTGATGTGGAAAAGCTTGCTTGTGTTTTGAAAGAGAAAGAGTTAGAGAGAGATGTTGAGGTAAAGAAATTACAATATCAGTTTGAGATGTGAAAATTGGAGTTGCAGACATTTTCAGTTGAGGAAACTTGTGTTAGAGCTGAATGCAAAAACAGTTGAAACTCCACCTTCCATGTCATCTAATGAATCAGTCTCTGCTCCACCTGTTTTTGATGTTTTTACATTAGGATGGTACCGCCGTTTTCGGAGAGAGAGGTAGTGAAATATTTTCCTCATGTTCAATGTGTCGCAGAGTCACTAAAATGCATTCATCTTAACTCAAAGCTTGTGTCAGGTGATGTTGTTGTGGGAGTTCGTTCAGTCCTTCCTGCACTTTCATAATGGAAATGATTTAGCAGGGGGAAATCTGTGGGAAAAGTCAGATGGTGGGGTTCCGTCTATAGTAGTTCCTGTTGTAGGAAAAATGTATGACCCCCTGACTGTCCTAACTTATTCCATGCATGTGTGATAACTAAAGCCAAGGCCAAGAAAATGGTATCAGATGAAAGGGAAACTATTCTTAGTGATACTTTTATTTTTTTCTGTGAATTCCTCTCAGCCAGAAAGTTATACTGTGTGGACCGATACTGGAGATGAGATCCCTGTGTCTGAGTTACAGTCTGTCATTGACAATGTGGAAAAGTCTGATTCCATCCCTGAAAGTCCTTTTGACTGTGATGCTCGTTCTTTATCTCCACTTTATAGTGTAACTCGAGATGAACTAATCAAAGAACAGCAGTTGGATTGCACCCTCCAAGATCTGTTTTCTTTTGTGAATGAAGAAGGAGGTCACCAGACTACTTCCTTAGAAACGGATTGCTCTGTAGGAAACAACCTATGTGTTCTGACATTTTACTAGATCCTAGGATCCAAATTGTGGTCCCTGTTACTTTTTGTCAAGCCGTCCTGCACACCGCTGTCATGAGGGCGTTGCTGGTCATTTGGATGTACGAAAGACCTATGGCAGGATTTTGAGAAAATTACTATAATAACTATAATAAATAACTACATATGCTCCTGTCATACATGTCAGATGATCGGGAAGCCAAACCAGAAAATTCTGTTGGCTCGTTTACAGCCATTGCTGCTGTCACAACTCCTTTTGAGCATTTAATTATTGATTGCGTTGGTCCTTTACCACAATCTAAGGCTGGACACGCTTATTTAGTTACTGTAATGTGTCAGACCACACGTTACCCTGCAGCCTACCCCTTGAGATCCATAACTACTAAATCCATTTTAAAGGCTTTGACAAGTTTTGTGTCTATTTTCTGCATTCCAAAAATTATTCTGTCTGATCGAGGCTCAAACTTCATGTCTGGACACTTTTCTAAAGTCATGCGACAACTTAAAGTCACAAATAACATCTCAAGTGCTTATCATCCTCAGAGTCAGGGAGCGCTAGAAAGATTCCATCAGACTCTGAAGTCACTTTTGAAATCTTATTATGTTGAACTTGACTGTGACTGGGAAGAGGGACTTCCTTGGATGTTATTAGCTATCCGTGAAGTCGTACAAGAGAGCATATGTTTCAGTCCTAATGAGTTAGTGTTTGGACACACTGTCAGGGGCCCTATTGCTGTCTTGGCAGATTAATGGAAGACGTCTGATCCGCCAGAAAATGTTTTAGATTATGTAAGTAGTTTTCGTTACCGACTCTATGAAGCTAGAGCTATTGCCTAACGAAATTTTAGTAAGTCTCAAGGGAAGATGCAGATGTTGTTTGACCGCAAGGTTAAATTCAGAGAATTTCAAGTTGGTGACCTAGTACTGCCATTGTTACCAGTTTTGACTAGTCCTTTCCAGGCTAGGTTTATTGGACCTTATATGATTGCACAATGTTTTCGCAACAACAACTATCTATTAAACACGCCTGATCGCCCAAAGAAACTACAGGTTTGTCATATTAATTTATTAAAACCTTATACAGTATGATTCCTGTGACTTCTCTGTCTGTTGATATTGTGTCAACTACTGCAACTGTTGGCCAGAGCACTTCCGAACTATCTGAGAAGATGGTGGAAAATTCAGGTCCAATAGCGACGAAATTAACAGTCCTTCTCGAGCAGTAATGGAAGGGCGACTCCACAATTTTGAAGTTCTTGCTAATTTGACTTCTTATTTGTCTCATTTGTCTGAATCAGAGAAGACACATATAATTAAGTTGGTAAGTTCATTCCTCTCTCTTTTTTCTAATATCCCTAATCGAAGGTATCACTGTCATCGAGCATGACATTGACGTTGGTATGGCTCAACCTGTAAAACAACATGCATATCGAGTAAACCCTGTAAAAAGGGAGTTGCTTCAGAAAGAGGTGGATTACTTACTTGCTCATAATTTAGCAGAACCCAGTTTTAGCTCTTGGAGCTCTCCTTGTATTCTTGTAAGTAAATCTGATAATTCTTATAGTATAGACTACTATAAGCTTAATACTCTGACAAAACCTGATTCTCACCACTTACCTAGAACTGATGATTGCGTGGATCGTGTTGGCTCTGCACAGTTTGTCAGCAAATTCGACCTTTTGAAAGGCTATTGACAACTGCCCTTGACATCTCGTGCTAAGCATTTGTCTGCTTTTGTTACACCTGATAGTTTCCTGCAGTACACTGTGTAGAGAATTTACGGATGAACCAAACACAAATTAATCTTTCTAATCTCTCATGGGCTTCATTAAAATGTGATTCAGCATTACGGATTTTAACACCACATTCCTAAGTCACAACACTGACGCCAGATAGTCTAGGCACCCCCTCCAGAGAAGGATTTTATGGCCCAAGGCCTCAGAGATAAGCCTAAAACAGGAAGAACGTTGCCAGAATGGTGAAAGGTCTGACCACCTTTGACCTCCCTCAGCATGACCACTGCTGAACATGACACCGAAAAGTAAAACAGACTTCCCTCTGCGTGAAGACTTTTGAATGACCTCATTGTTGAGACCTCTTAAAACCCACAGAGACAAGAGACTTCTCATATAAAAATGCATAAACTCATCCAGAACAATTCTTGACGAACTTATAATCAAACATTGTTCCACTACCTAATCCTATATTGTAGCTATGTATGTGTCTATTATACTAGATAGCATACAAGTCATGCAAATGTTGTTACTTTAGATGGATGAATGAAAGTGTGTCTTGTTTGATATCAGTGAGATCATATATTCTTAATTCTTAAGATGGCTTGAGTGAAATCTGTGTAAAATGCTTTGTATGATTATAATAATCTATAATGTTAAACTGTGGTCTCTTGTTCTCTGCTAGTGTTGGAGAGCAAGCAGATCATAGATAACGCCTGATTTATGATAAGAAGAAACGAGGTCCACCTCCTAAGATGATGCCATTGTCCAATTGGCCAGAATTCTCCAAAAGAGGTTGGACTAACTTTAAGTTAAAGACCCGTCCAGTTGAGTTCGGTTCAGAGAGCAGTTCAGTTTTCGGTTCGGTTCAGTTCGGCAGTTCGGTTCGGTGTTGAATTAAGTTTGTGCCTCTCTCTAAACAGCAAGAGAGTGTTCATGTTCGTACGCTTCTACATCGATCAGACCCAAAGTAGACCAGCAGACAAACCCATCAAGATCGGGGTTAAAACAGCTTCATTCAAGCCATCAAACTTTCGTCTCACTTTTCTTTCTTTTTCTTAGTTGTATTTTATTTTCTCGTTAAAAGTCTCGTTCTAAGTTAAGTTTTGCTGTAAAGTCTCGTTTTAACGTTTCAACTGCAAAACCCGCTTCCAACTTCAAAGACTTTCATTCATCCGCGCCAACACACCACGTGACTGGCCGTCCAACTTCCATACAGACAAAGACAACCAGCCACATGGACCCAGCCGGGAAACCCCTCTGACGAAGCACCTCAAATAGGGAATTCCCTGGCCTAAGCAACGCAAAGGACAAGCAAGTAACCTCCAGACTCTAGCTGAACTGGTGTTTGTTAATTTAAATTGAATAACCTTTCTAAGAAACGAAGGTTTCAATTAATGCTTGGTGGTTCGTTCAGGTTTATGTCTTACAAAGTGCATCTCACTCTGAAAACTCACTCTCTCTCTCTCTTCCTCTGCGCCTTGAATGAATGTGTGTGTGTGATTGGGTTTAGACATTAGTTTTATGTGTTTAGAATAGTTAATAAAGTCGTCCATATATTTGAAAAGATATTCGTCTTGTGTTTTGCTTACACATTTAATGTCTTGTACTGCCGATCTAAAGTTACCTTGCTAATACATAGTGTTTCACTATAGATTGGATATTTATATCTGTTGCCAAGGTTTAAATTACGGCCCGTTCAAATGAACTCTAAACGAGTCATTTGCTCGGTTCCATAGTGATTCGGTCAATGATTCATTGCAAACCGATGAATCATTTCCCTTTGAGCTAAATTGGCCTTCCGGCCCCCTTAAATACATTTTATGTATATTATTATTATGTAGGCTCGCTACAACTGTTATGCCTTTTGGGTCTTTGATAATGCTTAAGCCCTGTTAGCCAACGCTCCTGTACTCATTACACTTGATTATAAGAAACGTTTCTCCTTGCATTTGATGCCAGTGCTTATGGTGCTGGCACGATTCTTTTACAGGTAGATGCTGATGGAATTGAACATCCGGTTAGCTATTAAGAAATAATAATAATAATCGCCATGAGCAGGCTTATTCAACTATTTAAAAAGAGGCTTTAGCCCTTGTGTTGGCTGTTCAACATTTTTGAGGTCTACCTGAACTCAATTTGTATTCACATCATAGTTTACACAGATCACAATCCTTTGACCTTTTTAGACCGAATGCATGGTAAAAACCAAAGAATTATGAGATGTAGTCTCATCTTTTCATCTACTGATCAGACACACCCGCGGCAAGGATAACTTGATTGCTGATACTTGCAATTTTGCAATTTTAGCAATTTTGATCAATTGAACAAGTTCCTACTGAGGTAAACCTCTATGGGAATAATTATGAATTCACAGCTACAGAAAAAAACTTTATATTGTACAAACATTTAATATAATTTAATTTAATATCTAAAATTGTTTTCCAAAAGTAGTTCTCTACATCTGACCTTTGACCTTTTTTAGGGTGCCATCATTTATACATTACTTTTTCCTATTAGTTAAATTATTTTTGGCAAATTCTCTAAAACTTCACACACATTCAAATGCATTTTCCCTATCTGAAAAGTGATGAAAAGTCTAACGTCTTAGTGTTTCAAAAAAGAAAAAAAAAGAAAACATTAAAAAGCTTTATTAACATTCCACTTCCTCTTGTGCTATTGACTCACATGTCAAAAACTTGACACAAATTCAGATGCAACTTCTCAGCCTGTGGAACCATGTCTTAGTGTTTCAAAAAAACTTTTTGGAATTCCAAATCAATGATTGTAGCACAAGTGTGGGATTGATTGTAGCACATGCTTCTTTTTCTGTGTAGCCCACACTTTCAAGTGTGGATTCACACGTCCACAAGTGTGAATCACATCTTCCAAACTGGCATAGTATGTACCAAAATGCCTGACGTCCACAACAATCTATGACTATATTCTTCTTCTCTTTCATCACCCTCACTGCTTCTATCCTCCTCAATCTTCAACTTCTTCGTTTCTTACTATGACCTTATTTTCTGATGCACTGCCGTCACTATCATTAGTACTTTCTGGAAAAGGTACAGCTTTTCCTCTCTGTCTTTTATAAACTTACTAACATCAACCTAAAACACAAGCAAAAAGGCTATTATACTGACTGCCAGTACTGAACAATAGTGAAGCTACATAGAAAAAAAATATATTACCTAAAAGGACTTTTGTGTTTGTTCTAGTTGCATTGCAACTTATTGTTTTTACAAAATGTGCATTAAAATTACAATTTTATTTTATTTTATTAGCTGAAGGGGGTCATATGATACTAATTTCTTTTTTCTTTTCTTTTTGGTTGAACATTATTATTGTATTTTAAATGCAATTTTCCTGGTTCCTTAGCTTAACTCCAGGGTAAAATTATTTGTAGATAATGTAATACTACATGCTCTAACATTGTAGCCCACTGCAATGACATAAAATGAATGATGCAATGCAACTAGAACAGACCTGCAACAGAGCACATACTTATAAATGCTGGGGTGAGAAAATATATCTATCCAAGTCTATCAAGACTTTAAACCAATCCCACTCAACTACTGGTGGGGTGACCAAGCTTCATCAGCCAAGAGAATAGAATGACTACGGAAGTGCATAACAACATTGAAACACTCAAAGTGACGGGAGAACCCGTAAACTGAAATAGTCACGTCGTTGTGCACAGATTTGAAGAAACTCTTAATAATACAGCACACAGGAAACACATACTAATGAGCAAACAGAAATTTTAAAACCAGCATGCACTCATGTACTGTATGTCAAAAAGACATATAGGGATGGAAAGAGAGAGAGACGTAAACAAATAAAGTACAAGGTATCCGGTAGAGAGAGAGAAAAAGAGAGAGGTAGAAGACTCATCTCTGCACTTAGAAAAAAGTAAACAAAAATGCACATTCAGTCTGAAGTCCTTAAATGCAGACCATCTAATAACACAGAGCTGATCTTATTAGATATGCGCTCTACTTGAAACATTAGAGAAGAATTAGACCATTACCCCTGGGCTGGCATCATTTGCAGAAAGTAAACAGTCATTTCTTTCATTGTCAGTATGTGGTGGTGGGGTTCATTCAGTTTGAGGAGGGCTGTTGTTGTTCAGTGCAGCACAGCGGGCAACATCCATAGAATCCAGCTAATTAATCCAAGCTAACCCAAGGCAACAAAACATCATCTGGCTTACAAACTGTGAAAAGCAGACCTTTTCTTTGAGCTTAAAATTAGGTTTTCTTCAATTAAAATATTTGGATTGCCACTGTAAAAAAAATGTAAAGTAAGCTTTAGAAATACCTAAATGAAGGTGACTGAATGATTGTGTTTGGTCCATCTTTTGAAGTTGACTTAACATATTAAAATAATGTTACATTGAGGTGCCATTTGCATCCTTCTTAGTGTTATTCGAATATATCCCTTTACCAGAAGTTATGACTTCTATGACGTATGCCTATGTACACAATACTGTGCTGTAGTGAGTTGCTAGCCCATCATGACATTTCTGCACAGCTGAAGCCTGTGTGTTTGTGGCAGAGCTGTTTGCCATTCAGAATACATTTTTGAGAATGCCAGTGTTAAATTCCTGAATATAAATTCACATTTAATATAAAGAAGCACTTTGAATTTATTTGGCCAATTCAATTCAAAGTCCAACTTTTGAATTGCAAGCAACCGGGTTCCATAACTATCATTGGCCCCATTGCAAAACACTTTGAATTGACCCCATTCCCCCACTTTTATTTTTGATTATTCCGTGAAAAATTTAAATATGCAGAAACTAACATGTCACTGTGGATGAGATACACAGGCATTTGCTGCAATAACAGATGTAAGGGACTTTTTCCAGGTGCTTAAATTCTGAATTTTGCTCAACCCTGGTTTAAAACACAAAAAGCAGAGATTTACTAAAAGTTTTAAATTCTTGAAAATATTGTTTTAGAGGAAGTCTATAAGACATGGTTCATCCGTACTACTGATTACAGCAATTTTAAAAACTAATGTTTCTTGTCATGGTCACATTAATTTTAGTGATCACCCATGCATGCACAATATTCTTCCACTTAAAAATTCATTTATGTTGATGAAATGTTCAGTATAAAACTTTCCGGTAATACTTTACAAAAAGGTTTTGTTCGTTAAAAGGAGTCAATGCATTAACTAACATGAATTAACAATATTAAATTCTGTAAAAAACAACAACAACAACAACAACATATTGCTCATTTCATTGTTATTTAACAAAAAGCAATATGTTGTTGGTTTTTTACAGAATTTAATAACGTCCGTTAATACTAATACAATTGTTCATTGTTTGTTCTTGTTAGTGCACAATGCATTAACTAATGTTAACAGATAAAATGTATATAATACATACAAATATATTAATAAATGTTGAGATTAATATTATCTACACTAAAAAAATGCTGGGTTGTTTCAACCCATGTTTGGGTCAAATATGGACAAACCCAACCGTTGGTTTAAATGTACCTATAGGTTTTAACTGTTTAATTTAAACCATCGGTTGGGTTTGTGTAAGATGAATAAATGCTATAGAAGTATTGTTGGCTTGGCTGTAATAATCGCACAAATAACTTTGAAAAAAGCAACAAAAGACATTGTGGAACAAAGAACATGAATGAACTCAGGGCTTCTACATACAGAGATAATTAACGTAGAAACAGGACAGGTGTGATGAACTAATTAACTGCCTAGGGAACAAATGACAGCGAACATGGGCAAACCGAAACTGAAAAAAACACTAAACTCTAAACAAAACAGAAGCATAACCCTGACAATTGTTCATTGTTAGTTCATGTTAACATACTGGAGGAACCATTGATATGCTTGAAGTTTCTTGCGAGAACATTTTGGCTCAATTTTTCATATTTAAAAAAAAATGGGTAACACTTTATTTGAAGGGGTGTGCATAAGACTGACATGACACTGTCATAAACATGACATAACAGCTGTCATAAACATGAAGGAGTCTTTATGAATGTTTATGACTGTTGTCATTAAGTGTCATTCGGTAAATTATGACACTTTCAATGCAAAGTTGACATTGTTTAAAATGTCTTTGTTATGACAACTTGACATTACCCAAGACAAAAATGTCTTGATTATGACAACTTGAAATTAACAAAGACGGAAATGTCTTTGTTATGACATCTTGACATTAACCGAGAAATCATAACCTGTCAACCTGTGACAACTTTGGCCGTCATGACACCATTATAACTGTGTCATGAATATTTTACTTGTCCTCAAGTAAAGTGGAACACATTGTACTAGTTATAAAGATGTCATTAAGGGCTATTACACTGCAAAATGCTTGAAGTTTGATAATTAGACCTGTTATGACATATTTGTGACAGGTTGACAGGTTATGATTTCTTGGTTAATATTAACCCCTTAACTGTCACCGTCCCACAGGTGGGACGTTTGCCACTATATATTTAAAACAATAATATCTTAGTAAAAGCCTTAAGTAATATTGACAAACTATATATCATTTGAAAGCTTAAAATCTCTAGTTTTCATATTTGGTGGCTGTTTTCTAAAATAAATTACAGAGGAGCAGTAATTTATGAATTTGCAACAAGAATATTTCATATTCATTAGGAGTATTTAGGCCTTTATTTTGAAATAGCAACAAACATGAAAAATTATGAAAGATTGGTAGAAATCTCAGTTTGTTAACACCAAAAGATAACACCAATTCCATTTTATGAGAAAAAAAGGTCTGAAAATGTTTTAAATATGAAGAAAAATTTATGGATTCTCGATTTGTGATGTGGCTGCGAGCACATATATGGTATTTTTATGCATTTATTAGAGGTTGAATTCAAATCAAATACTGCCAAACCACCCATACTACTTCTGAATAGTATGTCTACTTCATAAATTGTATGAAAATTATGGAAATACATGGTTCAGATCACTCAAAACATATATGAAATGGAGGCGCCCTTATATGGTCAGTAATGGAGTCTGGTGTTCACCTAGTGAAAAGGTTTGGTACTACGCCCAAATAAAATCTTACTGAAAGCTCATTTTTTGAGATATCAACCTAAAATTTGGAACACAACTTGTTCAGATTTTTGGCTTTAGTTTTCTTTCAGTTTTAGAGTAAAACATATTTTGTAATATATATATTTTATATAAAATATTAATAATTATATTTTTACATTGCACAATTTCATAAACTTAAACTTATATAACTTATTTTATGTTTCATTTTTAATCATTTCTACACTTCTTAAATAATCTGGAAAATGTCTGGAAAAAAACAAGACCAACCATAGGTCCAAAGCATTCTTGAATTGCAACCATTTAAGTTTGGATAGTGATTTTTATGTCTATGCGAAAAAAGGGGGGGTGACAGTTAAGGGGTTAAGTTGTCATAACAAAGACATTTCCGTCTTTGTTAATGTCAAGTTGTCATAATCAAGACATTTTTGTCTTGGGTAATGTCAAGTTGTCATAACAAAGACATTTTTTGTCTTTGTTAATGTCAAGTTGTCATAACAAAGACATTTTAAACAATGTCAACTTTGCATTAAAAGTGTCATAATTTACCGAATGACACTTAATGACAACAGTCATAAACATTCATAAAGACTCCTTCATGTTTATGACAGGTGTTATGTCATGTTTATGACAGTGTCATGTCAGTCTTATGCACACCCCTTCAAATAAAGTGTTACCAAAAAATGTCTCAAGTATCTTTTTATTTTCTACAGGGAAACCTGATTCTGAAACTGCCATTGAGGTTGAATTCCATGTCCTCACTTTAAAAGCAATGTGTATTTTCTTTTTCTTTTAAAATACTGCTTCCTATCAAAGCGTGGATCCTATCCACCACTTTTCACACCTGTTCAAAAAGCCATAATGTTTCCATTTTGTTATGTTAGTGAATGAAATTACATACTTGACCTCTAAATCTTATCCAAACAAACATGTAAGACATGTTGCAGAGCACAGAGTTAAATAATTAAAAAAGCAGCGTAGCCTATATCATCTTATTTTCGTGCACAGGGATATCTTCTAAAATAGTAAGGGGCACACAGACTATGAATCACAATATGGTTTGGAAGTTATCAAGCATCACCAGAGTTCAATAGCAGAAGGGAAATAGTGTTTTAATTGTTGTTTGTTTACCTGAACACAAATAAGTCAATGATGATGATGAATTACTATTGTGAATACGGAGGAAAGGTCCTTGAAGATCACTCATGATCACAAAATCTCTCCAAACAGATTGGAGTTTTTCTATAGAGTATGATAGGCTTCCCAAGGCATAAAACATGATGCGCTGAAAAGATTTAGAGCCCACCGAGATAAATAGTGAGCTAACATAGGCTCAAACATCTGTATTTTGAGGGTGGATGGTTTTAGGTAAATTGCCCAGATTAGAACATTGACTTTGGAATTAGCATGACACTAATAAATGCAGCACCGCCAATAAAAGCCTTGGCAGTGCAATTATTTAACAACACATTCAGTCAATTTCTCAACTTGTGAGGACTCCATAATTGCCCTCATATCTTGTTAAGCCTATAATATTTTTTCTTTCCATACACTGAATATTCACAGTGTGAGCAGAACTCTGCAGTGCCTAGACTTTGGGGGAGGGGGGTTGGGTTAAATACTCAAGAGAGGCCAGCTGTGGTTGAGTCAGATCATTAAAAAAGGAAGAAAAAAGGGAATGGAGACCAAACACTCCACCACAAAGCTCAATCAACCCAATCATGAGGGCAACAAAACCTCTAGCGCTGCTTCATTTACAATTCACAATTTAGTTTGTCAGTGTTATTACAGATGAATCATCATAATCCTTTAGTTGTGTTAATTGCTGTTGTGTAAAAGTCATTGTTGAAGAAATTATTTTAAACAAACATTTTTAAAGTGGATGGTCTCTCATACAACAATGAAAGGCATACATCAGGAGAATAAAAAAGAAATTACATGAAGCCTCAAATATTGAGTCTTATTTACTCTCCATTGAAAATTCTTATTTTAGGTTTGACTGTAGTTTTCCAGGAAAATTGGGGAAAATATTAAGGTTATTAGTTCATCTGTTCTGCATATTTATATGGTGATTAGGGTTACCAGGAAAATAAGTGATAGTCTCAGTTTCTTAGAAAAATTGATACTCCCTTTTTTGTACCACATATTCAGTTTGGGTTTTAAGTATTCCACCGGTGGCAGGTGACAGTTGACCACATTTAAAATAAAACCAAAAAGCTAAACAGTCATAGTGTATGTCTGCAGTCATATGCATATAAAAAAAGATGTTCAAAAATGTATTTCAGATGCAATCACACCAGTTCCTATTCTAATTATATTCCTATTCTAAAGACCACAAGAACAAGTCCTCTGCACAGACCTATGACCAGCTTCGTCTCCATACTAATGTGATAAATCCGATCTTCAAACAAAAGGAACTTTATGAAATATTTGAATGCTACCAATCCACAATCTAATTTCTGACTTGAGATGCAGCTAATTGTGAACTTTCACCTGTCCTCTGTGTAGCTGTTTGTTTCTTTGTTCTAGTCTTTAAGTCAGTATCTAGTCCTAGTTTATTTTCTTGTCTTAGTCTTGGTGTACTGCCCTCAGCCCTTCAGTTCTGTTTTGCCCCCTCGTGGGTTTTGTTTTCTGTTTTTGTCATTAATAAATCCCTGTTGTGAGTTACATGCTGTCTGCTATTGGGTTCGTCCTTCTACCACATGACAGAAACAACATGATAAAAAAAAGTCCACGAAAACAGAACATAACCCTGACAATAATATCCATTATTACATTCTATAATAAAGTCTTTCCAAAAAAAGAAGACAGCCAACCAAACAAGGCCATACAACAAATTCAACCACAAAAGTGCAAATATAAAAATGCCAAATATATACTTATAACAGCCATACAAACATGTTAGTCTTAAGGTACAGTTTAGTAAAACTTACACCACGATGTATTGAAGACTTTGCAGGACATTTGTTTCATACACTCGATTTGTTTCTCATGATGAAGTGATGGAATTCTGAGGATGTGTGAGACTATAGCCAGCTTGAGGAGATCTTCTGCTTGAAGCCCTTCATCCTTTCAGCTCGTATAGCAGCTGGCCTGCCTTGATCTTCCTTCCTTGGCATCAGTGTAACCTAGCAACTGCCAGTGTTCAATCTTATACAGCACACGCCAAAGATGTCCCATTCTAATTCCATTTATATGTTTATAGATTTTTAAATGTGGCTTAATACTTGAATAAAGTCGTTATTTTTGTTTGTTTTTTTTTGCGCTCAAAAAGTATTCTTGTCGCTTGATAAACTTAAGATCTAGCCACTGTAGTCAGTTGGACTCTTTTAACGATGTCTTTAATGACTTTTCGGGGCTGACAGGTTACAATCTCTTAGAAGCCTATGGAGGAGTGATCCAGCTCTCAGATTTAATCAAATATATCTTAATTTGTGTTCCGAAGATGAACGAATGTCTTACGGGGTTGGAACGACATGAGGGTGAGTAATTACTGACAGAATTTTCATTTTTGGGTGAACTATCCCTTTAAGTGTCCAAATGATTTTGACCCACATTATTCATAGGCTCTGAAAGCAGTTTGAAAAAGCAGGTTTGAAAGCACTAGTGCAAATGCTGTTTTTGCATTTTTACTATTCTATTACATTTTCTATGATAATTATTTTAATCTATGATTGATTATTATCACCAAAGAAATCATAATTTTTTGTCATAAATTTCATTTTTCCCTTTTAAAAAAATAATACACTCCCAGGTTTAAAAGAAAAAAACATATATAACACTTTATTTAACAGTGTCTTTGTTACATTACATGTAATAACAGTAAATTATACATAATTAGCAACACTATTCAAAAGCACTGCAGAGATGTCAACCTCACTCATGCATTGCATTTGTCCACTTGGGAATCTTGACAACACCCATTGCATTTTAAGAGGGGTTAAACAGCTTTTAATATTCCTTGCTGAATCAGGCTCAGTTAAAGGGAAAGTGATATTACAAATCCCTTGCATTTTAAAAATAAAAAAATCCACACCATGGCAACATCCACAGAAAATGACGTATTCCCATTTAAGGCAAAAAAAAAAAAAAAAAAAAAAGAAAAAAAAAAAGGAAATTTACAAAGATCTCCAACTAATAATTTTTGTCCTGAAAACATGAAAATGAACAGCAGGAATGGAAAGTCAGCAAATTGCTTTTTAAAAATGTGCCATTGAAAGACTGCACTTGAAGCAAAGTAATGCTTCTTCTTTTTTAAAAGAAACACAAATCTGTAATCTGAGGCACTGTAATCTGCTCTGGCCCCCTTCCTGTTCGAAGGAGTGATGAGATAGTTAGTAGATTGTGTTCACTCAATGGCTGGTTGTCTAATTGGTGTCCGCAACATAATATAGAATTCATAGACAATTGGAAAAGTTTTTGGGGCAAGCCTGACCTGTTGAAAAGAGATGGTATTCATCCCACCTGGGATGGTGCTGCTCTTCTCTCTAGTAATTTGGCTCATAGTCTTAGAGATAAAACATGACAATCTGGGGCTCAGGTCAGGAAGCAGACAAACTGGCTAAACCGACCGTCTGCTAGCGGCCTCACGTCACCAAGGTCAGATAAATCTCATCACATAGAGACTCTTTCACCTAGATATCATCATATAGAGACTGTGTCTGTTCCCCGAATTTGGAAATCCAAAAAACTGCCAAACCTTTCTAAGGTTAAAAATCTAATTGATGTTCAACAAATAAAAAACAGATATAATACAGATGAGCAAACGATAAAGCTTGGGTTGCTGAATATTCGATCCCTTAATTCAAAATCGCTCATAGTTAATGATAAGATTAAAGACTATAACCTAGATGTGCTGTGTTTGACAGAAACCTGGCTAAAACCAAACGATTACATTACTTTAAATGAGTCCACTCCGCAAGATTATTGTTATAAACATGAGCCTCGTCCGAAAGGCAAAGGGGGAGGTGTTGCTGTAATTTATAGTAATATTCTCAAAACCACTAAGAAATCTAGTTTTAAATATACTTCTTTTGAAGTGTTGGTGCTTAATGTAAAAATTTATAGTGTAAACAATAAATCACGTTTGAGAATTCTGCTGGCTACTGTATACAGGCCACCAGGGCACCATAAAGATTTTATCAAAGAATTTGCTGACTTTCTATCAGAATTAGTATTGGCTGCAGATAAAGTCCTAATTGTTGGTGATTTTAATATACATGTAGATAATGAAAAAGATGCATTGGGATTGGCATTTAAAGACATTATAAACTCAATTGGAGTGAGACAACACGTGTCAGGACCTACTCATTGTCGTAATCATACTCTTGATCTAATATTATCACATGGAATAGATGTTGATGGCGTTGAAATTCTGCAGCAGAGCGACGACATCTCCGATCACTATCTAGTCTCGTGTAAATTACATTTAGCCAAGGCTGCAAAGCCGACTCCGTGTTATAAATATGTTAGACCTATCACTTCTGCCACTAAAGATTGCTTTATCAATAATCTTCCAAATCAGTTTCATAATCTCAGCATCCCAGATAGCTTAGAAGAACTTGATATTGCAACAGAAACTTTTAACTCTCTCTTTTCCAGCACTTTAGACACAGTTGCTCCGCTGCGCTTAAAGAAGATCAAAGAAAATAGTCCAACGCCGTGGTACAATGAGCACACCCGGGCCCTTAAGAGAGCAGCCAGAAAAATGGAGCGAAACTGGAAGAAAACAAAACTAGAGGTATTTCGGATTTCATGGAAGGAGAGCTCGATTGCTTACAGAGAGGCCTTAAAAGATGCTAGAACTAATTATTTTTCAACCCTATTAGAAGAAAATAAACATAATCCTAGGTATTTATTTGAACAAGTGACTAAACTAACGAAAAAGAAAGCTTCAAGCCCAGAAGTTTATAAGAAACACAGCAGTAATGACTTTATGAACTTCTTCACTTATAAGATTGATAATATCAGGGACAAAATTATAACTATGCAACCGTCTACTACAGTATCGCATCAGGGAGTATATTGTAGTCTCTGTGAGGAACATTTTGATTCATTTGTTGCTATAGGAGAGGAAGAATTTTGCAAAATTGTTAATTCATCTAAATCGACAACTTCTATGCTAGACCCTATACCGACTAAGCTACTGAAAGAGATGCTTCCAGAGGTCATAGATCCTCTTCTAGATATCATTAATTCATCTTTGTCATTAGGATACGTACCAAAAACCTTTAAGTTGGCTATGATTAAACCGCTTGTTAAAAAACCGCAACTTGATCCTACAGAATTAGTCAATTACAGGCCGATCTCGAATCTGCCTTTTCTGTCAAAGATACTAGAAAAAGCAGTATCCTTACAACTGTGTTCCTTTTTAGAAAGAAATAATATCTGCGAGGATTTTCAGTCCGGATTTAGACCGTACCATAGTACTGAGACTGCTCTCATTAAAGTCACAAATGATTTGCTCCTATCATCCGATCGTGGTTGTATCTCTCTATTAGTGTTACTTGATCTTAGTGCTGCATTTGATACTATCGACCACAACATTCTTTTAAATAGACTAGAAAACTATGTTGGCATTAGCGGAATTGCACTAGCATGGTTTAAATCATACTTATCTGACCGATATCAGTTTGTAGCAGTAAATGAAGAGATGTCTTATCGATCACAAGTTCAGTATGGCGTACCACAAGGCTCAGTACTAGGACCGCTGCTGTTCACTCTGTACATGCTACCATTAGGAGATATAATTAGGAAATATGGAATTAGCTTTCACTGTTATGCTGATGATACTCAGCTGTATATTTCTTCAAAACCTAACGAAACTTACCAATTCACAAAATTAACGGAATGCATAGCTGATATAAAAAATTGGATGACCAGTAATTTCCTATTACTAAATTCTGAAAAAACAGAGATTCTAATCATTGGACAAAAAACTTCCTCACCTAATAACCTAGAATACTGTCTAACACTTGATGGCTGCTCTGTTAAGTCTTCGACGTTAGTTAGGAACCTGGGTGTGCTCTTTGATACCAATCTTTCATTTGAAAGTCACGTGTCTAGTATCTGTAAAACCGCATTTTTCCATCTTAAAAATATATCTAAATTACGTCATATGCTCTCACTGACAAATGCGGAACAATTAGTTCATGCGTTCATGACCTCAAGGCTAGATTATTGTAATGCTCTACTGGGTGGTTGCCCTGCACGCTTATTAAACAAACTACAGCTAGTTCAAAATGCAGCCGCTAGAGTTCTTACCAGAACCAGGAAGTATGACCATATTAGCCCGGTTCTGTCAACACTGCATTGGCTGCCTATTAAACATCGTATAAATTTTAAAATATTGCTGATTACTTACAAAGCACTAAATGGTTTAGCTCCCCAGTACTTGAGCGAGCTCTTAACGCATTATAGTCCTTCACGTCTATTGCGATCTCAAAATTCTGGCCAGTTGATAATACCTAGAATATCAAAATCGACTGCTGGCGGTAGATCCTTTTCCTATTTAGCACCAAAACTTTGGAACAATCTTCCTAACACGGTCCGGGAAGCAGATACAGTCTGTCAGTTTAAATCTAGACTAAAAACACATCTCTTTGGCTTAGCATACACATAACACATTATAGATTTCTATAATTCAATGTTAGGCTGCATAGATTAGGCCAGCCGGAACCGGGAACACTTCCCATAATTCCTGATGTACTTTGTACATCATAAGAAGGATGGCGTCTACGCTAATATTAGTCTCTCTGTTTATCCCGAGGTTTACCGCAGACCGCCGGATCCAGGGCATATCCAGATCTGATGAAGGACCATCACATGGACACGTCGACACGCATTATCAGGGCTGTGAAGGTCCATGGACACCCACCACTCATCTCCTCACCGGCCGGATGACCCAACCCAACCAGATGAACTTGATAATATCGTGAAAGTTCTGATCCCATCTGACTCCTGGCATTATGCTGCCTAACTCATAATCATACACTGTTCATTCGTTGGCCAAAGGAGGACTGGCCCCCCGACTGAGCCTGGGTTCTCCCAAGGTTTTTTTCTCCATTCTGTCACCTGATGGAGTTTTGGTTCCTTGCCACTGTTGCCTTCGCCTTTTGGCTTGCTTAGTTGGGGACATTTAATTTTCAATTGAACAATACTATTACAACATTGTTTTCCTGTTATCTCTGTAAAGCTGCTTTGAAACAATTTGTATTGTAAAAAGCGCTATATAAATAAAGGTGACTTGACAAACACTGCACAGCTCTCTGCACTTGATTTTGTGTCCAACAGTTTATTTTTTTATATTTATGAAGTACTCTCCTCAAAACCAGATCAAAACAGTGTATTATGATGCCAGTTTTTCTCTCTCTCTCTCTCTCTCTCTCTCTCTCTCTCTCTCTCTCTCTCTCTCTCTCTCTCTGTGCTTTACAGAGTAAAGGAGATCTTTTAAAAGAAAAAAGGCTCATGAAACATGTCTTGCTGGAATAAAAAAAAAAGAGTTGTTAACAGCATAGCTTTCTTTTTGTAGTGGTAATGAGGATGTGCTCTTTTAAAAGGCTTCAATATTTATGATTCAGTCAGATTACAGTATTAACCTACCTTATGCAGCAAACATTTAATGTGGCAGGCAAAGCATCCATGCATAGTTAGCATATACTGTACAGAAAAAAACAGGACTATTTTTTTTATTTATTAAATAATTAAACATTACACCTCAGAAATGCTTTAAAAATTGTTAACCTCATAACGTGCAACTGAGAGTATGAAAGGAAAACTTTTCACGAATGACCTGTAATAATTTCTTGCCCCGAATGCACATTTGTCAGGTTCCCCACAGCACTTTAGAGACACGGGTCGAGGCTCAGCACAATCAGAGGGATTTAAAGCCGTCATCGAAAAACTCTCCATCCTTTTGATTCACTCGCTTCCACTGCCCACACATATAAACACTCACCGGCACACTTAGAAATAGCCTTTTATCCAGGGTGTTCAAAGTGCGTACGTGTGTATTAAATGTGGAAAGTGAGGTGGAAGCAGTCATGCTGCTGCTGAACAGCTTAGGGAACATTAATGCTCGATGTATAGAACTATAGGTGGAAAAATAACTTGCAGGGTCCTTACTTCAAGAGGCGTTCTTGCTGTGGCCGTGTTGTTGGTTTCCATCTCCTGTGTTAATTGATGGGAACCAACAGGAAGACACTATAACTATCAATGTATCTACACAAAATGCACTCACAGCTGCATCAACAGAGCAGTGTTTGCGGTGCATCTCTCTGCTTTACACTGTTTAGGACACTGAAATGAGCTTTTGAAGAGAGAACAATCCTTTCTCAGAGGCTGTAGGGGAACAACGCCTGCTCTTTATTGCTTAAAGAACTCTGTGTATCTGGTTTCTAGCACACACATCTAACTGTTTCCTGTGCAAGTAACTGTGTATATCGGAATCAATGATACTGATGTAGATGCACTTTGTTCGCCAGCTGAGAATGTTTAACCTGCATAATACTGAATATTATCTGGTTTTATTCAATGACCAAATTTGACAAAAAAGGCCACAATGGACCATCAAGATTGCTGAGAGGATTGTTGGTGCCTTAACCATAGTTAAACAAACATTATAAAATAAATGTTTTTCTCCAAAACTCGTTGTCCACAATTATTGGCATCTCTAGAATTATTTTATGAGTACAATTATATTTCTATTAATGTTAATATTTTTTTAGCACATCAGGGTGACTTAAGAACATGAAATTGTCTATGACTTCTTGTTTCACATGAGTATAAATATGAGGAAACACAAAGGCCAAATTCCCTTAATTCTCCATCACAATCGGTAAAAACCAAAGAATATAGTTCTGATGTGCAGCAAAAGATTGTTGAGCTTTAAAAATAGAAAGTGGCTGTAAGAAAATAGCTAAAGCATTGCCCATTTACACCATAAGGGCAATAATTAAGATGTTCCAATCAACTAGAAATGTTATGAATCTGCCAGGATGACGACGTGTGTCTATATTGTCTTAATGCATGGCGAGGAGGAAAGTTTGAGTGGCCAAAGACTCTTCAAGGATCACAGATGAAGAATTGCAGAGATTAGTCTGTCTTTGGCTCAGAAAGTTTTATCAAACAGCACCTACATCACCACATGTTGTTTGGAAGGGTTTCAAGAAAAATACTCCTCGCTCATCCAAAAACAAACTGCAGCACATTTAGTTGTCAGACACGTCTGGAACTTCAAAAGGGACCTGACTGTGGACAGATGAAACAAACAACAACAAAAAAAGCTTTTTGGCAGCAAACCCACAGGATGGGTTTGGTGGAAACAGGGATAAAAAGTACCCCATGTCCACGGTTAATATACTGCAGGATCTTTAATGTTCTGGGTCTATTTTTTTTTGCTGGAGGTCCTGGACATCTTGTTCAGATATATGGTATCATGGATTCTAGCAAATACCAACAGATTTACTTTAGTATATTTCAGATGTGGTGTCAATTAATTAAAATAATCTGATTTGACACTGCAAGAACTGGAGAAGTGTGGTGTCATTGCTAAGCATTTGTTAGTTTGTTAAAACATAAAATCACAAACATGAGTTCTGTACAGACATGGTAGTGCTTTATTAAGGTTTGTAACAGTGGGCGGAGTCATCTACTCTTCCACCAGTGGTGGTGGAGAAAGCTTTAACTGGAAGTTCTCGCTGTGATAAATACTTCCTGTTCCTGGAGGGGCAGGATTCGACAGACCGGCCCTCTCATTGCCGTGAGAATGAGTGAGTTCTGTCAGAACGGCAAGCTGAAAAACAAAGAAAACAGAAATGAAAAGTGTTGCAGGGCAAATGTAGAAATAATAGTTCAAATAGTAATTGATTACAACAAAAATCAACAACAATAATATTAATAATATTTTATAATATTAAAATATATACAAATATTAATATATAGTAATTAATATAATAATATTAATATGTTAATAATAATTATTATCATCAAAATATTTTCATTAATATTGAGTAAGACAGCACAGTTAGTGCACAGAAACATTTGGAGAAAAAAAGAGATCTGTGAAAATCTCGCATATGCTGCCATATATGAAGCTAGTTGCCATGTGGCCAACAAGTAAAAATGATAACATTTTAACAAATGCATAGTGTTAAAAGCTTTTTACTTTGCCTCAACGTGCTTTCCCTTTCAGAGATAAATGAGTGAGTTATTCTGCGGCCCTCTAATAAAAACGTATTTTTTTACTTGTTTATTTATTTATTTGTACACAATTTATCTGCACACGACTGCTAAGGTTTGGTCATTTTGTTTTTGATTTTGTTGGCTGAGTACAAGGTCAATGTCTTCAAATGTAGGGTTTATTGCCCCATTACACCCGGCATTCACCCCAAAATATTTTTTTTTGTCAATGCTTACCTTCATGTCATTCCAAAACCGTTTTAATTCCTTATAATTTGATATTTTATTGTCAATGTTCAGCAAATGATGATGGTTACCATCATTCTTTAAAATATCTCCATGTTCCACAGAAGAAAGAAAGTCATACAGGTTTGGAATGACATGAGGATGAGTAAATGATGATGAGTTAGTTGAAGTTATGAAGTAAAATGGGTTCCACCACACAGTGAGAAACACAGAACAGTGTAAAAGACCTAAATGCAGACTCCCCCCACCCAACCCCCTCTCATTAGCAGTACTGGCCTGTCAGAGTCATTCATTAATGTGTATTTTCAGCAGGGACCTTGTTATGGCCAGAGCAATCAATGTGCATTTAACCAAACTGCATGAATCAAACGGCATAATCTATCCTTCTCTCCCCAGCTTCACTTTGAAGACCTCCTTTGCATCTTTACCTTCTCCTTCCCTCTTTGATCTCACTCATATTTCCCTTTCCTCACTCCCATCCACTCCCACTCGAATCATTTCTTTTTCTTCATGTGGACAAACCAACTTGCGGGCCATAAACTAATTTAATTTCAGTCCTTTTCTGTCTTTCTTCTGCTGTTTATCAGCAGTCTTTAAAACAGACTACCATTTATAAGCCCTAGTTCCATTTCTTTTTTCTTTCGTTTCCCTATCTCAACCGGACACCTGCTAAGCGAATGCCACGTAGAGTGACAGGGATAAAAGCAAATACAGACACAGAAAGCACGTCAGTGGCTAATCAGAACCCCCATACTGTTAGCAAACAGGCTAATCACAGAGTATGAAGTCTGGACACATCTAATTCCAGCAACAGTCTCTCTCTTTCTCTCGATCATACTTTACTATGAGCAATTTTCCACTCTGTGGAAGAGCCTAGCATTAGATACTATGGCAACCATGTTTCACTTTCAGTTTTTACTACAGCTATAGGATAAACATATAGACATGTTTGTTTGTCTGTTTGTTTAAGGAAGAAATAGTTGCTTCTATAAGAAAGAGAACTACAACATATCTGTACGTGTATTCATGTGTTGTACTTCTGAATGTGTCAGCTTGTAATGGCATTTCAGGTTGAGTCATATATGGAGGCGCTGTATGAAAAGTACGCCTCGCCTTTGTGAGAAAACTATGGTGTATGATTTTATTACAGTGGTGGAAAGCTCTCAAAGTGTTGAATATAAAAAAGGGCAAATACAATGCTGTGTGCCTACTGTAAATACCATACATGGATAAGGGTGAAAGGTGTGACAAAGCAAGCAATTTTCCAGAAGTGCCATTTCACATAGATATCGAGCTGTTGATATTACTGGAGTCCGAGTACAAGGGAACTAAAAAAAAAACTTGCTAGGGGTCTGAAATACAGTAATTCATATTTCTTTGGAAATTCTTTGTTGTACAACATTTTCTAACAATCACACTTGTGAGTTGAAGAATTTTGAAAAATTCTAGAATTTTGTATTCTAGTGTGTGGGAGATAATTAGTAATACAGTATATCAATATTTCTATGTGTGTTCATAATGATTAATATTATGCTGCAGGTAGACTTTCTCTCTCATCCGGTGTCTGGTTTGACGAGACATTCTATTTGGCCCTGGGATGAAGACATGAGAGAAAACAAAGACAAAAAAGGAGAAAACTAAATCACTATGCTCCCTCATGTGCCCTCACTACAGAAATATGTTTCATGTTTTTTAGAGCTCCACCACGGCGGAGATTGAACTCACTCCCCAGCCAGAGTGCACTATCTCAGGCTTGAGTCACTGCCTTGAAGGCCCTGGAGCTTTGAGACAACCGCAACTTTTTTTAAGAGCTTGGCTTCAGAGTCAATATCAACATGGGCTTTATTCGTGCCCAGGAGAGGTGGACACTTTTCAGAAAAATCAGCTCGTCTTTTCCTGGAGGTTTCATGTTTTTCAGAGCTCCACCACGGTGCTTGGATATTTCCCGGAGAGGGTGATGCTTAATTGAGGGTGATGCCATGGGATGCTTTGAAATGAGAAAATCATGACCGTTCAGATAATTCACTCAAAATTGAAAATCTGACATTTTCATCAAACACAAATTAAGATATTTTTAATGAAACCTGAGAAATTTCAGTTCCATTGAAAGTATATTCAACCAAAATGTTCAAGCTTCAAAAAGTTTTTAAAGACATAAATAATAAAAAATAATCCTTGAGTATTCTGCAGAAACATGATTGCTTTATGATGAACATATTTCATTTCAGCTTTAAAGCTACACTGTGTAACTTTTTTAGTTTATTCTTAGCTAAAAACACTTAGTTCTTTCAAAAATATATGTGCTCATTAATGTATATTTACTTTGTTCAAGTAATAAAGTATTCTCGTGAGTGTATAATATGCCATTGAAAATACATACGGGTAAGGGGTTCTAATGTCGGTCGCCATGTTGCCCCTCCATCTTGAAAGTACATTAGCCAAAGAGGGACAATTCAAGCTTCGCCTTTCGCGTTTTAACACTCGATGGCACCGTGTCGAATATGGACGAGGTCGTACTGGAAGCCATGTTAATCTTGGATCTTATTGGCCACCGTAGGAGTTAAACCGAAATCGGAATTGAGAAGAACAGAAACTAATATTCACTGGATAGTCAGATATCTTTTCACTGCTAGATGGGGGTAAAAATCACACAGTGTAGCTTTAAACACAAACTATAAATCTACTTTTTAAATTTTAAAGATCAGATATTTTAGGTCATGTGAAAACCAATTATTTTAACAAAGATGAAACAGGTTTAAGTAGTCAAAAGTGCCCCTAAAACAAAACACCCATATAGTCTATCAAATGCCTTTCTCCATCCTCATTCTGTCCTTTCACCTCTCTTCAATCATGTCCTCCTCATTCATTTACTTCAAACATCCTCCACCAATTCATTGCTTCTGATATTTCATTACCCTTCCATCCTTCCCTCTCAACACAATCCCTTTCCTTCAGCTGGATTTCTCTCTATCGCACACTTGTCTCATCACTCTCCATACATCTCTTTTTCCAGCCTTCATCTGTCTTCTTCCTGGAACTGCGGCATTGAAGGGAAATGGACCAACTGGGACCTCAAAGAGAGCAATCAAAGCTCATCCCAGACAAAGCATCAGAGACACCCTGACAACCTCCCACACACACATACAGATTTCAGAGAGGCTTTTAAACAAGGCACACACAAACATGAACATAAGCCATACACATCTTTCATTTACTCCTGGTCAAAATCAAATGTTCCAGTAAGCTTAATCAGCAGGTCCAGAATGTTCAGACAGCACTTCAAAACATACACACACACACACAAAACACACACACACACACACACACACACACACACACACACACACACACACACACACACACACACACACACACACACACACGTTCAATCTGTTCAGCTCAGTTTCTTAATGCAAATCCAAATTTCATAATCTCCACACAGACAATGGAACAACGGGAGACAGTAACCACACATGCACAATCGCACACCTTGTCTGACGCTCTGGTCTTTTTTCCTATCCACTCATCCTCTGAAACCATTTTCGGTTTAATTAAAGAGCTCAGAACAGGGCTGTGCAGTTCTGCTGTGTTAATTATGGGAAGTCTATTGGGAATGTGTATGTGTGTGTGCTGACCAAACAGTTCTAATAAAACTCTTGAGGACGCTTGTGTGAGTAACTGAGGGATTGGCACAAAAGACTGATGTGTTTACCCGAATCTCAGCCTCATGGGAGATGGCCATGTCAATTCATGTCCCACCCTAAAGCTCTGCAGGAAAAACATCCACTGTTCAAGTTTGTGGTCGGTAGGATTTTTTTGTTTTTTTTTTAAACTTTTTTTATGCACATACAATGCTGCATTTACATTAATATGGTCACAAATTACAATTTCAAAATAAAACTGTAATATCAGAATCATGCACTATAAAGAGAAAGGCACTAAAATGGATGAGAAGGTGGCTTATTTTTCAGATATTTTTGGATGGAGTGAGATGGGTGCTTGAGGTACACAGGGACAGTGAGGGAAAAGTGAAGCAGGCCAAACGTACACTACAAAAAGTCACATATTTAAAGACAAATGTCTGGATTTTAATTACCAGAACTACAACTGTCAAAGACAGTGAGGCAAACGGCTCAGTAGAGGAAGCTACAGTACAGAGTGAAGACATTCAAACAGAAAAAAAAAAACAAACAATAAATTGAATCACTAAGATAAAAGGGTTGTGTTATGAAATATGTCAAATTGTCCCTCAGTGTTTTGAGGAGGGAGGCCTGAGGATCTAAAGTTTCTGAGGATTTTTTCTTTATCTTTATCTCTTTATCTCACTTATTTCAATTACTCTTCCAGCTTTGATCAAACTCGGAGTCTTTGATGTTTGGTTGTTTGTTCTGAAATCTCGTATTAGTTCTGAAGCATAATGCACAATATATAAAATAATAATAAAATAATAGCATGTAATGCTATCTAAGTATATATATATACACACTAAATGTTTGCTGAGATGTGAGGGGTGTACTCACTTTTGTGAGATACTGTATACTGTATATCTTCTCAGTATATATTTACTGTCCTCTGAAAATAACTCAACATACAGTCATTATTGTCAAAATAGCTGGCAACAAAAGTGAGTACACCCTAAGTGAACATGTCAAAACTGTCTAAGTGTCAATATTTTGTATGAGCACTATTGTTATCTAGCACTGCCATAAGGCGCCTAGGCATGGAGTTCACCAGAGCTGCACAGGTTGTTGCTATGATCCTCTTCCACTCCTCCATAATGACATCCCGGAGCTGCCAGATGTTAGACACATGGGTCTTCTCCACCTTCCGCTTAAGGATGACCCTCAGGTGCTCAATAGGGTTCAGGTCTGGAGAAATACTTGGCCACTCCATCTCCTTCACCTTCAGCTTCCTCAGCAAGGCAGTTGTCATCTTGGCTGTGTGTTTGGGGTCGTTATCATGCTGTTTGGCCGTTTCTGAAGGGAGGGCATCATGTTCTGCTTCATAATGTCGCAGTACATGTTGGAATCCATGTTTCCCTCAATGAAGTGCAGCTCCCCAGTACCAGCAGCACTTATGCAGCCCCAGAACATAATGCTAAAAACGGCATGCTTGACTGTAGGCGAGACAATTTTTTTGGTACTCCTCACCAGAGCATCGCCACACATGCTGGACACCATCTGAGCCAAACAAGTTTATCTTAGTCTCATCAGACCACAGGACATGGTTCCAGTAATTCATGCTCTTGGACAGGTTGCTTTCAGCAAACTGTTTGCTTTCTTGTGAGCCAGCTTCAGAAGAGACTTCCTTATGTGACAACGGCCATGCAAACCGACTTGTTGCAGTGTGTGGCGTATGGTTTGAGCACTAAAAAGCTGAACTTTCGCTTCTACAACATCTTAAGCAATGCTGGCAGCACTCATGCGTCTGTTTTTTGAAGCAAGCTTCTGCGCCTGACGCACAGCACGAGGACTCAACTTCTTTGATGGACCCTCGCAAGGCCTATTCTGAGTGGAACCCGTCTTGGAAAACCTCTGTATGACCCTGGCCTGGCCTGTACGGTAACTCAGTTTCAGGGTGTCACCAATCTTCTTATAGCCTTGGCCATCTTTGTGGAGAGCAACAATTCAAATTCTCAAATTCTTAGAGAGTTCTTTGCCATGAGTTGCCATCCAGCGGTCAGTATGAGAGAATTGCACTCAAAGCACAAATTTTAACCGCTCTAATACAAGATACAACAATTTGTATGGTCCTGTCAAGCAGACAAAAACATGAACATGATGAATAGGACATGTGGCTTTGCATGGTTAAACGACATACAGCTATTTTGACAATAATGGCTGTATGTTGAGTAATTTTCAGAGGACAGTAAATATATACTGCTATAGAGCATCACAGTCCCGCTCACAGCCCGAGAGAGCTTTGGTGCCGGAAGTAAATTTCCCATTCATTTCTCCCATTGACATTTGGAAAAATCCGTATCTAAAAGTTTTAGAGCATGTCTGAGGATAACCAGCTACGGCTGAACTCATAAGCATACACCATATCATTTTGAGTGAAAATACGAAGATAAAATCCAAAAAAGTCAAAGGTACAAGACTGTGTACATATTTTCATTTCCGAGTGAAGGAACGACTCATCCCATAAACCACAGCGCCTCACTGAAGTCGACTGAAGCCACAACCGCGAAAGAGCCTTTTGAGCGATTTCCAAATCTGAGACGGCCACGCAAACTTTTTCCTCCAGTGAGTTTTATATAGTGAATGTACAGGGAAACTCCTTTTCCTCGATTTACTGAAGCTTATGAGTATTATCTGCACAGCTAGCACATTCAGCATCTGGCTCGCTCATAGGCTGGCTGTGCTGGGGCAACTGCACATCCAATGGCGCGGCGCCTCTGACGTGAGACCAATGAGCTAGCCCTACGTCATTACACGATCTTCAGTCTTCACGGACCTTCGCGGGGTAACCAAAACTTCCTCACCTAATAACCTAGAATACTGTCTAACACTTGATGGCTGCTCTGTTAAGTCTTCGTCGTCAGTTAGGAACCTGGGTGTGCTCTTTGATACCAATCTTTCATTTGAAAGTCAGTGTCTAGTATCTGTAAAACAGCATTTTTCCATCTTAAAAATATATCTAAATTACGTCATATGCTCTCACGGACAAATGCGGAACAATTAGTTCATGCGTTCATGACCTCAAGGCTAGATTATTGTAATGCTCTACTAGGTGGTTGCCCTGCAGCTTAATAAACAAACTACAGCTGGTCCAAAACGCAGCCGCTAGAGTTCTTACCAGAACCAGGAAGTATGACCATATTAGCCCGGTTCTGTCAACACTGCATTGGCTCCTATTAAACATCGTATAATTTAATATTGCTGATTACTTACAAAGCACTAAATGGTTTAGCTCCACAGTACTTGAGCGAGCTCTTAATGCATTATAGTCCTGCACGTCTATTGCGATCTCAAAATTCTGGCCGTTGATAATACCTAGAATATCTAAATCGACTGCTGGCGGTAGATCCTTTTCCTATTTAGCACCAAAACTTTGGAACAATCTTCCTACCATTGTCCGGGAAGCAGACACAGTCTGTCAGTTTAAAACTACACTAAAAACACATCTCTTTGACCTAGCATTCACATAATACATTATAGACTTCGATAATTAAATGTTAGGCTGCATAGATTAGGCCAGCCGGAACCGGGAACACTTCCCTTAAATCCTGATGTACTCGTTACATCATAAGAAGAATAGCATCTACGCTAAATTAGTGTCTTTGATTTATCCCGAGGTTTTCCTGCAGCCTGCCGGATCCAGGCCGTTAACCAGATTTGACGAAGGACCTTCGCCTGGACCCGATGACAACGCAGTGCTGAAGTGCCAACTAGCCTCTCCCTATGGGGATCCCTATTCCACTCTACAGATAAAGCGCTATGAAATTACGGTTTCGAGTCCCTACGCCGAATTGATAAAATAAAATTTGCGTCAAAATTTATAGGCAAGACAAGTAGTTTGTTTAGGCATGGTTTGTAGCGAATTACGAACCTGCGCACACATATATTCAAACGCACATAACTATAGAATCAATTCTTAACGTGCATGTGAACGCCATCAGCGTTTATCACAGGTTCGCGTTTAAAGTCTATTTAGAGAGAACGGCGTCGTCTTAGCGGCCCCTAATTTAATAACAAATGATCATTTCGACGAAAGTGAATCAATCAAAACTAACTTTAGCTGGAAACAACATATTCAAGAACCGCTATAAAACCAAACCATTCTTTGTTACCTTAAATTATATGTTTGTCTCTGTAAAGCTGCTTTGAAACAATCTACATTGTTAAAAGCGCTATATAAATGAGGATGACTTGACTTATCCAGACACTTACACAACTTCCACCAATCAGATGCATCACTGTGGGCTTGTGGGATTGTTCAGGATTGTGGGTAATGAAGTACTTATCCAAGACATTGCGAATAAAAGGCATTTATCTCAAAACAAGGTTAGTGCCCCATGAACTTTTAAAGTTTATATGAGCATATACAATCGCTTAGTACAGCCTAGCTGGTTTTAAGTCTACCATGTATGGTTACGTTTTTATGGCTTATACCCCAATTGTCAATGGAGAAATTGTATTGAATTCTTACTTCCGGCACCGGCTGTGGGCGGGACTGTGATGCTCTATACAAGCAGCATTGACTACTCTAAAATATATTCAACTTTCATTTCTATAATATTGTCCCTTGAGAAGATATACTAAAATGTTTGCTGAAATGTGAGGGGTGTAGTCCCTTTACTGATACTGTATACACATATAGACTTGTATTAATGCTATGCGTGTATTCATACTCGTACTCAGTGCGCACATGAGTTTGTTTGTTCATCTCCCTAAAGCTCACTTTGGAAGGAACGTCAAGCCTAGTGTAGTTTGATCCTCATTAATGAGAGTGTGACACACAAAAGCACATACACAAACAGACTTCAGGATGTCACATACAGCGGACAAACAGAAACGGCATGGACCAACGGATCTGACAACAAATGGTCTCTCTGTCTCTTTTTTAGGATGTCTATGTACTTTGCTCTCATGGCTGAGGACAGATGTTAAGATTGAGAGTGTGATAAGGTGATACTGGATTACAGCAGTGACTTCCTATTTCTTCAGAGGATTAGGGTCATAGATTGCAACTGCAACATCACATTCCAGTATCAATGATGGTGAACAGAGTCTGGCTGATGATATGAACAGATTTTTCAATAGATTTGACGGCCCCACATCACTCCAGCCTCCCCACCTGGTCTGCTGACTATCACTGCTTCCGCTCCATCTCTTCCTCCCCTTCTCTTAAACACACTCTTTATCACTCTTTTCTCTTTAGTTCCTTTTCTCCACCTCCTACCCCATCAGCAGCCCTGCCTATTATTCTATATCCAGCTCAGGTCAATAGGATATGGGCGGACTGAAGCCAAGGAAAGCAGTGGGACCTGATGATATCAGTCCAAGGCTACTGAAGACCTGCTCTGCAGAGCTATGTGGTATTTTAACACACCTGTTCAACCTCAGCCTGCTTTTACAGAAGGTCCCAAGGTTGTGGAAATTATCTTGCCTGGTCCCTGTTCCAAAGAAAAATCATCCAACCCATCATGATGACTACAGACCGGTAGCTCTCACCTCACATGTCATGAAGACGTTTGAGAGATTAGTCCTTCGCTACATCAGGACTAGTGTGTCAACTCAAATGGATGCTTTACAGTTTGCATATCAGCCCAACATCAGTGTTGATGATGCCCTCATTTATATGCTGCAGAGGGTGTATACACACTTGGACACGCTGACGCATCTGTGAGGATCAATTTTTTGACTTCTCGAGCGCCTTTAATACCATTCATCCTGGACTGCTAGGGGAGAAGATGGGAAGGATGAAGGTTGGCTCCATCAATAGTCCTGTGGTGTTTGGACTATTTATCCCTCAGCCACAGTATGTAGGCCTGCATAACAGTGTCTCAAGCACTGTTCTTAGCAGCACAGGGGTGCCACAAGGAACTGTGCTGGCTCCGTTCCTGTTTACCATCTACACAGCGGATTTTCAATACAACACCAACAGGTGCCTCTTGCAGAAATTCTCAGATGACCACACTGCCCTACAAAGGCAAAAGACCTTAACTCGCTAGAGTGTGGAACTGAGAAAAATTATTTTAAAGATTTTTAGTTGTCCCGCCAAATTAATTATAGGTAGGACACTGGAAATCTGGCAATTAGATGTTTAAGTAATGAAAATTATCTAAATAAAAAAATCTTGAGCTCAAACTTGATTTTTGACCACTATTTTAAAGTTACTGTACTCTGCCTTTGTATTGTAAGCAAAAAGTGAGAAGTCATGCCAAGGCAAAAGGCAGTAACTTCCACATTATCAATATTTGGTTGCTGATCACCATTAACAAAATCATTATATTAACACCTGTATAAAATCTAGTGATCATGGCATTTATTTTGAATGATTTACAATTAATTATAGCCATCTTATTGTGCTTTGGTTGCATTCTGGTGGCCCTATTAATATATTAGACATGACAAAATACCTCCATAGCGGTAAAGGCTATCTTCAATTGGTACCGAGTGGCATAAGACTTGCTAAACACGCGTTCAAAATGATCACGATAAAACAGATCCTCGCGCACATTCGACCCGGAGACTGGTTTATAGCGGTGGATCTGAAAGAAACATACTTTCATGATAGGCTGCTTTCACAGACGCTTACCGAGATTCGTGTTCAAAGGTGTCACGCTCCTCGTCCGTTCACGAAAAGTAGCCTACGCAGTGCTTTCCCCCTTGAGACTCAGTAGGGAGCGCGTTCTGGACTACCTCCTAGACAACTAATGGATTTATAGCACAACCTTCTGTGTTCTGCGTCTTTTCAGTATGCGGTGGTTTCAGCTGTCTGCCCTATTAATGTGCTCGTGCACTTCGCTCGTTCCGCGGATTTATTCCGGACGCTGTGATTGTATAACCTGCTTTTAACAGCTGGTCTGATGTTGTATGCACCAATAAACCCTTGGGCTTCATTATTATCACTCCCTGTGATATATTAGTCCCGAATCGGCTCGACCGTGTTCAGCGCGGTGCTGAAGGCGCCTGCAAAGTTTTGGCACTCTGCCAGCTAGATGCATGATTGTTTCAACCAGGTTCGGTACCCGAACTGGGTGAGGCGGGGCTTTAGTTCTTTGTTTTCACCTGCTACGGCATGTGTAACATTTTTCTGTTAACTCTGCATATATCCTTCGCAATCGATATCGCACGTTTGTCAATGGAGCGGGTTAAGAGCATCTGACCGCATAGTGCAGGACAAAAAGAGTTACAGGGACTGATGGCAGCTGTAAGTACACAGGCTACATCGTAATTTAAATTTTAATGGAGAGTAAAACAAAGGCAGAACACCATATAATCTGATAGGTAGCATTATTTGATAGAACGCCGGCACCGTAACTTCATATTGACGCGCGGCTAAACAAAGGCAGAGTGCCGTAACTCAATATGAGCGTTCCAAAACAAAGCCAAAGAGCGGTAACTGCTGTTACGGTGTTCTGCCTTGGTTTCTCATGGGCTTTTGGAAGTTACGGTTAAGACAACCCATTATTTTCTCGAAAAAAAAAAAAACGGAATTGACTCAAGATACTTATCCACATGATAAAGCAGGTCTTGAATGTGCCAAAAATATAAATAACTCAATTTCGACCAAAAACGAAGTTACGGTCTTTTGCCTTGTTACGGCACCACAGTTGTCGGCCTTATAAGAGGTGGTGATGAGGAGGAGTACAGAGGAACACTCGACAACTTTGTGCAATGGAGTGCAAAAAATCCTCTCCATTTGAATACCCCAAAAGATGGTTGTGGACTTCAGGAGGGGGAGGAGGAGGATCCAACCAACACCTATTACCACCGGGGGCACTGAGGTGGAGCTGGTGATCAATCACAAGTACCTTAGTGTGCAGCTTGACAGTAAGCTGGACTGGAAGAGCCATATGAAGGAGGTGTACCGCAAGGGGCAAAACCAACTTTATTTTCTATCAACCCTTGCTCTGCAGTGTCTAACAAACAGTGGTGGCCAGTGCTCTGTTTTTTTGCTGTGGCTTGTTGGTGAGATGGCGTCCGCACAGCAGACAGAAACAGAGTGGACAAGCTCATCAAGAAGGCCGGATCGGTGGTTGGGGCTGAACTAGAAATGGTTCAGCAAGTGGCAGAGGCCAGAACATTGAATAAACTAAGATCAATATTGACCAACCCTGCACACCCAATCCACCACCTGAAGGTGATAAACAACAACACCTTCAGTCAAAGACTGATGACATATTGTTATTGTGAATATTGTATTTTAACTTAACTTATGGATATGTTCTGAGTGAATGTATGGTGTTGGCTCTGTCTTGAAGCTGCCGTGACACTGTAATTTCCTGCAAAGGATTAATAAAGGATCTATCCAACATGATCAAACTGATTGAATAGGTTTGGGCTGATTGGAATATATTATTAAACTGGAAAAGAGCATCAACAGCAAATGGAGTATTCAGTAGGCCACAATGGTTTCCTTTACAGCTACAGATAAAGATCTGACTGCACTTACATGTGCAAAATGCAAACTGTCAAATAACAATAAAAATAACTTTCCATTACTTACTAAATTTTTAAAACATGTAGTGGAGTTGCAATATCTGTTTTGACAATAACAATATTTAAAAAATGTAATATTTATGGGAAGACCAGCTACACAGTACACATATAATCCAGTTGGACACTCTGGTTGACACTCTAACATAATAGGCAGAGGCAGTGTGTAGCTACTACACTTAATATTCAGTAATATTATAGTTTTGACTGCACTGACACTAGAGAACAAAACCTGAAGTGAATCGAGCTGGTCGATTAGAGCATTATTTTCTGCAGAGCTGCTGTATAGCTGATTCAAATTTGTTTCATAATTGATGAATTTGCATCATAGGCACTGTTATTGAACTGAATTGAATTAACATTGAACTGACTCAACTTGAATGATGGCACTATTGTCTTCTGTAGAGCTGCTTATAGTTAAATTAAACTAATTTCATAACTGAACTTAAAGTTATTTAACTGAAACAAATTAACATTTCACTGAATTGAGCTGAACAATGACACTAATAACTTTTTTTATAGCTGCTTTATAGCGGCACTGAATTCAGTTTGCATCATTTATCATTATTTTTCTGTTTATCACTGAAAAGCTGCTTTGAAACAATCGATATTATATAAAGTTCTTTTTAAATAAAGGTGCCTTGACTCGACTTGCCACACAAAATAATGGCGAAAGAGATTAAAGCAAGCAAGATGCTCAACCTGCACCCACAAAAAGTCAGCTCGCTAGTGTGGGACTAGACTACTGTGATGGACTAGGGTAATCCAGAAAAATAATATGAAAATAATTGGTAAACAATAATCCAGAAAAATTATTTGGTAAATAACTGTACATTGTTGATTAAATCGAGTGAGCAAATTGCACAAGTGCGATGACTGTCGTCTTTCTTAAAATCATGTGAGCACAAGGAAAAGAAAATTCACAAAAGAACTTGCAATACAGTGCTTTGCAGCAGACATATCACCCCGTAGCCCAAGACTGGGTGTCCACTGAAGCTAGGAAGGGTTGAGCCAGCTCAGTACCTGGATGGGAGACGTCCTGGGAAAACCAGGTTGCTGCTGGAAGAGGTGCTAGTGAGGCCATCAGGGAGTGCGCTCACCCTGTGGTCTGTGTGGATTCTAACGCCCCAGTATAGTGATGGGGACACTATACTGTAACAAGCACCGTCCTTCGGATGAGACGTTAAACCGAGCTCCTGACTCTATGTGGTCATTAAAAATCCCAGCAAAGGATATACTGATTGGCTTTATCACTGTCTCCTCTCCACCAGTAAGCTGGTGTGTGGTGGGCTTTCTGGCGCAATATGGCTGCCGTGGCATCATCCAGGTGGATGATGCACATTGGTTGAGGAGATTCCCCCCCTACCATATGTAAAGTGCTTTGAGTGCAGAAAAAAAAGTACTATATCTTTTTATTTTTATTTGTGTAGCAACATTTAATACAACAGATGTTGCAAAGTGCTTCACAATTACAAGATCAAACACTTAAGGCCCCAATATACATCAAGCAAAATCTAGGAACGAACTGATGTGATGTCATTTCGAACAAAATCAGACTAAAACTAACTGCGTTTGGAGCATTCCGGAAAAGTTCGTTCTGGCTGGTAAACACCTTTGTACTACCATTGATTGGTGGTCAGAAAAGATTTCAATGGAAAGAAGGTGGAGCCTCCGCGCTACCTACCTACTCGCCACCAATCAAACACACAAATACACATAGAAACAATTCATGGAAGTTCATGGCATTTAAAAGATATGTTTTTAACATAGCTTTAAACTTAGGCAATGAATTGGCTGATCTAACAGAGAGGGAGATCGTTCCAGATTTTGCCACCAACTCTGAAAAAAAGCTCTGTCGCCCTTATGTTTATATTTTTCTTGCAACACAGAGTATTCTTTGATTCTCCGATCTCAAAGATCTGGAGTTTAGGCTAACAGCATACTAGAAAGGTAAGCAGGAGCCAGATTGTGTAATGCGTCAGATTTAGACTGTAGACACAATAGTCATTGCTCAGCCATCAATTCCATGATAAAGCGAATTGCAGTAGTCCATTCGAGTGAACCACTTTGATTCATCAAAGTGAAATAAATGATTACTTACAGATTAACCTTATTACATACTTAACTGAAAGTAGATAGTGAAAATGTATTTATATCATTAAAAATAATATAATTGTCAGAGCACCTCCAAATGCATTTTCAGTGATCATATCACCGATGAATCCAATCATAATGAGTCTTGGATATATTTATGCCTTTAAAGTGTTCAAGTGTTATCTGATCATCACAGAAAACGAATATTAATTACGGGTGTAAATAGGGACAATGTGGCGTCTCTTAATAAAGGGCACATTTAACTTAAATGCTGTATGACACTAAGGAAACTTAGATGTAGCCAGCGGCATTTAGATGACATAAACCTTCATTTGATTCTGCTGAGTGTATGTGGGAGTGTACATGTGGGTGAGAGTATATTTGAGTGCATCTGGGTGTATGTGAAGGATAGAGAGCTATGAGTGGAAATAAAGGCATGAATATGGTTCAATACTACAGCTCTCTAATCTGGAAAAAGTATATATAAAAATAGAGCTAAGGGGGAGGAGAATGGCCACACACACACACACACACACACACACACACACACACACACACAACACACACAACACGCGCGCCACGCACAAATACTGACCAAGTAAAATACTTATGTGAAGTCATTCAGATTTTCTGTCTGATAAGTGTTGACCCATCACCAGAAAGACTCAATGACTCCAGTACACAAAGGCAACACATACACACACATTGTATTGCGTAAAAATCTGCTCTTATGCAATAATCTTGTAAAACACTGACACATTTATTCTTAAATGAAGACCAAGACTACACTGAAAATCCCACAAAATGGGCAATATAGCTACAGTTCAAGAGTTTACATATCCCTTAGAGAATCTGTTCAGCACTGTTCAACGTCAGCACAAAAAATAGATATTTATTTATTTATTAATGCTGTACTTGATTTAATTCCATAAGACAAATAAATAAAATATAAATTAAATAATGAGGTTATAAAAGGTTATTAGTATCATGCACTGCCTCCTTGATTATCAATGACTGCTTGCAGCTTTTTGCAATAGTGCAAAAGTCCTGAAGCTGGATCTCAACATCATTGAGCCACTGTGGGGAGTAACTTGAACAGCACGCAAGACACGGAAAGTGAAAAGCCCAAGTACCTGGGGGCTTTTTTCCAAGAACAGCGGGCAACTTCGATGCTCAGGACAAACCAGGGGCTGCAATCAGTCATTGATGCTCGAGGTGGCAACACTAGATGTTAACCAAAGGTGCATGTATTCAATAGGACATTGTGTGTAAAGTTGTTATATTGCCTTGGGGTATATACTACCATTCAAAAGTTTGGGGACAGTAAGATGTCTCTTTGAAATAATTTAATATTTTTTATTTTGCAAGGATGCATTAAACCAATCCGAAGTGAGAGTAAAGACTTTAATTATGTTACATAAGATTTCTAATTCAAGTAAACATTGTTTTTTCAAAGAATCCTAAAAAAAAGATCTTTCAATATTGCTAATAATAAAAAAAGAAATTTATCTTGAGCACCAAATCAGGATATTATAATGATTCCTGAAGGATAATGTGAATTTGAAGTCTGGAGTAATGATGCTGAAAATTGCCATCAAAAGAATAAAGTATGTTTTAACATATCTAAAAAATAGAAAAAGATATTTTAAGATATTTTAAACATTTTCACAATATTACTGTTTTTTTAATCAAATAAATGCAAATTTTATGACAGTACTAAAATGTAGGGATGGCCCGATACCGATACTGGCATCGGGGATCGGGCCGATACTGTCCTCATACACTCGTACTCATAAAAAATTGCCGATACCACGCACCGATACCACGTACATTTTGCGAAACGAAACTGGTCGCCGCGAGTGCTTTGTCGAGGTGAACTGAGGCATAGGAGAGTATAATGTCGGCAGTTTGGGCTCATTTCAAGATAAAGGATGATGACAACAGCAAGGCAAACTGTAAGTTATGTTCAGCAAAGGTGTCGAGACAGGAAGCAATCTAATCAAACATCTGAATACACACAGTTTAGTAAAGCTATAGCAACTCACTAGCCAACATTAACAGGTTTTACAGAAGCGCGAGAAGGTGTCCAGAGATAATCCACAGCACATAACAATAACAGAAGGAATTGCTAGGCCTGTAAATCAATAGTCAAATAGTCAAATCGATAGTAAGTAAATAAATCGCACGAAAAAAAAAAGAGCTCCGATATTTTTTCCGGCCGCGATAATTTCCATTTGCATGCTTGTTTGTTTTCCTCGTCTCTCTAGAGCCTGGATGACAACTCTCGGTTCCTTAGCGTAGGAGGAGTGACCTAGAGCTTAGATTCTCTGCCCGAGCCCGTTATTTCCCCTCGGGCCGGGCCAGGCCCTTGAGAGACGTGCACTCCCAACGCAATAGAGTGAGGCGCGGCACTAGATCTGATGGCCGAGCGCGAGCGCGGGCGGTAATGCACTCACTCTGGTGTGCGGGTTGTGGGGGAGAAAAACGATTCGCGGGACTCCCGCAAACTAGAAATATCTATGAATAAAACATATAAAAACGAATAGATTTTTATTCATCTGTTGCAGAAAAGCAAGATCGCGATGATCTGTCAGCTTTTTAGGAATTATTAAGGGAGCGCACTTTGCGCGCATTCAGTCATGCCAGACCATGCACGCAGTAGCCTGCTTGCTTTTATGTTAAATTAACAGTGGTTTGTGTGCTAATACATTTATTATTTTTACTAATTATTATTTATTGTTAGACTTGTTAAAACAAGTAGGAGAAGAAAATAAAAACAGTCTTCTAACCTGTGTTCTGAAATAGTTTTCTGTCTTCTTTTCTGGGAGCCTATAGTTACTTTTGCTGTAGAAATATCGGTATCGGTACTCGGTATCGGCAAGTACACAAATGTAAATACTCGTACTCGTATCGGTTTGAAAAAAAAATGGTATCGGGCCATCCCTACTAAAATGCTATATAAAAACAGACAAATTCTGCAAGTGGTATGTAAACATTTGAGCACAGCTGTATATATAGACCAAGAACGAAAAGAAAATATGCGTTTGAGGTGAGCCATACCCTAGATGGTCCTCTGTAGATAGTGCGGAACTGATCCCAGGCCAGTGTCTGCTGGGCATCCAGAGTGGCTTCAGTCAACATCTGCAGAGAAAAACACACCAAAACGACAGATCAACACACTCACAGAACCATAACAGCCCTGACAATAGTCACAACTTCCAGTTTAACCACTTTAGAATGGTCACAGATAATCCTAAAAGCAATTAAGGATAACATTTTGGTAAAAATCCATTAGCAACATATATAAAAACATCAGAATGTCAAAATGAAATATGAAGGGGCAAACCCTGCTGCCAGATACGGACATGATAAATAGAAAACTGCGCAACTTCTAAATAAACCCTTCAAGAATCAGAGGAGGAGTGCTAATCGCATCAAATGTGACATTTTCATACACAAGCCAAAGATGTGCGCAAGACAAGTGATTAAAGCCTGATGGATGTGACATTTAAAAAAATGACATAAAAAGATAGCAATATCCAGCAGGAAGAAAACAAGTAGAAATACTGAAATACTTTGACGCTGATTTGCTTGCCAATGAATTGTTTATGTGGTCAAATACTGTAAGAATGTACATGGGAAATACACATTATTTCATCTATAATAATCAATTTTTAATCATAAATGGCCCATATTTACAGCAGCATACTGTGGTTAAGATGCTAAAATGATAGACAGCCACATCTTACATAGTGACACATTTACTTATTTAAAGACACGTTGCAGTGTCCTTCACACCAATCACATTCATTTCATCACTTGGTT
Organism: Chrosomus eos; assembly: GCA_036326025.1. Lineage (NCBI taxonomy): Eukaryota > Metazoa > Chordata > Actinopteri > Cypriniformes > Leuciscidae > Chrosomus > Chrosomus eos. The sequence goes on from CM070819.1 coordinate 23,499,673, forward strand.
TGGGTCAAATCAGCCTCAAGCGATCCAAAACCTCTCAGTCTCTGTCATCCTTCAATGACTTCTCTAGTCCCAAAGGCATGAAGGCAAGCACACACCCTAAAGATATGCCAAACTCCACCCAGAACAGAGAGTGTTTTCCACAGAATGTTCCAAAAAAAAAAAAAAAATCAAGTGTATCCTTACTTTACCTCACCGAGCCTCTATATATAATCAGAGTCTGTTTTGAGTGGCACAGAGGACAAATGCTACTGTCACTGCAGAAGAATAAATGCAATTATTGTGCCCACCCTTCAGCAGAAAGAAGGAGATGAACATTGTCACGCTGTTTCAGCTGTCTCTGTATGCGGGGCGCTGAGCTGGAGGACATCGATTTTGCGTGACAGTGTTGTGGAAAGGTAGGATAATTTGGTGGAGTGTTCATTAAATCCGTTATTTATGCATTACGTATTTAAATAAACCGATTACACAGTTTTTGACAGGCCAATGCCTTTTTTTTTAAATAAAGAAACCAACAGTAAAAAGCTAATTTTCTGCAACTTTAGACATCAGAAGGAGCCTTTGCAGCCAACAAGTGTTTTTTTGCTAGTTATCATTTTCACGTTGTGCGCCATGTTGTTTAAATAGCAAATGCATTTGCACCCATTTGTGCACCTGTGGGCGTGCTAGTCTGAAAACGAGGTGTGTCCGGGCGCGTTGTTGGCGCGTTGCTATTTTGAGGCAACTGAAATAGACTATAAAGTCAATGGTGCAATATTTTTTGTTATTTAAAGGGCACATTAGTAATATGTGCCTACAGGAAGGGTGCACAACGCGTGTACACTCTGCTTATTACACACACAGGGACGCAGCAGCAACACAAACATGCCAAATTTTAGAAATAAAAGGATTACAATGTAAAAGATTATTATTGTGTACATAAAGATATGGTGGAATCCGGCTTGTCCCGAAGATGCTTTAACCTCGCGCACGAGCAGATACGTTATCTCTCTGGAGAAGCGTTCAGTCTTTCCGCTTGCAAATTCCGCAATTTAAATAGTGAATCCACCATGGCACGAACGCAACTGGCTTTTTAAAGGGAATGGGAGATGAGACTCTGAGTGGTTTATTGCATACGCCCAAAACACACCCATTACTCATTAAGAGAATAGAGACAACCCTTTTAGACCAATGCGCGCCGACTATTTTTCCTGTTGTTAAACTAGCAAAAGTGGATTCGGACACGCCCTACACTGCACTTGTGCCATGCGCTTTAGACCATGCGCTTAGATCGTTAAAATAGGGCCCATTGTGTTCAAAATCATTTAAAGAACGCCTAAACTATTTCTAAATATCTGCCGTTTTCTCTTTCTTCTCGTGGCACTTACACTTAGCCCCTTCTAGACCTGAAGTAGCATGTGTTTTGTTTAGATTAAACAGAAAGTCTATTGTAGCAAAGGAAGAGACCAAAAGGCAACATCAGAAAGAAAAAACAAACAAAAAAAAAAAACAGCAAGAGTACCATGACTGAGAGTTGAGTCCCCATCATGTTTCCATCAGTGACATAACCAAACACGCCTGCTTCTCACTTACAGGTACTCATGCGGCAAAAGTAAGAAAACATTGTACTGTACCTCATTTAAGGGTCAAGGAAGCTTAAAAAAATCTTTCTGAGAATTCGTTGGTGACTATACTAAATATAAATCAATTTTACTCATTAGTTTTGGAACATAGGCTCATTGGAAAAATGTGTCTCTACCTACATTTTTTGAAAAGGTTAAAAAAATACAATAAACACAATTCACTGTTGCTTCTGACAGCCATGCACATTTTGTGAAAATGATCAAAATTGCTGTAGCTGGCAGCCAATGTAAAAAAACACTGGCGGGGAAAGAGTTAAAAAAATTCTACATCTAAAATCTAAATTCAATAAAAAAAATAAAAAAAAAATCACTGGCAGTAAAAAAACAACTACTTTATTTCTTTTCGCACAAATTGATTACAGGGGCAGATTAACAGTTAAAAAGATTTATTATTGTGCAGTTCATTGCACAATAGTACAATATGGCCTTAAAACATTTGGAACACACTCAAAATAACTCAAAGACTCAAGCTACAATGACATGGTTTGTCGTGTAGGTGGTATATTATATAGAGCGTTAACCTTTTTAGCACCAATCAACGGAATTTTCATTTCTGAACTGCTGTGATTCATACAACAATGTTTTTAGTACCACTCACTATAAAATTTCACATTGAAAATGCTTAAAATGCACAAGCAGCAAGGTAATATCGTTTTGCAGAAATGTTGCCACGGGCATGTTGTTCCAAAGAACTTGAGTTAAAATAATGCAATAAAAATTTAAATGAAATCATGCCTCAAAAACATTACATAAATAATTGTATCATGTTTTATCCTAATTATAATTTTTCCTATTACAATAACAGTTGAGCTTTAGGGTTAGGTTTAGGTTTCGGTTGTACAATTTTGTATGACCCAACTCGTATGATTTTGCCATCTTGTACAAATTATTATGACTTTTCATGAGACTGGGTTGGAATTAAAAAGTAGTATGAAGGAGCACAACAAACTGGAACAGAATACAGATACTGAGACACATTATTCAAAATTTGACTACTTTTAACATTAGATAAAGTCTTAAAAATATGGGGCTAATGATCCAACAATTAAAAAATGCTTTTTATAATGACAGGCTTACAGTAGGTTCAATAATACATATATAAAACAAACAATATATTTTGACTTCTAAAGGCACTGTTTTGTTTGCGACAAAGGAGTAAATTCTTGCATTTAAATTTTTATCTATGCATTTAAAAAGCAGTTTCTGCTGCAGTAGGAAAAAAATGCAGTTACTATGTGTCTTCCTGTCAGCCTTGTTATCATTAGCATGCAGGAGTTCTGAAGCGTTACGTGTTAATTAAAGCGAAAGTCTCCACAGGTATAATTCCATGCGTTAGCAGCTTCCTGAAACCTTAGAAGTGAAGAAAAGTGCTGAATTTGCCATGTTACAGATAACAGAGTGCTTAGTGATGCTAATGACTGAGGGTTTATTGGAGGACGGAGATGACGAAGGGATGCTGGAGAAGAGGAATAGGTCAAAAGGTTCATGTCACTTCCTGTCTTGTCTTTAAGGCTCACTGTCACATTGCATAAAACGCCAAGTCCCTTGACAGACAAGCAATGAATGCTCAATGGGGGAGAGAGAGAAGAGAGAGAGAAGAGAGAGAGAGAGAAAGAGAGAGAGAGAGAGAGAGAGAGAGAGAGAGAGAGAGAGAGAGAGAGAGAGAGAGAGAGAGAGAGTGTGAGTGAGAGAGAGAGAGAGAGAGAGAGAGTGTGTGAGAGAGAGAGAGAGAAGAGAGAGAGAGAGAGAGAGAGAGAGAGAGAGAGAGAGAGAGAGAGAGAGAGAGAGAGAGAGAGAGAGAGAGAGAGAGAGAGAGAGAGAGAGAGAGAGAGAGAGAGAGGGGGGGGGAGAGAGAATTGTGGATGAAAGAGACAGATGACAGAGACAGACAGAAAGAAAAAGACAGACAGATAGCTAGGCAGGACTTCAGTTTAATTTTTCCATTCCCATCAGTAAACAAAAGCATGAAAAGAAGAGAACGAGTTTAATGCAATCATAAGCCAGCTAATTTGCTTTGAACCAGCAGGGAAAAAGCCATTTACGTTTCATGGATGAATGAACACACAAAAGGCAGAGTGGAAGAGAGCTATGATTCTCCTTCTAGCTAAAGTAGAGCAAAGGTGCACTCTAAAAGTGCAGAATTTTGACAAGTTACAGAAAAACGAAAATGCATCACGGCATTAAAACACCGTTTATTGTAAATGTGTAACACTCTTCCCCCGCCACTGACAGAATTTTCTGTAATTGATGACACAACGCTTCCATGTTTTCACTGTTTTATTGTAGGGGGGCATCTTCTATTACGCATCTTCACACCTACATGTGAGCTAATGCAATAATCAAACATTAAACAGCATCTATTATAAATCAAAACTACCTAAAGTTACCATATGAAATGTTCAAACCCATGATTACAAATATGTGCATAGTGTCACGGGTGAAACAGGAGACGGACAGTTGGTAAGTGAAACAATGTTTATTTTTGGAACAGCAGAAGCAGACGGAGATATGGTGAGTATCTTAACAGAAGATAATTGGATGGACTTAGCCACAGGAATAATCAGAGTCTCTGTTACAGATGATGATGACCCGTCACTGGAAAGGGCTGCAGTAGAACGGCTGGGAACTGGAGACGGCAGATGATGATGAAGACAATCCGATAGGAACAGGTGAGTAGCAGGTAAGTTGCAGGTAAGTCTTTGGTATATCATGGAGAGTCTGAGTGTCTATGTAACGACGAGACCAGACAATGACTGTGAGTGTGAGAGTGGTATTTAAGGTGGTGGGATGATGAGGTGCAGGTGATGGTGATTAGAACTCAGGTGATAGTGAACGAGTAAATGAGTGAGTGGGAGGAGTGAGTGAATGAGTGGGAGGAGAGTGTGGATCTGCTGGAATCCTGACAGTACCCCCCTCCTCCGAGGCGGCTCTTGACGACTGCGAAGAGGGATGAGTTCGACGACGAGGTCTGCCACGGGGCCTGGGAGCTGGGCGATCAGGACGACTGGTGTGAAATTGTTGAAGGAGAGTTGGGTCCAGGATGTCGTCCCGAAGAACCCACGACCGTTCCTCAGGACCGTAGTCCTCCCAGTCCACTAGATATTCCAGCCGAGGACCTCGTCGCCGTGAGTCCAAGATGGTGCGGACTCGGTATATGGACTCGTCCTCTATTGGGATAGGAGGAGGAGGTTCGATGGCCGGGTCAGGTTCTGTGGGAGGAGAGAAGACAGGTTCAATGAATGGTTTTAACAGAGACACATGGAATGATGGAGAGATCCGGTACTGTCGAGGGAGATTGAGTCTGTAGGTGACCTCGTTCAGCTGCCTCTGCACGGTAAATGGACCGATGTATCGAGGACTCAGCTTACGGCAAGGCAGGCGGAGGCGCATGTCCCGGGTCGAAAGCCACACCTTCTGTCCTGGCACATACTGCGATGGTTCGATCCGATGACGATCCGCTTGGTCCTTGTGTCTCCGCACTGCCTGCTGTAGATGCACGTGAGCCGAGTCCCATACCCCTCGCTCTGCTGGAACCAGTAGTTGACAGCTGGTACGTCCGAGGGCTCACCAGACCAAGGGAAGAGAGGAGGTTGATAGCCGAGGATACATTGGAAGGGGGTGAGACCGGTGGTGGACTGTTGAAGAGAGTTTTGTGCGTATTCGGCCCACGGAAGGTACTGGCTCCAGCTGTCCTGGTACTGGTGGCAATAAGTCCGCAGGTAACGTCCAATCTCCTGAATCTTTCGCTCAGTCTGGCCGTTAGTCTGAGGATGGTATCCAGATGACAGGTTTACTGTTACTCCGAGGAGCTTGAAGAAAGCTCGCCAAACTCTTGATACAAACTGAGGGCCTCGATCCGACACTATGTCCTCTGGGATGCCGAAGTTTCGGAATACGTGAGTGAAGAGGGCTTCGGCGGCTTCAAAGGCGGTAGGGAGTCCAGGTAAGGGAATCAATTTACAGGCCTTTGAGAATCGGTCCACGACCACGAAGACACAGGTATGGTTGTTAGATCTGGGCAGGTCCGTCATGAAGTCTACCCCGATATGAGACCATGGACGACGAGGAAGCGGAAGAGGGACTAGCTTGCCTTCTGGTAGTCTTCGGGGAGTGTTGGTAACGGCACAGACTGAGCATCCTTTGACGTAGCGAGCAACATCCTGAGAGATGGTTGGCCACCAGTACCGATTACTGAGGAGCGAGAGGGTACGCCTGCTACCTGGATGTCCAGAGCCCGGAGTGGTATGAGCAGAGTCCAGAAGGGCCGTTCGAAGGTGACGTGGTACGAAGGCACACCCCTCTGGACCTCCCGGCGGAGCGGGATGAAGGCGGTTCTCTTGGGATATCTGCTGGTCGATGTCCCAGACGATAGGACTTACAAACACGGCTGGAGGGAGGATAGGTTCTGGAAGAGGGTCCTCACTTGATGGATGATACAGACGGGATAGAGCATCTGCCTTACAGTTCTTAGAACCGGGTCGGTAGGACACAAGGAAGTCAAAGCGTGTGAAGAATAGTGCCCATCGGGCCTGGCGGGGATTAAGTCTCTTAGCCTCTCTGAGGTACTCCAAATTGCGGTGGTCGGTAATGACCTCGAAGCGATGGTTTGCTCCCTCCAGCCAGTGTCTCCACTCCTCTAATGCCAACTTGATGGCGAGCAGTTCTCGATTTCCAATGTCGTAGTTCCGCTCCGCCGGGGACAGCTTTTTAGAGAAGAAGGCACATGGATGGAGTCTGGGAGGATCACCCTGCCGCTGTGACAGGACCGCCCCAACTCCGGTGGAGGAAGCATCCACCTCTACAACGAAAGGGATCTCTGGGTTCGGATGAACTAGAACTGGGGCGGTCTGGAAGGCTTCCTTTAGGCGTTCGAAGGCTGAGATGGCTTCGGGCGATAAGGACAGAGATTTGGGCCGGCCTCGGAGAGAAGAAGTCAGAGGAGAGCTGATGTGACTGTAGTTGTTGATAAACCTTCGGTAAAAATTGGCAAATCCTAGGAAACGTTGGAGGTCTTTTACCGTAGAGGGTTGAGGCCAGTTTTGGATAGTCTCCACCTTCCTCTGGTCCATCCGAACTCCATGTTGGTCGATGAAGTAACCAGGAACTGAACTGAAGGGGTATGAAACTCACACTTTTCAAGTTTGAGGTAGAGCTTGTGAGCTCGCAGCTTTTCCAGGACAGCAGTGACATGGCGATGGTGTTCAGAGAGAGATGAGGAATAAATGAGGATGTCATCTATGTAGACCACCACAAACTTATTAAGATATTCCCGGAAAACCTCATTCATGTACCCCTGAAAGACTGCTGGGGCGTTGGACAGCCCGAAAGGCATTACCCGGTATTCATAATGTCCAGAGGGAGTGATGAACGCCGTCTTCCACTCATCACCCCGACGAATTCGGATGAGATTATATGCACTGCGAAGATCAAGCTTTGAGAAGATTCGGGCTCCACGCAACTGTTCCAAGGCTGCTGGGACCAGAGGAAGGGGATAGCTGAATTTTACTGTTTGAGAGTTGAGATGGCGATAGTCAATGCACGGCCGCAGGCCTCCGTCCTTTTTTGCCACGAAGAAGAAGCTCGCAGCGGCAGGGGAAGTAGATGGACGAATGAACTCCTGTTCGAGGGCTTCCTCCACATACTCCTCCATGGCCTTCTGCTCCGGGATGGACAAAGGGTACACACGGCCTTTAGATAGAGTAGCTCCAGGTAGCAGGTCGATAGCACAGTCCCATGGCCGATGAGGTGGAAGTTTGGTTGCCAACTGTTTGCTGAAGACGTCCTGGAACGCCCTGTACTCCACTGGAATTTCCACCTGATGTTGTACCTCGGGACTCTCGATACTGGTGGAACAGACGGAAATCTCGGATCTTCCCTCAGGAGGTGAGTATACCATGGAGGATTCTTGGCTGACTTTCTTAACCGGTGCTAGACAGGAATGGAAACACTGTTCTCCCCAGTGAAGGACTTCTCCAGAGCTCCAGTCGATAGTAGGTTGGTGTTGGATCATCCAAGGGCGTCCCAGGATGAGCTCAGCAGTTGACTCCTCCAGCACCATAAAGGAAATCTCCTCTGAGTGTAGACATCCTACGCGGAGCGTCAGTGTGGGGGTAACGTGACGAATTCGACCTCGACCCAGCGGCTTACCCTGGATAGTCTGTACGCGGAGATCCAGATGACTTCTGAGTTTACGGATATTCAATTTCTGGAGGAGTTGCGTCGATATGAAGTTCCCCGCCGAGCCAGAGTCGAGGAGGGCTTGTGCAGAGACACATACAAGAGGGGTTAGAAGATGAACTGTTGTACGGTTCAGGGTAGCCATCTTGGGTGGAATTTGAATTGTACTCACCGCTGGGCGTTGAGGCCGAATGGGACAGGTGTCGATAAGATGCCCGTTACCTCCACAGTACAAACAGAGACGGTTCTGGATGCGTCGCTGACGTTCCGTGAGAGAGAGATGTGTGGAATCCACTTGCATGGCTTCTGGTGCTGGAGGGGTGACAGATGGAGCCGTGGACGGAGGATGTGCAGCGGTCGTAGGAGTTTCACAGGCCGTCAAACGTTGAGATACTCGGAGGGTCTTTTGAATAAGATTTTCCAGTCCCAACGAATCCTCGTAAACCACAACTAGCTGTCTAATGTTCGGATTGAGACCATGACGAAAGGCAGTGATCAGGGCAGTTTCATTCCAACCACTGGATGCCGCCAGCGTGCGGAATTGGAGAGCATATGTGCTCACAGAGGATTTGCCTTGACGGAGATTAAATAGTTGATCATGTACAGATAAATCCGCAGCAGTCTGTCCAAAAACCTCCTTAAAGTGTTGGCAGAAACTTGGTAATGATTTAATCACAGGAGAATCTGAATTCCACAAGGATTGAGCCCACTGGAGAGCTCGGCCGGACAGCAGTGAGGTGATAAAGGCTACGCGAGCTGAATCATTGGTGAATTTATGTGCTTGTATCTGGAAGTAAAGTGAAACTTGAAGTAAAAAACCGCTGCAATCCTCCGCCTCGCCGGAGTATGTCGCTGGTTGGGCCATGGGACTTGCAGAGGCAGCTGACGAAGCAGCGGGTGTTTGCGGAAGTGGTTGTCGGCGGGCTGACTGAAGGATATCCTCGGGAATCATGGGCAGATTATCTGGTGGTGAAGGAAGTAGCGACTGACGAACAGCTTGAACCAGTTCCAGGAATGGATCAGGAGATGGATTTTCTCCGGGCTCCGTTGGGTTCTGCATTTTGTGGTCTGGTCTTCTGTCACGGGTGAAACAGGAGACGGACAGTTGGTAAGTGAAACAATGTTTATTTTTGGAACAGCAGAAGCAGACGGAGATATGGTGAGTATCTTAACAGAAGATAATTGGATGGACTTAGCCACAGGAATAATCAGAGTCTCTGTTACAGATGATGATGACCCGTCACTGGAAAGGGCTGCAGTAGAACGGCTGGGAACTGGAGACGGCAGATGATGATGAAGACAATCCGATAGGAACAGGTGAGTAGCAGGTAAGTTGCAGGTAAGTCTTTGGTATATCATGGAGAGTCTGAGTGTCTATGTAACGACGAGACCAGACAATGACTGTGAGTGTGAGAGTGGTATTTAAGGTGGTGGGATGATGAGGTGCAGGTGATGGTGATTAGAACTCAGGTGATAGTGAACGAGTAAATGAGTGAGTGGGAGGAGTGAGTGAATGAGTGGGAGGAGAGTGTGGATCTGCTGGAATCCTGACACATAGTCTTTGACAAAAACGCTATTTTCTCAGCTTTTTGTTTTATTTTATATGTGCATTTTATGAAACTTGTGTGGATAAAAAAGAATGCATGGAGTTCAAATAATATGTTTTTTTTTATTTTTTGTTTAAAACAAGAGGCTCGTTTCTTTCTTTTGATATATTGTATGTTCAGATATTCATATAACAAAATATTTTGGGGGCCATGAACGTTTTGTGAAAATGATCAAAAATGCTGGAACTGGCAGGCAATTAAAAAATATAAAAATAAAAACTGGTGGGGAAAGAGTTAAAAAAATCTACATATAAAATCTATATTCAATGGGCTCTATGCACGGCGGTATTTCCGGTAAAGGGTTAAGGATGCTCGATAACTTCCGCCGATCGTAGAGTCCAGTGCAATACCAAGAATTTATATTGAATTTTATACTACATGGTTATACTAAAGAAACGTTAGTCACAAAAACAGACAAAACAGAAACCTCTCGTTGTGTTTATGCTTCTTTTTAAAATTATATTAAATAAACATAACTATACATAAAATTACATCTAAACATATGAACGTTTTGTTTTAAAGACGGGAGGACAGTACATTTTGAAGCCATAATCCCGTTTTCCTCGGTTTTCCTCCGCTTTAATCTCCCCAACCGGAAACGGAAGAGCATCCTTGCGTCAAATGCGGAACTTATGCGTGCATATAGCCCATAAACTGAAAAAATGTGGTGGCTAAATGAGTTGACAATACACATATAAAACATTTAAAGCAGCACATTTCTTTTACCTCACATAAGATTTAATCATCATTAATCAGTGTAGTTGTAGAAAGAAATTCCACTCACTAACCTTTCTCCCATGAGCCTCTGCTACATTCCCACGATGACCAGATGTCACTTTGGTCTGAAACACACGAGGTAACAGTTGAAATGTGATTGACAAAATATGACAAAAGTAGTGTAGATATCAGGCATGTGATTGGCTAAGGACAAAAAAGCAGGAAAATATACTGAGACCCCCCCCCCACCCAACACGCCGATCAAACTGGTGTCGGATATATATGGATAGTAAAGCAGGACCCATAACTTATTTCAACAAATACATTTTTATTTATTTTAAATCTAGATGTGCAACATATACCTTTTTTGTACAGTAGGACAAATGACAACTTATTTGGTGGAAGTATCGCAGTGGAAATCAAAGCCAAGTGTCTAATCCACTGTTCTATCAACACCATACTATAATAATAGTAGTAATAATAATTATAACAACAACAATGACAATAACTTATTTGAATTTTTAAAAATAATATCTTTTTTACCAAACCTATACTGCTAAATGTGCAACAGCCAAATTTTATGACACATGACAACAACTTATTTGAATTTAAAAAATAAAATATATCTTTTACTCTTCCCCCACCACTCTGCCACCCACCTTGACCGCTGCTATACGTTCAAAACATAGAGACAGACTTGGCAGCAATGTTGCTGGGCAAGAAGCTGGCAAAAAGTTGCCCTGGTGTTTGATCAGCTTTAAAGAGTGCTGTTCAGGCATGAAAACGGGTCAGGGGTGAAAAAGGTGAGAAGGATATAACCCCTGTAGGGGGGTCCGGGGGCATGCTACCCCGGAAGAAAATTTTAAATATTATATTTTAAAGCATCAATCTGATGCATTTTGAAATGCATTTTTTGTCAACCTGGGGAGAGAAACTTCTACTTAATACAGACAACTTCATTATAAAAAAAAACAACAAACTAGATTAGTGGGTAACTCAACAGTAAAATTTAGTCTAGAAAAATCACAAGTGCAAAATAATTGTATAAAATCTGAACATTTAGTGAAAAAAACATTATTTAGTGGGGAAAAAAGAAGAGACAATAAGTGTAGCACTTAAGGCCATTGCACACTGAAGTCCGAAATTTTCGTATGCGTTTTTTCGTGCTCGTCAGCCTATAATTTCGTCACGCACAGAAACCTTGCACACTGAGTCCGATGCGTATTTATTAAACCTTTGCGGAAAAAAAACGCAAAAAAATACAAAATGGATTCGTCAAGCAGTGAGGATGATTTTGTTGCCCTCTCTCTTCTTTAAAAGAGAAAAAGAAGAAAAAGAGGGTCCATCCAAATGTGCCGAGAGGAAGGAGAGTTTCAGCTCGTCAAGGAGTTGCGCATCCCGAGCGATTCAAAATTTACCTCAGAATGTCAATGGAACAGTTTGATGCTTTGCTAGCGATACTGGAGCCACATATTAAAAAGACCACCAAAAAAGACACACACACACACACACACACACACACACACACACACACACACACACACACACACACACACACACACACACACACACACACACACACACACACACACACACACACACACACACACCACACACACACACACACACACACACCACACACACACACACACACACACACACACACACACACACACACGGCCGGCAGAAACGCTGGGCATACAGAACAGCTGTATGGTTTGTTTATCATACAGTACTTTGTGCTGCGAGACGAAGTGTATCAACTTGTCAGATGCCATTCTGGATTGTGTCGTTCGCTTGTACGGTGGGTCTGAATAGTCAAAAGACCTCTCAAAATGCTGGCTGTGGATGCGAAAAACGCAGAAAATCGAACCTGATCCGAATTTTTTTATGACGGACGAAAGTTTCGGAGGCAGTGTGCAAGCGTGATTGACATAACGTGAGGTCGATTTTTTTTTTTAACGTGCGAAAATTTCGGATGCGAATTTCGGACTCATTGTGCAATGGCCTTCAATCTAGTAAAACGTTACACATTGCACTTTGTTTTGTTCTAAAATACGTTCATGAAAAACAAGATAAAAATCAGAAAGATCAATTATTTTATATATATATATATATATATATATATATATATATATATATATATATATATATTATATATATATATATATGTATATATATGTGAATAACAAGTGGAGGCTATAACTGCTAGTGCTCTCCAGTGTTGTGATCCAAGTTAACAGACACCCTAGAAAGGAACATGATTAAGGTACAGCAATACAGTCCAGCAAGATAGTAATTTTATCCGAAACCATAGAGCTTTATCTACAGATCAAGTATAATAATATTAACATTGAATCATCTTGGAGAGAGTTCCATCGTTGTTGACTGTCTGTTGTAACCGAACGCGACGCGCTGTTTGATGCTGAATGGAGAATGACTGACAGCCGCAGCGGAGGGAAAAGTTTACGTCGTGAACTTGAATTTAACGACTTAAATATACATTTATATCTCACATTATACTATAGCTTCATATAGTATTACTACTACGTCAGCCTGTAGATTTCCTCTTATGCTCTCCTTTTCGCTTGACACCCCCCACCCCCCTTCTTTTTTTTTTTTTTTTAACAGATCTGCATGATTCACGTAGGTCACATTTTCAGGTCGGAAAATCCGGAATTCCGGATTAATCCGGAAAAATCACATCCCTGAGATATATAGACAGATAGGCTCAAATACAGCTTTGTTTTAATACTTTCCCAACTACCTTCATCTTGTCATAAGAGTGTGAAATAATCTTTCATGAGGGTCTGTAGGGGTCCAAATGATATAATTTGCTGTTTTAATTTTTTTTTTCCCTAATGTGTCTGCAATGTTGGTCACACACCATATGATTTTAGATCGTTGATTTTCCAGACAAACCAGCAGTGAAGCAGTTTTTGTTAAAACGATATATTATTCTAACACCGGGTCTACACCGGATGCAACAATTGTCGACACGCACAGCAACAGTTTGAGGCTGTCAAAGCGATCGTTGCAAATCCATTTGCTCTTTGTGTCAGAAGTAGCACGAGCACTTGAAGTACGTCAGAAATAGAACAGGCATTGATTTGCTGTCAGAAATATGTGGCACTGCGCCGCATCCAGTGTAGACAGCATCACTGATTATAATGGCTTCTAGATGATTTTATTGCGTCAGGGGTAGACATGGTCTAAGAAATAAAACAGAAGATTATACCATAATCAACTATTAAAAAAATGTTCAAGATTTTTTTTTTTTTCATTTCTAAAAATTGTGATGTCAAGACAATATCATCCTGCTTTGTTTTACATTCTTCTGAATATAATAATAATCACAATAAAGGTGATTCAAACACAGAAATAAAAAAAAAATATGCATACATCAGATATGCATTGCATGTCTGAAATGCATTTTTAATTAATTATTGAATAAATTACTATTATGTTATCGTTTCATTGACCAAGTACTCCTGCACTTTTAGCTTACATTAACCTTTATGCTTTCATTTAAGTTACAGAAGTATAACAGTTCTCTGTTGAGGTGCAGTGCAGAATCAATCAACATCTAGGGTAGATGGTCAGCCGTATAGGGTAAAGGAAGCCTTGTTTTTGCAGTTGTGCTAATACTCTAATCACATTGGTTGGGCATATATTTTTTGTCTTCCAAAAGAATCACTGTGGCAACACCTCTGTGATTAGGGATACTAACATTGCTCTCTTTTGTGCCTGTAGCCATCAGCCTCCTGTGGTTACGACTAATACAGGCGCATGCTGAGAAAACCATTTGCATCCCATTTACATACACCACAGCCACATAAGAGAGTTCCAATTAGCGTGGATAATACATACACCCGGTACGCATATAAAAGTACTTAAAAACCATATCACCTTGGATGTGAACTCACTGTAGTCCCAAAGAGTGTATGACAGAAAGATACAATGGTGAATAGAAACATGATCTAAAGACCCTTTTTCAAACTTACAGGAGGTTGTTCTATGCTGATATTATTATGATGGGCTCATGATAGATTGTTTGTTCATGTCTCTTTTTATCTATTAATGTATCTCTCAGTTCAATTGAACAAACAGATCAAATGGAGTGTTGGAAAAAATAGTTCACCTAAACAAATTATTTACTCACCATCATGCTGTTTCATATCGTATGGATTCAGATTTGGAATATAGGGCACAAATTCTATGGAGTACTTTCTTCCAACTTAATGGTGTTTGTTTTTTTGTCCGTTTTGGGACTGGCTTTTTTGCTTGACTGATGTGGGCTGTATGGCTATACAGTATGGCGATTCTTTAAGAATTCTTTTATAGTTTTCCACAGAAAAAATGGCATTGGAAGGAAACAAGGGTGAGTAAAATACGATAGAAGTTTTATATTTGGGTGAAGACTGTCTGTGACTGACCTGTGCCAGAGAAGCGGAGCGTGATCGGGAGCTCTCTGCGCTGAGTCTGTCGGCTGGCCTCGAGCCCTGGTTGGATGTGCATTTGTAGCAGCTCCATGAGTACTGCCTCTCGCTCAAAAAACCAGCCTCTTTACGCTGAAGACACTGGCAGTGGTACAGATGCCCACAGCTACACATGAAACAAGACTTCAGGATGACAGTACTCCAGGTCTGTTTGTGTTGTGAGTTTGGGCAGAGTGTTACAACAGCTTGCTTAGGCTAGAAATATGTGACATAAATAAGGCATGAGCGCATATCACGGCAAATATCTTTACTATAGATTTTGAATCAATCTGCAGTCAAATGCTCCGAACAAACATAATCCTCTGATGTAATCCAGAACGCCATTCAAATAAAAATCACGCTTTAAATCATCCACTTGTTTCCTTTTGAAGTCTGTACACAGATGCGAATGAGCCACATGTAAACTAGACACATTCTAATTTATATGTAGTTAATAATTACAGCATATAAAATGTAATCAAAATGACTGAATTAACATTTGTTTTATAAAAACAATTATTCAAAATCAAAAATGTGTGTAAAATGTTTTGTTTTCTGATATCAAAAGGCATTCTACTGACTTCCCTCAGAGTGCAAATGATGTGTGTGTGTGTGTGTACCTGAAGATGATGATCTCTTCCTCGCTCTCTTGACGTCTTTTGTACTGCTGTAAGCAGATGTTGCAGTGGTCCTGTCTTGGGTGGAGCCCTCTACTGACTGCCTTACGCAGATGTGACAGAGACCAGTGAAGATCAGAGTTCAACAGATTGGTGGTTGTCTCCAACAACGTCTGATGGAAAGAAAGGAAAAAGTAAACCATTGAAAAGGTCTTCAAAAAATGTCATGGAGCAGAGGCCAGCACACGTGCTCCAGACACATTGAGCGGTCCTGCACCTTCAGATGATGCAGGTTTCAGAGTCCAGTCAGTGATGGAATTCGAAGAATGGAAAACAGAATTAGAGAATATAAATAAGGGGAAAAGAGAAAAGAGCACTGAAATAATAGTCACAGCATAAATCATTGCATATTATAGATCCATATGAATCAAGCTGTTTAACCCAAGTCTTCTGAAGATACATATTTTGTATGATGAACAGATTTCATTTAGGCTTTTATTCACAAATGTTGGTAAACAAACATGCATACATCAAGCCATTGCACATCAAATATGACAGAAACTTTCCATTTAAGTAAACTTCACAAAAGCTAGAGTGCCTACCTACATATACGCACACTCAGAACTTTGCAGAATCTTTAGTATATTTAATTTCTGCAGAATTGGAACAACAAGTTTTACACATCCCTTACACTTTTTCGTATTTGTTTATTAAATATTTTGGCATATTGGTTATGCTTTCAGCTTCTGATACTGATAAGTGTCTAATATTAAAAAATACCAATTTAACACATTAAAGTTCAAGTATTGTTCAAGTTGTGTCAACCACCCTGTTTCAGTTTATTGAGAGGAAGGAAACCATTGCATCTCATAACCATATGGAATTTTGCCATAATGTACAAAGTTACTGCCACTGAAACCAATGGGGTATGTACAACGAATCAGAATAAAGGCAAGCAAATGCCTTTTCAACTCTGTTAAATATTTATTTTATATCACAACCAAATAACATGAAATTTGTGAAATGGATTAACATTTGAGCTTGTGCTGACACTAAAATTGGTTCAGTTTATTTCCAAGAATGGAAGAATTTCTTTAATTTACAGTCTCTTTACCAGAGGCAATGTGTTTTAGCAAGGTCATATAAAAGACTAAGAAGTGGGAGAGGAGGGGAGAGAGAGAGAGAGAGAGAGAGAGAGAGAGAGGAGAGAGAGAGAGAGAGAGAGAGAGAGAGAGAGAGGAGAGAGAGAGAGAGAGAGAGAGAGAGAGAGAGAGAGAGAGAGAGAGAGAGAGAGAGAGAGAGAGAGAGAGAGGAGAGAGAGAGAGAGAGAGAGGAGAGAGAGAGAGAGAGAGAGATAGGAGGGGGTTGATGTATGTTATTTAATTTTGATGTTAGTGCAGCATTTTGATGAGAGAGTATTACGCGCACACACACACCAACAGAAAATATACTAGCCTGCAAATACAGTACACATATAAGGAAGCACATTTAACCCCCACAGACATTTCTGAGGATTGGAGAGCACACACATTTCAAAATATTTCATCAGCTATGTGAGCAATTCACAAAGTAAGCACATTGAAATGTATGCTAGGACAAGCTGTCCAAAGGGATTGTTGAATGTGTGCATTTATGCGTGTAATTTATGTCTCAATTTTGTGAGGGAAAAAGGGGAAAATTTGTGTGTGTGAGGGGGGAATCAGGTGTTATTCTCAACCCTTCCTCGCTATTCCCTTTGAATGACAAGCTGTAAATTCCCATTGGTCATGGAAGGGAGAGTGCAAACACATGCAAACACATGACAGACAGTTACTTTCACAGACAAACTGAAAGACCACCATATACCATATCTGGTGATAGTTTTAACAGACAGAGAAAGTAAAAGAAGAGAGAAAAATTACACAAAATCACTTAAATTAGTAACATAACGTAAATTAGTTTTGCTGGTGTAATTTAAACTATTTGATTAAAGGGCCCCTATTATGGATTTTTGAAAAAGACCTTTCATGTAGTGTGTAACATAGCTCTAAGTCAATGAAAACATCCTGCAAAGTTTTAAATCTGAAAGTGCACCGTAAATAAAGTTATTGTCTTTCAAAAGTAAGACTCGACTCTGAGTCAATTAAATGAATCGTTTTTCAAACGAGTCATAAGCCATTTCGTTGTGACGTCAAGACGAAACATTAGTATATTGCCCGCCCACGTATTGCACGCGCAGACACCAGGGAAAACTGGAACCTCAAACCGGCAGTTGATTCCTGTACTCATGTCGAGAATACGGCGCTGTGCTCTATAATGTGAAGTTAAAGCCAGTTATTTTTCACTCCCCAAGGATGAGCATATGAAGAATCAGTGGTTAAAATTCATCTTTACCATGATATCACAGCAATGTATAATCCTAAACTTTTGCTGTGTTCCCTTTATTTTATTGTATTTACTTTATTCACAAACCGCTTGCTCTTGAAAGATGGTGTTCAAAAAACTTAAGTTTTGAGTTTTATATTGTGTAGGTCTCCTGCTAACTGGCTAACATTATTACTGTACTGAAATATTTCTGCTGATAAGCTGTGGGCCACCATTACCTAAAACCGTCTATTAATGCAGATTAAGTGTCATTATAACTACTTTGAGGAAATATTTGTTTTACCAACGTCTATGTTACATCAGATCATTCACTCTAGAGCTCGGCTAATGTACATTGCATGCACTGTTATTGATACAGTTTCCACACATGTTTACTGCAATATATTAGAAAAATAATCGGTAAATAAATTAGTACAAGTAAAAAACACCATACAAGCTGATGGTGAGGAATTACAGTTGCTAATTCCTAGCTAGCTCGGGGAAAGTAGGGATTTAGAGAGATTGATTCATTTGACTAGTCATTTGAGAATCATTGAAAATGTGATGTACAAATTAATATTATGATATATTAAATGTATATTATGAGGAAATGAAACCGTTTTTTTTTACCTTTGATGCGTGTAAACATGTTGTAGGAGACTCCACAACAACATTAGGAAACTTTAAAATAGCAAAATAGGGGCCCTTTAATATCAAACGACAATTGTGCATTCTGTGCAAGCCATGTGGCACTGACGTCATCAAGGTTTGGTTTTATAATTTGTGGCTGAAACGCTCTAAAATAACATACAACTGGTAAGTAATTTGACAAATAAGTTGGAATTTAGTGTAAATACAGTTGACATATATTTTTATATGATATATTAAAGTTGAAGTTAACTGACCAACACGTGTTTTGTTGAATATTTGTTTTAATTTTAAAGGCAGCTCGGAGACATCAGTACCTGATGGATAAGTCATTAATGGATGCCTTTTTTTTTACATTTGAAGTCTTTCAAATATGAAATATTTATATAAATATTACAATAAAGACTTTGTTCATGTTGTATATCGTTGTGACAAGATAGTGTCAATCAATGGACATTTTGCTATATTGTTTATATTGCAGCATGTAAATATATCTACGCACCGTTCAGTGGGTGGATTGCTTAAAGTTGTTGACACGCTAGAGTGATGAAGCATGGATGCATGGGAAAAATAAAGAGCGGTCCTGTTGCATGCTTGCGTTTTTTTTTAAATTTTATTATTGACTGTTTACTTGCCTATGCAATTATTGTCCTTTAATCCAGATTGCAATAGCTATAACTGTCTTTTTTTTTTAGAAAAGAGATTTTATAAAAAATAAGAAACGTTGACGTTTTGACACGTCCAGTGTAGGCAGCCTGTTGCACTGCACTGCCATGTAAACAGTTTCACATCCTGAATAGACACCTTCCAGCAAATTGTGCGACATTCTAAAACACTTAAAAGCCTGAGGTAGGGAATTTACTGATGAAAATAAATACTCAATGACTCATGGGCACTATGCCCACAGAAAACACCATGAGAAATTGCACTCCAAATACAAAGTTCATGTCTCAAAAGTAGCAAGATTTAGCATTTATGCTGTCACAAATAGAATAGAAAGGAATAAAATGGAATGTATTGAAGTATGATGCCTTTTTATGGATGCTATTAGCCTACAAGTGACTTCAAGTGAGAAGCGAGTACTGAAAGACAACTAGCTAAGGTGAAGAAAGCAACGCCACACAATCAAATCTATCAAATAAAGTATTACAAAAATATGTCAGGCACGTTTTGTAGAACTTCAGGCAACACATTCTAGCAAAGCCTTTTTCAATTAAGCCAAAACCAGGGAGGAATATAAACCAGTTCTTTAAGATTGGTTTGGAGATGGCCATGGTTTGCAGAAAACAAGGTAACGCCAAGGATTGTTTGATCCCCAAGACAGAGACTTAAAACAGGCCTTCTTCCTTTATCGGAGAAAAAAAAATCCTACATTTTCCCTCTGAAAGCTTAAGTTACCATTAGCTCACTGACCCCTGGGAGGAGAGACCATCCTCAGAGGTTAAAGAGCCCCCGCACAGATTCCACTGTCTCTTCTATGTGTCTTCTGATTGCTTTTCTGTGTGGCCTCACCCGGCTTCGACAGGCCTCGACTACAGGGCCTCGACTACAGACAGCTATGTTTAAACAGAGTCAGACTAACCTTGCAAGTTCATCAGAATTTCTTCATTCAACACAGAAGAAATCGATTGCAACTTCAACATCATGGACTTATGGAAACATCAAGACTTTCTTCTGAGACTGCATCCGAACGCTCTGTCAACAGCTAAGGCAATGCAAGTAGCGTACATTTGAACACTAAACCGAGTTTTAGTAGAAGTGGCACACCCCTTGCTAATAATGTGTTTAAAACTAAGAAATTGGTTCTGTTCAGGTGGTTAAATTACTCAATTCCCCGTTTCTGTTTCCGGTCCCATTTAATTTCTATTTTCCCCATGTATGAGTGATTGTGTGTATGTGTGTGTTTAGATTAGTTGTGTTCATGATTTGGTCAAATAAAGCTTTTGTGGACATTCGTGCGAGTTGATTTTGATCTGCTTGTAAACCAACGTCAATTTAATGATTGTGATCACAGCTACATGCTAAAAAAGAGTTATTTTTCTGTGGCCACGAAAAATATCCTTTCTGAGAGTTAATCGACAATCAATACTGAGTTTTTGATGGATGCACAGATGAATTGATTGTAATATTAATTCAGCTACAACAAGTTAATTCTATTAAAGGGATTCTATGCAGTTTTTTTTAGCTTAACAGAACAGCTTCAGAGTTATTGAAATGGTTATATGACTTCTTTTGGGTTGAATGGTGGTCGTCTCGCCCCCCCTGGTGCATGTGAGCGGAAAAATCTCACTTGCAACTTTGGTGCGGCGGGCCGCCGGCCTCAGAGTCAGGAAGTATCGCTTGATATCAGCTCTCGCGATGTAACATATTCCTTTATGGCACTGCACATATACACGCCCCCATCCAGGAACAAGGTAGAGAGGGATGGAGTTTGTCACACTATCGTCATGGCTGAGCCGGCATATAAGATGCAGAAAGCATTGTCGGAGGAACAGGGAAAGAGGAAACGGCAGACTGACCGAGCGAGGAGTCAGACACGAGCATAGGCGTAATTTGCGGGTGTGATATGTCCCCGTTGGCACGGATGTACCAATACAAACAAATAAAACATATCCAGGTATTCTAGTAGAGCATTCATTTCGTTTGTTTGTTAAATAAGAGGCGATCTGAAATGTGTTGTTTTTCGAAATCAAGTGACCAAAGTGCTTGTTGCCGCTGCGATCAGTGGCGCGGATACAGTGTTATGTTGTGACGCGCACAGTCTTCACACGGACGCGCGCCTCAATCCGTTGCGGAGACTGAGAGACTCTCTTTGTTACGGTGAAATCACAAAACCTAATGCACAAAAAAACGTGTCCCTGCTTAAAATACAACCACTAATAAACAATCGGTTTTGATGAGGAAAATAAACTATAGGCTACTACTAGTACGGATTAGAACCCAGAACCTCTGACACACTTGGCAAAAGTTCTGCCTCTGGGCCATTAAAGTACATGGGGATAATTGTAGGATCTATGTATTTAATCACGTGAAAATTCTCACCACTAACAACATATATTAGATCCCATTAACCGACAAATTAAACACAATGTACTATTATACTATGTAACACGCCATGTCACGCTCTGCGTGAGTGGTATTTACGACAGTAAAGTTAAATACAAGTACTCCACAGCGACTCTAGGGGTCGCAGTTTGACAAAAATGTGAATCCTGCCTGGTGTCCCTTTAACTGATCCAAATATTTATAATTATAATGAGTTATAATTATTCATGTCCCTTTTGAGCTAATTTGCTACACTGTTAAACAGAAATTAAATCTTGAAAAACCACAGAGACTGCCTTTTACATATCAAAATACATCAGATCAATACAAAACAATGCTAGACAGACTTATAATCAAACATCGTTCAACTGCATAATTCTATATCATGTTTACAACCTATATATGTGACTAATATGCCCAGAGATACCACATCATTTGTGTAATTGTTATAACTATTGAATGGTTTAATGGAATTATGGAGTGTTTGATATCAGCATGAATGTCTTCTCATCTCCTTAATTTTTTTGTGAATCAAATCTGGGTAACACTTTATTTGAAGGGGTGTGCATAAGACTGACATGACACTGTCATAAACATGACATAACACCTGTCATAAACATGAAGGAGTCTTTATGAAGGTTTATGACTGTTGTCATTAAGTGTCATTCGGTAAATTATGACACTTTCAATGCAAAGTTGACATTGTTTAAAATGTCTTTGTTATGACAACTTGACATTACCCAAGACAAAAATGTCTTGATTATGACAACTTGACATTAACAAAGACAGAAATGTCTCTGTTATGACAACTTGACATTAACCGAGAAATCATAACCTGTCAACCTGTCACAACTTTGGCCGTCATGACACCATTATAACTGTGTCATGAATATTTTACGTGTCCTCAAGTAAAGTGGAACACATTGTACTAGTTATAAAGATGTCATTAAGGGTTATTACACTGCAAAATGCTTGAAGTTTGATAATTAGACCTGTTATGACATATTTGTGACAGGTTGACAGGTTATGATTTCTTGGTTAATATCAAGTTGTCATAACAAAGACATTTCTGTCTTTGTTAATGTCAAGTTGTCATAATCAAGACATTTTTGTCTTGGGTAATGTCAAGTTGTCATAACAAAGACATTTTTGTCTTGGGTAATGTCAAGTTGTCATAACAAAGACATTTTAAACAATGTCAACTTTGCATTAAAAGTGTCATAATTTACCGAATGACACTTAATGACAACAGTCATAAACATTCATAAAGACTCCTTCATGTTCATGACAGGTGTTATGTCATGTTTATGACAGTGTCATGTCAGTCTTATGCACACCCCTTCAAATAAAGTGTTACCCAAATCGGTGTAAAATGTATCATATTATTATTATTATAGAAATCATGTCTTAATTGTAATCTGCTAAGAGCAGGAAATGGGACTTGTCAGATAACAAGTCATTTATGGTGAGAGGAGGAGAAACATTTACACCCTGAACTAAAGACAGTGTCTAATTGGTCAGAACTCCTCTGGGAGTCTGGACAAAAGTTTCAGTTTAAAAACTCAGAGACAGAGAGACAACGACAGATTTGGGAGATGAAAATGGGATAAGTCCGAGCAGCTTCATTCAAGCCATCCAATCTCGTCTCGTTTACTTTTCTTTCGTTTACTTAGTCTCTTTTCTTTTCCATTGAGAGTCTCGAGTTCTAAGTTAAGTTTTGCAGCAAATCCCGGCTCAAATCTTTAAATTTCAGCCATGTGAGAGACTCCAATTCAATTCATCTGCCAACACAACAGAAAGTGATTGGCTTCCAAGACATCACTCCACGAAAAGACCTCCAATGAATCAACGAACCTGGGAAATCCCCTTTCCAGCAACGAAAGGAATCCCCATCAGAGACACGAACGACAAACGCAAAATGCATTTGTTCGGCTGTAAAATAAGTGACTCTTTCAAAATTCCCAATACATTATTTAATTAATTCCATTTGAGCTAAATTGACCTATTTTCCTTACAAAATAATAGTTTTTCTCCAATCTCGTCTCATTTTCTTTTCTTTCGTTTACTTAGTCTCTTTTCTTTTCCATTGAGAGTCTTGAGTTCTAAGTTAAGTTGTGCAGCAAATCCCACCTCAAACTTTAAACTTCAGCCACGGGAGAGACTCCGACTCAATTCATCCGCCAACACACCAGAACGTGATTGGCTTCCCAAGACATCACTCCAGACACGTAAAGACCTCCAACGAGCTAAAATATATAGTTCAAATTTAAAGTTTCCCTCACAAAATATTTGTTTTTTTTCCCCAATACACATTAGCCACAATAAATGGCACCCTTTTATTCAATACTTATTGCAACCTCCTTTTCCCAAGATAACAGCTTTGAGTTTTCTCCTATAAAGCCTGACGAGTTTGGAGAACACCTGACAAGAGATTAGACACCATTCCTCCATACAGAATATCTCCAGTCGAAATCTGATACACTCTCCTCATTAGTTTTCTTATAGGTTTCAGGTCAGGGGACTGGAATGGACATGGCAGAACCTTCATTTTGTGCTCAGTGACCTATTTTTGTGTTGGTTTTGATGTTTGTTCTGGATCATTGTCCTGATGGAAAATCCATTATAAGATTTCTAGCACAGGATTTCATAGAATCTATAATGCCATATATCTGAACAAGATGTCCAGGACCTCCAGCAGAAAAATAGGACTACAACATTAAAGATCCAGCAGTATATACTAATTTAAATATTAGTATACCGCCAAAAAGCAATTTTTTTCAGTTGAATCTGACCATAGAACCGAATTCTGTTGAAGTTCCAGTCGAGTCTGGCAACTGAGTATGATGGAGTTTGTTTTTTGGTAGGAGCAAACGATTTTTCTTGAAACCTCTCTTCCAACTATCCTCTTCACTGTACGAGTTTGTAAGAGTTTAATGAAAGATCAAAAGGATTAAAAATTCAGATTTATTTTCACAGAATTCTTTGAACATTTACCAGGGGCGCCAATAATTCTGACTACGACTGTATGTGTGTGTGCCACTGATAACCATAATGGGACCTGAGAAGTCCAGGGAGCCTCTTCGATTGTGCACTTGTTAATTAATGAAGAAACAGCCATTAATGAGTTCTTATAACACTTTCACCCTTAACTGACCCGATTAAAGCAGCTGTGAGGATAAGCTGGAATTCGTAAAGTTTGATAGTTCTTCTGAAGCACGTCACTCTCTAAAACGTAATTACGAGGAATTGAGAAAGTATTTAGGTATGCGTGTGTGACGGATCAATGTGTTGTTTTTATAAATATTGCTAAAACATTTCCTGGTCCCTACTCTTTTATTAGTTGTACAGTATGTAGAGATGCACAGATTAAGTAGGTACATTTATTGGTATTGTATCAGCTTTTTTTGTGCCTATAATATAATCAATAGATACCAACCCAATTTATTGAAAGTTGCCCCTGTCATAAGCATCTCGGACTACGACCAGCTGATTGTTTTTTTTTTCATTTTTTAACTGACGTAATTTATGAGAATAAATCAAATGAAAGGTAAACAAGTAAAATAAAGGGACATTTTGAGAACTTCTGTCTGCTTTTAAAGAGGTAGAACATACAAAATGTAATGTTCATAGGGCAAAATATATATTTTGAAATAATATAATCCCGATTTTTGTGCCAGTAAATATTCTCTACACTTGCTATTGGCAGGTGTGGTGTGAAGGTTTTCACTTTTTTAAGGATCTCACCTCACATTTTATTTCCAATTATCACATAAAACACTGTGAAATTAGCGGCTGTAGCTTGAGCTGTGTGAGCAGCACAAAAAGTAGCTCATTATAATTTAACAGAGGTAAATGACATATCTGCTGACTGAAACCAGCAAGAGTGCAATTAATAGGAGAGCAAGACATCAATGATGCACTATGGGTAGCGCTACTGAATGGACATATTTAATAATTTATCTTTGCAAGTCAGGCTGTGTAACAACACCTCACAAAGCCTGCACTACACCCTAATAAAAAATTAAATAGAAAATAAAATAAATAATAATAAAATAAAATGTGGTGATTTGTAAAAGTGTTTGTATACAAATACTGTTGTAGAAATGTGCTATTCACAGCAGGCGATGATTGATTTATTGCAAGTGTCCAATTACAGAGCAGTTACTAAGATAAATCGAGTAGTATTCAGCTGGCCATCATGATCTTAACATGGCAGCACCCCATTAAATGGCTTCAACTTATATAAGTCTCCGTGATTTTAACGTAGGACGTTACTTTGTGTTGTTGGGGAAGATGTACATATTCGTGGTCTAGGTTTCTCTGGTGTGTCTCTTTCTCTCTCGTTTACTCTGTAACTGTAATGACTCACAGGTGGAGCTGCTAACGAGTGACCTGATTGGTGACGGGAGTGATTGCTGCTGTACTCAAGTCCCCTGAACCATGGATCTATGGCTGTGTCCGAAATCTCCACTCAAACCACTACTCCCTAACCCCTATGTATGGGGTAGGGAGTAGAGCACTATATAGTGAGCTCACCAACATAATAGAAACACCACTTTCGGACACTACTCCATCGTCTCTCGGCGCCGTTGATTACGGCATTACTGTCGCAAATTCGTATTGTCGCTCTGCTCTTCTTGACGTCCATCCGTCATTTTTACGATCAGCGCAATGCATGATGGTATGTAGGGCTTGGGTTAGTGACCATCGGTTGTACACTACTTTTCAAAATGCATTCTGGGATACATTGAGTGGACTATATAGGGTATAATAATCATCACTATACATTCGGACAGCACTACAAAATGGCGAACTCACTATATAGTCCACTATATAGTGAGTAGTGGGAGATTTCGGACACAGCCTATGGCTCCCAGCTCTCATGGCTTCCTTGACGGATAGATGTGTTCATTGTTTATGCAGTACGTTGTACATATTGATTTGTTAAAGGACTGGTACACAAGACATTTGATGTAAACCACTACCTTTTGTTAAGATGTGATTTATTGTTACGTTAAGCCTTATCCTACATCCTTATCGAATCGGAGCATGGTAGTGAGGTGGGTGCCTTTTTAATTTATTATTCGTTCTCTCTTGTTTATGATAAGTAGGCAGGTAAGCTTTTGTAAAAAAAAATTGTTGTCGGATTTCTAGATTAGTATCCTTAAATTAGTTAGCTTTGTTTTGTTATTCTCCCACCTTACATATACCTAACCCTATCCATCTTCACGCCCTGATCCCTAAACCCACCCCTAATCCTACCCATCTCCACCCGTTAGATCTGGATCCAACTCCACTCCCTGGATCTCGTGTACTGCAATCAGGTGCTACTGGAAAATCCAGCTTTTCCATCACAGAAATAAATTACATTTTAAAATATAATCAAATAAAAAAGTTATTTTAAATTAAAATAAATTTCAATACACACATTACCTGTTCATAGTTGAAGGTCTCTAGCATCCCTAAAATGAGCCCCTGGATCTCAGCCAGCTTTCCTTTCCCATATACAGGATCCTAGAAGAGAGAACACACACACACACAGAGATAAATTAATTTCTCATAGCTTTGATCATACTAGTAGAAACCTGTGTCTGTCTGCAGGTTTCTAGCAGTGAGAAATGATTCTGAAATCAATTTTAAAGGCTTGGTCTACAGTAATCGTAAATCAGGGAGTAAACACAGTGCATGCTGTCAGACTGCATTCACAATGACAGCCGATATCTCTCAGATGATGAAGGAGTGCGGCCTCAGTAACATCACACACACTCGCAATCACAGGACTGCACACACATGGGTAATTCTGCCCTCGGTAGGGGTTCAGATTGAAGCAGTCACAAAGATCAAGACCTGGAAGATTCTCTCATTCTCTCTTTCAAAGGTACAGAAATACTGTGGTCATGAAGGTCACGCAATGGCAAACAACACTCTACTTCTCTCCTATTAGCAGACAAACACTTGTTTGTTGATTTCATTATAAACATAACACACTAATTTCCATAAGACCACACCAAGAACGATAACTATAAAGATAACTATATTAGTGTCTATACCAGTGGACGATATCGTTCTCAAGGATGTGACTGTGCGAGTGAAAAAAGCAGAACATTTGTGCACTTTTTGTTTTTTAAACACCTGAATCAGCCATTTGCATGAACTACCAGGAACTGTGAAGAGTGACACATGGAAATATATTTAACAGCTATCATTTATATTAAAGGGTACCTATTATGGCATTTAAAATGTTCCTAATATTGTTCTGGGAGTCCCCAACAACAGTTTTACAAGCATGCAATGACAAAAAACACTTTTGTTGTCTTATAATATGCATTTATTTTTACCTGATTTGCTCACCGACTCCCATATGAATCGTTTAGCGAGTCATTTTTCCAAACCCCGCCTTTGCGTGACGCTAATCTGTGGTGATATGTTAGACACCCAGCCGACGGGGTGTCATTGGTTGTTGCGCTAGATCTTACCCAGATACAACAGTGCTATTTTCTGATTGGCTAACAACACCAGACGAACAACACCAGAGGAGACCAGGGTTGCCAGGTCTGCACAACAAAACCAGCCCAATTGCTCATCAAACTAACCCAATCACGGCCAAAAATATTCAAATAGCGTTCCCGGGTGTTTCCTCAATAACAATCATGTTCCAGTGGATAAAACAATCGCGTCAACCAGCGTGCACTACACAAACAACCCGCGGAAACAGTGCAGGCATACAGACCTGGCAACACTGGAGGAGACGCGCTTGAATCCTGCCGGTTCCACAGTGAGTGAGTTTTGGGCACTGCGGCATATTAAATATATTACAAATAGTTTATCAGCGTGAGAAATACAATGTGTGGCCGGAGAGCGTGACAAAAGACCGAAATGAGTGACTGTCACGCTCAATGCGTGATGCGTGACACTCGAGAGCCCTGTGACAACTCCATTAACAACGACAAACACTTCACATATTTCAATACAATTGACATTGAAGACCTAAGTTAGCTGCTAGAAGCTGCGCTGTGCCTGTGCGTACACAACACACAAAATAATTATAGAACATGATACAAACATAAAAGCAACAGCCTACTTACAGATTGTGATTCGGAGAAGGAAGCTGATCCAAATAAACTCGGTACTGAACCTCCCTCCTTCAGTATCAGCCGGCTCGCAAATTCATACTTTATAGCATTTAGGTTTGTGAAGCAATCATCTTCAAAATGACGCGAACACAGAACGAGTTCGGGCTATAATACTTCTGTGGTATAGTTATGAACTGTAGCCACTGTCTTCAAATGCTCCTCACTGGGCAGATGAAAAAAGTTTGCTTTTGCGTCGCACTTCAAAACACAGCAGCGTCTCGTCGACATGATGTTTTCCCTGGTGTCTCCTAATGCAATGAGTGGGCGTATCTTATTCAAATAACTTGGACAAGTGACGTACGAAAGTGCATCGTTCGTCTATCGATTCATATCAACGACTCAGAGTCGACTCTTACTTTTGAGAGATAATAACTTTGTATACGGTGAACTTTCATATTTAAAACTTTGCAGGATGTTTTCGTTCACTTAGATCTATGTTACACACTACATGAAAGGTAATTTTCAAAATTCCATGATAGGTACCCTTTAATACAAAACAGGATGTCTTAACATCTTCTGGGAAATGTAAGGGCAATAAGTGCTATTCTGTAGTTCTGTAAATAAAACGTGTGCTTCCAATACCGATCAATCTCATTTAGTAAATAAAATTCCACTCAAATTAATAAATTGGAATAAACTGTATACAGAAAGGGAGCAGAGAATGTGTCCAATTTTCACGAGTTCATGCCTTGCGGGCTCTTTATACGCATAATATAAATGACATTTTACGTGTATCCAATAAGTACTTTTTTAGAGTACATATGATAGGCTACTCACTTTTTGCGTGCATATGATACGAAATATACACACCCAGTGAATACCCAACGGGTACATTTTGCGTACCAGATGCACATAAAAGATTACTTTTGCATATAAAGCCAATAAAAGCACTCGTGCTATAGATACGCAGTTCCAGGAGGGTTCGTGATGCTGTCCATAACTTGGGTTTAAGCACTCACAAAACTCCCATTCAAATCACAGAAACTGACTTCACTGCGACATGAATCTCTTACATTGAATCTGCACATTGTTGTTTGTGATAGGATAATTTGCGAGTTTACATTAAACTTTGTAGTTAAATTCTACTTTCTCCACATGCAAAAAGATAAATGCAGCACACTGCCCAAGGCCAACTGCTCCCCTCCAGGAGAGATCATCACTCACACAAACATCTGGAATATCAGATCCCTGGAGCTCAGGTCTCACCCAAACCGAAACCAAACACATGTTCTAGTGGAAGTATGAAAACACGACTCGACAAACTTCACTCTCTCTTTACTATACAACACAAAAACTTAACTTTTTACTAAGCACTATGAATGAAGGCCAGTATCACTGATACCAGTACTGATACTGATGTCTCTTTTACATGGATAAGTTTTTTTCAAGAGTACATTAATCACAGACAGCAGCAGGTTTTCTAGGCTGCTGTCACTTTAAGACCTGAAGTACATGACCCAGATCTGAAACATCCTTTTTTCTCGATAAAAAGGCAATTATGGCATAATTTTGTGCTTTGTCCGCTCAAGCGCAAAAGAAAACTCAATGTGGTGCTGCCGTGCTGTCTGAAGCAGCATGCTTTGCATGCCTTTCGGTTGTTTGTTCACAGAGAGCCGCTTCACAGACAGAGTGCCATACAAATTTGAGATCTTTTTTTTTGCGTCTTAATGCGCTTTAATGGTTTAATAGCACTTGAAAGAATAATAGCGTGATCATATACTTTATTACATGGCTTAGATGGAATACTTGATTATGATTGGTCAATCGTGCCATCCAGGGTTATGTTATCCCCCGAAAACAACCACTAAAAACAGATAGCACGGTCTTATCTGGGTTACTGAAGCCAGCGCTTGCTAGCAATTGCTCTCTTTACAGAAGCTTTGCATTTAAAGAGCTAATAAAATAGCCCTTCTTTTACATTTTCAACTCGGAATAATATTTCGTTTTCTAATTATTTACTTATGTGGCCATGTAATAAGCCATGTAATAAGCCATGTAATAAGCGGGATAATGTACATCCAGCCGGTTGTTTTTGCAGAATACGGGTCTGAACGAGTGTGGTGTGAAGAAAATCGTGTCAGTTGGTCATCTGGATGCATTCAAAAAATGAAACTCTTGCGAAAGGCTACGGACGGTTCCTATCCGACAATTCCAGCGGAAGTTAGCGTTGCTATGGTGCTGATAAACAAACCTGAATTCTTCACTTTTAATAAAATAATGATTTTATAACGATAAATTGTCATGTCATTTTTTTATTTTCATGATTTTCTAACGTTATTAGGGCAGTTAATACAATTAAAATGTAGGCTATAATTAAATAATTAAAATGGCTATAATTAAATATTGTGGCCGTTTTCCCTCACCCCGCTCATTCACATACAGCCAGAAAATTCCATGATGGCAAATCGTCCCTGACACTGACAGAATCAACCTTTCTAATCTCTCTAATCTTTCATACAAACCAAGCTATTGCAACTATTGTTTTGTACACTGTTGGGACTATAAGATATAAACGATTTTAAAACAGTTTCATATCAAATCAATATCTTTTATCCCCATAATTATTTATGTGGCGAAATGCTGTGTAATAAGTGGTAAGACTTTACCGTATCCCTTAAATGTACTTCTATTTTGAACTTGCCGCGCTAGCAACTGCTCTCTGCATGGAGGCCTTGCGTTTAAGGACCTAATCAAATATTTCGACTCAGATCAATATTTCGTGTCTAGTTATTTACTTATGTGGCAAGTAGCCGTGTAATAAGCGGGATAATGTACATCCAGCCGGATGTAGGATGTTATCTCAGAATAAACCCCTTCAGCCTGATCACCCTGTCTTTGTTTATTCTGAGATAACATCGGGCTGGATGTACATTATTCCTTACATAGCGCAGCCAAAGGATGAGACACTATAAAGTTACACATAATAATAAACATTCTCTTCACATATGACATGTTCCAAACGTGATCCTGAGCATGCTCTTCACTCAAAATAAAATATAAACTTTATATTTTAAAATGTTCCTTATTCCTGTGATAAAATGTTTTGAATTTTCAGCAGCCATTACTCCAGTCTTCAGTGGTATAAAATCCTTCAGATATAGTTATCATCATCACAGTTGAAACCATTTTTTGCTGCTTATTACTGCCACATAACGACCCCTTCTCGTCCTCTCAATGGGGCAACATCTATTGCTGAAATCTCCCTATTTCTTTATAGGTCTGGTATTCTGTAACATTTTAGCTCAAATGATGATGGTGGAGGATCAAAAGGTAAAATTGTAATTGTAAATTGTAAACAATACCGGACAATGAGTGAAACAAACTGAGTTCAACTGAGTTCACTGCATTCAAATTCACTCATTCTTAAGTATAAAAATGTTTCACGAAAAAAATTGAGTACATCATGGTTGATATTTTAGTGTAGTTAACAACTTAAACCAGCTGATGATCAGCTTTGACCAGACTGGAACTGTGACATGCCACACGTGCCCTGTATAGACCACCACCCCATGACCCCTTTTCTTGTATTTCTGTTGTGGAGTGCAAACAAATTGGAAATCAAATGTACGCCATGAACTACATAATAATGAAAACAACGATACATCAATAAGCAAGTGTTCACAGCATGCACAGTGCATACAGCTGCATGTGCCTAGATTTAAGTGCACATTCAAGACAACACCTGTTGATTATGTAATATATTGATTGCGATCATCTGTTAGTATAACTTGATAGGGTTCCTTATAACATTTCCTGTTCCCTGTCAGAGTTGCATTTGCATTCACAGCAGTGTACTAATGATTACACACTGTGAGCAAATGCCATCAAATGTCACCATCAGCAGCCGGGCTGAACCAGAGCTTCTCAGTTAGATGCTGAGGCAGGGAGATTAATGAGTCAACATGAGCCACACAAAGAGACTATCCCTGAATCAAAATGAACATGTCCTGTTCATGTTCATTTATTTTCAGTTAATGTGTTTTTCTCTGTGATGTACAGTACCATTCACAAGTTTAGGGTGCTAAAGGGATAGTTCACCCAAAAATGAAAATTCTGTCATTAATTACTCACCCTCATGTCGTCCCAAATCCGTAAGACCTTCGTTCATCTTCGGAACACAAATTAAGATATTTTTGATGAAATCCGATGGCTCAGTGGGGGCTCCATTGACAGCTATTTAATTAACACTTTGAAGGCCCAGAAAGGTAGGAAAGAATAGTCCATGTGACTACTAGGGGTGTCGAAATAAATAATTTCTACGATGCATCGCGATGCAGATGAGGACGATTCGGTATTGTTTCAGTAATAGACCATAACCCATTATAATGTACTGACGCTTTTCTGATGTCATTTATCGAGTATGTGCTTTGTCGCGGTAGCATACAATGTCAGAGGGAGGCGAGACGCGAGTGCGAGTAATTAAAAATGCTCCAACTACTTTAAAAGCCTACATCTGGGCACATTTCAGCTTTTATGAACAACCTGGTAAGCACGACCTGGAGAAGACACGCGCTGTGTGCGCTCATGTCACGCACAAAATATGCAGGAGGTAATACCACTAACTTGATAAACCACGTTAGCCGTTTCTAACATGATTTTCTCTGATTTAAGTATCCGCACCCGATGGTCAAATTACAATTATTCTGTGTTGTTATGTGTGATTATAAATGGATGATAGTCACCTTCAACAGCGGACTCGGCGACAGTTGATGCGTGCATCTCTAGGGTAACATTATAGATGAATGAGCGCTGCTTTTAAATGAACATTTATTTAAAACAAAATTGATTTGACAGAATTTCATTTTCTTAATGGCATAAACAGACTTTACTCCCTTGAAACTTAAACTGGAATGTCACTGTTTCTGTCACTGCGACTTCCCGAACACGAACACACGCGTGCGTACACACACACACACACACACACACTTTTTAAGTAAAATTGAACCGTGCAACCCATCTTAATGCACCGAGATACACACACACACAACACACACACACACACACACACTTACTTACACACTTTTTAAGTAAAATTGAACCGTGCAACCCATCTTAATGCACCGAGATATCGAAATGAACTGAATCGATGACATGCTAATCGTAATCGAACCGAACCGTGAGACCAGTGTAGGTTCACACCCCTAGTGACTACAGTGGTTCAACCTTAATTTTATGAATCGTTGAGAATACTTTTTGTGCGCCAAAAAACTAAATTTGTGCTCTTAATTTGAGCTCCGAAGATGAACGGGTCTTATGGGTTTGGAACAACATGAAGGTGAGTAATTAATGATAGAAATTTCATTTTTGGATGAACTAACCCTTTAATTGTTAATCAAAAAGTATCTTATGCTCACCAAGACTGCATTTATTTGAACAAAACAGTAATACCGTCAAATATTAATACAATTTAAATTAACAATTATTATTTAAAATATATATTTTTTCATGTAATGATGGGGATTTTTCTGCAGCCATTACTACAGTCTTCAGTCTTATATAATTTCAATCTAATAAGCTGATTTGTTGTTCCAAAAATATTTCTTATTATTATCAGTTTCGTGCCGTCTAATATTTTTTGTGGAAACCATGACACATTTTGAGGATTATTTGATGAATAGAAACTTCAAAAGAACAATTTATTTGAAACTGAATCTAAATCTAAAATTACATTTTATTTGCACACTTTACTTTGGTCAATTTAATGCATCCTAACATTTTACAAGTATACAGTTATTCAACAATATTGATTTGACTGCACTGACACTATTGGATGAGAACTGAACAGAGCTGGACAATGACATCACTGTTTTCTGCAGATCTGCTTTATAGCCGAATTGAACTAATTTAATTAATCAATGATCTTGTAGCGAACCTACATAATAATAATATACATAAAATGTATTTAAGGGGGCCGGAAGGCCAATTTAGCTCAAAGGGAATGATTCATCGATTTGCAATGAATCATTGACCGAATCACTATGGAACCGAACAAATGACTCGTTTAGAGTTCATTTGAACGGGCCGTAATTTTAACCTTGGCAACAGATATTTATCCAATTTATAGTGAAACACTATGTATTAGCAAGGTAACTTTAGATCGGCAGTACAAGACATTAAATGTGTAAGCAAAACACAAGACAAATATCTTTTCAAATATATGGACGACTTTATTAACTATTCTAAACACATAAAACTAATGTCTAAACCCAATCACACACACACATTCATTCAAGGCGCAGAGGAAGAGAGAGAAAGAGTGAGTTTTCAGAGTGAGATGCACTTTGTAAGACATAAACCTGAACGAACCACCAAGCATTAATTGAAACCTTCGTTTCTTAGACAGGTTATTCAATTTAAATTAAAAAAACACCAGTTCAGCTAGAGTCTGGAGGTTACTTGCTTGTCCTTTGCGTTGCTTAGGCCAGGGAATTCCCTATTTGAGGTGCTTCGTCAGAGGGGTTTCCCGGCCGGGTCCGCGTGGCTGGTTGTCTTTGGAGTGCCTGGCTGGAGTTTCTGAACCGCCGGTCACGTGATGTGTTGGCGGATGGATGAACAAGAGTCTTTACAGTTCGAAGTGCGTTGCAGGAGAGACGTGTAAACGAACTTTACAGCAAAACTTAACTTAGAACGAGACTTTTAACGAGAAAATAAAATAAAGGAAGAAAGGAAAGTAAGAGATGAGATGGCTTGAATGAAGCTGTTTAAACTCCGATCTTGATGGGTTTGTCTGCTGGTCTAATTTAACTTGGTCTGGTCGATGTAAAAGCGTACGAACATGAACACTCTCTTGCTGTTTGATCATAGAGAGAGGCACAAACTTAATTTAACACAGAACCTACTCAAAACCGAACTGAACCGAGCCGAAACTGAACTGCTCTCTGAACCGAACTGAACTGAAACGTTCTGCTTTGTTCGGGTCTTTAACTTAAAGTTAGTCCAACCTCTTTTGGAGAATTCTGACCAATGAGACAATGGCATCATTCTAGGAGGTGGACTAGTTCCTACTTATCATAAATCATCTGGGATCTGCTTGTTTTCCGGCACTAAGCAGAGAGAACAAGAGATCACAGTTTAAACATTATAGATTATTATAATCATACAAAGCATTTTACACAGATTTCACTCAAGCCATCTTAAGAATTAAGAATATATGATCTTACTGATATCAAACAAGACACACTTTCATTCATCCATCTAAAGTAACAACATTTGCATGACTTGTATGCTATCTAGTATAATAGACACATACATAGCTACAATATAGGATTAGGTAGTGGAACAATGTTTGATTATAAGTTCGTCAAGAATTGTTCTGGGATGAGTTTATGCATTTTTATATGAGAAGTCTCTTGACTCTGTGGGTTTTAAGAGGTCTCAACAATGAGGTCATTCAAAAGTCTTCAAGCAGAGGGAAGTCTGTTTTACATCTCGTGGTCCTGGGATCAAACACCTCGGTCGTTATCTTAGTGGGTCCATCTCTGAACCAATCGGTGTTTTCCAAACTATCTAACGTTGTCAACATTCATCCAGTTGAGCACATCACTTTGGGGCCAGCAGAGTCATAAAGTCCTTTCTGAGGGGGTCTATTGTTGACTTAGCTGGAGCCGGGATCTTTTATGGCTGAATTAGTGATTGAGTTCCGTTTGGATGAATCAAATGGAAGATTCAGTTGTGTTTGGTTCACCCTCAAACTCTACAATCTTTACAATGGAAATTAATCAACACTGAACTGAATTCATCTGAACAATGACACTATTTTCTTTTACAGCTGTTATGACTGAAAAGCTGCTTTAAAACGATCTGTATTCTATAAAGCCCTATATACAGTGTATCCGGAAAGTATTCACAGCACTTTTCTTTTTCCACATTTTGTTATGTTAGTCTTATTCCAAAATGGATTAAATACATTATTTCTTCAAGATTCTACAAACAATACCTCATAATGTCAACGTGAAAGAAGTTTGTTTGAATTCTTTGCGAATTTATTAAATATAAAAACATCACATGTACATACGTATTACAGCCTTTGCCATGACGCTCAAAATTGAGCTCAGGTGCATCCTGTTTCCACTGATCATCGAGATGTTTCTACAACTTGATTGGAGGCCACCTGTGGTAAATTCAGTTGATTGGACATGATTTGGAAAAGCACCTGTCTCTATAATGTCCCATAGTTAATGCATGTCAGAGCACAAACCAAGCCATGAAGTTCAAGGAATTGTCTGTAGACCTCTGAGACAGGATTGTATTGAGGCACAGATCTGGGGAAGGGTACAGAAAAATGTTGGCATCATTGAAGGTCCCAATGAGCACAGTGGCCTCCATCTTCTGCAAATGAAAGAAGTTTGAAACCACTAGGACTCTTCCTAGAGCTGGCCGCCCGGGCAAACTGAGCGATCGGGGAGAAGGGCCTTAGTCAGGGAGGTGACCAAGAACCCAATGGTCACTCTGACAGAGCTCCAGCGATTCTCTGTAGGAGAACCTTCCAGAAGAACACCCATCTCTGCAGCACTCCACCAATCAGGCCTGTATGGTAGAGTGGCCAGACGGAAGCCACTCCTCAGTAAAATGTACATGACCTGGAGTTTGCCAAAAGGCACCTAAAGGACTCTCAGACCATGAGAAACAAAATTCTCTGGTTTGATGAAACAAAGATTGAACTCTTTGGCCTGAATGGCAAACGTCATGTTTGGAGGAAACCAGGCACCGCTCATCACCTGGCCAATACCATCTCTACAGTGAAGCATGGTGGTGGCAGCATAATGCTGTTGGGATGTTTTTCAGCGGCAGGAACAGGGAGACTAGTCAGGATAGAGGAAAAGATGAATGCAGCAGTGTACAGAGATATCCTGGACCTCAGACTGGATCATCTTCCAACAGGACAATGACCCTAAGCACACAGCCAAGATAACAAAGGGTAAGGGACAACTCTTTGAATGTCCTTGAGTGGCCCAGCCAGAGCAGAGACTTGAACCCGATTGAACATCTCTGGAGGGATCTGAAAATGGCTGTGCACCGACGCTCCCCATCCAGCCTGATGGAGCTTGAGATGTTCTGCAAAGAAGAATCGGAGAAACTGCCCAAAAAAAGGGGTGCCAAGCTTGTAGCATCATACTCAAAAAGACTTAAGGCTGTAATTGGTGCCAAAGGTGCTTCAACAAAGTATTGAGCAAAGGCTGTAAATACCTATGTACATGTGATTTTTTTTGCGTTTTTTATTTTAAATATTATTTAATATTTATTTTAATACATTTGCAAAGATTTCAAACAAACTTCTTTCACGTTGTCATTATGGGGTATTGTTTTTAAATTTGAGGAAAATATTGAATTTAATCCATTTTGGAATAAGGCTGTAACATAACAAAATGTCGAAAAAGTGAAATACTTTCTGTGCATAAGTGCATACTTTCTGGATACACTGTAAATAAAGGTGACTTGACATGATAAACAGTAATAAATAACTAGTAAATTATTTGCAAATATAGTTAATTCACAGATTATAAACTGTCTCTA
The DNA here is from genome assembly GCA_036326025.1 of Chrosomus eos. Classification (NCBI taxonomy): domain Eukaryota; kingdom Metazoa; phylum Chordata; class Actinopteri; order Cypriniformes; family Leuciscidae; genus Chrosomus; species Chrosomus eos. Next base: position 23,537,570 of record CM070819.1, read on the forward strand.
CATTGGCATCAGGTGAGGGCTTTCTTGCTCCAACATTTCATGAGATGGAAGAAAGCAAGCATGTAAAGTGACCGGCTGAGGAACTGAAGGAGGAACTTTAGGGATGTAGTCCAATCTGAGGTGTAACATAACCCTAAACATAACCTGGTGAAAAGTATATGCAAGAGGAGGATACAAGAACCTGAATGTCTCCTCTACTCTCTTTAGTGATGTTAGCGCCAACAACATATCTACTTTAAGAGTCAGCGTTTTCTCAAAAAACTGACTCCAAAGGCTCAAATGGGGATTCTATTAAGGATCCTATAGGCCCTAGGGCTAGGTCCCAGTAGGGTAGGGATGGGGATTTAAAAAATATATTATATATATGAATATTTGGACTCATAAAAACTGAAAAAAATATTTATTTAACTAAAGTTTAATGAAAGACTTTTTTGAATGATTATGTTTTCGTCACTATTTTTGTACAAGCTTATGATTTGGCAATACACACAACAACTTCCATTGTTACAGGCTATATCTTAAGATTTCTTTTAGTTCAAAACAATAACCCCCACAGGTTTTTTCCCTGCTTTTTTTTATTCAATGCGAAAGAGACTCAAATAACTTGTCATACAGATCATTATAAACTGTTATGTCTACTTTTATTTGTGTACTCACAATAAAAACAAAATGTTGTGCTTTTCACAAAATAAAGAAAACAAACATGATGTGCTTTCTGCCGTCTTCTGCCGTATCTTTTTTTGATACGCCTTTAGAAAGCTTGAATTGTCTACTTTTAAATGAAGCAATTTTTTTATCAAAAACAAATATTCTCTGTTTATGTAATCTGTATGAAACCTAAACGACATTCAGTTTCTCAAGTCTTGCTCATTATGTCTGTGACCACACCCACGCATTAGGCAGCCAGTTTTTTTTTTTTTTTTACAGGGACCAGATGCCACTGATCAGTCCTGCTGACATAGGGGGCTTTCACACTGGCAGTTTAGTTCAGAACGGAGCACGGTTCGCATGAAAAATGAACGCTGTCATGGGACCCGGGTGCGCACTGGGGTACCGAACCCGAGACTACCTGGAGGAGGTGGTCTGAGTTCGGTTGCTCCCGAACCGTGCTGCGGTGCGCGTGAATGTGAAAGCAACACAGACTCTGGTGCACACTTGTTCAGGAAGTAAAGTAATCTGTGCATGCGTTTTAGCTTACTGTGATGTATTCACTTAAATAAAGCACTTGTAAGGGATGATAGTGTTGATGATTTACCTTGGATACGAGCGAGAGTGAGCCTGCAGTGTAATCGTGCATTGCGTGTGGAATCAGGGCAACAAATTTGGAAATCCACTGTCTCCTCAAAAGAGTCCGTTTACAAGCAGCAGAAGTCCACCTTATGTGACACACGCACAGTAAACCTATATTGATCACTCAACTACGCATAATAGCAGCGAATTCATAAAAAACACAATATTGACCCGCGTTCTGTTTTCTACCATGCGCGGTGCACATTTGCAATGACCTAATATGCACGAAAATGCACCAGGGTTCGATAGAATCAATTTGAGTGTAAAACCAGACCAACGCTGCGGGGGGCGCCGGGAACAAACGCGATCGGGGTCGGACCGCAGCAAACGAGCCCAGTGTAAAAGCCCCCTTAAACATTTACACGAGTCTCTTCAGACTGTTTTTCTCTGAGAGCGCTGTACCAACATCAGCAAGCGTTTACATAAACATAGTAAAATGAAAACGCAAAAACCTTGACAGGTATGTTGAACAGGAACTGTTTTCAGGAATGGCACAAAGGTGTGTGACTGTTCATGTCTTTAGATCAGTGTGCACAATAATGTGCCTTTTTGTCCTTTGTGTCCTTTTTGTCCTTTGGATTGTGTTGTGTTGTAAATAATATCCAAACAATCAAAAAGCCATTCTTTGTTCTCCTTACATTTCTTTGTTCTAGTCCCCTCACAATCTCATTCAGCTGATAGGGCCATTAAGGGTCTGTGTCTTCCAGGTATGAAACACATCAATATTTATGATCATTCACGCCCTCCCTGCATAAACCTTGCTGACAGAAAACGTGTCATACAAATTTTAAATTAATATATTGTTTATGTGAATTATGTTTTTCACGTCATTTTGAAGCAAAAGTATTGTGAACAAATAGTCAGTTTGGGTTTTATGGCCTTATTTCAGTGACCTCATTTTTTTTCACAAACCACGCATGAACAATTTTCGAAGAGAGGCGAAGGGCCAAGAAAAACTCTCTGCCATTCAAAGAGGGGACCCCTAATCTACCTCTACCTGCAGCAGGACTGGCTGCTGGCATGGGGCTCTTAAGGCCGGATGCCTCAGTATGATGACTCTCACATGAGAGGAGACCTGAAAATATCACCTTATAAACACTCTGTCAAGCTCTAGAGAGCGACGGCATCAACAGATAACTCTCTGGAGTGAGAGGAAGCCTAACCACACCTCTAACCCCACAGGGAGGCTTACCTGCTACCTGTGCTTGTCACTACTCCAATTATTAGCCAATTTCAGATTTGGGCTACCAGAGACTCAGTAAACAAAGTAACGCCAGAGTCCCTAAAGCAATTTCACTATACCGTAAGGGCCGTTACATAGTCAAAGCATCAGTGCGCATACGCGTCCGCAACCTGGGGGTCATGGCCCGTCTTGTTCTGAGGATCATAGACTGGGGCCAGTGGGACATAGTTGCCACTCGTGCCCCTCCTCCTGGGATGTGCGCTTGGTCCTTCTTAAATCTCTGATGACTCATTAAGAGCAATTCACCTTTATTCCTCAAGTTGGCGATGTCTGACAAACAATGATGATGTGATGTTTCACTCATAATTACCGCAGCCATAAAACAAATACACAAGAATCATCAGCAAAACTTGAAATGTCTTAGCAATTTACTGCAGAGCAAATACTGTATGCAATAAAATATTAGTGTCACTGTCACTTGATGGTAGATCTGGTGAAGAAGCTGTCAGCGATTAAAATATTAATATTAATTGTAAAGATATTGAAAATGATAGTTGAGAATGCGAATTTGAGCCAAATGTTAAATGTACTGGGGAAATTAGCTCTGACGATGACAGCGATGATGATAAAAAACATTTGCTTAAATTGAACTCTTCCAAGTTCAAAAAAGTAATGAAATGTGCTTTATTTCATTTTTTGTAAATGTTAATAAAAATCAAGAGTTTTATACAATAGAGACAATTAAAGAGCCATCGTGTTCGATATAGATCCAGGATGCAAAAGACCCGAATATGTAATAACGTCTGTTGAAACATTCATGCATTTAAGGGTTAAAACACTTAATTGTTGGCAATTTAGTATTTACCATGAGGTATTCTAGAGTTTAATCCTAATAACAAATCCTTTATTACCCGTTTAAAATGGTACATCAGTTATCAGCTACATCAGGTGTGGTTAAAAAACATTATCTAACACTTTTTGTATAAGTAATTAAAAATACTTTGTCAATTAAGGTAGAAAATGAATAAATAACTCACTATTTGTATATCACGCAATAGTTAATAGTTTGAAAATGAATTATAAGTGCTTTCTTACTGTTTATCAAGTGTTACTACCTATTATGTTACCAAAGTGTTTCCACAAATCCTTACTGACCCAAAAACTTTGAACTGAAAAGTATCTTTGCAAACCACAAAATAATAATAATAATAAGCACGAGTTCAAAAGAAACCCCAGAAGTTCTAAAGACAGCAGTTTGAAGCAGAACAGCAGAGTGCTGGTGTAATAGCACTGATAAGGAGTGGGGAGACCGGAAGATCGATGGGGGAAAGCTGACAGGACTGAATATGTACAGATGAAAACAGATAAAGGTCTTCCACTGCCCAAAGCCTCAACCTATTCTTGAGCTGTGGCATCGATCTCATGGAAAGAAAAATGTGTGTGTGTGTGTGTGTGTGTGTGTGTGTGTGTGTGTGTGTGTGTGTGTGTGTGTGTGTTTGAAACAGCTACACAAGGCTCTGAGCTGGAAGCTTCTGCAGTATTTCTATCAATCTAAATATAAGGATCAAGAGTGGATTGTGTGAAAGGTTGTGTAATTTTAAAACATTTTAAAAGCTGCATCTGTAGACCGTGAAATATTTTCCATGTCATCCATATTGAATAGATCTGAATTTGAACATCCAGTAACAGTCCGTTATTTTATTTTAAATGAAAATGTGATCGTGAACGCAATGAGTTTGGTAAAACAAAAAATTAAATGAATAAATGAACCAAGCGATCCAAAAATATATTGTTTAACGGTATTCACACAATTACTGTATATAAGTGTAATAATAAAAGTGGAATGATGCATTATACTTATAAATGTTGAACTATACATAATTGTAATTTGATAATCTGATTCAGATCATCTGAATTAGAATATAACAGTGAAACACCATCAATTGAAGTATATAAATCCATTTATAATAGACTTAGTATAAAGCAATTACAGTACAGTGGATTTTATGAACTATAGCCACTGCACAAACTACATTTTCTAACCCTAAAATGTTGACAATTGCAAGATGGCTGATCTGTTGATATATCTCGAATGCAGATTCTGTGCAAATGTCAACCGTTTTTGCACAAATAAGAACCATGGGATTTTGAGCTTGAGCCTGCAATCCTATTGTCAAGTCAGAAGGTTTCAAGTCTTTCCAAACAAATCCCACATACCCAACAGAACAATAATATCTCAATCTCATACATCCCACAATTACTGGAACACAGCGACACATGCCTGAATGCACACACAATAGCTGCCATTTAGTAACAGAAACACGTTAAACAGCCCAGTTGTAAAAACTAGCTGTAGGAGCTGTTAAAAAATTATCTGCTTACCTGTAGGATGCGCTGAATGATGGCAGGTGGGGCAATAAAACTGGACATGCTGTTTAAGACTTTCATAGTGAGCTCTTTTAGTGCTGAGGAAAGAAACAAACAATTGGGATTGACTGAGCCATTTTTCACCCCATAAATAAATAAATTATATATATACATACTATATATATATATATAATATATATATATATATTATATATATATATATAAACCCATCATGGGTTAATAAATGTATGTATGTATATATATATAATATATATATATATATATATATATATATATATATATATATATATATATATATATATATATACATACATATTATTAACCCATACAACATTTATTTTCTTTCTTTATCACTTATAAATGCACAGCATGCAAATGCATCTAGAATTTGTTCTAAATGTAAATACGAATTCACTTGGTAATTTATGTGCTTGGAAATTGTAAACGCAATATATCCGTCGGCCGCATAAATCTTATTTAATCTAATAGACAGCTATAGTTTCTATTATTATTATTTTTTTAAATTTAAAGAGCATCCTTATAATTTCAGAAGTAAAGCAAGACATACTTAAATTATTTGGGGCATTGGAATTACAGAGGTTGAGGACCACTGCTATACTGTAGAAGATAAACTCAAAACTAGTGCTTGTGTGTTTGTGTGTCTCACCGTCTGAAGTGTGTTTGGCATCAGCACCTTTGAGTAGTTTCTGTGGTGACATCATCCCCTCGAGGAGAGGAAACCACAGAGCCTGAGAGTGACAGGAGATTTATGAACACACACAAAGTGAGAGAGACATGTACAGTAAAACCGTGAATAAGATCATCAATACATCATCCTGTTCATGAAAAACAACACAGGTTGTTGGGGCTGCACACACACCTCTCTCTGCTGCTGGTTGAGACCGTGCGAGCTCCTCTGACACAAAGCAATGATGTCATGCAGAGCTTCATCCACTATTTGTAACAGACTCTGCACTTCATTGCCTGTCTCCTCCTCCTCATCGTCGGGCTTGTCTGCCTCTGAGCCTTTTAGGGCAAGTTTGTGCAGTTTGCCCTTCAGGGTCTGAGAAGCAGAGATCAACAGATCAATAGCGTATTTCCACCTGCCCTTTCTGTCTCACCAGGGATATTTAAGACACTGTTCTCTGAAACAACATCTAAATGAACTTAATGAGTAAATCCATTCTGCAGACTTCCAGATATTTAGCAAAATCTAAATCAGTGCTTAAAAAAAAGGATGCCGATTCTGCCACGGCTAGCATTACATTAATACAATTACAATATTTCAAGCATTTTCAGTTAAACTGAAAGCTGATATCATACTTTTAAGGTGAGGTCACATTTACTGTTGTTCTGCCATTTTTACAGGCGAAATCCAGTCACATCAATAAGAATCTGCATAATCTGGAATTTCGTGTGAGGGCAAAGTTTTCCCAGTATTCCCAGCAAGCAGATTTCACAGGATTCACCATATAGCTGCTTGGTGTGATAAATTATTTTTGTGTGAGCTATGATTCATACATCATTAGACTATTGACAATAGACAATGGACCTTTTATGCTTGTAATATTTTAGCAAAATTTGCAAATGTGACCGCACCTTTCACAGATGACACAACTTTCATTTACTTAAGACAAACTGTTTACTTCAATACCTCGCCAAGACGGGCATTTTGAACAATAAGTGCATTTGATTGTTTTATCTCGTGAACACATTACCACAAAGTGAGAGAACTCGTCGCAGAGTGTGCATGCACATACACATTGCGTTCAAAAGCAGTTGGCGAAGTAGTGGTACTTTAGACATTAGTCTGAGGTCATACATTATGGTGGAAACAATGAGACTGGTGACTACATGATGGTGACATCTGTTACAAAGTATTTTACTGTAATTAGATGCACTGATAGCATTTTCCAGTAGCAGCAGTGAAATTATGCAATACAACAGAATTAAGGACAGTCTTCATTAAACATCTATTTTTAAACATCCTGTCTAAGGTCAATCAATGTTTAAGGTCCAGTAATAAGATCTGCTGACAGCACCACTCTTTTTAGCACTTTATACTTCGGGGCAGTGCAGTTCCCACACTATGCTCTGATATGCCTAGTCAGGATACTTATAATAGTGCACTTAGATGCTGACCAGGATGTGATGGCATGCCAAAAAAACTCGTGGAGAAAATACGCTGACATGCTTTTTATTCTTCTTTTTTTACCTCAGTGCTGGTGTGACAAGATCAGACTAACTTCTCTGTGACAGTAATTCTCAGACACAAGTTTCCATCGATGCAAAGGTGTATGGTCAGTACAGATAGACAATTAAAAATGTTACTCCAGTAAAAGTATAAAGTACACCTTTTTAATTTAACTAGAGTAAAAGTACAAAAAAATCCCAGCTCCTAAATCTGTGAAAAGTTAGGGGTAGTCAAGAGGACTCCTAAGTCACTAATACCAAATCAGAAATAATCCTAAAATGGCTGTTGCTGGCAATCCACCTCAGCAATCCGCCCAAAGACACTGCACACCATCGAGGCAATAGGCAATAGAGCCTTGGGCTTTTCTTCATAATATAGATATTTTGATTTACATATTTTAATCCGAGATGATGACATAAAATTATGTTATATAAGTACCTCATTCATTCATTAATGGCAAAATGTATTGATTGATGGAGAATAAACCAGCGCGGTCAAGTTGAAAATAATGCCCTGTCGTCTGCACCGATAGCCTTGCAATCTATGGAGGTACAGAAAGCTCTCGGATTTCATCAAAAATATCGTTTTTTGTGTTCCGAAGATGAACGAAGGTCTTACCGGTTTGAAACGACATGAGGGTGAGTAATTACTGACAGAAATTTCATTTTTAGGTGAACTAACCCTTTAACGGAGTTCACGTCAATGAAAGCAACAGATATGAGCAGCATTTTATTTATCATCAGCTAATCTCAAGATCAAATGGCGCAATAGGAGAGAGAGAGAGGCGGCATAAGCACTGGTTAGATCATTTAGTCTCAGTACTTTTAATGAAGATGATTGTGTTTTGAGCATCTGCGACTTTCAGTTTCATTTGCGTCAGTTTGCACGTTGGCTTGCTGAAGAGATATTCAGCTGCGGCGAAGCGTGTTGCAGTAGAGCTGTTATATCTGGCTTTAACGTCATATAGCCTATAACGCGCTCTCACGCGTTTATTTTTTATACATTTTGGGAGGAGTAAAATCTACATTTGTGGTTTCCATGTAAATAAATTGAATCTGTTCATCTTATTAAGAAATCATATCTCTTCACACGACTTGGATTAAACCACTCAACTCAAATGGATTTGTTTTACGATGCCTTTAACATGACCATTTTTGGATCTTTCAAGTTTTGTTGACCTGGATTTTAAATGGAGGTCTCATTAAAAATATATTCTGTTTTGAACATTAAGTGAAGTCTTACGCGGTTGGAATGACATTAGGGTGAGTAAATGATGACAGAATTGACATTTTTTGTGAACTATCTATTTAAGGGTTAAATGCAAAAATGCATCATATATAAAATACCTGTTCAATGTACTCCTGATAAAAATGTGGTGCATTTGTGAGACGCAGAGTCCCTGAGCATGCTCTGACTGCCTGTGCTATAGCAAAATATAGCACATTTCCAAGTAAAAATAATTTACATGGATTTATAATGTAATTTATAATGTAATTTTTTGTATACAAAAAGGTTATTTAATGCAGAAAATTGCTGGTCTTAACAAATCACGTAAATAATATATTTTGGATTTAAGCTGGAAAATGTTACTGAAAGACAATGAGTTTGCAGCTTTGCAGGCAAAACAATTACTGTTATTTACTCCATTATGATTAAAATGTGAAAAACAACAACAACAAAAACATCTAGTTGTTAAAAATCCAAATGTATTGTATTTGTTACTGTATTTCAGTCATAATGGAGCAAATGCCATTCAAAGCAGCCAATAAGAATTTTAAGCTAACATGGATCCACTTGCCCAGTTTTGGGGTTTGCAGGCTTGTGTGGTGTGATGAACTCAAACCTGTAGCAGCACTTCAAAAGCTCCCTGTACATCTCCCTTCCTCTCCAGCAGGAAGGCTGTGGCCTCATGCAGCTTGTGTTTCTCTGTGATCTGTGATTAGACAAGACACAGATAAGACAGGCAATTGTGTTGCAGTCAAATTGTCAAGATTATCAAGACAAATGATCCACTCCGAGCCGCCCACAGGACGAACAGAGTCAGATTGAGAAAGTGTGTTTAGGTGAGACTGTTTGTTACTGAAAAAACATTTCCAAAATGAAACTAAAGAGGGTTATGCAGAAGGTAGAGAAACACAAAAACAGGAATCCATGAATACAGTTCAATCCATGAATACAAAAACAGGGCAGGTATGAGAGTGCACAGAGAAAAACGACAATACAGACTGACAGAAACACAGTAGCAAGCAGATGGGTCTAGATATGGAGACATATACAAAGAGCAGTGAAACAAGTACAAGGCGAGATGGCAGGATTTTAGAGATGCTTTATATGTATGCGCGTGTGCAAGCTGTCTGTTCAAATATTTAGCAGGTGCCACCCAGCCTCTGTAACAGTATTGATTCTCTTCTGCCTCTGTCTGTCTGTCCGTCTCAGCGCTTAAGCATGGCAGATATCTTCCCTCCCTCCATTATTCATTCATTCGTTCGTTCCTCCAGGCATCTTTCTGCCTGAGCCTGTCAGCTGGCAGCCTAATTACATCAGATTGGCAAGCAACCTTTACTCACTCTATCAGTAGTTTCATGTTGATTGATTAGATAGTGTGTGGTCTACTAATCGCCAACCTGCCCTGCCAAACCTGTAATTTGAGCGGTGAAATTCAGTAACCATCTGTATTTCTGTGCAAAAACTGTCTTATTTACTAATCCACCGCAATCCAGTTTAAACAGTCGCTAAATGTGGTAAACTCACACTGAACCATGATTATTGAAGTCACTCTCAAATTTTTCAGCGTAAACATGCTTTCTTTTCATGTAAATTTAGCTCATTATAGATTGTGCCTTATTCACAAACTATCTGCCTGCTGGCAATTAGCATCACACTACTTACATTGCAAACTCTCACTCTTTTTGACTAAAGAACTTTATTGCATGGACAAAAATAGCTGAAATGCGTTGCAAATGTCTTCTTTTGGTTAAAGAGGTTTGAATTGACTTTCTGAGAATCCATGCAAAGAATAACCAGGATTTACATTCATTATAGAAATGATTTTGTAAAATGTTTTATTGAACATTCCAGTTGTTCATGTTATGACTGGACATATATTCAGATTCCTGCAGTAGTCAAACGTATTTTGCACGATTTTAATGCAGGAGTCTGGATCACAGGAGTGCAGTACAATCAGAGTAATGTATGGCAGATAACCTGATACATCCTTAATAGCATGGTACTCAGAAGAAGTGTGCAAATTGTGTTCAGTATAGATTTGCTGGCCGCATTTCAGTCATTATTTGAGTAATTCTGGGAATCAACTCTCTAAATTCTCACTTCACTTGAGGATTGCTAATTGTGTGGGGTACGTGTGTGTCTGGCTATAAATAGAGTGCTGCCCATAAAGAGCATTTTTTAAATGTCACTATCTGTAGAACCATAATGCTATTTACTGAATTTGTCTGATTTTAGTGGACAATGTTACATTGGGATGCAAGTACTTTTTGGTAGCTGAAAATTAACAAATTACCCCAAATATATAATAAACTAGTACAAGTTGTTTGGGAAATGGATGGATGAAAACATTCAAGGTAAAGGGAATTTTTAAAGCTTTGATAATTATGGTCATTTCAAATTCTCTGGAAATCTGCAGCATTCAGTGAGCAGATACTACAACCTCATTTCTAGAGAAGTTGGGACATTTGGTTAAATGCAATATAATCAAGAATCAGTGATTTGTTAATTCTTTTGAACCATTATTTAACTGACAAAAGTACAAATAAAATATTTCCAATGTTTTCACTGATCAACTAGTATTGATGTATTTTGTGAATATTAATACATTTCTGTCTGCAAAACACTCCAAAAAAGTTGAGACAGAGGAAAAATAAAAGTGAAAAGATGATAGAATATCCAAGTTAAACTGTTCTGAAACAGTCAACAATAAGCAGGTGACCTAGTAATAGGTGAGGGTCTCGTGATTGCAAGCAAAGATGGGTCATGGCTCACAACTTTATGCCAAATTTAACTTGGGTATTTCGCCACCTACCATACATCATATTGTGAAAAGATTTGTGTTGCAACCATCAAAATCTAATTTTTTAATGTTTACGGAATACAATTAAGTTGGTCAGTGAAAACATTGAAAAAAATGTTTTTCTTTTGTCAGTTATTAACAGAATTAACAAATGTAATCACAGATTCTGCTTTTCTGTGAATGGGCTTGTACTTATGAAGCTGCTTTACATTTAGGATGCTGACTTAAAAGATAGCTGCCTATATTAAGGCAGGAGACTACTAGGCAGCTCACCAGTCTTTGTAACAGTCCGTTTGTATGTATGATATTGATGTATTTATACCTGGATGGCCTGCTCCAGTCTGTAGTCCTGAGAGGTCTTAAGGAAGGCGATGACATGCTGAGGACTGAACTGGCACAGTAGATCCACTAAGAGCTCGTGAAGATCTGAGCCCAATCTTAGAACAGTCTGAAGATTCAGACCCTCTCTGGAGCTGTTACAGAAAGAGAAAAACACATATTCACCTGAAAATAACCTATATTAGAGGAAACCATCACAAAACACTATGCGGAAAAAAAGGGATTTTTAATTAATCACATGTTGCAAAATGGTCATTTATTTTATTCAACAGACTACAGCTGTGAGCACACACAGCATATCAGAGGAGTCTGCTCAAGGCAACGGCTCTCATAAAAACCTTCAACAGTCCTTCAAAGCAAACTTCTGGTTATTGATGTTTAAGTCTACTGGCTTAAATGTGCCGAGAACAAGATCAACAGCCAGACCAAACCAAGGACAAACAGACTGTAACGAGGTTAGAAGTTAAGGGAAGAAGGAGGCAGGAACCGGCTCTAAAGTAAAGATGGCAGTCCCTCAAGGTTGACAGTCACCACACACACACTAAAACAAAACATTAAATCAAATCCAGTGATCTCCACTGTAGTTGCTCCTCCTTTTATGCTTCCGCTCCTCCGTGAGAGATACGAGACCGGTGCGTTCGCGCAGGTGTCGCTCATTAGGAATCACGCCACCGGCCTCGCGCCGTTCTCCCACGGCCCTCTGCCTCGTCCTGCTCCTGACCTTAACTAAGACTAGAGAAAGAACATACTACCGACTACAGTATCCGAAATAGTTGTCTGATAGAAACCTAACTCAGTAAGAGAGAAAACTGAGAGAATTGAAGAATAAGAAAGATTATTTGTTGTTGATTATGAAATAAAAGGTGTTGATTGTGCATTTAACATTTAAAATCTGCTCACATCGTGAGCGATTCAGCGATTCTCTGACCAATTCGCCTTGTCATTACAATTTGGCCCTTGTCAAAGTTGCTCAAATCTTTATTCCCATCACATCCAACACATTGATTAGGAGAACTGATTGTTTTCTTACTATCTAATCTACCCAGACCTTAAAATGTGGCATTATTAGGAGATGATCAAAGATATTCGCATTGCTAAGAGAAAAGAAGCCCAAAAGTAAATCATGCGTCATTTGTGCATCTCCCTCTTGCTCCCTTTCCCCTCCATTTCTCCTTCTCTCCCAATCAAGTTATGATGTAGTGTGGGTTTTCTCAGAGCTCAATCATAGAAAAGCTCTCAAATCAAAGCCCAATCAGCCACCATCAGCTCCTGCTGTATGAGGCATGTGACAGAACACATCCTCATCACATGTGAGATTTACTGTTCTACTCTGGTATGGCCCTGTCTTAAAACTTAAAAAGGCATGTGAGAATGAAGGATGATTTTTTTGAAGTGTATGAAGCAGTAATAATCACAAGGAACATAACAATAATGGATTCTGAAAGTACACTGAATCATTACATTAAGTTTCTGGCAGGTGTTTTCTTATCAAAGTGATAGTAAATGCAGTTTGTTTTTTGTAAATAAGAGAGCACATATCTGTTCTGTAGTATAGATTAAATAGATAGTTCACCAAACAATTATAATAATAAATTCTGTAATTGTTCAAACATCCTCATGTTGTTCCAAATAATGCACAGCTTTCTTTGCTCTGTGGAACATAAGAGAAGATATTTTCAAAAATGTTTTTGCCCATACAATACAAGTTAATAGGGTCCAAAACAACATTAGATCCCAATGACTTTCATTGTAAGGACAAAAAACACTAAGCATTTTTTTTTTCAAATGATCAAATTCAAATTTTGATCAAATACAATTTTTTTGCAACTGTTGCATGCCAACGTAAATTAAGTGTATATGTATATGGCCAATAAAATATATTTTTCCACGTATAATACATATCATAGATGTTGGTGAATTGCCAATGAATAAAACTGACATGAAATATTAAATAAATATTTTAACCATTTTAAAATGTCAATCATTTACATATTGCCCTATATTTAACTTGTCATATTTAAGAAGTCATATTTCTAAGGCTGTATGTTATAGATGCTTTCTTCAAATTACAATTAGTAGATTATTCGTTTTATCTCAATCTAATGCAGAGATTCGCCTTCCCTAGAGGAAGTAAAACTTCAGTAAAAAATGGCACAGCTTATTCTGTTCTACTGGTAGTGTTACATTTGAAGTTTCTGCCAGAGGGTATTGCCATAGATTAGACATGTTTTATAGTGAAGTCTGTAGTGTGTCCTAATCATTCCTGTGACTGATTTCATCACTACAAGAGTCCCAGAGTGCCTACATCAGGAAAGGAGGTCTTTATTTATACAAACTACCCTGAATGAACTCAGCTCGGTTGTCCAAGATGATACTCAAATTGAGATGGGAGGTTTCTAAGGACGGGAAGATCGTGAGGAGAAACAAGCTTTCAGGCTTGGCCTGAGAGGAGACAGCAGTCACATAGGGAGGACACAGTTAACTCAGATTTTTTTTTTATTATCACAGATGAGTTTTGCCCCTGAGGTGCCATATGTCCTATAAAGGTCACCGTGGGTCAGCTACAGCAAAAAAAAAAAAAAAAAAAAAAAAAATTGTAGCTCTGAGGGTTTGCCGTGATGCAAAAATAACCAAGCATTGATTTGTGGCTGTCTGAAACTAAAGCAGCTTTAAATTGGGGCAAATGTGATTGTGTAACAATACAAATCTAAATGTATACATTTATACATAGCACTGGTGCTGCTAGGGTGTTACAGTTAATATTAGATGCAATTGAGGCTGATGTTCATGGTGTTCTGGGTGATTGCTAGCAGTACTTCCCACACATACTGTAGACCTGGGCGGGCAAAATACAAATACTAATACAAATACTAATTTATGTTACAAATACTAACACGCAAATATTTAATTTATGTACACATATATATATATATATATATATATATATATATATATAATATATATATATATATATATATATGTTAGAAGTTACTTTAATAACTGACCGTTATCAGTTTGTAGCAGTAAATTAAGAAATGTCTTATCGATCACAAATTCAGTACTATGGAGTACCACAAGGCTCAGTACTAGGACTGTTGCTGTTCACTCTGTATATTCTACCCTTGGGAAATATCATTAGGAAACATGGGATTAGTTTTCACTATTATGCCAGTGATGCTCAGAATTTAGATGACTTTCCGATTATTTAATTCTGAAAAAACAGAGTTTCTAATGATTAGACCAAAAACCTCTGCAAGTACGCATAATAAACAAACTACAGCTTCTTACTAGAACCAGGAAGTATGACCATATCAGTTTTCCTAACATTGTCCAAGAAGCAGACACACTCTGTCAGTTTTAATCTAGACTAAAAACACACATCTTTAACCTGGCATACACATATAAATTGATACATTCCTATTATTCAAATCAGTTAAATGATTATTAGGCTGCATAAATTAGGTCAGCCGGAATCGGGAACACTTCCTATAACACCCGATGTACTCGTTGCATCAGTGATGACTCCGATCTTAAACCATATGGAACTGTATAATATTCTGATTGTTCCAAACCAATCTGACTTCTGACCTGCAATGCTGCCTGAATCATATCATACACTGTTCATTCATTGGCCAGTGGAGAACTGGTCAGAACAAACTGACTTTCTGTATTTTATCAGTGTGTGTGCGTTTTTGGCATGCTACAGATACAAATGGTCCCCAGACAATTAATTCTAAGGACTTTGGTAATGATGCCTTTTTTCTTCTTCAGCTACTGGCTTCTAGAGGTCAAGATTTGTAATTTGTACTTCTAAAAAGAAAATGTTCAATGATTAAAAAGAATTTTATAAGGACAAATGTTCATGAGTTATTATGATTTTTGGGGGGTGGGGACCGTGGGGGTGAATTTTTTTTTTAAATAAATGAAAATAAACTCCATACTAATACTGTAAATGACAATAAAGTAAAATACTGTAAATTCAAGTACAGTAACCCGTACAGTATACTGTAAGTGAAAATACAGTAATAATACTGTAAACATTTTACAGTAAATTACTGGCATCCAGCTGCCAGTAAGGCCCCGTCCTTTTCCACTGCGTGGTACGACTCGACTCGGTACGGCACGGTTCGGTTCGCTTTAGCTCGGTTGCTTTTCCACTGCAGTTAGTACCCCTTAAAAGTGGGTGGGTGGGACTGATCGTTATTTGCATGTGCGGCTAAGAGCTGAGCTATTTCTTGGAACACATTTTCATCCCATTTTGCCCCATCCAGCTCTCGCTGAATCCGCTCCTCGGCAACCAACGAGAGGAACGTCTGCACCTCGTCCACTGACCACGATTCAGCCATTTGTTTTTTAAAGTGTTGATCTCTTTTTTTTTTCAAATAAGTAAAAAACAGGTGCTACCGCATTGGCTGTTGTCTAATGGTTATTTAAATCTAGCGGGTATAGTGTCTCGTGTCGCAAATCCAATGACGCTGGTAGTGACGATTCTGTCTGACCAATCAGTGATCTGCAGTGTTTTTACGTCACATTTTAGTACCGGTACGGTACGCTTGGAACCTCAACAGACCAGGTACTATTTAAAGCGAGTCGAAGCGAGCCGTACCGTACCGTACCATGCAGTGGAAAAGCACCACAAGTGAGCCGTACCGAACCGAACCGTACCATGCAGTGGAAAAGCGCCAAAGCGTGCCGTACCGAACCGTACCATGCAGTGGAAAAGCGCCAAAGCGTGCCGTTCCGAACTGTACCGTACCATGCAGTGGAAAAGCGGCAATAGAGATGTGAGGAATGTACCACTTCTAGATGCGATTCATTGATTTGACAGCACTCGTACCAACAAAGTAAATGGTGTCCATTTTGATTTTATGATGACTTTAAGAGGACTAAATGATTGTAGAAGTCTGGCATTTGCCACCAGAGAGAAGTCTGTTGTTTCACCTGAAGATTGAGTTACAAAAATAAATAAATTGAAATAAACATTACAATAACATGTTATTTAGAAAAAAATACTACTACATTCAATTGCTTACAATGCTACAAATAAGTGTAGGTATCGTACAGGTACAAAAAATACATATAAAAATATGAGACATGAGCATGTATAATTAACTCTAATATTGGTCGCTTTGGTACTGACATATTGTGCGTAAGGATATATCTTTCATATTGTGGTCTCAATGTACAGTATGGGATAGATTTATGGGATTTTTCTACACATTTTATCATCCACCAGGTGAAAATTACAAGTCTGATGACAGAAATTGTCTCTTCAAATTAAAACTTATTAATCCGATTTTTCCACCTTTCATTCAATCAGAAAATCTCACAGCAGAATACATACCACCATAATCTTCCTGTAAATGACAGTTCAGCAGGAAAAGACTACTGTACTGTCAGTTTGTCCTCCACTCTGTTTTTAACTACAGTCTGTCAACAGCGGCATGTACAAAACTCACTACAGATACCAATCTTAATCCTTGAGTCCTGTTTGTCACAGGCAGAAGAAGAACGACACAAGCTAAAATGTGGTGGCGGAGCGTAACGGACTCCAGGACAATAAAAAGGGTGAAAAAGTAAATGAAATACTAGGTCAAGATAAATGGATGTGTGGCAGAGGTCATTTGAGAAAAGAGATGAAGGAACGAAGTTTGAGACTGAGACAGATGTCGACGACAGTGATGGCTGTTCATTTTTACAGAGACTCCAGCTAAAAAAACTGCAGCTGTTCAACAATAAATGCATTTACTTATGCAATAGTGTAGTCGGATAATAGGCAGTACAAGTTTATTGATCTACATTAATTTATTAATTTGTACACTGCAAGGCCTTATGTACAGATCCTATAATTTGAATAGTTACTGTCTGCAGGGCACATACAGTATATTTGACATCCCTAGTACTCTGAAAATTTGTGGAAAGAGGTATTTTCAATAAGTATGTTTAAATGCAACACAGAGAGCAGGTATGTAAAAATGAAACAACTGCTGAAGAGAGAAAGTGTTGGGGAGGGTATTGCTATTATTACCTGGGGTCCAGGAGGCACTTCAGAAACTGGAACACCAAATAGTCATCCTGCAGACACAGAGATCACAAGATCTAAATATGATTGACTTTCAAACAGATTGCAGACATGTAGAAGTACAACCCTGGTATCTTTTATCAATATTCTAATAATATTGGTTATTTGCTTCAAATACTGTAACAGTTAAATGTTACTTATGGTGCTACCCACTACCTACTACCCACCATCAGGGGACACTATTGTTCCTTTATGCTAAGTTTAAATACAGGTAGGGGGTAGAAGAAGAGAGATCTGTTTGGTAAGAGGAAAACATGGCTTCCCTCTGGTAACCTTACCTTTACTGATGGCCTGATTTGGAAACGTATCGTTTTATACGTATTGCTTACCCCTTTCAAAACACTGTGCGTGCTTAAAACTTCGAGAGACCTCGAGCAGGACACATGTACAGATCTCGAGACCTCTTCGAAAGAGACCTCTCGAAAGGGAACGACTTGGTTACTAACGTAACCTCGGTCCCCTGAGAGTAGGGAACGAGTATTGCGTAACCCGCCGTGCTACTGTGCTTAAGTATAGCTACTAATATAGCTATAAGCCATGCCCATTCCGGTGGGCTGTGACGCGCCGACCTGATTGGTTCGCACGCCTGAGCCGCCTCGCCATAGGTTCGTGCAGTTGCCGCAGCACAGCCAATGACCGCGCTAGACGCTCAGCTGTGTGTCTGCTGTGGAGCTGCACTGCGTTTTAAAAATTTGGCTTCAATTTTCTCAAGAAAAGAAGTTTTCCCATAGCATAAGCTACTTACGCAATACTTGTTCCCTCTTTTCAGGGAACTAACCGAGTCGGTATGTAGATCCCTCCCCAAAAGACTTTCAGATTTATAGCAAAGTTTTACTCATAAAAGTACGAGTTTGTTATAATACTACACAAGAGCGGTTAATAGAGTACAGCCAGATGAAGCCAGATATGTGTCTTAACAGATTAAATGTTTGAAATGAGATATCATGTACATTAGACATTTTAGTGTCCAAGTATGCACTACAAGAATTAAAAATGTGACCTTTGATATTTTAGCCTACAAGACTTTAGCCTTTGTTCCAGACACTGTTGTCGTGTCGGCACTTGTAAGACTCTAGTTACAGTGGGCACTTGTGAGATTAGTTAAAAGTTGCATAAACCCTGGCAGACCTAGTCTGATCAACCTGCAGTAAGCCTATTGGTATCTAGTAGAGGTCGACTGATTGATCAGTTTTGCTCAGTTTATCAGTTTAATCAGCACCAAATAACCGATTGCTGGAACAATCGGTTATCGGCAACAGTTTGTACCGATAGTTTTTCTGGATTGCGTCAGTTGCTGGAGTGGCTGAGAAGGTGAGAGGCGAAATAAAAAATAAATAAATAAAAACACGACGCTTTGTGGAGTTTGTTTTGACACACAAGACCGTGCACTGCACAGAGCGGGACACTTCAGATACTGATATAAAACAACGAAACAGTATGTCTATCAGGGGCGGATTAAAGGGTACCTATCATGGAATTTTGAAAATTACCTTTCATGTAGTGTGTAACATAGATCTAAGTGAACGAAAACATCCTGCAAAGTTTTAAATATGAAAGTTCACCGTATACAAAGTTATTATCTCTCAAAAGTAAGAGTCGACTCTGAGTCGTTGATATGAATCGATAGACGAACGATGCACTTTCGTACGTCACTTGTCCAAGTTATTTGAATAAGATACGCCCACTCATTGCATTAGGAGACACCAGGGAAAACATCATGTCGACGAGACGGCTGCTGTGTTTGAAGTGCGACGCAAAAGCAAACTTTTTTCATCTGCCCAGTGAGGAGCATTTGAAGACAGTGGCTACAGTTCATAACTATACCACAGAAGTATTATAGCCCGAACTTGTTCTGTGTTCGCGTCATTTTGAAGATGATTGCTTCACAAACCTAAATGCTATAAAGTATGAATTTGCGAGCCGGCTGATACTGAAGGAGGGAGGTTCAGTACCGAGTTTATTTGGATCAGCTTCCTTCTCCGAATCACAACCTGTAAGTAGGCTGTTGCTTTTATGTTTGTATCATGTTCTATAATTATTTTGTGTGTTGTGTACGCACAGGCACAGCGCAGCTTCTAGCAGCTAACTTAGGTCTTCAATGTCAATTGTATTGAAATATGTGAAGTGTTTGTCGTTGTTAATGGAGTTGTCACAGGGCTCTCAAGTGTCACGCATCACGCATTGAGCGTGACAGTCACTCATTTCGGTCTTTTGTCACGCTCTCCGGCCACACATTGTATTTCTCACGCTGAAAAACTATTTGTAATATATTTAATATGCCGCAGTGCCCAAAACTCACTCACTGTGGAACCGGCAGGATTCAAGCGCGTCTCCTCCAGTGTTGCCAGGTCTGTATGCCTACACTGTTTCCGCGGGTTGTTTGTGTAGTGCACGCTGGTTGACGCGATTGTTTTATCCACTGGAACATGATTGTTATTGAGGAAACACCCGGGAACGCTATTTGAATATTTTTGGCCGTGATTGGGTTAGTTTGATGAGCAATTGGGTTGGTTTTGTTGTGCAGACCTGGCAACCCTGGTCTCCTCGGGTGTTGTTCGTCTGGTGTTGTTAGCCAATCAGAAAATAGCACTGTTGTATCTGGGTAAGATCTAGCGCAACAACCAATGACACTCCGTCGGCTGGGTGTCTAACATATCACCACAGATTAGCGTCACGCAAAGGCGGGGTTTGGAAAAATGACTCGCTAAACGATTCATATGGGAGTCGGTGAGCAAATCAGGTAAAAATAAATGCATATTATAAGACAACAAAAGTGTTTTTTGTCATTGCATGCATGTAAAACTGTTGTTGGGGACTCCCAGAACATTATTAGGAACATTTTAAATGCCATAATAGGTACCCTTTAACACATAGGCTAACATAGGCTACAGCCTAGAGGCCCACATGATCAGGGGGCCTCTGTTTAACGGTTTTTTTTTGTTGCAAATATTTTCTCCAATATATTGGAAATGTTACTGAAAGGAGGTTTTAAAATAACAGGCAATTGACAAGCGAATAGCGCGCATGACGGATTAATGTTACATCACCCTTGATGTTGGCTTGATTTGGCTTTTCCAAATAATGTATTAAATTATCATTGGGCTACATTTATTACAATTACTACAAGAAGTAATATTACAATTTATATGACCCACAAATATTTTTAGTGCATCACCGCATGACCGACGAGCTGTGAGGATAATTAAAGAGAGGGTTTATCTTACTCATTATAAATGTTTAAAAACATCTAAGTCTATTATACAATGAATTATAGGCTGATTGTTAAAATTATAAATGGGATTCTAAAAATCCCAGAGCATAGGGGCCTGTGTCGACCTTAAACAGCAACAAAAAAAATGAAAAAAAAAAATATTTCCATTTTTGGTCAAGATCTTCTATTGACAATGCAAGAGTCCAGCACTCTGTAAAGTCTCCTCCAGCACATCCCAAAGACTTTCAATGAATTTAAGGTCTGGACTCAGAGGTCCCAATTCATGTGTGAAAATGATTCCCTCCCAAACATTCTTTTACTATTAGAGCCTGATGAATCTTGATATTGCCATCCTGGAATATGGCCATGATGTGTGTTCCAACATGGTTGTTTAAGAAATGAAAAGCTACACGCTCCATCAGTTAGGGTTAGAACTGTTGCCAAACATATAATATGGCAGGAACATAATAATTGCAATAATGATCCAATCATAGACTCTTAAGCATTTGCCTATTTAAATCCAAAAAGCGCCAGGCAGTGTATTAGGGCTGTCAACGAATATTCTAAATTCGAATATATATTCGAATAGTTTTAAAAAACAGAATTTCGAAGGTGAAAATTAATATTCGAATCATGTGGAAAAACACGCAGAGGCAGAGGCGCGGCTCTCTGCTTTGCGAGTGGCAAAATGCTGAAGCTTAAAATGTTAAAACGCATTTTCCAGCTGCACAGCTAGCAGTGAGTGTCTGGCTCACTCATTGGCTGTGCTGCGGCAACTGCACATCCAATGACGCGGGCGCCTCCAACGTGTGCACCAATGAGCCAGCATTCGATTTCGATAAATCGATTTCAAACTAAAAGAAAGAAAGAAAAGAAAGAGAGAAAAATGGTGTTAAAACAACCACCAATCCTTCCTTTATGTATTTTGATGACAAGAACAAACTCTCACACTGCTATGTGAAGGGTTCCAGTAGTTACACATAAGGTACACATTCCAGTAGTTGGTGCCAATACAAAAAACTTTTGGAACTATTTTACTATTTTATTTAACTATTTGAAAAAAAAAATGAATTAAAATAAATTAGTTTATAATTTAAGGTGATAATAATTATAAGTAAACATTGTTTATAAAAAAGAGTGGAAGTGAGGGGGGGTAAAATAAAGTAAAGGGCAAATAAACTTTCAGACATTACATATAGAACAAGTGGCAGGTCTATTAGTTTGCAGTTACCTAATTCACATCTATTTTGACAATCAGTCTCATATTTTTTTGTACCTTTATGCTAACACTATGGCTATATCACCATCAATCATTGCAGTTTTGGATTCAATCACACAATTAAATACATTTGTTAATCCAGAAACATTGACGTGTAGTGAGCAGCATGGAAAACAAAACTTTTATTCAAATTATATGGTTATAAAGAAAATAGAGCATAGATTGCTCCCTTTATAATCACTGAAGCTATCAATTCAGCGCCTGCTTACTGGGATCTACACTCCTGTAAATAATAATAATAAAAATATATAAAATGGTTAACCCTGAGCATGTCATGGGTCTGGCCTATGAGAGTAAAAATCTGTTCAGTTTGACCATTATTATTCTTGTCCTCATCATCTTCATCACTTTACCAAATGCTCCATACTTAAATGAACTACAAATCATTAAAACAGTTTTAATGTTATTCTCACACTAGTCTTTGACTGTGAAAAAAACCCTTAAAACTTGTTTATTTTCCCCTCATTCCCCTTGTATCTTCTTCTTATCGGCACATATGTTTGCACAAGCAGGCTTTTCAATTAGCACCTTCCTGACAGTGTGCGAAAGATAACGCAAACCCAATTACACACAGCACTGCAGATAGAGCCTAATCCATTTACTGACACACACACACGTGGGCCTCAGGGGGGCCTCTTCCCTCTAACAGACATTCACTGACACTATCTTAAGATGAGTGAATAGGAGAAGAGACAATGCACAAACACATTAACACACACCAAAGGGGAATCAAAAACACAATACAACACTGACAGGCTCCTTTAGAAGTGCTTTTCTTAACAGTCCAGTCTGTCAAAGATAAATTGTGTGTGCGTGCAACAGAGTGCATTAAATTTAAGTCTCTCTGTACTTTTCAGAGAATGTAATAATTGTTCCGATGACATGTAACTGAATGTAATGTAGAATGCCATCAGAAAACAGTATAGGATGGATTTGAACCTTCATTTCAACGTGTCTGGAACGTGCTAATGGGATAGCGGAGCATTTCAACACTCCCATGAAGCCAACGTCATGTTGCATACCTGCAGAGATGTGATGATGGACTGCACCTCATCTGCAAAGTGCACCGCCACCAGCTCAGCTGTCTTAGTTGAGTTTAAGCTGACCAAATCCTACAACAGAAAAACAATGAGAAGAACTGATGAGATTTTTAAAAAAAAAATCAGGTTTTACCACCGTATCAGGTTTCAAATATAGCAAATATAAAAAAGCCTTTTTATACCCACCAGGCACAGTACGTCAATGTGACGTCAGAAAGACGTTGGCCTCCAACTAATCCAACGTCAGTCAGACGTCATATTTTGGTTGAAAATGAAAATCAGGTTGACGTCTAAACCCAACGTTTGTTTGACGTCAAGCTCCAACGTCAGACAGATGTTGAATTTTGGTTGGAATAAGCACAGCAAAAAAATGTGACATGCATGGCAGCACATTAAATCTGTGAAGATCTCAGCAGAGGAGGATTAAACAACTCAAACAGCATTACCAGCTTCACTTATTACTAACCAGATATACTTTATTTCATTTCCGGTTTAAAGGGTCACTTCACCCATTTGCATTAAGGTTTGTATTGTTAGAAACCCAGTCATATATTATAATGATGGTGGAATTTTGCTTGTTTTTTTTATGAGATGGGAGAAAAAAGGATTTAAGTGTTTTACTTCCGTCCTATCGTGACGTAAATATCGTCATTTTGCGTCACGATAGGACGGAAGATAAATTTCATTGAAAAGTGTATAGACTACAAACATTAGCTCATTATTATTCCAGGGTGTGGGACCCACTCACCCTACAGGCCTATTACAGATCAGTGGGTGGGACTTCACTTGCAGAAACCGAAATCAATATCCGCCATCTTGTTTTTGGAAGCTAAGCTAATGAGCGCTGTGGAGATAGGAAGTATGACAATGACTGAAGAAACTATACATGATATGGAAGAAGAGGATTTTGAAAGTCTGCTGCTCGAATCCGATGTTCGTGGCTATCTTTACGAGCCGCAATATAGTGAAGAGCAGCTGAGGCTGATGGAGGAACAGGAGGCGGCTGCCTGTCGCGGTCGAGGAGCCCGGACTGGCTCGAGCTGAGGCGGACTGCTGTGCCTGTGCTCTCGCTGTGCGCTACGGACACAGATAGAGTCCGTCTGCTGCAGAGAATTTCAACGAAGGGACGTTTGTGTTGTGATGTGAACCACCATAGTTTCGACTGACTGAACATCCAGGTATCATGCAGTAATACACCATATTCAGAAAGAAATACAAACGAGGAGTAATTCACTAATGAATTTGCCAATGTAACTTAACGTTAACGGGGTTTGTTGTTGTGGGAAGAAGGAGGCTGGAATCGGCGAACATTTAAACATTTTAATAGTAAAATGAACAAATACACAACGAAAGTATAAGCCAACAGCCCCTCATTGAAGACTGAAGTCCACACACAACATAAAATCAGGCCTGTTCCTCTCTCGATCTGCCGTTTATGCTTCCGCTCCTCTGTAAGAGATACGAGACCGGTCGGTGTGTCTCTTTACTTTCATTATCACTTACTAGAAATTTTGCGTGAAATGAATTTCAAACTCTGGTGGCAGCTAACGTTAGCCTTGTTGACGAAAGAATGATTTCTTTGATGTGCGCGCAGTTCCGGATTAGTGGGTGTGGCTTGCGGAGCTGTGCAATGTGGTGCATTGTGGGTGTTGTAGTCTTTCATACAAATGCACCCTTCGGTTATTTTCTGTCTTTTCTCGGTCAAGAGGGCAACAAATTCAAAAATTATTTTACATTTCGACTACATATATGATCCACTTTCAATAAAGATTCATGTTGAAATGGGTGAAATGCTCCTTTAATAAAATTAATAGTTATATTTTAAAGTCACCATTATAGTGGTTAGTGTTTGCTTTAGTTGGACTCCTGCCCCTTGTCTTTTTATTATAACATTTTCTCTGCTGCTATAATTGTCTGATTATAAAGCACATTTATTGTGGCAAATAAGCCATGAGATCAGGTGATGTTGGCTGTTTATTGATGATAAAGCCTGAATTCCTGATCTTAGTGTCTAATGTTTAGATTTTGTTGAATTTGTGTTTTTAATGTTGTTTTATAACTGAAGCCATTTAAATTTTCAGCATGAGAGCAATGCCGTTTATCAAATAATATAAAGGATTTTTACAAACATTTAGTGCATTAAACTTTTTCCTCTACATAATTACTTAGACATCAATAATCAGTGTATGACTCTCAACAATGGTGACAATCAATGAAACGCTTCATGCTGCAGTACATGCTGGGTACCACCAATCAAAACTCACCCATATCTCCCAGCATGCATTGTGGCATGAATAAATTATGCAGCTGGATTTTTTTGTAGCTTGTTTTATGCTCAGAGTTGATCTGATTATCTGGATATTTTGTTTGATTGTCACCATTGTTGAGGTTCATATGCTGTTTCTTGATGTCTGTGTGCGTCCAAGTAATATCATAGATTAAAGGTTTTTGTGCACTTAATAGTATTCAAAAAAACAAGTATATTATATGATTAACAATGCTGTGGAGTCAAATTTCTATTTTGAATAAAACAGTACTAAATCCAATAGTAAAAAATCCTATTCAATCAAAGCATTAGACACTGAATAAGATCAGGGATTCAGGCAATTACATGATGATATCATCATCATCAATAAACAGCTAACATCACCTGATCTCATGGCTTTTTTTAGCTTCAACAATTGTGCTTTATAAACACATTCTTGAAGCAGCCCGAGAACATTTAATAATAAAGTGTCAAAGGTCAAGAGCACAACTAAAGCAAACGCTAACCACCACCATGGTGACTTTAAAATACAAAATATGATTTCATTAAACCGGAAATTAAGTAAAGTAAATCTGGTTAATTTTATGTTAAGCTGGTAATAAGTGTACGGCCATGCATTTCACCTTTTTGTTTGGTTTATTCCAACCAAAATACTATGACTGCCCAACGTTGGAGCTTGACGTCAAACAAACATTGGATTCAGACGTCAACCCAACTTTCATTTTCAACCAAAATCCAACGTCTGACTGACGTTGTAGTCTATGTCCTGTGCCTGCTGGGTAGACTCTTCTTTTATTACAAATGGCATAATAATTTCTTATTTTTGTTGTTGCTTTAACCCTGCAAAGCCTGACATATTAAATAATTGTGCAAAATATTTGTTATTATTTGAAAAGCAAGTGTTGAACATTTAGACAAAATAAAAATATTTTAAAAAAGTTGTTTGTTTTGTTTTGATACACCCGCATTTTAAGGCTCATATTACGGTGGCCCAGTAGTGCAGAACACAACGGAATTAAAAAAGCAAACATAAGGTTCACAACACAACGAAATGAAGCCACAACACTACGAAATGAATCCACAACACAACGGAAATAAGCCACAACACAACGGAAAATGTACAACACAACGGAAAAAATGTACAACACAACCAAATAAAGCCGCTGTGTTGTGGATTCATTTCGTTGTGTCATGGCTTACTTTTGTTTGTGTTGTGCACTACTGGGAGCCTGGGAAAACTCAGACAACTTTCGGCAAATTTAGATTTGCTCTGCAAGTTAGTCTGGCAAAGAGCTCATTCAAGCCCATTTCTAATCCGTCGAAATTGCGGCACCAATCAGAAACGTTGGGGTGGGTTTTACACGATGACGCCAGTGCTGCGACGAAGCAGATTTTGTACATTTACAAAGATGGATGCCGCCGTGGAACTAGTGTGACGGTTATAGTTGAACACCGTCATTAGAACTTTATAACCACCAAAACCATGTTCTAAAAATATTTTTTTTACAAACATTTTTTTATTATATATAATGTTTAAATACTAATATCAGCTTACGAGAGAAACGGAGGCGGAGTTAATGGTGCTTCGGAGGCTGCTACTGCTGGAGATGATTCGGGAGAGATCTGTGCACCCCCCCTCCCAAGAAGAGAAATCTTGGAGATCTCCTTAATAAACGGAGGTCTGAAATCTCTGGCCCTTTACCGATCAGAGCGTGTGCTGACACGGAGTAAAGCCCTGTTTATACTCGACGTGTCTGCACAGCGCCACGTCCGAAGATGAACTACTCCAAGCCGAATCTGCCTGTGCATGTATGGAGAAGGATCTGCAGACGACCAGGGCAGAGCAGGATGAGGCTGAGACCAGGGCGGAGCAGGATCTGCAGACGACCAGGATGGAGCAGGCAGAGCAGGCGGCCAGGGCGGAGCAGGATCTGCAGACGACCAGGGCGGAGCAGGATAAGGCGAAGACCAGGGCGGAGCAGGACGTGCAGGCGGCCGTGGCGGTGAGGACCCCTCGGGCGGCCATGGGGTCGAAGACCCTTCAGGCGGCCACGGCGATGAAGACCCCTCGGGCGGGCCGCAGCGGCGAAGACCCTCTGGGCGACCACGGCAGTGACCTATAGCCCCCCCCCCCCCAAATTTTCTTGGGGGAGGGACAGTCTCAGGGACAGGCTCTGGCTGGGCAGATGGGACGTGGACGGTAGGGATGGGCGATATGGGCTTAAAAATATATCACGATATTTTCTGGCATTTGTTGCGATAACGATATCAATGACGATATTTATATAATACCATATTCACCACTGTTTTTGGCTATAAGTGATATCTGCATGCAAAGTAAAATGTACCCTTCAATAGGCTCCTATAAAACCAATTACCTTACATAAAATAATAATAATAAAAAAACAGTAAAAATCCAAACACCATCCCTTGCAGAAATGGAAAAGTTGCATACGTTTCTTCTGTAAAAGTGCAGATAATGTTTAAATAGTGCAACTATACTGAAAAACATCACACAGTAATAATTCAAATAATTTACAAGTTTGAAATAGTTTGAAATAGTTACAGGCCTACTAATACTAGCTACTACGAATTCTGATACTAATAAAAATATAAACCGCACTAAGGATTGATGAGCTGCTGGGTTCATGAATATTATCACGTCTGCGTTTGTGCATTAGTTTCTGCTTGCTCATAAAAGCTGAATAATTCCAAACGAACTCCATTATTTTTACAGGAAAATACAACAAATAATATCATTTACATGTAGACTTCATGTACACTTCAATTCTGCGTGGTATGTGACTCTCTCTCTCATCGAGTGTGTGAGAAACACTGAGCGCTCTCAGCAGTGACAGCCTATGAGTGACAGCAAGTCGTGCGCGTCACACTAGTGTTTACTGCGCGTCAAATACACTGTGTATTCATTGAGATTAACTGATATAGTGGGCTTTACCTTTACGGATCACTTGACGGAGAGCGACACTCAAGCGCTCAGTCAGTGTTCGGCGAGATGGGCGGGTGAAAATCTATCTGTGTTTACCAGTTCCAGATTGTAGAGGTAGTTACTCGTTTAGTGATAAACTTCACCTCAGCTTCACATCCGCCTTCCGCCATGCGCGTGAACTGCGAATGGGTCCCGCGTCATAGGCTTTATCGTTATTATCGCGGGAAGACTAATTCTTATCGTGGGGAAAAATTTTAACGATAATATATCGCCCATCCCTAGTGGACGGTCTCCGGATGGGCATACGGGACGTGGACGGTCTCCGGCTGGACGTGGCTGACGTGGACGGTCTCCGGCTGGACGTGGCTGACGTGGACGGTCTCTGGCTGGACATGGCCGGTCTCCGGCTGGACGTGGCTGACGTGGACGGTCTCCGGCTGGACGTGGCTGACGTGGACGGTCTCCGGCTGGACGTGGCAGACGTGGAGGGTCTCCGGCTGGACGTGGCAGACGTGGACGGTCTCCGGCTGGACGTGCCTGGCGTGGACGGTCTCCGGCTGGAGACCATAGTAAAAGCGGAACCCCTCAAGTAAACGGCCAGGTCGATAAACCCTTCTAGGGTCCAGCCGGTATAGTCGTCCGGCAGCCGCTGAGCAATATCCAAATCCAGCCCGCTCCAGAACAGGTCCGAGAGCTGGGTGTCATCCAAGGATCCCAAATGACAGCAATTCACAAAGTCCCTCACATACCACTCTATCAGCTGTCCATCTTGAAACATTGAAGAAAGCATTCTTATTAGCACTCCATTGCTGGCATCTGCTGGATCCATCTTTCGGTGAGTTCTTCTGTCACGATGTGGTTGAGATTGAAGCAAGGAGGAAGCAGGATGCACAAGATGCACTTCCTAAGCTAATGGACTGATTTACATACACTGATTGGAGTGTTTTTGAACATCACGATACACTATACTGGCACTATACACAAAGGCTGTACTATCATACATCAAGTACTGCACGGAGAATGTCACAGTGGTCAAACACATCCAGGTGTTCCCAAATCAGAAGCCCTGGATGACCAGCCAAGTCAAATCATTACTCAAAAACCGCAATATTGCCTTCAGGTCAGGAAATCAAGAATTATACAGCATTTCTAGAGCTGACCTGAAGAGAGGGATCAGGGTAGCTAAAGCTGACTACAGGAGGAAAATAGAAAGCCATCTTTCTAACAAGAACCCTCGGCAGGTATGGCAGGGTATTCAGCAGATCACCAACTTCAAGGGACAGACTAACACAGCTGTGGACTCAAGCATCGCACTGGTGGAAGAACTGAATACCTTTTTTGCACGCTTTGAGATCCCACTCCAACAGTCTGCAGTCATACCACCTCAGCCCCAACCAGCTTTCAGTTTTCAACCTTTGATTGTGCATATACAGGATGTGAAAGAGGTCCTCAGCAGGGTGAACCCCAAGAAAGCAGCAGGACCGGACGGAGTACTTGGGAAAGTGCTCAAGGCCTGTGCTGACCAGCTCTCAAAGGTGTTCACCAGCATATTCAACCTTTCACTGGCACAGGCCACTATTCCAGCCTGCCTAAAGTCGGCCACTATCATCCCTGTACCAAAAAAATCAAAGATAACCAGCCTCAACGACTACCGCCCAGTGGCACTTACACCAATCATCACCAAATGCTTGGAACGGTTAGTCTTGGGTCACATCAAAGATTGCCTCCCTCCCTCGTTTGACCCTCATCAGTTCGCCTACAAGGCAAATAGGGCAACTGAGGACGCTATTGCCATTACTTTACATACGGCGCTGAGCAACCTGGAGCATAGAGAGAGCTATGTCAGGATGCTCTTTATTGATTATAGCTCAGCTTTCAACACTATCATCCCCGACATCAGCAAACTGTCCGATCTGGGATTCCACCCACCCACCTATTCATGGATTAAAGATTTTCTCACAAACAGACCACAGTCAGTAAAACTTGGAGACAACCTCGCATCTACCTGTTTATTGAGCACAGGCTCCCCACAAGGTTGTGTGTTGAGTCCGCTGCTCTACATCCTTTACACTGCCGATTGCAGACCCATCCACAACAGTAATACCATACTGAAGTTTGCGGATGACACAACGGTGGTGGGGCTGATCTCGGAGTCAGCCTACAGGGACGAGGTTTTGGAATTGTCCAAGTGGTGCCTGGCAAACAACCTGACTATAAACACCACAAAAACCAAAGAAATTATCCTGGACTTCAGGAAGCACCGGGCAGACCTGACACCTCTCTACCTCAATGGAGACTGCGTGGAGAGGGTCCATGCTTTAACCTTTTTGGGCACTATAATCTCCGCCGACCTCTCCTGGAAAACAAACACCATTGCTGTCTTTAAAAAAGCACAGCAACATCTGCACTTCCTGAGAGTCCTCAGGAGGAACAATGTGGGAAAAGAGCTGCTAGTGACTTTTTACCACTCCACCGTCGAGAGCATTCTAACATACTGCATTACGGTGTGGTTTTCTCACTGCACAGAGGCAGAACGGAAGAAGCTCCAGAGAGTGGTAAATACCGCACAGAGAATCATCGGCTGCACCCTTCCCTCCCTAAAGGACATCTACTCATCCCGCTTCCTCAATAGAGCAAAGGCCATCACCAAAGACTACTTCCATCCAGCCTACCCCCTGTTTGATATGTTGCCATCTGGCAGGTGCTACAGGTCAATCAGGACCAGAACAAATAGACTAAGGAACAGCTTCTTTCCACAAGCCATCACCCTACTGAACACACATGGTCACTAACTTTTTTCCACCTGTACACACTTACATGCACACGGACGCGCACAATCACGCACACACGCAGACACGCACACACACTTTCACAATATGATCCATGTGGAAAATGCTTACATTTTAGTGTTTATTTAATTTTAATGAAGTACATTCTTGCTTTGACTTTTAAAGTTATATTTATGTGTACTAGATGAATTGCTGCTAAATTTTCGTTGTCCATCTCTTGGGCAATGACAATAAACTTCTACTACTACTACTACTAGGATCCAAATGCAGCACGTTTATTTAAATACACTCAAACAATACAAAGACTCATGCAAGGGGACAAGACTCGGTAACAGAACAACCTACATCGACGTAACAACGACACAAGAACTCACAAAGACTGGACTGAAACACAGGGCTTAAATACAGGGGCAAACGATCTAAACAGGATAGCAAGGGGCGTGGTCAATGAGAAACACCTGTGAAGACTAATAGACAGACAGGGAACCACTAAACATGACAAGACAAACCCACACCGTGACAACGTCGCTCTGCATACATCATCTCCTTCATCGCTCTGATTGGTTTTAGGTCTATCCAATTGCGCCCAGAGGCATTTGAGCGACGTCCGTTGGTGATGCCCCTTTGGAAATGATTTGTCATTGAAGCTTTGCCAGACTCAGTTACTACTGAGAATGGACTGGTTTTAACCAGGCTACACTACTGGGCCTCCGTATCATAAAGTAGGATATAGTAGGATAAGAAATTATATTAAAATACTTATTTAATGTATCATATTTGATTCTCACATTTTAACATGATTTTTCTAAAACATGTATGGATCATTAAGTGAACCTAATTTAGTGAAATTTGGTGTTAACTGAACACATTAAGTCAACTCGCTTCAGTCCAGTAAGTATTTATCTTGAAATATATTATTAACAATATAAAATATATTCTTACAGTTTACAGTTTTCGAATTATACTAAAGGCCTTTTACTTACTAAAAAAGTATACATTATCAATCAGAAGGCATGTTGACATTTGTGTACCGCCGGTCTCTCAGCAAAGTTTTGATCATGTAGGTAATGTACAGGCCTGTATCAAATATGATACAGTAGGGTCGAACTGACAAGGACTCCACAAGTTTGATCACAATGATGATCATTGTAGTCCAGCATGTTCAAAGAGCATCTTTTGTGCTTCAACTGAAGCAACAACATATTTTGTGCAAATAAGCTAACATGTTCAGTCACAATTTTTTCATTTATCCTTTATTTTGTTTTACGTTTCTATTTCTAAAAAAAAAACATAATTTATTTCAAAGTTTAAACCCAGATTTTCAATGTGGACTCAACCGAAAGACTGTCAAACTGCAGTCGCATCGATGGCATTGACTGATTTTAGTGTTCTCAATTTGAACAAATCAAAATCAGAGGAAGTCATTTGGACAAAGACCATTGACTGAACAAGATGAGAGAGAGTGTGCCTGATGAGAATAGGGCCTAAAATTAGCTTACTGAAGCCTGAGCTCTCTCTACTTGGAGTGTGCTAGAGGAAGAAATATTTGAAGCCTTGTTTGACTCACCTTGATGTGTTGAAGGGCTTTGACCCACACCAAATGTTTCTCCTCTGAGCTGTAGCCCGGCATGGACAGAATGTTATGGATGTAGTTGAAGAGCTCTTCCTGGAGTTAGAGATAAAGATTAAGTACAGGAATAACAGGAATGACAGCAAAGAAAAGAGTGAAAAGGGAGGGATTGAGGTCAAGTACCTTTCTCAAAGGGTCTTTCAGGTAGCAGTCGACTATTTTGTCGTAAAGGTGCTTTTTTTCATACATAAACTCACAGATTTGATAACTGAAAGAGAGAGAACAAAAAGACAGACAACAATAAAAAGGTTTGATCTTCAGTATAAAGATCACCTTGAGGAAATCAATATGATACATTCAACTGCATTCATTATTATTTATTTATTTATTATGATTAACTGCAACCTCGTGGCTTTTGAAGTCTAGCTTAGAGTGTCGATCACACGCTTACTGTAACTATTTTTTCCTGGTAGTAATTTCCATGTGACTATTTTTAGTCCAATTAAGTTTTTTTTTCTTTTTCCATTGAGACATTTCAACACAATTGACCACATTTTCCCCTCATTGTCCTTAAAGGTGATTATCATCACATTCTCATTACTTTACTGTAATGCAAGAAGAAATACTGAAAAACAAAGTTAGTTTATTTTAAATCAGCATAAAGTCAGTGCAACAAATACTATGATGATATACCGGTACACTACTGTTCAAAAGTTTAGGATTAGTAAGATATTTTCACGTTTTTTTTAAGACATTTATTTATTTATTTGGTCAAAAATACAGTAAAACTGTAATATTGTGAACTATTATTACAATTTAAAAATCACAGTTTCTTATTTTTATCAATTAAGAAAACAGCTGCACTGCTAAATATATTTTTTGTGGAAATGGTGATACTTTTTCCAGGATTCTTTGATGAATACATTAAGCTCAAAAGAACAGCATTTATTTGAATTGTTTTTGTAACCAATGTAATATGCTTAAAAAGTATTTTAATTAATGCTTAAAATATTTTTTTTTTCCTAAAATTTAATTAAAGTAAAATATAATTTCTAATTTCTTTCTTTTGATTTCAAGGTGAAATATGATTTTGTCTCACCCATGTGCACTTAAGTTATTCTGGCAAGAAAATATATAACTAACATGTTCTATTACAGTAACCTTATTAAGGTGCATATTAGTGAGTTAACTCTATGAGGTAAATTTAATTAATCAACCACATTTCCATAGAATATGGAAATATTTGTCACCTTGAAACATAAGCCGGACCCTTAAAAATGATGATTTGTTTTGATCTACGAATGGCTTGTTTATGTTGTACTATAGAAGATGGATGATCTCATCATTAAAAAGGGGGGGGGGGGGGGGGGGGGGTGTTTGGTGGATGAAGCTAAACTGTTCTGCTTTCTGATTGGAAGATTTCTTACAACTCTGCCTTCTCTGCGAGCTCAAGGAGACGGCACTCATCAAACTGGACCACACCACCGACCTGCAGCAGCTCCAGCAGAACCTACCACAACCAAAATCAGCACATCATGTGAAGATCAATCAATCTTTTAACTAATCTTGAGCAGCGTTTTAAGATGGGTGTTGTGTTTATACCTGCTGTCTTTCTGTATGTCTAGAGTCATCATCTGGACTACATAGAAACTCTAGAACCTGCAAAAGACAATGAGCAACAGATACAGTAAAAGACACTTCAACAAAACATCTTCCCATGTAGGAAAGGTAGAATAATACTGAAATCACAAGCGTCAACTTTCCTGACAGTAGACATCTAATTTAGATCAGGCCCCAGTGCAGGGTGCAAAATCATGAAATATGTAACATGCAGAAAAACAAGCATAGCGCTTCTAATGCGGGAGAGCTATTTTTACAGTAGCTGCTAATTTTCATATCCAAAGCTAACACCTTCTTAGAAATATTTTGCGGTTACCATTACAGCTCTGATAAAAATTTTTTAAAAAGCCAGAATACTGTAGATGGAAAATGTGAGGCACTAAAAAAAAAACTATGAAAAAAGCATACAGACACTTCACCTGGTCAAACAGCTTCCGGTTAACAAAGAGGGTATTATCTGGTTTGGCAAGTTGTCGTGCCAAGAAGGTGAAAAGACAGCCGACCTGAGATGGGGTGAAGTCGGAATTGTCCACCATAACCTGGAAAGTGTGCACACACACACAGGGAATTTGTTAGCGTGTGTATAGACACTGTAAACATGTTTTTTTTCTGAATTAAAGATTATTTGAGTATATTTTGCAAGAAAACACTATTGCAGTCATTCTACTTCAAAGTCATATTTAATTCAATGTGTTTTGTCCAATGGAAGTTTTTCCATCGCATTTCAGAAGATTTCACTCAAGGAAGGAGATTAAACCACGGTAAGTGGTAAAATTTTCAATTATTAAGCCATTTAGTAACATCCAAAGCGAATTCCAGGAGTTTTTAACTTTCTTGTAACTAAGTCATGATGCAGGATCTTTTTATCGACTTATTGATAATGTTTGTGTGCATGGTCTCCTGAATGTTAACAGGATTTTGGATAACGTCTGTAATTTTAGTTCTAGTTTAGTTTTAAGCACATGGATAACCAAGTTAACATGTTGTCGAGTTAAACAATTATTACAGCTAACCAAGTTGAGTTTACATCCTAACAAACTGATTTGCTAGCTAATGCAGTCATCCGAGATAGCAGTCATTAGCAAACTACATCTGTGTTTATTTAATTATTTATTTATTTGGCAGGGACATTGCACAACAAATGTGTTACACAAGACAGAGATAGCGTTATGAAAATTTTGGCTTGTAAGTATATTATTTTACATTTTAACATGACAGAGGATTAATGCAAGCGCTAGAACTGCTTTATTTTTTTACGAATTGGTAATATATTTACAAGTCAGACATTGAATATAAATAATTCATATTTAATTTATGTCAGTGTTATTGGCTTATGTTCAGATATTGTTATTGAACACATTATATGTATTAATACTTCACAAATGAATTACAGTAACGTAAAACAAAAATAGTAAGCAGTCAGGAGTTTTAATAAAACGATAGTAATTAAAACTTTGAAGCAACATGCTTGTTTCCTAGCTTTTTTCGAGTAAATGCTACTTTAATTTTTTTTTTGTAGTATTATCTTACTTCAAAAACATTGACTCAGGCTTTCTATAATCACTCACTCAAGTGAGTTTGGAATCTTAGAGAAATTTAATCCAAGCAGAACTTGTAATAGAGAGCTTTTTTTCCTTTTGTTTTTTTAATCTGTGTAATTCTGTGAAATGGATTCAAAAATGGTAAAAAGTTTGAAAATGACAAGCATTAAGTTTTGCAGAAATTTTGGCAGAGTTATGAGAGATTCAGTTGGGGCCTGGTCTCTGACTATTATGAATGAACAAATGATTACAGATGGAGAGAAAGAAACAGAGAGAGAGATAGAGAGATGACTGATGATGATTTGAGTTGCCGAGGACTCTTGAATGAGCTGTGATGAGGAAAGGGAGGAAGACTGCAGGACTGAGCCGGTTCTCCAGCAGATAAAATAATCCTATTCACATGATTTACATTCCAATGAATAAAGCTTTTTACACAAATAGAGGGAAAGTGTGCGTGCGTGTGTGTGTGTGTGTGTGTGTGTGTGCGCGTGTGAGAGAGTGAGAGAGTGAGAGAGAGAGAGAGAGAGAG
Organism: Chrosomus eos; assembly: GCA_036326025.1. Taxonomy (NCBI): domain Eukaryota; kingdom Metazoa; phylum Chordata; class Actinopteri; order Cypriniformes; family Leuciscidae; genus Chrosomus; species Chrosomus eos. Next base: position 23,573,865 of record CM070819.1, read on the forward strand.
AGAGAGAGAGAGAGAGAGAGAGAGAGTGTGAGAGAGAGAGAGAGAGAGAGAGAGAGAGAGAGAGAGAGAGAGAGAGAGAGAGAGGGAGAGAGAGAGAGAGAGAGAGAGAGAGAGAGAAGAGAGAAGAGAGAGAGAGAGAGAGAGAGAGACAGAGACACACAAAGGGGGGCAAAAAACAATGAGTGTGAAATATGTTTCAGTCACCTTCAGTAAAATGTCCACAATCCTTTGCTGATACTCCAGAGCCTGTTTGTCATTCTTGAAGTCCTCAAATGTCTGTGAAGCAAGGATATATTAACATTCAGATCTGAAAGGGCAAATTAACTTCAGTACGCTCTGACTAGAACATATAACACATTACTAGAGTACTTGAGTAATACTTATTGAGTTAAGGATTAACTGATGCACACCAGCGCCAGGACATTGAGGAACTCTCGAGTGTCGAAGTGCAGGAGAGTTCGGATGTAGGGATACACTTCCTCTTCCTGTGCAGCCTCCACCGTGTGCAGACGAATGAGGAACTCAAACACCTGGAATGGATTCAGAAATAACAACACGGCTTTTTAATCAATCTTGCAAGTACTGTATGAATTGATAATAAAGATATTTTAACTATAATTAAGGATGAATGATATATCACTATCATATTGCTTATAGGCAGATATTGGAGGGTGTTTTTAACTAAGAGGTAGAGTAGTCGATACTGGATATTTAATTGTAGATACTGCTGTTTTTTTGTACATTTAGATTACCTTTGCTGTAATCTAACACTTAAAGTTAATCTTTAAAAACACTAATTAATGAATGTATTTTTTACCAAATCTCAAAATGAATATCCATTTTTATACTATATATTATAATGTTGTGATGCCTAAATTAATGATGTATTCACTGTTCAAAATGCTGGGGATGATAAGATTTGGAAGAAGTCTCCACAAAGGCTGCATTTATTAAAAAAGAACAACAATAGTAAACCAGTAATATTGAGAGATATCACTACGATTTAAAACAGCTTACAATATTAATATGTTTTAGTGTAATTAATTCATGTGGTGTCAGCTGAATGTTCAGCATCATTAGTGCAGTCTTCATTATCACATGATCCTTTAGATATCAGTCTAATATGATGATTTGGTGCTCAATAAATATTTCTTATTATTAATACAGAGTTGACAGTTCTGCTGCTTAATATTTTTGTGGAAACAGTGATACTTTTTTCAGTATTCTTTGAGATATATATGCCAAAAATCATTAGGATATTAAGTAAAGATCATGATCCATGAAGATATTTAGTACATTTCCTACCTTAAATATATCAAAATTGTATTTTTGTAAGTGGATGCAGCACAATAACCAACAGAAATTGAAACCTTTAAAGTCGATTTTCTCAATATTTAGATTTTTTAGCACCCTCAGATTCCAGATTTCAAATAGTCGTATCTCGGCCAAATATTGCCCTATCCTAACATATACCATACATCAATGGAAAGCTTATTTATTCAGCCTTCAGATGATGTATAAATCTCAATTTTAAAAAATGGGCACATAAGACTGCTTTTGTGGTCCAGGGTCACATATCTTAAATATTTGTGTACCATTGTTTTGTCTCAAGATGCACATCAGTCATTTTTTTCAAAGGTACGTTTATAAAAGCCACTTAAATGCCATAATTGAACTAAGGCCTAATGGCTTAATCGAAGCCCTGTCTGTGAAACCGGGCCATAATGTATTGACTGAGGTTGTAATTATTGCTAAAAAGATGTAATGTATGACAATGTATGACAAGGAATTAATGAACACATTATGAAAATATTAATTTTATAGGCTTCAATAAAGTGTTAAAAAACACTGTAATATTCAAATCTCTCTCATTTGTTCTGCATATATACTTGGGGGCCAATCCCTCTACACAATAACTAAATCGAAATTCAACCCATTCTCATCGGAGTACAGTACAGGGCTGACTAGTTGCCATGGTGACCAGGTGGTACAGTTTCCCACTAGCGTGTGTGTTTAAGTGAGAGCAGCACGTACCAAAAGGTTAGTCATTATCTCCTATTCACACACACATAAAAAGATGTAATTGGGCATCATTTGGAGGTGCTCATCTTTGAGACGCCAATGTTGTGTTTTACAGCAGGGAGGAGGATGGGCTCAAGGACATGGACCTGAAGATATGACACTGTGTGTGTGGTGTGTGTGTGTGTGTGTGTGTGTGTGTGTGTGTGTGTGTGTGTGTGTGTGTTGTGTGTGTGTGTCTGTAGGGGAATGTGTGCATGTGTGTCAGTGTGTTGAAGGATCAAAGAGAAAAAGGAGTCTCTCTGGGCACATGTGTCTCATTGAACATGATACCTTAGGGCCCAAAGTTGATATGCCAAATTCACACACAAAATCACAAATCCCTTTCTCATTTTAATACTCCCTGTTGCATAACATATATTGTATTGTACACTTTGTACACTTCTGTGTCTTTGTACACTTCTGTGTTTTACATGTATTATATACTGTATACTGTATATGTATGTATATATAAATATAAATATATATATATATATATATATATATATATATATTACACACACACACACATACATATTATATATATATATATATATATATATATATATATTATATATATATATATATATATATATATATATATATATATATATATATATATATATATATATATATATATATATATATTCTGCACTGTAAAATGTACCCAATGTACTTGTTACTATTTTACATAATTAACAATTTTACATAATTTGAAACCGATAATGCCCTGAAATAAAATTACCCGCATATTTTCGGTTTTTCTATGGATCTTTTTTCTTAGAGTTTATCCTGCAGCCCATCTTGAAACCCAATGCTTTTTCCCCAGAACATTCTGTCTTGTCTGAGTACAGATCATTTCTACACATCATTGAGGTAAACAACCCAGTCTGTCACGCTTTTCACTCAAACTTACAGAGTTTGACAGCACTCTATGTGTCTGTATGAGAGAGAGAGAGAGAGAGAGACAGACAGAGAGGAGAGAGAGAGAGAGAGAGAGAGAGAGAGAGAGAGAGAGAGAGAGAGAGAGAGAGAGAGAGAGAGAGAGGGGAGAGAAGAGAGAGAGAGAGAGAGAGAGAGAGAGAGAGGAGAGAGAGAGAGAGAGAGAGAGAGAGAGAGAGAGAGAGAGAGGAGAGAGAGAGAGAGAGAGAGAGAGAGAGACTAGCTTTAGGTTGTGTGTGAGATCCATGTCTGTATTTAAGTTCCTTTGGAGGTTGTCCATCCCAGAACGAATTGCTTGAGCACTTTGGATGGGCAACAAAGAGGAAAAAGCCCTGCTGAGAGCAAACTGCTGAGAATACTAAACACGCACACGCTTGTGTTTTCTATGAGATCTGTGCTGTATAAAACTGAGGCAGAAAGAGTGGCGTGACTCATACAAACAGAACACACATGAGTGTTGTTGTGTTCAAATGTATGTAACATGAGCGTGTGACTGCAGAAATTAGCAGTACACTTGCTAACCAAACAATACACTTTCACTCAATGCTATCTGGGTTTAATCAAACTACTTACCTGGTTTTTCACCTGAGGCACCAGATCTTCAGGAATGTCACCTAACGGATAGGCACGTCCTGCCAAACAACAGCTGGCAGAGGAGAAAGAACAGATGTGTTATGGCCTGCAACTGTGAATTATTGCAGTACTTGCGTACAAAATCACCTCACCTGATGTACACCAGCAGTTTATTTCCCATCACAACATGCTCATCTGTGACCGGAAACAAATGGAAAATGTGATTATGTACACTGCAGTTTAGCATTACCTGACCAGATTTCAGAAATATATATTTTGTTAAATCAGTGGCATTTACACTGATATTAATAGATGATTAAAAGTGTAATAACAGTGTTCTTGGCAGAGATTTTGTGCATTTTGACGATAGTATGTGATACTTTTACAGCATTTATTAATCTTGGTTAATGTTATATAAATATTTATATAAAAATAATGTATAAATAAAAATACAAATTTGCTTCAATTAACGAATTCAATTATTGTGCAAGTAAATAAATAAATAAGCAAACAAACAAAGTGTTCACATTGTCTTCTTGCCTTGCCAATTCACTATGGTAAGATTTAAATTTTGAGCTGTCGGGTTAGATATCATGGGAATTTTCGTCATCTGTTTTTGCATATTTATGCATTCCTAAATGCATGTTAATGCAACCCAAACTCAGAGATGGAGTTTAGTTTAGTTTGTGTGGAGCAGCATTTCCTGTGAACTGAGACGCTGCACACACTGTGCAAAATCATATCGTACAAGAACACATTGCCGAGTTTCACTCTGGAAAACACAGTGCTTATATTTATTTAATTAAATCACAGCCTTTGTGATTTGATAATCACAAGCCATATGGCGGTTTTGGTTTTATTTTGACTAATAGTTTAGCATTACAACTATCATTACTATATTTATAAATTAACATTAACCTAAACTAATAAATGCTTTAAAAAAAATGCTAATTGTTAGTTAATGATATCTAATCCAACTACTCTACCAAATCAAACAAAATGCACAGTAAATGCTTTTTTTGTCAGTTTGTCAGTTTTTCAATGCACAGTAAAAAAAAAAAAAAAAAACAGGGACATTTTCTGGGATAGCTCCAGCCATAAAAAAATGGGGATATCTTGTCACCCTAGTTTAGCAGGTGTCTTGATGTATGTGGGATGTGTTTTTTTATGTTTGCAGGTGTAGTTCAGTTCTCTGTTCTACCTGTGAGAGGCTTTCCTTCTTGCAGATGAGGACCAATTGCCTGAAAGAGTTTCTGGAAAGCAAGAAAAAGAAAAATAATTTATTTTAACATAATATTTGTTACAAGTCAACAAATAATTAAATGGGGTCCCTTTTGATTTCATTCTTTAACTCTTAAAGTGGTCATGAACTGCATTGTTTTATAATGTTTCCTGGGGTTCACTTATAATGTTAGTGTGATTTGTAAATCAAAAATGGTCCTAATTTAGAAATAAAAGGCATTTCTCCTAGCCTGATTTTAGCCCTCTGATTTGAATGCTCTGTTTTAAGGGGCGTGTCTGCTGTGAGACTTCAGTGTAAACACACACTGCTGTGATTGGCTAACATCTTTGCATATTAAATAGCTAAGTATTAGTACACGTGGAACTCTCCCTCGAAAACTTTTAGCACGTTTTCACTTTAAAGCTATTACTATTACAGCTCTCAAGGTTAACTAATCATGGAAAGTGTTGATTATAGCATTATATTTAGATCTATGGCATTATATTTAGATCGTGGCATGAAAGGTTGCACTATTGAGCACTGTAGCCGATCACAGACATGTTGAGTGCATGAATGCAGTGATCTCATCATTACAACTCGATTTTATAAGTTTGCGCATGCTTTTGTAGCCTTTTGTTTTACAAATGCAAGTTGTAAAATTGTGTTTATTTTGTGTGGGCCTATCTATATCTGATTTATCTCATATAGGATGCATTTGGTTAACGCTGCAGTAA